>OX387192.1:24571776-25771776 GCA_947561395.2 Buxus sempervirens
GAAGGTTAGAATGATTTGTTATTTAATTCCTCAAGGATCCTGATGGATCAACAATGCTTACCTGGTCGTTCACTGGGGAAGCCAGAACTTAAAGTGACTGGGAACAGCTACAATATAAGTGGATAGGCTTTACTGGGAACAACTACAATATAAGTGGATAGGCTTTCTTTTGCAGGTTAGGTTGATTATAATTCATTAGCTGTTACAAGCTTTGTAAATGGATTTTCCTCTTCCTTTTGTAATATGAAGAATTTGGCATTCCTTACATTTTGAATAACTTTCATTTAAGAAAACTACTTCTGGTGATGAACCATAAGATGATGCAAAGATAATGACTCCCGATCTTTCTTACCCTCAGATACTGGGGCTAAAACATATTATCACAATCCCAATCTGTCATGCATCTCTAGTTTATCATGAAAAAGAGAGCATAATATTGTGAAATTGTTAAGAATCTTTTCTAGGACTAATGTGGATAAAATCCCACCTCTGGATGGTATGTGATTCATCTATTGGTGCCAGCAATAAGAGCACAGGAGGAGGAAGGCCCAGATGATATTCAGCAATATAGGGATTATATAGAGAAGATAAGGTCTCTCTGGTTTTTATCTAGTGAGTCTGATATCATCCTTGATACCTGCAGAAGTTGGGAAATCGGCAGAAAACAGCATATAAATGTATGATGATAAAATCTTAGTGTGGAACATTGGTTGCAAATTGGGAGTACATGGGGAGTATTTAATAGCACAGATAGGCAATAACTTGTGAATTAGGAAGAGAATATGGTGATGGAATATGTTAATAAAAGGACCAAAAGTCATTGTCCATCATTTTCAATAGTGTGTGTGCCCATTTTGGGTGGGGTTTTTATTAATTTAAGTGGCCCCAGACTGGACACCTAGAGGAGTTTAGATCCTCCTTTGAGATTCTTGATCCCATAGCCTTGGACAGGCATATCTAGATTCCAGACTGGAAAAGGAGATATTTAGGTCCTTTTTCTATGATATTGGGGAGGGATTGTGGGTCTTTCCATCTCCTTCACTTTCCCCCTTTACCTTTGGGGCCTCTCAAGTCCCACCTAAGATGAAGGTCTTCACTTAGATTGCCTTCCTTTACATGATCAGTACATTTAACCCACCTTTAGCAAAGGAAGAAATATCTGGCCTAATCACCTACTGTTTGACTTATGAAGATGAATCAAGGAGAATCTATTGATCACTTTTTTATTTACTGAGATTTCATCAAAGCTGTTTGAAGCTACTTCCAAAGTTAGATTGAGTTGAGACGATGAGGGGTTCTTTTTGAGAGGGATATGTTCTCTTGTGGACTACTGGAGATTCCCCCACCTTGGGTAAGAGGGATTGTTTTATGCATCAGATCCTACTTTTTTTTTGCCATTATGGTCATTTTTGGGAGAGATTGAATGGATGAATTTTTTAGGATAGATAGGGATGGATTTGTTGAGTTATTGACTGTGGTATGGGATTTGTGGGTTTTCATGGCTAATTATCTTCTCCTTTCTCATATAGTTTATTGGAGGTGTTGAGACCTTCCAGGTGAGGGTGCCATTAAGTATAATTTTTCTATTGGTTGGGTGGGTAGTGCAGAACCTTTGGAAAGGGTGTTGTTTTGAGTCAGTCAGATGACAAATCTTCTTCAATATAACTAAGTGTTGGGATGCAGTAAGGGCAAAGCTATCTGTAATATTGAAGTATGAGGGAGGCTACAGATATGGATGATGAAGTTAAGGATGGACACTGCATCAATCATCTCTTAGCATATATCATCATAAGCTCACATGTTGACACCAATCTTGTTTTATTGGCTATTGCCTTGATGAGCTTATGGCCAGAACATTTCATTTCCCCACGTGTCAAGGCCAGAAAGTAACAAGGTGGACACCTAAGCTAGGGAAAAAAAGAGGGGGATAAGGAGAACAACTTGTTTTCCCATGGATCCTTTGGCTTGGGGGGGATTCTGCCATCAACTTACCTTCCCCCTATTTGTATCCTTCTTCTTTATGTGTGGTTTCTTCCACTATCTCTATCCCTCCCTCCCTTGCATCTTCGTAGGCTCCATTGTACATTCCTTTTCTTTTTCCATAAATGAGTCTTAGTTATGCATCAAAAGAAAAAAAAAAATGGGGGGGGGGGGGGGGGGGGGGGGGGGGGGGAGAAGAGAGGGAGAGAGTGGGTTTATAACCAATCAATCAAATGTTACCATACTTTGTGTGTTGATTTCTCAAGTATAATGCACAATGACTTGGTAGTTCAATTAGAATACTGTAAGGAGATTTTTTAAAGAAAGGAAGGACAAAAAAAGAGAATGCTGCGGGGGCAAGTCTGTGGTTATCTTCTTTGCTGGGATGATGAAAGAGAAAGGGGATTGGGGGTGGGGTTTGCAAATGGCAGGTCTGTTATTTTGTTGGCATTTTAATTCATTTTTTTTCTTCTCTATCTTTATTATATTATTGTTTTTCATAATGATTGCAGAATAAAGAAGTTAATTGACATTGATGCATTGGGTCTCTCACGATTAGCTGTTATTGTTCTCGACATGCACACAGATGCCAAGGGCTATTCCCTGCTTACTCTTCCACAAGTCAGGTTTAGTTTTGAACTTCATCAATACATTTCCTTTTTTTTTTCCCGTAGTCTCTTTCTTCCTCATTCCTTCATTATGGATGGACATGATTAGTAAACCATATGAACGACAGCTTACACAAAAACAGGAAAACAATTAAGAACTCTTTTTTAACAGTCCTTTTCTAATGTTTCCCTCCCATTTACAGTGATGAGTTCTGGGGATTTGTATAAGAGCCATTTTCACCAGCGGCTTATCGATGGTAATTTGCGGATCTGTCCTCTATGGTCCAATACCCATTGGCACGGACAAAAATGTAGCTCAAGATGAATGACCTTTTATCAGCTGAGGTATCCATTTTGAGCCATGTATTATACATGTGTCCTGCCAATATTCTAAATACCACAGCATATTTAGTAAAGAATATATTCAGCAAGCCAAACATTTGAATATTTCTCGATTATAGATAATATTCTTTTCCTCTCTGATTTTTTTTTGTTTGCCGCGTTAGGAAACCATGTGTTCAATGTAATGAGATGCCTTGGGATGAAAAATCTTCTATGATGAATCTATGCATATTTTATGAGGTATTACAGTTTGGCAAGGAAAACACAATATGTATTCAGAAAATGCATCATTGTTATTAACTTCAGGTAGCACAAGTTTGGTGGTACCCAACCCAGCTCATGCGACCTTGGTAGTCTCCCTCTTATGTAACTGATGAGAGGGATTAATAATATATATTGTATGATCCAGATGAAATGAAGGATAATTTTATTTTTTATTTATTTTTAAATGTATTAATACAATATTAAATTCAAAATTCTAGTATCTTTGGGTAAGATATACCCTTTAGGTACCTTTTTCTCCCATGTTAGGGATTTCATGGGTTGAAATCGTTAGCTATAGGGATCTTGCGGCAAACCCTGCAACATGTATGGGATGCTGTCATGTGTAACATCCCAAGGGTGTGTTTTTTTTTTTCAAACATTTTTTAATGTGAAATGTCATTTCAATTGACATTTCACATTGGAAAATATGAAACGTGCAACAACCGTGGGATGTTACATGTGACAGCATCCCATGGATGCCCTGCGGTAGACGATTTCATCTTGGATTTTATTAGTTTCATTAGAGGGAAGTACGCACACTTGAAATTGGAAAATAAAATTGTTAATTTTCCTTTTTTCAAGTAAATGGTTGAATAATAATCTCTTACTTATAAAATAAAATTGTATTAAAAACAAAAAATTTTAATCTATTATAAAATAATAATGTATTTATTTGATTATACATTTATATACATATTTTAAATTATGATAAAACCATAAAATTAAACATTATCTTATCTAAGCTTTAACAAAATCATTGAAACTTTTGGATTTGAAAAGGTTGTTATAACTAAACATTGGGTTATCCTTTGGGATATGAAAGTAATTAGTTTAATCCCATGGTTGTCTTTGGAAAGTGAATGTCAGCTAGAATTTGCTGGGCTTGTTTTATAATAATAATAGGGGAATGCAAGCGGTTTGTGCATAACGAAAGAGTTAGAAACAAAGAGGCCTTATGTGGGGCAATTAGTTATGACATGTGGTAGTGACAAACTAGTTATTTGAGTAAAATTGAAAAGAATCGGAGGGCCTTTTGGGAAGTGAATGTCAGCAAGAAAAGACAATGACAATGTTGGTTTTATAAGAGTGGAGCAATTCCTCCATCCACTCCTTCTATGAGTCTCTAATAAGATTGATATACATGCCCTTTTGAATTGGCATGCTTTCCCTTGCATTTTAAATTCATAAATGAATTGATACAAGAGAATGATGGAAGAGGTATGGCTAAAGGAACAATTAATTTTATTAAGGGGGACTACAAGGATTTGATTATTGAGACCTGTGATGTACAGTGAGTGATCTTCCCATTACTTATTCCCTCTATAAAACATAAAAATTAACGGCTATTTTCTCCACTTCAACACACGCACAAGACCATTACTCTTGGGCCCAGAAAATCTAAAGAAATACAATCCATCCTTCTGCATAAAATAATTGCAGTAATGTATTCCTCTAATTTCAAAGCACTGATATTTTTTGGGTAATCTGGCATCGAACACGACGTAATGAGCGTTCACTCTACCGAACTTGAAATGGCAAAAGAAGAGCGTGGTTCGCCACAAGTTGATCCTGAATCTAATCATGTAACCGTCGTTTGGTAGAACTCTCCGAGCGCCCAAATCATTGTCTTTCGATCGGCAATGAACGGTCACCGGTGTCGGAAGAAAATTGTTGACGGATACTATATATTGCTCGAAAATGGCGGATGAAGGCTGCAGGCTCATCAAGGCCAGTGTCAAGAAGAACATGAAACCATTGTAAGTACTCATGTCTTTGTGGCTAATGCAGAATGATCAAAGTATATATGGTGCTAATACTGCAAAAATTGATCATATTTATATGGAAATAAGCTGAGGAGGCGCAGTAATTGAAGTCTAGAATTTAAAAAGACTCTTAATTAAACTGGTTGACAATATTAATGCTGGTGAAGTTTTGGGTTTAAGAATCTGTGAACTCATGCTCTTGGTTTCTAACGTAAGGCAAAGCTTTTATGCTTTGACACCGTTTAGATAGAGGAATTAATTGGTGGTGATGCTGTTATAGGAATGGGCCAGGAGTCTTTGACAGTTTGACATTAGTGTGTCCTTCATATATTCTTGATTAATTGGTGATAAGGTGAGGAACTTTTGAATTATACAGGAGGATTCCTGTCCCTTTTACTTTTTTGTTTTTTGGTAGGCTCCTGTCCCTTTTGCTTCATGAGTTTATCATCTATTTTGATTTTAAAGCATGTGTATTGTATGGATTATAGTTGTTTAATGTTGTGAATGCGAATGGGTTGGCCTCTTTGAAGTTTCAGCTGTTGACATATTGCTTGAGTTATATATTGTTGGTTTTAATAGCATGGCTTTAAGATTGATTGCAATGAATGGGATTTATAGGCTTAATCTTATGCTAGAAGTAGTATTTCATTGGTTTAAATGATTTAGAAATGGTTTGGTTTGAAAGAAATGGAATTTGGAGAGAAAAATTAAAGTTTGGATGGTTTTCGGAGAGTTTTATCGCGATTTCTCGAGAGTTGTTGATTAATCGCAATTTTAGGGATTTTTTCAAATTTTTTTGTTTTGACCTTTAGGGGCAGTTTAAAACCACCGCTAGAAGTATAAACCACCCGTAAAAGTCTTTTTCCGAAAACTTCAGAAATTGCCAATTAATCGTGTATTTTGACGGTTAATTGCAAAAATTGATGATCCTGGGTTAATCTTGAGAGCGAACTGAACCTTGAAAATTTGGGTTTTTTTCCTAATTGCGAACTTGCAATTAATTATGGACTTAATCATTGGGTTAATCGTGAATCGTAGATTAACCGTGAATTCTAGATTAATCGTGGGACTTAATCGTGAAATGCAGAATTTGCCAATTTAACGCTTTTGACTTAATAACTTAATGGGAAAATTATAGAAAGGATCGCCTTTTCCCATTTATTTTCAAAAAACATGCTTTGAGAAGTCAAATGTTCAAAAAATGTGCAACTTTTCCCATGTCATTGTGTTTCAGTTCGAAATTACTGTATACAAAATATTCAATTACACCAATCGAACAATCAACATTGAGATTTGTCAATTAATCGAGTGGTATTTTTGATTAATTAATTGAAAAGCCACGACGATTATCGAAGATTCACAAGGAACTAACGTGTATCTGTAGATTATTAAACTTGTATCTTTCGAAGATTTAACTTGTATCCTACGAAGATTATGCTTGTTTCCATTATGGTTAACCTAATATTGTATATATCTCACAAAAATCATACTTGTATCTGTCGATGATTCGTCTAATATCCTTGAAAATCTAACATATATCCTTTGATGATTTAAAATTTCAATTAACCGGAATCTTAAATTGTTGTTTGGCGATTAATCGAAAGGAATCTAATTGATCAAAATTCATGGATGCATGATCAACAATGATTAAAGCCCGATTCAACGTTTGTATGTTTATTTCATTTCGATTAATCGCACTTTCGTATGACTAATTGAAGGGCAATTTTTGAAATTTGGAAAGTGTTACAATGATTTTGATTAATCGTAAATTATTCAATTAATCGAGCTACAGTGATTTCGGACAGAAACACAATTACATGAGAAAAGTTGCATGTTTTTTAACATTTGACTTTTTCAAAACATGTTTTTGTAAATACTTGAAAAAAAGCAGACCTTTAAATAATTTTCCCTTATTTATTCCTTTTATAAAACATAAAATGGCTATTTTTTCTCCACTTCAACACACGCAAAAAACCTCTCTTGGCCCCATGTGATCTAAAGAAATACAATCCATCCTCTTTGATAAAATTATTGTAGTAGTAACCTAACTTTTAATATAAAAGCACTTATATTTATCCGGTAATCTGGCATCGAACACAACATAATGAGCGTTCACTCTACCAATCTTGAAATGCCAAAATAAGAGCGTAGTTCGCCACAAGTTGATCCTGAATTTAATGAGGTAAACGTCGCCTTGTGGAACTGTCCGAGTGCCCAAATCGTTGTCTTTCGATTGGCAATGAACGGTCACCGGCGTTCTTCTCCGAAGATCATTGCTGATGCCTACATGATATTGCTCAAAAATGGCGGATGAAGGCTGGCTCATGAAGGCGAATGTCGAGAAGAATATGAACATGAAACCATTGTAAAGTACTCATGTGTCTAGCTTTGTGGCTGGTACTTCAGAATAATCAAAGTATTCATGGGTCTACTAATACTGAAAAACTTGATCATGCTTATAGGCAAATAAGCTGAGAAGGGGTAGTCATTAAGATTAGAATTCAAAGAGACTGTTAAACAGCAGCTGGTTGACATTAATGCTGCAGGTGAAGTCTTGGGTTTAAGAAGTTGTGAACTCATGCTCTTGGTTTCTAAAGTAAGGAAGGTTTTTTTTTCCTTTGCATGGACAAGGCAAAGCTTTTATGCCATGACACCAATTAACTAGATAGAGGAGGAATTGGTGGTGATAATATAGGAATGTGGCAGGAGTCTTAAGAGAGTTTGACATTAACGTGTGACCATCATGTATTCTTTATGGTTGATAAGGTGAGGCACTTTTGAACTGTACAGGTGGATTCCTGCCACTTTTACTTCATGAGTTTAATAGCTTAATTGATATGCATTAATGGTGGAATAGTTTCTTTCTTTTTTCTTGGTAAGCAGAGTAGTTTCTTTCTTTCAGTTGGTCTTACATATGTGTAGCATTTATTGTGATTTTTCATGGATTTGGACCGACATGAATTAATGGGACTGTAAAGACCTGAACCGTTCATGGAAAGGGATGAGGTGTCATTGCGCGTGATGAAGATGGAAGGTTCATGGGAGCTACTGCAACAAGGTGTGACACAGATAAAGCTATAATAGCTGAGGCTTGGGCAGCGCTTGAAGCAATTCGTTTGGCAGTGGCTGAAGGTTTCAAGAATATTATACTTGAAGGTGACTCTTTGACTGTGGTGAAACTGTTAAATGGTGCTTTGGCAAAGAATCCATGGCAGATTTCAGCTATTTTAGATCAGGTTTCCCATCTTAGACCCTTCTTTTCTTCTATTTCGGTAGTTCATACTTATAAGGAAGGTAACAAAATTGCAGATGTACTAGCTAACTTTGCTTTAGACTACTTTCAGTGTACATGGTTATCTTCTCCTCCTCCTTTTTTAACTCCGTTACTACTGTTTGATGAAGCAGGGGTCTTTCTGAAGTAAGATCTGTACGTTTCCCAAATTAATAAAAGTTCCTTTTGCGTGTTTGTCCATCAAAAAAAAAATGGAAAGGGATGTTTAATCTCGGCAAAATTAGATAACAATCGTACTTTGTAGAAGTTTCTACACGTCAGTAATGCTTTACAACAGTTGCTGACAAAGTTTTATTTTTTTTAAAGTTTTATATTTAAGTTTTAAAACACTATTTCAACACTTAAATGAATTCTTCTAACCTTTGCAGATTTTTTTCCATCATCCCTAAATAATGCTTTATAACAGTTGCTGACAAAGTTTTATTTTTTTTAAAGTTTTATATTTAAGTGTTAGAACACTATTTCAACACTTAAATGAATTCTTCTACCTTTGCAGATTTTTTTCCATCATCCCTAAATAACCATTCTTTCCTAGTACATAGAGTACCCTTTAGTCCTTTACAAACCCATTAATACCTTTTCTTTCCTAATGTACCTAGAGCACCCTTTTGTAAATCCATTAATATCCTTTCTTTCCTAATACCTAGAATATACTTTGCAAACCCATTGAGTACCCTTTCTTTCTTTAGCAAATTTTTGTGAGAGAGAGAGTAAATCTTTGAGAGAGAAAGAGAGAGAGTAGAGAGAGAAACAAGCTGTGAGTTTTCTTTCTTTAGCAAATCGTATAGAGAGACTAGAAACCCATTAGAATTGTGCAATAACAATGTCCCTATCATCGTTCATTGTCAGTCCTTGTACAATGAAAAGCAACGAATAATTGAAAAAATCGACCATCGTCTGTTCTTGTACACATTGCAACAAACCCAGGCATCACCTCCATTATCTTGTTACACATCCATGGAACTAACTTGTATGACTCTGCCACATCACCCTCAATATTCTACTTTGCCTCTCTTTACTATACCAAAATTGGTGGTAAGTCATTGTCATTGCATAATTTTGATTAAAATCTTTACAAATCTGTTGTGGCTAATATGCAGGGGCTTGCTTGATAGTTGATTCAATCATACCAGCAACCCATTTGCTCCACACAATGGTTTGCATGCCAAGATGATCTTGTGTAGCATGACGACGTTGGTTAACAAACTCCTTAATCCTTATATATCGCGTGCCTTTGATTTGCTTTGCTGTCGCCCTCCATGGGCATCCCTCAATTTGACAACAAGCAACAAAGTAAGATGCCATATTACGTACCCATTTGTATGGGAAATGGTGAGCTACACTGAATTTGTATAAAGATTGTCGAAATGCATCTAGACCATCAAATAACTTATCATATGTAATACAATCTTCATAAATCGAGCTGTGCAATTCCACCCGTTCTTCAAATGCAATTCCAGGGAGCTCAAATTCTCTTGTGGATGATGTACCAGGTTCAACTGATTATGGTATAACTACTGATACTCCATCAGATTAATTTTGAGGTTCATTTTGAAGCTCAACCCCACTTTCGGTGCCATCGGTATCCCTAAAACCAATTAGGACAATTACTTTGTTACTAACTAATATTAATATTATAACAAAGTGTTATTATAACACTAAGTGTTCTTATGCTTTCAAACAATCATAATAACAAAGCTATCAATAGCAATGAATTATTACAATCCAATGATATTATTCTACAAAAGCATAACTTCTTTAATTACAAACATATTTACAAATTGCAAAATGGAAAGAGATATTTGAATTAGAATTGAAAAGGCTATTCCACCACAGTAATATAGTAGATGACAAGTGAAACTATGGTTAATAGAGATTGCAAGACTATTACAGGATTGCCAAGGTTCTTACCCCAAGTGAAAAAAAGAAAAAAAAATGGTGACGCTCCAAAATCTTACGTGTGGGATTAAATTGCAAGAAAGCAAATTGAAATTATTATACAAGCCAATTGAAATTATTATACAAAGACCCATCAAAGCAATGAAAGGAAATCATAGCACTGAAATTATTAGACAAAGACCCATTAAAATGCAGAAAGAGCTGGTTGAACTCTAGCAATGAAAGGAAATCGCAGCACTAATTAATTGAAAAAAAAAACCCAAACCACATGAATTGTGGCGCAACATATTTAAGCACTTATTGAAAAAAAAAAAGCTAAACGACATTTAAGAAGCACAATAAGCCAACGTCTCAGTGAAGCACAAGAAAGCACAACTAATCAGAGCTTAAACATGGGATTCAAGAAAAATTATTAATAGAACTCACGATCTCTAAGGTTTCTCAGAAGCACAACTAAGTCACTGCCGACAAGAAATTCCTTATTGCTATTGTGATGAGAAGCTATGTGGCTTGGAGCGTTGAGGATAATATGAAGAGCAAGGAGAACGATAAGTGCAGGGAGATGAATAGAAACACCCTTTTGTCGTCCAGACCAAGAATCCGCAGCAAGAAACTCAGAAACCCTAGCTGTTGAAGACGAACAGGGTCTTGGGGTTCTTCGTTGTTGACAATGGAAGGACGATTTTTCTACTTTGTTAATTAGGGCAAGGTGAAAGACCACACAAAATAGAGATAGGGTAATATTGTCATGAAAGGTTGGGTTGTTAGTAAATAGGTTTGCAAAGGGTAGAAGAGTCCATTTAAGTGTTGGAACAGTGCTCTAACACTTTTTTTTTTTTGGTAGAAACAAAATTACCTTTATTAATGCTACATGTTCACTGTTCTAACACTCGATCCTCCCATAAAATCAGCACAGAGAATAGGGGAGAGGAAAGAGGGCGGATGATTAAACCATACACAAGAGAAGTCATCAAGAGCGAAATTGGCAAGGGCGTCAGCAGCCCTGTTAGCTTCCCTGTAAATGTGAGAGAAGGAGATGAATTCAAACCAATTGATCAAGGATTTTGCTTCTTCGATGAGGTTTTCAATTGACCACGGCAGAACAGGGGACTCCTCGTTCATGAACTTGATAATGACTGAGGAATCGCATTCCACTTCTACCCGCTTCTCCCTTCTTGCTATGGACAGCTTTAGCCCCTCCAACAACCCCTGCGCCTCTGCCACTAGCGCTGTTGAGGTCCCCAAGTCATGAGTTATTGCTGCTAAAAATTGGCCATCTGAACCTCTGCAAATCACTCCACAAGCTGATCTACCAAGAATGCCACGAGCCGCTCCATCCACATTGATTTTAACATTAACTCCTTTCGGTATCAACCATCTAACAGCAATGTCTTGTTTCTGTTGGCTCCCCTTATCCTTGTTTGAGATCTTTCTTGATTCCTCCTGCAGAGAACGAAGGTGACGAAGACTTAGTTGAATGTTGGGTTTGTTATTTTCAAACATTACCTGGTTGCGGGCCAGCCAAACCGTCCAGCACAGGTTTGCCCAGTCAGCAGCTTGAGTAGGATTCCTGGAACTTTCATTTAACCTTTGGAACCACCACTGAGTGATGCTGGTGTGGTTCGCATTCCTGTCTAAGAACCCCCCATTGGCTGCAAACCAAAGGGCCCTTGTGAAGGAACATTCCGTAAAGAGATGGTAACCAGATTCTGGAGCACTGCCACATAGCCCACACTCTTGCAAAGGAGTTCCAATTCTTCTATGAAGGATATCAGCCGTGGTCAACCCTTCATGGATCACCTTCCATATGAAAAACCGGATCTTCTGGGGGCATGGCAATCTCCAGAGGCTTTTCCACAGATAGTTAGACTCCATTTGGTCCCTGTCAGTTAGCACATTATAAGCTGAAGAAACAGAAAAAATACCACTTTTACCTGACCTCCACATAGGTTTGTCATTTCCTCTGTTATGGTTCGGATGGACAGCTTTGATCAGGTTGACAATGTCCAGATGCCAGATTTTATGGAGAATAGTGAAGTCCCATTGGTTGGTGTCATGATTTATGAGATCAGCAACAGTATGAATGTGAGGCATTTCTTGAAGATTTGGTTCTTTGAGCAGATTCGGAGGCCCCGGAATCCAACTGGTATCTTTTATGGGAATGGCTCGGCCATTCCCAACTCTCCATCCCATTCCCTTAGATATGGTTTCTTTGGTGCTGTTCAGATGTTTCCAAATTTGGGATTGGTGGGATTTTGAAGAGCTTTCCATGAACTGCTTGTCGTGAAAGTACTTGGTTTTAAAGAACTTAGTCCAAAAACTTCCGCAGTCAACAGAGAGCTCCCAACCTTTCTTAGCCAACAGGGCTTCGTTGAATTCCTTCAAGTTCTTCACATTGAGGCCACCAGCTTCCTTAGGTTTGCATATGGTGTCCCATGCAATGGTATGCATGGTTCTCTCCTTATTTGGCTGCGACCACAGAAAGTTCCTGGCTTGCTTCTCCATGAGATCGGTAGTCTTTCTCGGCAGCTTCATGCAGGACATCAAGTGTATAGGCATTCCCATGACTATAGAGTTTATCAAGGTGGTCTTTCCAGCCTGGGTGAGAAGTGTCCCTTTCCATGTGGCCATTCTTTTAGTCATCCGATCATTAATTTCAGCAAACAAGGAGTTGGTTATTCTACCATTCTGAAGGGGGATCCCTAGGTATTTCTGAAAATTTTTCTTAGCCTTGACACCAAAGACACTACCTAAGATCCCCCTTTGGCGACCCTTAACGGAAGGGCTAAGAATAAGCTCGGTTTTACCCAGATTGATATCATGACCAGCAGAGATACAAAATTCATTAATAATTTTAAGGAAATGCATACCTGAATGAGGAGTGGCTTTCCCAAAAATGAGCAAATCATCAGCGAACATGAGGTGAGATAACTCCGGACTTCTACTGCTTATTTTAATACCCTTGATGAGACTACTTCTTTGGGCATCTTGCAGGGCTTTAGAGAGAACTTGTTGGGTCAAGATAAACAGGTAGGGGGATAAGGGATCCCCCTGCCTTATCCCTCTTTTAGGGTAGATGCTCCCCACCGGGTTACCATTGACCAAAATGGAGTATCTAACCGTGGTAACACATTGCATTATAAGGAATATCCAGTGATTACCAAATCCTGCATCTCTCAAGGCTTTATGAATAAAGTTCCATTTCAATCTGTCGTAAGCCTTAGAAAGATCCACCTTTAAAGCAAACCCCCCCCCCCCCCCCCCAATTTTTCCAGTCTTTTTAGCCTTGATAAAATGCATGATTTCTTGGGCCAGAATGATATTGTCGTGAATAGATCTTTTGGCCAAGAAGGCACTTTGGTTGGGGGATATGATCTTGTTCATGATAGGGCGCATGCGGTTAACCATGATCCTAGATATGATCTTGTATGAGAAATTGCACAGGCTAATGGGTCGGAAATCAGAAGTTTTGGTGGGAAGGTTGACCTTAGGAATGAGGGCAATGTGTGTGTCATTGACACCTTTTTCAAGAAAACCACACCTAAAAAAGTCTTGGACCATGGTACAGATTTTGGGCCCTACTGTCTTCCAGTACTCCAAATAGAAAAGGCCCTGAAACCCGTCAGGGCCTGGGCTCTTCCTGAGGCCCATGCCTTTGACGGTTTTCAGAACTTCATCATTAGTTACCTGCCTCAAAAGCTCCCAGTTGTCTTCTTCCGTTAAAGTGTGTTCCCACATAGCTCGATCCTGGGGAATGAAGTTAGTATCCTGGTCGAGATAGATATTAGAAAAATACTCAATAAAGCATTGTTCAATACCTTCCTGATCACTGTGCAGAGTGTTATTACCATCCTTGATGTGAGTGATACGATTTCTTTGCCTTCTGTTGAGGGTAGTGACGTGGAAAAATCTGGTATTCAAGTCTCCATGACGAAGCCAATTAATTCTCGACTTCTGCTCCCAGAGAATCTCTTGCTGATTTAAGACGTGGAAATATTCTCTCCTGAGCCTGCTTTCCCTAGCTTGCAGATTTTGGTCTCTTCTTGTTTCAAGCAAAAGTTGAATTTTCTTGAGCTCAGAGAACAACGCTTCAACCCTGTTGTGTAAATTGCCGATATTAGTCCTATTCCATTGGGTGAGCTTCTTTCCAAGGTTGTCTTGTCTGTCATACAAAGTTTGGTTGTTTCCCATAGGATTATTAGCATTCCACTCTCTGGCAACAATAGCTTCGCATTCTGCTTCTTCCATCCAAAAAAATTCAAAACGGAAAGGCTTTTGTTTTTTCAGTTTATCCGGGTTTGAACGGATCATGGATGGGCTATGGTCAGACCCGAGGATCGGTTGTTGGGACACTGTTGTATCTGGAAATTTCAGTAACCAATCAGCACTACAATATGCACGATCCAACCTTTCTTTGATTCTACCAGCGCCTTCTCTTCCATTGTCCCATGTAAATTTCAATCCTTTAGGAAATAGTTCCATTAAATGACAGTCTTCAATGAGTCTTCGGAGAAGGTTTGCTTGGCCCACTTTAAATTTTCTTCCTCCTTGCTTCTCATCTGGCCGCGAAACTACGTT
Source organism: Buxus sempervirens (assembly GCA_947561395.2). Lineage (NCBI taxonomy): Eukaryota > Viridiplantae > Streptophyta > Magnoliopsida > Buxales > Buxaceae > Buxus > Buxus sempervirens. Next base: position 24,586,503 of record OX387192.1, read on the forward strand.
GAAATCCCCGAGCAAAATCCAAGGTTTACTCTGAGAGTCAGCAATAGCTCTCAGAAGACCCCATTGTTGGCACTGAATTGAGTAGGCGTGACTAGCATGTATAAAAGTGATGGCAGCTTCTTTGCTTGTGTCGCGGTTTACTAATAAATGAATCAGCCATGTATCCTGGAAAACAACTTCAACAGAAATCGAGTTGTCCCATAGCACCCAAAACCCTCCAGAAAGACCCCTTGAAGCAAAACAAAGGCAGTTAGGGAATCTGAATTTTTTGGATTTTTTTTGGGAGCTGTCATCAGACGCCATAGTTTCCGATAGTAGCACCAAGTTGGGCTTAAGATTTCTCAAAAGAAATCTCAAGTAATGTTTTGTCGAGGGCTGCCCAATCCCTCGACAATTCCATGCTAGGATATTCATGGATGATGAGGGGAAAGCTCCCCACTAGCCAGGCCACCACCAGGCCTGTCTCCAACCTTGAAAGAGGCCCACACTGATTTACTGACAGTCGATTCTTGATCTTCCGCACTGCTATCAGTTCTTCTTCTCTTTGTTGAGATATTGGACTCCCTCCCATTCGCTGAACGATTTGAATTGCAGCTGCTGCTAGCCTCTGCCATGAATTTCACTCCGCCTTTATTCAACTTAAGTTTCCTCGGGGGTCTAGCAAGAGATGGGCTCGGTTTTCTCCCGGATAAAAGTTTCTCAGATATGAGGCTAAGAGTCAGATGGGGGGAGGGCTTCTTGGGCTTAGGTTTGAGATTGAAATTTTGGTGGGTTCCGAAGGAAAAGATGCTGGGCTGGGTATTTTGAGCTTGGGATATCTTACTAAGGATTTTGACTTGATCGAGATTACTGCTGGTGGGCTTCTCAGAACTTGGGCTTGAGTTGAAAAAAGTCCACCGGTCTTCCGACCCAGGGGATTGGAAATTATGGGGTGGGTTGGATCCAAGATGGTTCGGAAATAAGTCAACCCAGATCCGGCTTCCCGACGAATCCAAGAGGAACTGGGACACGCCATCCAAGGGCATAAAGGACGTCTGAAGTTGGGGGGTGCTTGATGGCTTGGACACGGGGCTCAAAAAATCTCCCGACCGTTTTGATGTGACCAGCCCCAGCTGAGTCTGGGGGGCCGAATCGGGCGCAAGACCGGCCTGAGTCTGACTCGCCAGGTAAGGAGAACCTCTGGTGAGCGGATTCCTTCTACAAAGAGGGGAAGCAAATATGGCCGGACTATACTGCCTGGTATCTGAGCTTTCATCCACTTCCATATTCTCAGAGAAAAACAGGTTAGAGCAATCAACTATGTTGTGATCAATCAAACCACAGGAGAAACAGAAGGGGGGAAGACTTTCATATTTAAATTCAATCCAAATCTTGTTTTCATCATCTTCCTCAAAATACATTCCTGCCGGCACAGGACGGGAGCTGGGGAGAGTTATGCGAACGGCCGAGGCGCTGGTGATGCTCGGGTTTGGGTTTTCAACCTCCCACACCTTGCCAAGATCTCTTACCATTTGTTCAATGATGATGGGGTCTTTGTATCTCAATGGCATGTTATGAATCTGCATCCACAACGTAATAGAGTCGGTCTTGGTGTTCAGAGCTTCCGAGTCCCGTGAGATTTCCTTGAAACGCATCAGATGCCCATTGATGGTCCAAGGCTGGGCCTCAATCACAAGGGCTCTGTCATCAGCATTTTTGAATCCAAAAAGAAAACAGAACTCAGAGATTTGGGTTATGGAAGTAGTAGCCACTGGTTTCCAAACTCTATTAGCAAAATTTCTAATAGTATTGATGTGGATGTGGGTACCCGGGATGTCACAGAGGAGAAGAGCTCCCCATTTTTCACCGATCCTAGCTTTATCCGTAGGCGAAGGTTTAAAGGTGGTAGCAGGTCTAGGAGGGATGAAAAGGTGCTTTAATCGAGAGGTTAAGTCCTCCATAGAAGCAGAGAAACAAAAATGCAAGGACGAGAAAGCAGAGGCCAAAAAGGAACAAGAAGAAAAAGACGGGTTAACGACGGAGAAAACCACAACTAAAAAGTTGGGGACACAAGAGCAACCAGAAACTTCCACGAGGGCGAAGCGAGAGGAGGGTCGGCAGAAACGAAGCAGCTACACTCCAAATCAACGATGGGAGGGAGGCCAAAAAGATCAGCCTACCATGTCCAGACAAATCTTCGAGAACTCGGTGAGGAAGGGCTCGGCGACTTCAATAGTCCCAAAACTCTCCAGTGCTCTAACACTTAAATGTAAAACTTTTAAAAAAAAGTACAACTTTGTCAGCAACTATTTATAAAGCATTACTGACATGTAAAAACTTCCAAAAAGTACGCCTGTTATCTAATTTTGCCTTTAATCTCCTCTCCAGGTCTGAGGTTGTGAGTGATCCTATATATATGCTTCTCTTGCATGCCTTTTTCATATGCATGTTGTGGATATCAAGGGGAAGTTGCCTCACTACAAAATAACATGTTTTTAGCGCCGGTAGGAAAACACCGCTAAAACTTCAAAAAAAAAAAGGATCTTGCACTTTTTATATCTAACAAGTAAATATTACACAAAAACACACCATCATGTCTCTCCATATCCCATACCACTTTATCAAAAATCATATTTTCAATTAATTTATGTTTTTGTTTTATTGACTCTATTCATGTCTTTTTACATTCTCTCTTAGGTCCTTCATTATGCATCCTCTCATGCCTTCTCATAGTTATATCCCTAAGTCTCTTCTTTGTTATAGGAAACATGCACACATGAACCTGGGAATTTAAATGTGAATTGAACCCGTATGTTAAAGGTAATATGAATCCTAACGCACCCAAAGACTAAGTTGGTTTTGGCGGGCTGAATCAGATTTTAGCATCCTCATCTTCTCCCTCTTTCTTCTTGGTTAGGTTGTATGGGAGGAGGGGCTCAATACTTTGAGGTCTGAGAAGTCCACATTGATCAAGCCTATTGGAAACAGTGGTTTAGGGTTGGTACATGGTATTTTTTTGGCACGCTTTCCAAGGGCTGGGGGCTTTACTCTGTGTATACTAGGTGGTTGCACACGCTATGCGCGTAGAAAACGTGGGCTCACTTAGATAAACAGTCCGAGGTAATTACAACATGTTTAAAACAATGGGAGATTATTTTGTTTGGGGAGGGTAATGTTTGAAAAAAGAAAAGGGGGCAGAATCTGGAAGAAATATTCCCCCTCTTCTCTTTATTAACAGTATAGATAATATGAATTTTATTTCTTTTCTCATACCATATTCTCACGTTCTTTCGTCGTTTAAATTCACAAACGCTAGATCTCGATTAGATTCATTTGACTAGCTAATAGAGAAAAGTTAAAGAATTGACCCAACTCAATTCCAAACTATTCGATTATATATATATATATATATATATAACTTTAGATCTTGATTCGATTTGAGAATTATTTAATGGAGAAACCTAAATCATGAGGAGACTTGGAAATCAAAATTTTGATTTGATTTGAGGCAGTTTGACTGCTAGAGCAACTCTAATGAACAAACTCGACTAAACTCCAAGTTATCCTGTTAGATTGAGTAAAAAGAAACAAAAAAGTATCAACTTGACTCTACTTGAAGGAGGTTTGCAGGATTCCAGCATTCAATTAAGCTGTATATTAAGAGACCAACTTGATCAAATCTAAGTTAAGAAATCTCAAAATAAAGTTCATACCCTCATCTCATAATGGGGCCTACAGTTGTCTGGTTTTCCATTTTCATGAGGAATTGAATTCAAATCAAGATAGTTGGGCCCTTAATTAGTTAACACAAAATGGGATCAGGCCATTGAATCAGGTGATGCAGCTTTTTTTATTAATTAAAAAAAATTCTTTTTATTTTTATTTTTTATTGTTGTCCTTTGGATCAGCTGAGTTGAACCGAATTGAAGATTTATAATTAGAACCAACTAGTGTGGAAAAGAAACTACTTCCACTAACAATCCCCCCAACTCAAAGTTGGAGTTCAACCAAACCATTTTTGGGTTGGTCTTGCTGATGAAAAATCCAATTCTATGTAATGCCAAAGTCAATGACTTAGTCCTTTTTTTTTATGCCCATTAATCAATTGAAATCTTCCCCCACCAAGTAACTTGTCTCTCTCTTTCATTTCTCACATGAACCTATGTGATGTGAGGTATGCATGATGGAGTCATGATGTCACAAGCCCTTCTCACTCAAGATGGGTAACTTATTCCCATTTGAAATAGGCAGAATGAATGAGATTCCCATTTGAAATAGACACATATAGAAAGAGAAAAAAAAATTTATTAAGATCTCAATCACTTACTTTAAGAAGAGATGCATCATTTTACACAGTCACCAACCCACCAAATGAGATTCCCATTTGAAATAGAGACAGAGAGAGAGAAAAAATTTTATTAAGATCTCAATCACTTACTTTAAGAAGAGATGCATCATTTTACACAGGCACCAACCCACCAAAGCCAGTCCACCTAATAGAAATGCATTTTTCTGTCAAAAGGGGTACCCGGTAAACTTGACCCTCCCATCCCATGCAAGCTTTTTCTTACTTTCTGGAACAAGCCATTGACCCAAAGTCCAATCAGAGAGAGAGAGAGAGAGAGAGAGAGAGAGAGAGAGAGAGAGAGAGAGAGAGAGAGAGAGAGAGAGAGAGAGAGAGAGAGAGAATGAAGGGTATCTTAGCCTTTGTGTTAAAGGTTGTTGATGCTAAGGTAGTCCTTTCACTAATAAAAGCGAAACTGACCTAATGGGATTGGCCCAGCCGCGGTCCCCTTTGTTGTTGATAGATCACTTTCTAGCTCATTTGAACTTGCTTGTTCCATCAAAAACCAATTTGATCCACTCATGCACCAACACTTCATTGCTGTCTCGGTCACCTCTTCTAGTGGATGAACATCTCGCATCAAAAAGCAATTTTTGCTGGACTTATTCAATAATAGAATCCATAGGACATAAACACCATGTCATAATCTTAATGAAGTCATCAATACTCACTATGATAATGAATATAACAGCCACGAAATATTTTCCTTGTGCAATACTTCACGTACATAATTAGACAACGCAAAGAAGAATTGGTAGTTTAGACAACGCAAAGAAGAATTGGTAGTTTAATTCCAATATTTTCTCAAAAAGATATAAACCCCACTTAATTTTCTAGTGTCATTCATGAAAATCAAAGGAATGCAAGCATCAAGGTGCATCAAAAGTTACTCCCCTGAACTCTCTCTAAATCCAAAGAGAGACCAAGGGAATCAATCTATGGAACAGATTAGTAGTTCAGTTCAAATGGTTGAAAGGAATACAGATAGCCATTCATGTATGGTAGGGAAAATTACAGACACATCTGGACACTGTAAACTTTGAAATCCTGAAAATCACATTCCAAAAAACCACATTAAACATACATAAAGAAATGTAACTGAAGAGCCATAGTTCTATATTTTCTAAACCCATATCCTACTCCTGAGCAGGTAGTATACAGGATGAGAAGAAAACAATGGTGGAGGGAAGCAAAGGAGAGCTTCCCCCCCTCTAAAACAGTCCCTGATCTTCTGAATCAAAATGAGGGGAGCAATCACAGAATTGGAATGAGCCGTGGAAATATCCATTGGTCGATCAGATGTTGAGTGGTTGCTGCCTGCTGTTTGCTCCATTGTTGAATCCATCGTATGGCTTTGTGGACTTGTCGGACTTCCTCTTCAACACTACAATCCATGTAATGGCTTCCAACAATGCGGCAATGCCACCCAACACAGCAAGCAAGATAATATAAGTAGATTTCCACTTCTTTTCGGGATCTAAGATGTCCAGACCTTTAAACACATTGATGATGCCAAGGATGAGGACGGCGTATCCAACTCCATGGTGGTAGAAGTTCCAGTAAAGACGGTACTTGTGCTCCTTCTTCGGTCTCAAGAACAGTGCAAAAATCTGAAGAATTTTAAACATGGATTGATCCTTCAGAAATATGGAGTTTTTAAGTATCAAAATTTCACTTTGATGAGAATGCAGAAAGCAAGACCATGTCAAGGGGAGCAAATTCAATGAAAACAATAACTACGAGGGCAATCAAAGGGAACAAAAATGATGAATGAGTATTTTTTTTTTCGCAAGCAAAGATCCATAAGATCTGCTAGGGCACAACTCGCAATCATCAAAATTCAAACATAAACAACAGTTAGGGAAATAAGATGGAAAACCCATCATTCATATTGTTCATTATTCTTCTTGGAGGATTTTAGTATGATCAATTAAAGAAAAAAGGGGACCTCAATGGAAAGAAGTGAAACAAAGGAACAAAATGGAAGAAGCTATTACCTGCAAGGTTGCAAGACAAAAGAGACCAATTCCAATGTTCCTATGGGTAGTATATTGGACTCCCTTCGATTCACTCCCAAGCTTAAGACCCGTACCCCAACCGGCAACCCCAACAACATAAGCAGAGAATTGGCAGGACACATGAAGATAAAACCATGCAGGATCGGCAGATTTGAATGTCCTCAGGTACCTTGCGAAGATGGCGCCGACCGGGAACAAAATTCCCCAGCTCACAGCATTCAGCACTCCATGAATCTAAAACAAAATAGGCCAAGTAAGCTAGATTTCCCAAGCTGAGACCATACAACTAGAAAACACTACTTGTTGCATCATACATCAAAAGAGAGATGTTAAAACAGAGAAATTGATGAATGAAATCCATCTGATGATTCTATATCTAAAGTAAGAAAAGTTTTTTTGTCATCTTTTCTTCAAAACTCCATCCATGGATAGAATCCTTCTAGACATTATTGACTACATCCTTAAAGAGGAAAAATGGAAACAACAGAACAAAATAAGAAATAAAAGTAAAAAACATACAAATATACTCTCTTTTTTTATCCAATTTTTTTAAAGGCTAACACACAAACCATTTATGGAAAACAATGAATAAGCATCAAATTTAGAAAAGAGAAAAAAGGGATTTCAACCTCTCTTCTCCCAACCGACTAAATAATTAGAAGAAAAACAAAGCCTCAGAAATTCCCCAGAAAAAAAATCCACTGTTTATCACTAAATTTCTCTTCCATCTCCATTCTGTTATATCTAACAAGAATAAAATAAACAGATTAAGTAAAAAGAGCATAAGACCCAGTCAAAGTCTCAACCCCTAGACATCTGGAATCCTTCTACAGAGATGAACAAAAATAAAAATTGATAAAACGAAGAAAAAAATTAGCTAAATACGAAAATTCACAGACCAAAAATTACCCCAAAAAAAATCAGATAAAAAAGAATTAAGAAACTAGACGCAGCCCAGAGGAAAATTTGTAAGCTTTCAAAGTCAGAATCCCTGTAAAAAATAAAACAAATAAAAAGAATAAATTCAACAACTTACGTTTCTCTTTTTAAGTTTAGAATCTCCTCCAGCGTCGCTTCTGCTCTCTCCTTTCAACAAATCAACCGTCCCTTTCGCGTTCAAATTCGCGGCCTGGAACTCATGAACTGCCGGCCCTCTTTCACTGACGGAGCCCCCCACCTGCCACACCTGATTCAGCGTCTTCATGTTCTGCGGCAAAGCAAACGTCGCGAAGATCCTCATCATCCCATCTGAGAACTCCGCCTCCAGCCCCGAAACATCGAACGCGATCTTCTCCTGGACGATGGAGCTGTACGAGCTCACATTGAAGGGCTTCACAGTCATGGATCCATTCGATTGCCTGTGAGCGATCAAAGCCTGAGCCCCCGCCATCCCAGTCGAGGTGGGGTTTATCGCCCACGCAACCCATCCACTGGGTTTCGCAGGGGGGAGCGACAAAAGCTATACTCAGTGCAGATTTAGACGAATCGTAGGTCCAGTGAAGGTAAGAGCTCAGCTGGGGAAGATCGTTGCAGCGTTCAAAAAGCCTGTTCTTCGTGAACTTCTGAGAGGAACAGGTGAGGGCATAGGAAGATGGAGTTTGCAGAAAAAGGAGCGAAAAGGCTAGAACTAGAAGAGAACATGAAAAGGACGCCATTAATGGAGACGTGGAAGGATCTTTACAGAGAAGGAGAACAAGAAGATATTTGGAAAGAGGCTTAGATATAGCGTGTGTGTGGTGTGAGAAATGCACGCGATTTCTGTTCGAAAAGGTGCCAAGTTTGGCAAGAGATCGCTATATTTGGGAGGAGTTGCCTTAGAATTTCTGCATCATGCCGTTCGAAAGAACAGGAAAATGGGAGCGGAAATAGAAAGGATCACAGTGGAAGAATTTATTTGTATCAGAAGTTTATTTTGGGGTACTCTTTTTTTACGTCTACAACCACAATACGTTCATCTGTGAAACGCCGGCAAAGGAAAACGTTCCTATTTCAAAGCCGGTTTGCTTAACTGGAAAACCATGGGGAAAAAAAAAAAGTGAAAAAAGCATTTTCCTTTTCTAACCGTTGCTTTTTTTTTTATCGTCTTGAAAACAAAAAATTCAAACCCTTTTAATGGAAATATAAAATTTTCCTAAATTACTTGAGCCAAAATTTTCCTGTAAATTAAACAGACAAATTTCAGTGAAAATTTTGTTTTCTTTTCTCTTTATAGATCCCACTAAACTAAACACACTCTTGGGAAAGGAAATTTTTGTGTTTAATTCCCAGGAAAAGATGGGTCCATGAAAAAAATAATTTTCTGAAAGAGTTCTTTTTTCCATGAAAGATCTTAAGGTGGAAAGGAGTTCCTTTCTGTTGCTTAATTTCCTTTCGTTTTAATAGGAAAGCTCTTATAGACATTTAGTGAAAAAATAGAAGTCTTTTAAAAAATTGGTTTACCATACTAAATTTTATAAAAAGTTTATTTTCCCAAAGGTTCTGCTCAAAATTGGGAAAAAAAATTGGAAAAGGAAGGAAAATAAAAAGAGACTTCCCTTCCATAATTTTCAATCTAACTAAACACAACCTAAAGGACAATATAAAGAAGGATATATAGAAATTGTATGCAATGAAAATCCTATAACCCCTACTGCAACAATGTTGTTATTGGTCCATTTAATTAAAATGATTCAACCAGATTTTAAGAAACAAGATGGACTACTCATTAACAGTATAGGATTACTCCTCTTCTTGCAAAATGTATAGTTTTCAACACGATTAAACTTATCAATGTAGATAGTTCACATACTTATGCTTGTTTTTGATGCTTTATTATATATTAGGAGAAATGCACGCGATATGCGCATAGCAAAAGAATTAAATAAATGAATACAATTAATTCAGAGACAAAAGACCAAAAAATATATATATATATTGAAGAACATTTTGAGGTATAGGAGTAATTATATATTTAAGAATAAAAAAGTAAATTGAATTAAAATTAAAGGATATTTTTGGATAACATGAGGTAGTTAAAATTTTAAATACTTTTCAACAGTATAAATTGAATGTGAATGGTTGCAAAAAAAAAGATTAGAATGCATATGAACCAAAATGTCAAAAAATTGATTTAATAATCAATTTTTTTCTTTCTATCAAAATTCAAAAAATCTTTTTTTATCTTTTTCTTTCTGAAAACAATCTGACGTGGCAAATTACCGTTGGTTATGAAGGATTTGATTGACAAGCAGTGGTCTCTTTAGGGCACGTGTCAACATCTAACCATGAGATATCAGGTTTTGCAAATGTGTCTTTCAATTGAAAATTTGAAATGTTTCTTTCTACTCTCTTGATTTTGATGCGAGTGCTCCAATCCTTTTACCGTTGTTTTTAATCTTGGCGCCACTTTACGTTGGTAACCGTGATTGCGAAAGCCATTTCCGCAAGAGACAGTTTATATTTTTAAGAAATGAAAAAGATATTACTTCAAAATTACGGAAATACCGCTCTCGAGTCTTGACTCTCAGTGTTCGACAGCTCATGACCGCTCTCAAGTGGGAAATAGTTGTTCATTCTTGATTTGAAAAAAAGTATCACTAATTCTTAATTTTAAAAAATTGACCGACTAAATCTGAATTATTTTGAAAAAATATTACTAAAAACCAATTTTCCCATATGAGTTGGGGTGTATTGAATATAAATCGCTCTTTCTTTATTATAACAAATTTATAACGCAGTTTAGGTGCTGATATTCCTCATAGAAGACGTATGACTTAGGGCTTTGGTCAACAAAATTTGAAATTGAGAAAGATTAGTACAGAAAGAAAACGTTTCTCTGGTGCCTCCGGATAGAAGAGCTGTGGCGTTACATAGAGTACAAGCACGTCGGAGATGCCTTCAAGGTACTACCACAGTAACCAAACTAACCAGAACTCAAAGAACGTGATTTTGTCCTCTATAAAGTCCCACGCCTTTGGGTCCCCGATAGCAGCTACTGTCGTTGTAACAAAGCCTACCTAACCATGACCTTTTTTTTTTTTTTTGTTTTAGGTAAATATGATGCCTCTTTTGCTATATTCCCAACTATGGACCGGCAGAAATACACACGCACATGCACATACACACACATGCACAGGCATGCGCACACACACTAATTATATATATACACACGTATTAATTTCTCTCAGAAATAGTAAAAAAATATGCTTTTGAATGATATTTTAGAATATTTGTGTGTGTGCGCGTGTGTGTGCATACGCGCGTGCATGTGTGCGTGTGTGTGGAAGAATAGCAACATGAAGTATTTAATTAACTATCCAACATGAAGTTTTTAATAACAACTCCAAAGGTTTGGCCTGGTGGTCACTGCTTGGGCCCTGAAGGTATATACTCCATCCAAGGTTTCAACTCTCCAAACACTAATCTAGGCCGACCAGCATGAGTGGAAAGCTTGGTCCATTACCATCCCTTGTCAACAAGTAGTCGAAGATAATACGTTTGCAGGTTTGCAAAAGGATGTCAATCTTGGGTTGAAATCTTATGCTTTTGTGGGTGTGAAATGCTGCCATATGGACCATCCATGGTAGTGATTTTCATTGTTGTAAATGATTCATGTTGGGCCGTTTAAAAAAATCACTGACGGTGAAATGCTCCATATGGCAACATCTCACTCCAGTGGCGTAATCATGTTTTAAGCTAAATGAGTATAAAAAATAAAAAACTATATAAATAAGTTTAAACATTTGAAGTTTTTTTTTTTTTTCTTAAAATATTGCAAAATTTGAAGTACATTTTGGTGTAAGAAAAGCCGAGGGACGAAAGTGTAAATTTCGGTTCTATTTTATAGAAGTAGTGAACGTTGTCGCTAGGGTTTCGTCAGGGGAGGCCGTCGAAGCTCGAAAGGAAAACCCTAACATGTTAGTTTTGCTTCTTCACATTTCTCCCTTTTTGATTCTGTTTTCAATATTCACAATTCCTCGAGATCTCTCTCTCTATTCGCAGTTAATCTTCATGAAAATTCCTCTTTTTTTTGTTGTCTATATCTCGATACGGTGGTTTGAATTACTTTCGTTTGCGTTGGATCGGGTTGTGATTTCTCTGCTTTTGACGTTTGGTTTGCTCTGCAGAAGCCATGGCCGTGCCTCTGCTCAATAAGAAGATAGTGAAGAAGCGTGTGAAGAAGTTTAAGAGAACTCAGAGTGATCGAAAGGTCTCTGTAAAGGTATGTTTTGCAATGCTCATGACAGTTAGCTTTGGTGCAATTTCTTCAAATGTCTACTTCGTTTTTCCTTTTTCTGCCGTATTTGGGTTCATGATATTGTTGAAGTCAATGATTAAGAAGAGCTGATTTGCCTTGGATCGACTTTTGTTCGAAGACCTTGTCATGCTATTCATTTATTCCCATTTGTTATCATTATTTTTTTATTTTTTTGGATTTGGTGCCATTCTGTTTCTTAATTATATTCGTTCTTTATATGGGTGGAAAAACCAGTGTGCAGTGGGATTGAAACCTGTGATTTCCAAATGATCTCTCACAGAGGTTCTCATGTTCTTTCCATATTTGTATGTTCCACCTATTTGCGTATTTTTAATCCGTAGGAGTAGTTTTGCAGTATGTACTTGTAAAGAAGTGTTTTCAATGCTGTTGTTGGTATTTATTTGTCAATTCTAGATAAATTCTAATCCTAAATAATATTTTCAATTGTTCCTTGTCAATCTAGTGTTATTGTTGTAGCTTAAGAATTCTTTGTTTAAATTCTTAAGCTAGTGTACCCAGGAATTGTAGAACAGAAAACTCAAGAGAAAAACGCAAGGGAAGAAGTCTCGCCCTCCATCCCGCCCTGCCCCACCCCCAAATCTCTTGGATTCTCACCTTGACCAAAAACCTAAGGAATCTCTCCTTTGAACAAGTGCTTTGTGGTAATTCCGTGTATTCAATTATGTAGCTGCTCTTCGATTCTCCTTTTATATAGGTTATAAAAATTTCCTTAAAGAGGTATTAGAAAACTTATAAAGTTAAAAACTTGAAATAGGGAAATATACCAACTCTCCTAATGCTAAGATAGGAACTGTGCTAATTCAGTGCCGCTTTGCTTGGGGCCCTGTGTGTCATTTCACCAGAATTTGTACACCGCTCAGTCTGTTAAATTTTTTGTGCTGCCATTTCTGGAAATTCTAAAAAGTTGTAAATATTGAACATTCCAAAACAATTACCAAAAATACTAAAAGAGATAACATTCAAAGCTTTCTCTGAAATCTAAAAAATTTTAAGTTTACATTTTTACACTTTAAATTATTATGAAGCTCTAAAAAAAATTATATAAGATCCCATACATGTGTGTGTGTGTCTGTGCACGTATATTATGGAGTATTATATTCGGGATATTTAAGAAATTTGGTTCCTAGAGCATGGAAATATATTTTAATACAGCATAAGAAAATATTTGTCTTCATAGGACATGTCGAGTTAAACTTATTAAAATTGGTGATATGAAACTTATTAGAAGTAAATTTACGAGTAAGCAAAGAGGTCTGTCGCAGAATCTTTAAAGGTCACTGGAGTGGATGATCTTGCAGCTCTTTCTAGACCATATCCGACTCCGTCACATTGGTTACGGTCGCTTTCGCTACTGTCAAATAAGGCTCCTCCTGACTCTCTTTGATGATTGAAAGAAGGTCTGATGATCCTGCCTTATCCTTACGACCAGCTTCATGTGCTTTGGGCAGTGTGATCTCTGTGTCCGCTTCCTTGTGTCAAGTCTGCCTAGCCATGCTAACTAGTTCCACTGGTCACTTTGACGGTTCTCCCTACTTCTATTATGTGAATGAAATGATAGGAAGCTTTTGATTTAACTTTTCAAAAGTAGCTTTTTATAAGTCAAAAAGTAGGTTTTAAAAAATTACTTTTAAAAGTATAAAAATTGTTTGGTAACAACTTGAAATCCCACTTGATGATGGGAAATTGAGCGCACACATTTATGGAAGAAAGAGAGTGCTATTCAGATCGTCTTTTGATAGGGGTGTTCTTTTGTAAATTAGAAAAATTTTAATCCCACTTCATAATTTAAAATTTTAAGGTTAAAAGAACTTTCATATTCTCACTTTTTTCCTTATTTATTACATTCCTTTCATTTCCTTCCCTATTTCAATTGGTATTTTAAATAAACTTATAACTATTAGTTTGTTTTAGTGATATAAATTATTATGACTCATATAGGTATATAATTAATTATATATAATAACAAAGATCATTCCGTAATGATATATAAATGAATAAAATTATAATAATAATAAATATATTTTAAAATGTCTGATAATTTAAACGCAGTAATGGTTATTGTGTTTTTTTGTTTATATTTTTAATGCTTGAGAAAAGGATTATGATTTAGTATTTGTAGTTGATCTTATTCAAATGAATTAATATTAGTAGGTTTATGCATTGTCAAAAAAGTAAAATTCATCAATAAGTTATTCTATTAATATAATGTGCGACTATGTAAGTGCGACAATATAATTCATTAATAAGTGCAACAACATAATTTTGGTGCAAAAAATTAATATTATGAAATTAAAGAATTTTTTTAAAATTTGCAAATTCATTAGTTATTGTGGAAAAGTCATTTTATATTTTTTATTATCAAACAACTATTTTTATTACCAAACAACTTCTGTGCTTTTCAAAGTAGAAAGGTTATATTGACAAGCTATTTTCAAAAACCTAATTTTTGACTTATCAAAAGCTACGTTTGCAAAGTTATACCAAACAGCCTCTGGGTGATTTTTTTACAACAGTCGCCTCTGTGTAAATTCCAGTATATATCTAACATGTGTTTGGTACAAGTGCATCACACGTTCAGAAGTTTCAATGCAGCACTGTTCTGAAAGCTTATAAAAATTCTCAGCTGCTTGGTTTCTTTTGCAGTTGTAGTACATGTCACACAATTATTACTCTGGTTTGTTCCTGTTCTGTTTGTAATATTAAAAGCTGACTTTTGACACCATATTGATGTTTTGAATGCATGTTCTTCATGGCAGCCTAGCTGGCGTAGACCAAAGGGTATTGATTCTCGTGTGAGGAGGAAGTTTAAAGGATGCGTTCTAATGCCCAACATTGGATATGGCTCAGATAAGAAGACCCGCCATTATCTCCCCAACGGTTTTAAGAAATTCTTGGTGCACAATGTCAAAGAGCTAGAAATATTGATGATGCACAACAGGTGTGGTCTCCTAATTTCATCATTTATGAGTCCTGCACTTTTGGCTGTATTTGATCTATGATGTATTTTTAGACTCCTTTCCACTGTCATTTTCTAATGCTTGGCATCTTTCCAGAACTTACTGTGCAGAAATTGCACATAACGTATCTACCCGAAAGAGAAAGGGGATCGTTGAGCGTGCAGCACAGCTTGATGTTGTTGTCACCAACAAACTGGCCCGGCTGCGCAGCCAGGAGGATGAGTGATCAATGCTGCATTGTTTCTCATTTTTTTGCCTTTCTATTGATTCTATTGATACAAAATCTAAACCTTGCATCATGGATCAGGATTCAGCTCTATTCATCCATATTTTGACTTTGTTCTGAATTATGTCTTTAATCTATGGGTAGTCTAGCATTTTTGCTTTTCTTGTAGCGTGATGTGTCTGTGACCAAATTAGCATAATCAGTTGAAAGAGCTTGAATGATGTACGAATTCTTTCTTCTTGATTGGTAATTTGATATTTTTGCCCTAGGAAGATATGCAGGCATTGGAGATCAATGCTTGTTTGGCTTTGCATATTTGATAAGATTCTCTGAATGGGTTATCTTTCCGTATCGAACTATCTAATATAGAACACTAACTTGACCTCTTTGATGTTCATTGGTACGTGTACGTATGTGTGCATATGTTGATTGTTTCTGGAATTGCAATTACTCCCACTTTGCATAAATCTTGGCTGTTGGATGCCTCGATAAAGGGGCCTGCTGCTTTAACTGTAACAAGTTGACCTGTGATGGATAAGCAGGATTTCAACCTATAACAGCTGAAAAATTGAATCTCAATCTGTTAAGGCTGTTGATTGGGAAACAGCTTTGACTTGGTCTCGGGGTGATGTTCATAAAGCTTCACAATCCTCCAAATCAATCAATTTCAACAGTGAGCAAGACAACGTTTTCTCAACAGGGCATTCACAAGGGCATTCACAAGCAGTGGTCTGCTTAAACACCGAGTCTTAGGTACCGTTTGGTAATGCTTTTCAGAAGTGCTTTTTAGCTTTTGAAAGCAAAAGTGTTGTTTGGTATACACACATGAAACAATTTATAAGAAGCAAAAAAGCAATTTGATTGCTTTTCAAAAGAAACATGGAAATATTGCTTCTCACTTTAACCATAAATTTGCTTTCTTGCTTCAAAAACCCTTGACACAAAACTAGACCAAGAAAAAATTGACCCATCATGTCCAATCCAACCCGAATAAACGAGTTCGAATTGACCCGTATAATAGTTGGATTGGCTTCGGATTGGGGATTTAATAACCCATTCGTATTCGACTTAACTTGAATCTAGCCCGATAATGATCCGTTAAACCCGATAATGACCTATTTAACTCGATAATGACCCGCTTAACCCGATAATGATCTGTTTAACTCGATAATGGTCCATTTAACACGATAATGGCCCGTTTAACCAGATAATGACTCGTTTAATTTGATAATAATCCACTTAACCCAATAATGATCCGTTTAACCCAATAATGACCCGTTTAACTCAATAATAGCCCATTTAACTCAATAATGATCTGTTTAACCTGATAATGACTCGTTTAACCCTAAATTATATCACTAATTCACGTTATTTTCTATTTTGTGTATTTTTTATAATTAAAGAATAAAAAATTTTAATCGGGTTGGTGGATTGAACTCAATTATGGCGAGTTAGGTTTGGTTTTGGGTTTTCACAACCCACCAATAAATAGATTTAACTTGAACCAACCCGATTATTGCTCAATCCGTTACAATATACATCAAGTATATTTTTTAGTAGAATGCATCAACTGTTTACGATACTTTTATATGATAACATAAAAGCAATTTATATGCTAGTATAGTTACCCAAACATGGTTTTTTGCTTTTTAGCAGCATAACAAAAGTTTACCAAATAGCTTTGCTTCAACAAAAGATCTTCTGAAAAGCAAAAAAGTACTTTTTTGCTTTCTTGCTTTCTAAAGCAAGAAAGCAAAAGCGTTACCAAACGGAGCCTTAGTTACAAAGCCAATGTCTATCCTCAAATGTATTTAAGTAATGAACTGAGTGCTCACAACCTCTGTATGAAAGCACAACCTTTTAGCTCTTGACACTGAAAAACGGACGTTTTAATATCCACATACCCATAAGACTTTACAAGTTTTCTTGGCCCATCTAAAAAATACCTTGAAATTTTCAGTGTAACAGTTAACAATAATCATGAAATAGTACCCTAACAACAGTTAATAATATGAATGGTGAAGATACAGATTGTCTATTTTAGACCTGAACAGATGTTACCTTAAACTAGCAGTTCATCTTCATTATATATATTCTATATCTCAAATTGATTTAATTATTTTTAAGAAAAATGGACATGTACGAAGCCAACCACTTTTTTGCAGGCAGCTTCAGCTGAATAAAGGAGCCACACACATCTTCCTTTGCAGAATTCAGGTACCCGTAACTCAGGTATATGATGGTAAATCTGTTCCACAGTTCCACAGAAGTTTCGATTCACCTCTCACTGAACCCAATATAACAACAAGCCCTGAATAAAAAACATGGAAAAAACTTCATCAGCAAAAAAACTTCAATCGTGAGATGTGAATTACATCAAAAATGCCATCATGCATGCCGTTACCTAATGTGCATGGAACAAGGTACAGAAGTGCAGGTTGACCATGTCCATCCATTAGATATAATCCAAGGTAAGTAAGGAAGAGACCTGCAATAAGTAGTAGTCAGCTAAGAAGAAATCATGGAAAAAACACACTTTTATCTGTCTGTTTGAAAGCATTGAACATAGGGATGACTTGGTAGTACATCTATTTCTCCAAATTAAATTAGAGGATATTTATAATACTTCAACAAGTTGAATATTCATGGATTTCTATAAACAGATGTAATAATCTTCACAAAGAGTTATTTACAGATGTTTAAAACGATCCAAATAAGCTCTTTTAATTATTTTTCAATAGATCTTACGCATGTCCAACTTGTTCAATAACTTAAATTTGAACAATCAAACAGCCCCACAAAAATCAAGGCACCATTCTACTTATGGTAGTGCCAGCCGTATTAAATATTTCCCATATTCAAAAGTTGCTGGGAAAGTAACTTGAAATAGAAAGTAAAAAAAAGATCTGTTGTATTTCCCATAGCAAAGATCCAATGAGCTGCTAGGAGATCTCTCCCCATAGCTAAAAAGGGAATAGCCCAGTTCACGAGGCTCCCGCCACTGCGCAAGGTCTGTGGAGGGTCTGATGTACACAGCCTTTAGTGGGGAGGTTGTTTCTTGCACTCTAATCTGTGACCTTTAGGCCACAATGGAGCAATTTATATATCGCCATAAAACATCAAGAGTGAAAAAGGAATTTACGTGAAAAATCAAGTATTTCATGCCATAATACATCAAGAGTGAAAAAAAAAATTACGTGAAAAATCAAGTATTTCACTCCCCAGACATGGCTTGACCTACTTGGTTTCTCTAGGTATTATTATGAGATATTTGCACATAGGCATGTTTGTATTTGCATTTCTGTAAGTCTCATTGAAAACTACTACCCTCTTTCCGTAGTTTTGAAATATTTCTGAAAATTCCCTAACTGTTATGCCTCATAGACATTTTTCATAAGTTTTCCTGTGAAATTTTCCTAAAATCGAAATTTAAAACATTGGTTTCTAAGAGCACAGGTCTTGAATGTCGATGATATATAACAAAAACACCACATCAAATAATTCAAGAGTCAAGCTAATTGGACAGAAAATGAACCAGATCAAATTCTAACCCATTGGAAAAAAATTTATCCTACCACCAATACAAATTCAGTTGACCAATTTGCCCTACTATTCTTACTTAAAAGCATCAACAGTCTCATCCATGGGAAAATGATGCCATCAAAATGAGAGCAAGAGAATACAAAAATGAAACAGTATGAAAGCACCTACCAAATCCATAACCAATTATCAACCATAGGAAATATCCATTTAGTATACCCTTCTTATTTAACCTGTCATATCTGCATCAAAGAAGCTAAGATAAGAGAAGACAACCATAGGAAATGAAATAAGTTGCAAAACTAATGTGTAATCATTTTGTCATAAGTAAAAAGTTAAGCATAGGAACTTGATCTTGAAGTACAATGAAGATTTCAGAACACTAGGAGTATATTAATACATGGTCCAAAAATGTCATATATAATTTTCATTTTATACGAATGCACAATTTTTTGCACAGTGATTCAGACAATCAGAACTGTGCATAGTATTAAAATAGAGGAAAAAGCCTCGTTTACAAAAGTTAACACAAACTCAGCTGCAGAACATGAATTTTTTTTTTTTTTTTGATTGGTAATGAGATCATATATATTAAGAGAAAAGAAAACACAAAGAATACAATGATGGAGGAAGGTTCCTACACCATGATAGAATAAGGTATTCTACCGAAAATGGAATAGGGAAGACCCACCCTACAAAAGAAAGCAACAACTAGTCACATAAAGACGTCCAACACCGCCTAATGACATCAACCGAATAGCCCCTAAAAGATGGAAGAAATGCCGCCCAAGAGGATACATAGAATGTGATAGACTCCACAACATCAGTGAGGGAGCAATGCCTATCCTCAAACACTCTCCTGTTTCTTTCCATCCAAACTCCCCAACAAATGGCAAAGAATAGGTAGCGATATAAACACCGGCCATGAGGCCCCAAACATGAAAACCTCCACTGAGCAAAAAGCTCTGGCACCGTCCTAGGAAACACCCAGTCAATACTAACCATCCCAAGGAAATGCTGCCGTATCCGACACATGAATGAGCAATGGATAAGCAAGTGATCCATCTCCCCGCTAGAACGGCAAAGGATGCATATGCGAGGAGATAATGCCAGAACATGAATTGAATGGAAGAGAGCAGTTTGGGCCCCAAAAAAAAGCAGGTATAAATCGAAGAAATCCTGAACTTAAATCCTATGAGCAACTTGAATCTGGACTGAAAGAGGAGAAAGGCAAATTCCTGAATTCAAGAATGCCGGAGGCACAGTGAGAATCCTAGATTAGTAGCTTCAACACTAGATTTCTGTCTTTCAAAAAGATGCATATATTTCTTTCCTTCCAAATGGTTGAACCTATGGACCAAGGACACTAAGTTCCACAAGAATCCTCTCCTATGATCCCTCTTTCAGTCAACCTTTTAAGAGTGACATTTCAATGATGAACTCCTCCCAAAAGAAAAAGAAAAAATAATTATATCTCATAAAATCTATTAAAAGCAATATATAGGGTTAGTTGAAAAAATGCCATAAACAAATATGAATAGGGGTAAAGGATGCACAAGATCAAACTCTGGAGAGTCTAACCCAAAAGAAAAAACAAAACATAATACCAACACCTTCAAGTGGCTCCTCCCAACATCTCATCCAGCACCTAACCCATAACAATTACCCTACACCCACAGCATGATCAACACGGGAACCAACAAAAAGCCCGGATCTATTAGCTACTCCTTTTTTTGCCAAGAAATCAGCTATCTCATTGCCCGATATAAGCACATGATGTTAATTCCCGATTTTATGACAGATATCACACTCTACATTGTCTTTTCAATTTACCATGTATTTTAAGTCCCGATTTTATGGTTTATAGTTGATCATATTTTGCTATCCGTAATAGAATTTAGACAAAACTCTACCAATATTGTTTTGTATTGCTATATCTTTTGGTCAATTTTCGGGCCCAATCTTGGATGAGGGAGGGTAGTGTGAAGTTGGCAGCTGGCGTAAAACTTTCCTAGATCTATTATGATGAAAATCCTGAAAATTTATCTTGACCTTCTGCTCCAGCGTCTTCTAGAAACGACATGCTATAACAAATCCCGACTACAGTGAAAAGTGAGAAATGGTTAGCTAGGGCGTCCTCTAGAAACAAGGTCCTGCAAACTATGCCCAAATGCGGTGTTAACTTGGCAAGGTTCTCACATCAAACTGGATGAACGCAAATAAAGAAGCTATGCCAAGAAAGTAAGATTCATCAATGCCAAACCACCAAATTTGAAAATCACCAACTTGACAATGCCAAAACTGCCAACTTACTTCATCATGATACCCAAACAAGTCAAACTTCACTCCAACTTCCCACTTTTGTTATAAGACATACTAGATTCTCCATTCCCACCTTCAAGAATTAAATGGTGCCTTCTTCAACAATTTGTCATATATAATGATATTGTACCACAACATGCATTGTCTTCTTATGATAAATTGGGTTCTTAGGCAAACAAATAGCACTCATGTCATGACATTAGAATTCATATCAACCTCATCCATCAAGCTTTGAAGCCTCTTGGATACCATGTATTCAACCTCAGTAGTAGACAATGGCTTACATTGGCTGAAATTTAAACATCTAACTAATAGGACCATTTCCAACATGGGATATATAACTCAATTTTTTTCCTTTGCCAAGATCATTGGCATAATTCGCATCAACAAGACTATGCATAAGTTCTGAATCACTGATTTGTTTAACAGCATAAACACTGGTTCCATTTAAATAACGAAGCCCCCATTATCCGGATTTGCTATAAACCAGCTTGAAACACCAACCTCATATATCTGATTTCTGGCCTAGTATATGTCAATGCAAACATCAAGCTTACCAACAAGCTAGCGGAAACCTGTCCATCTTCTTAAAACCTTTCTTGGCTTTGTTTGGAAGACAAACTCATATGTGCTGCTAATAGTGCCATAAATCGCATCAGCAAGCCTATGAATAAGTTCTGAATCATTGGTTTGTTTAATAGCACAATCACTAGTTCCACTTAAATAACAAAGCGCCCATTACCCGGATTTGCTGTAAACCAGCTTGAAACAACAACCTCATAATATCTGACCTAGTACATGTCAATGCAAACATCAAGCCTACCAACAAGCTAGCACATGGAAACCTGTCCATCTTCTTAAAATTTCCATCTTTAGTCTTTGTTTGGAAGACAACCTGAAATGTGCTGCTAACAGTGCCTACCAGTTTCACCTAATTCCTGCAAAATTTTCCAATCACTTTTTCCAAAGAGTCCATTCATGAAAGTGAAAATGTCACATTTTTCCTTTCCCTTTGAATTTAAATTCGAAGGATATAAGATGTTGCCCCAAGACCTTTCCTCGGAAATGACTTGCATAATTTTTCTTTCAACTCATCAATCTTGACCTTATATTTGCCTCTAATAGCATGTTATTAACATATAATAACAAAATTAAGATATTCTCATTTTCAAAAAACTTCTTGCTCACTGATATCAGGTCACAGACCTTTCTTTCCCTTAATAAACCCAAGTTTTGACCCATTTACCACTATTGTGAATGAATGATTCCTAATACATGCAGCTATCTGCGGACCGTAGGATGGAATCCCAACGAGAGGACAGCTTCTAAAAAAATCACATCTCGAGTCATGTGCTTCTCTAATATCAACCGAAAGTGTCATTCTAGATGATCCTCACCTTAAATGGCAATTATGGAGCAACTGTGAGCATAAGCATGGTTTTGAATATCCATATATCCCTAGATATTTCTAGGGAGGCAATGTGTAATACTGCATATTTCCCTTGATATATCAAGCAATATATCTACTTTCCTCAGTGGTGATATATCTAGAAATATCGATATTTAAAACCTTGGGCATAATAAAATGTTACTGGAGATCATAAAACTTTCAATGAAGCTGATTGGTTGGAACCTACCAAGTCAACTACTAAAGTAAGATTATTAGCAATAATCTCCTAGATAAACCAGAAGAGGATGATACTTACCAATATTGGACAATACTCTTACAAAGATTCAGCTCTAGCCACTGTTAAGAGTAAGTTTAATTACAGCAGCATTCACTGCCAATAAATATTCCATGTATAAAATTATTAATGCCTAGGTTACATGTAGCTGTTTAGTGAGATGGAAATTCTTGCTCAATTTTAATGAAACCCAAGTTTTGTATAGCTTAGCTCAGACCCATAAACCTTGGGCAAGGCTCAGGCTTAGTTCAAGCTTGTTGAAAAATTTGGGCTCAAGCTCAATCAAGCTTGTAAAAAATTCTTGAGCTCAAGCTTGACTGGCAAAAGCTCAGCTCGTTAAGGGCTACGCTCCAATTCACTAAAAATGACATTAACCTGTGCTTTGTTTATATATTTGTAAAAAAAAATAATATCAATCTACATCGTATGATCAACAAATATTCACTCTAAAAAAAATTATCAAGAAAAATCTCAAAAGTGGCCACAAATGTATAAAGTGCCAAGTCCCAATACATCACATAGGAGAAAAAATAATGGATGATTGAAAAGAATAGTCAATAGAAAATAACAAAAAGTAAAAATTAAATAAGCTAAGGCTTCTTTATCCATAATCGTTGTGCCTTAAACTATCAAATATTAAGAATCAATAGAATCTAAAACCTGCATCTAGAACTAGAAGAAAAAATAAAAAATTACTCATGTCATCATAATAATGAAGAACAATATAAATAAATAAAAAACTAAGGATATGTATGATAACTTCTTAACTATAGAATAATATTTAATGATGAGTTAAAATTTACTAATTATATATCAATACATATGTTTGATGCAATAATATATAATATATAAAATAGATATATATTATATATTAGCAAGCTGAGGAATTTCGGGGCACTCAGGCTGTGGATAGAGTGAAAGAGTGGCATAGCTGGTGTTTTTCTTCCTCCCTCCTGGGGGATGGAGGGGAGTGAGGTTAGTGTTAGGTGAGCTTATGGAGGAGGGTTTTATTATATAGGGATCGGTGGCTTCTGGATATCGGAGTTGGATGCCTTATTCAGCTTCGATTCCTTCTTTTGTTTTGTTCTAGTTGTTCATTGGCGCTCTCGGATGGGAGCTGGTTGTTTCAAATTGTATTTCATTGGGTGGGGTAGGTTTTGGTGTTGATTTGTTCATGTGTCGGGCAGTCTTTGTAGAGGTTTGCTGTACATTCCATCTTTATATATATAACCAATTAACCATACTATCATTACTCATCAAAAAAAATTTAGCGAGCCGAGCTTTAACCGAGCCAAGCCCACTCAATATCGGCTCAGGCTCATTAAGTTAACAAGCTATTTTTTAGGCTCAGCCTTGGCTCATGAGCCTAAAAATAGGGCTCAAGATATGAATAGGCCACTCATACCACATCCTAAGGATGTAGCAAATGCTCTGACCAACTCATTTGATACATTAATGCCAGTGATTGAACTTTTTTCCCAATTCAACCTCAAACCCAACACTAACTCAAAAAAATCCAAAATACATCTCACCCAATGGATCTGCTCCCTAGAAGCATCTATGAAAAGGAGTGTCATCTACAAATTGGAGATGAGACACCTCCATTGCTTCTAATCCCTCACGAATCTTGAACACCATGATCAACTCATTATCACATGCAAGCTCAATGAATCAACTCAACACATCCCCCACAAGAGAGAAAGGAAAAGGGGATAATGCATCCCCCTGCCTAAGACCTCTAGAGGATGGGAACAAACCAGTCACTGACCCATTTAGGCATTTACTAAGAAGGAAAAATTCTACCTTGTTGAGACAAATTTTTATTTATATTCTCCATTTATCACCAAAACCTTTCCAAGCTAAGACAGAGTCAATAAAACCCAACTCCATATGGTCATAAGCTTTTTCCAAGTCTAGCTTACACGCTAACCCGACTACCTTAATCTTTTTCTACTTTCAACACATTCATTGGCTATCAATGCACAATCTAAAATCTACCTACCCTTAATAAAGGCACTCTGAGATGGGGATACCACCAATTGAATGACTTGTTTCAATCTTTCAACCAATACTTTAGCAATGATCTTATAAAGGCTAGTATTAGGACTAATAGGCCTAAAGTATTTTATTTCCATAGCCCCTGCTTTTTTTTGGAATCAAATTCAAGAAGGTAGCATTTGTTGCTTTATTAATCACCCCATGGTAAAAAAAAATCCCTGAAATACCAATATAAGTTCATCTTTAATCAACTCCCAATGATGCTAGTAAAACGCGAGAGTAAATCCATCAGGAACACTGGCCTTTTCACCCTCAAGGGCAAAGACTGCCATTTTAATTTCCTCCATTTCAGAATTTCTTTCCAACCGTCTCATTTGAACCTCCTCCGACCTATGGCCCCCCACATCTTTTAATAAAAACTTATGATTCTGCTCAGACGTGTACAGATTTGAATAAAAATTTACAAGCGCCTGCTCTATGGCCTTTGGAGTCTCCACCACTTCCCCTTCCACTTGAACCTGGTCTATAGAATTTACTGCTCTTCGCATGTTTGCTGATTTTATGAAATAACCTAGTATTACTATCCCTGCTTTTAACCAGAGAGCCCTAGACTTTTGTCTCCACAAAATCTCTTCCATCTGAAGAAGCTTATCAAACTCTACCTTCAAGTCCTATCTACTCAATTTTTCCTCTACTTCAAGAGATCTGGACTCCTCTACCCTATCCAACTCTTCTATTTTTAGTCATTAAAACACTCTTCCTGCAGCTGACTCCTCCAAATTAATTTCAATTCCATGATTTGATATGTTCTTTTTGCCCCTTAGTCCTTCAAGAAAGCGAATACCAGCCCACCCTACCAACTTAGCATACTATTTATCCCACATGTCCATAATCAATTTCAGAAAGGATTGATTAGACAACCAAATATTTTCAAACCTAAAGGGTCTAGGACCACTAGGAGGTGGCTCTGTAGACAACAAAATGGGACAATGGCCTGAAATAGTTCTAGGCAAAAGAATTTAAGAGATACTTGGGAAATGATTTTCCCCACTCAAGGAAGCTAGGCACCAGTCCAATCTAGCACAAATAGGATTCTCTTGAAAATTAGACCAGGTATAGGTTCCACCTTTAAGTTGGGAAATCAATTAACTCACAATGCTGGATCCACTCATTGAAATTCCTTATACTCTTTGTGACGCGTTTAGTATCCCCCTCCTTTTCAGATAAAAACCTAACCACATTAAACTCCCCCATCACCACCCAAGGTTCTTGAGATCCAGGCCAAGAGTCTATCAAAATTCTTGCCAGAAAGCTTCTCTGCCTCTAGCTCTACATGGACCATACACACCAGATAATCACCATCTAAAACTATCGTGGACAGACCTGAATGCTATTATAATGGACAAAGATCCCATGGATTGAGTTTCAGCCTCAACAGGACAAATATCCCTCACAATTAACAACCCATCCGGACAACCAACTGATGGCATCATTATCTATCTCCCCAAATTTTTCTGTTAAGTGATCTATCCACCTCTTATTTCTTCGTTTCCGAACTGATGATCACATCAGGTTTTGTCCGTCGAAATAGATCTTTCAAAACCCTTTTTCTTTGCAGATCTGCCCACCCCTCTTATGTTCCATGATATTAATTTCATTAGAAAACATTAGTCCTACCCCTTATCATGGTATTAAGTATCGTGCCGTATCGAGCGTATCGCTGGATACTTATCGTGTATCGTGCCTATCCTATTTCGTGAAATGGGCTGTATTGAGGTAGTATCGACTGTATCGAGCATTGTATCGACTGTATCACTCAATACAATTAATACTAAAGCACAAAAATATGAAAACGCAGGGTTTTCATGTTTTAGAAGAATGAACATAGCTCCCCACTGAAAAACCCTTTCGAAAATCTGTGATACCCCATTATTCTCTATCAATTTTCGACCTAATTAGTGCTGGAATTTCTGCAAAACGACTTCAGACAACAAATCAAGCAAAAGAAATCAAAAACGTGTACAGTTTTGACAGGTATTGTAGATTTTCAATTTTTTTCAATCTAAATCATTATTTTTTTTCATATTTAAATATAGTTTGACAATGTTTTGTATGAATCTATCGATTTGAAGTGAAATCCATAGATCGAAATTGCTTTTTTGAGTAAAAAATCAAAATTTTTTTGCAATCTGAAAAAAGTTGCGAAAATGCCTTTTTTTTTTTTTTTAAACTATATAAATCTTAACAGTTTGTCTTCAATTTTTTATATAAGATACACATGGGGCTGATCTATCACCCCTATGATTCTTGCAATTTTTTCATCAATAAAATTATTTTTAATAATTGTTTTGGCAGAATATTAATTAAAAATATTTTATTTTCATTAAATTTGATGTTTGGGTTCTACTTTTTTTCCTAAGAGAGGTTGGGATGTTGGGTGATGCCATTTATATGGTTTGACCATGGGGTAGCTTTGCATGTTTGGATTTTGGAACCAAATATTTGTATGCAATGAATTATGGAGAATGTTATGTTATGATAGTTATGTAGTGTTGATTTTGATGTTTTAAGTGTTATTGACTTAGTGTGTTGCTTATATTACATGAATGAATTTTCTAACTTTATTTATTGGTTTATCTAGCCTTCTTATAGCTTTTATTATAATTATCATTCACTTTCAAGTATGCCTATTTGCTTCCATAATGCATAAATACTCTGTGTAACCCTATAATGCTAGAAACATGTTTATTTGACATATTTTTAACTTATCTTTCTATCTAGATACGTTTTGTTCTATGTATCCATCGTATCCACCATTTTAGTGCGTATCCTCGATACGTTTCCACTTTTTGATCGTCCGATACGGCATGTTGATACGATACTTTAAACCATGCCACTTATATGGCATCACTACCCATATGCCTCAAATATAGTGTTATTGAAGCTGCATGATATTTTGGACTTGACAGATGGATCCTTAGAGGGTTATTCTAAGATAAAACATATAAAAAAAAACTGAGAGATAGCACTAGTGCAGTAGCAGTTACAACATGAGCAACAAAGCTGGTTCGTAAGGTGCAGTGAGTTGTGAGTCTTGTGACTTGTGTGATTGAGACTTCAATGGGTTTCTAAGAATTATTTCACACAAACTGGTGCAATTGTGTGTCACTAACATAACTAGAACTGGAGTCAAGGTATGAACTTCAAGGTTTAAAGCATTGGACTCAGATTGGAAATAGCCCCCTCCAGAATATATATTAGTTATGATGTACCAGCTGATACAACTATAAACAGAGTCTATTGGTAAAGGTATCAAGTGATTCCCTTACCAGTAGGACCATATCAGCAACCCACAAAACCAATGCGACTTGACAAAGTTCTATAGGTTTTGGTCAACACTTGAAACTTTTTTTATCGGTAATAAGAAGATATATTCAGTGAAGGGCAAAAGCCCAAAAGAAGGAAAACAAATGTGTACACGAACAGTGTAAAGAGAAGAAACACAAAACTAAAACCCATGACAATGCATCATAATCGACACTATTAATGACTTCCTGGAGATCCAAGCTTCTGCATGATTCCAAACTTGATGACCAAAATAGCAAATGTCTGGTCACTGTATGAGTAATAAATCTTTGAGTAGTGAGTGCGAGATTTATCACTAAAAATCCTCTTGTTCCTCTCTTTCCACAAAGTCCACGTGCTCCAAGGTCAACATTTGAAACCTTGAAGCACTAAGAAGCAGAATTTGGCCGGTTACGAAAAAGTAGGTACGATGTCAAAGTCTTTAGTATGGGGTTGTAATAAATGTTGGAATAAAAATTCGACACCTCCAATAGAACAAAAAACAACAGAGAACATGCAGAGATGTTAACTTAGACAGAAGTTGTGTAATTCATGAATTAATTGTCTTTAAAAATATTGATCCAATTTGAAAGGAACGCAACAACAGAATTTTTTACGATAAAGAAAGATCTCCGACAGCTATGTTCAAATATTCGCTCAGCCTACTCCTCCATTGGGCGTCTACTATGGAGTCGTGCAAGGGTTTAAATATAGAAGAAATTCTAAAGTATGATAACTTTAGTGTCCTCTAGCAGTTTAGGTTAGGTGGTGTGATTGGTACACTCTTGGTGTACAGCTGTGTACCTGATTTTTTATTTAGCTTTTAAATTAATATATTATCTATTACTAATAAAAAAAATATTGATCCAATTGATCACTATTTGTTCAGTGCCAATTTGCCAATTCCATTTGAATGCGGATGTTTCAGATGATAGGAGCCTCATGGGTACTACCAAATACTTTTAAAGCATGGTTTGATCAGTGGCGTGTGGGCAAATTGGGAAGAAGGGGAAATATTTTGTATAATGCCCAATTCCATGCAGTTGTTTGGTTCATATGGCTGGAGCGCAATAATATCATCGGTTGATCAAGTGGTGGACTCTTTATTGATTGCAGTAGCCTCGTGGGCATCAGTCCTTCATGAGTTCTATGGTATTTGGCGTACAGAGATAATGAGGGAGTGGACGAAGTGGTGTTATTCGACACTTATGAGAGGAATGGACCCAGATATGGCCAGCCGGGGGGGGGGGGGTTAAGCGAAGGGGTCGAGTTATGCTTTCGATCTGAAGTTGAACGGCTTGTTCAGCTTTGGATTAAGATGTATAGTCATTTTTTGAGAGTTGTCAGGTGGGGTTGTATACAGTGGACCTTGATTGTTTTTGTTTTTGGGGTCCGATTGGTGGTGAGAGGATGTTTGAAGAGGATTATGTTGTTTTAAGTGGTTGATTGTACACTCCATACTTTTTCATATTTACATATATATATATATATACATCTTCAGTATTCATCAAAAAAAAGAAAGATATTAGAAACCAGAAGCATTAAGAGGCGTACAATGGCAGTGTTTTGTCAACTGAAACAAATTCAAATGGAACAGGCCCATTTACTCTAATGGCCCCCAACAAGAATCCAAATGAAGCAAGTAACTACTTCAAGGGGATTCATATGAAAAATTCTTTTAAAAATTAAAGTGGATTTTTCCACTTCAAAAAGGTAAAAAGTACATAGGTTAAACATTTTTTACTTGATTGTAAATTATTCGATATTTCATCACAACACTGTATTTAAATTGACCATACAAAGTACTTTCGAATTTAATCTCTCATGACTATATTTATAAGTTGCACTTCAATAACTAATGCCAACTCTGAAGAGAACTTACAAATAAATAAAAGGAAAGAAAAGAAATTTAATTGGGTTGCCAAAACCAAACAATTGGTATAATGCCCAAACAATGACCACGATTTTCAAACATCAAAACACAATTTGATAGAATTATAACATGTTCCAGATGAATAGCATGAGGTAGTAGTATATCTGATGCATCACAATTTGTATATCAAATCAAGCTGCCCAATTTTTTAACATTCCTAAGCTGTCGACATATGAGAAAAAAAAAAGGGTAAAAGATTGCTTTGGGTGGTGAACAAATAACTTTTGTAATTATATAATAAAATACCTGAAAGCAAAGGATATGAGCAAACCAGGAAACAGAATGTCCCCAAACCCAATCATATCATACCCTCCCCAAGGATCAAAAGAACGAGGCACCCTTAAAAGCATAGGAATGGCTGCTCCGCCACTATTGTCACCCCGAGCAACCTATAAATCAAAGAAGCAAAGCATATAGGTGAAATTCTCCATGAAGAGGTAGAGAAACTAAGTGAATCAAAATGTCAGCAAGAATGCAAAGATATCATTGGAAATAAGTAAATAGAAAAAATCAGAAAATCTCAAGCATACTGGAACGCAAGCACTAGCGTGTCCATTAAAAGAAAAGGGTGACTTAAACTGTTCACAATCCTCCCAAAGAACAATGATGCCAAACAGTACTTGAAGAAATCGAGGCCCAATTCATATTCTCAAGTTTTAAATATGTTTGCTCAAGTTAGATAGCTAATGGTCTTATGATCACATTTAAAGTCCTACTAAAATATATACAAAATGTTAGACCATCAAATAAAAGAAAGAAATGGAAGGAGCAAGAATATGACTTACCACAATCATAACACTTTCATTAAATATAAGTGGTGAGATGAAGACCCAGAATATATCGTAAACGAATGCGCAACAAAGAAGTACAGTAGCAACCTGAATTAAGATGACAATCAACAAGTGTTTACTGTTTAGTATGGTTTTAGACAAATAACAGACTAGTGATTGGAATACCTTGATATTTGGTAACCTAGCCATTTGCAAGACTCTTATCATCAGACAAATACCCTGCAAAAAGAAATTCAATCATTAAACCAAAATTCAGGGAAACTCCAGATGGGACTCAAAAATATCCATGACAAAATATGCTGTGAATAAATGAAAATTAAACTATTTTTGTAGTTTGGAATACAGCAAAAGTATCCAATGACCTTCCACAACAATGTGCATTAAAAACATATAAAAGTGAGAAAGGAGAAAAAGGGAGAGTTTTATGAACAACCCATCCATTTTTCTACAGAAGGACCTCTTTATTTCTCATGTGTAGTGGGATGCTGTGACAAATCAAGACCGTCCATTAACAGGAAGCTGTCATGTATAAACCACCAATGAGGTTCATTGTTCATACTTCATAAGGCCTGAAATATCATGTATGATCCACTTTCCAGGAAAAATAAGGCACTACACATTTTAATACTCGAAATGGTTTGTTACTTTGTTTGAGATGGTTTGTTGAGAAAACAGGTCTTGAGTATTCTTCCTTCCTTCCAAACTGGATAATTATTGTTGAAAAGATTATGAGTACAAGCCCCTTAAAAAGCCAAAATGGGTTGCATATATGGATCAATGGGGAAAAGAACTCCTACAAACTAAAGAGAATTCCATTGCGAAATTCTTAAACAAATTATCTGCTTTGGAAAACCTCATCTAGGGGCCATGATAGTAAGACATTTACCTGCGATGCAAGGTTGCTATTCACTAGCAGAATGTGAACCAATCTCCAAGCATAACAATATTTCTTTGTCCAATTAATGACATTAGAATAGGCTTGTATGATGATAGCAATGATTTTTCCTTGGCCCAATTGATGGTTCCTATTATGATATTGTTTATCTCCATTCTTCTATCATCACTCAGACGGTCAGACCCACAGTGATAGAAATAGACCCTGCATTATCGAAATATCTACCATCACAAAGGCCAGTGATATATATAACTTCCCTGCATGATGCCTAAAGGTAACACCAAAGCCTGACAGACATAGACTTTGAAAATAGTGCCCATAAAAATTTATGCTAAGGATCAAATGAGGAGGGATCCAATTGGATTCCAAGGAACTCATTAACAATTGATGCCCAAAATGAAACCTGCTAAGTAGTTTCTAAATGACTGCATTCCATTTCCACTTCTGTCCTCATAAAATTCTTTTCACTCCTCCCGAGCAAACCTTAAGAATGCCTCGAGCAAAAATCCAAATGGTTTTGCCTCTTATGTCTTAAAAACCCAGAAGACTGTTTACACAATTGAACAATTTCTAAAGCCACCTAATAAAATGATTCCCAAATACGTGAAAAAAGGAGATCTGCAAATTCACCTGCTTCATAGCACATGGCATACACAATGAGATAAGACCCTCCTCTCTCAAAGCATATCCACCATGTTACTTTTCTAGATCTGGCAGTCCAAATAAAAGCTTTACTTCTGTCAAGTTTTGCAGGGGCAACAGGGTGCGATGAAGAATGATGTGTGCCAGGTTCAGGGATAGCCTCAATAAAATGTTTATAAAAGTAAAGATCCATTATAGAGTTGAAGGAACATATTCTGGCATTTCAGTTTGCCAAGCAAGTACACTGTTAAGCATGGTAGAAATGTCTTCAGCAGAGTGACTTTAGTATTACAAAAGAAATCAATAGTGACTCTAGCTTTGATGAATGGCCTTGATAGGAAAAATCCCCAGCTACAGGAACGCTGTAAAGGCAAAGTCAGACCTCAAGCAGCAGACAATCTCACAACCAAAACTCTTCCTAAAACAAGATTCTTAAACCCAAACCAATATTGTATGTGTTATGAGAAAGGAATAGAGTAAGCAATCCATTGAAGCTGTCTGAAGGTATGACGGCATTTCAAGGTAGGTAGCATGGGAGGCTATTTAAAATCCAATATATTCATGGTTCAAAAAATAGTTTACAACATCGTTAGCATGCCAGCAATATATCCCCACCAGTGCCTCCATTGGTACAATACTACAATGAAATGGGGGCAAAGGCAAATATCCATTCCCCCATTTCTGTTTTTTTTTTTTATGAGTAATGATATTATGCGTATATATATAGTATAAAAAGAGGAATGTACATCATAACTCTCCAAACACAGCACAAAAAGGAGGACCTGCCAACCCTGCACAAAAATCACCCATCCATATACAATCCATGTGAACCGTCTCTCGAAAACCAAAAAACAGCGCAATGGAGCCGAAGCTGAATAAGGCATTCAACTTCGACACCAATAGCTACTGCTCACTGGACCGCAACACCCTCCTCCCTAAACTCCCCTAAAACATCCTCACGACCCCCCGTCCACCAATAAAGATGATGAAAAACACCACATGTGCCAGTTCCTGACTATATCACCAGCCATGATGTCTTGAAACTCTGGTAAAACCGCCATCCATGGTGCTACTGCAACTACTGTAGAGTCAAAAACGTGATCCACAAACGCCCAGGAGTTCTGGAAGATCTGCTATTTCGCTCTAGCTAGATATGCCCTTTCATGTCGCAATTTATCAAAAGTATTTGATTGATATATCGGGCCATAGTGATATTCCACGGCATGGAGGGGAAACTGTTGCATTTGTCAGAAAGTATTTGATTGATATATCGGGCCATAGTGATATTCCACGGCATGGAGGGGAAACTGTTGCATTTGTCAGCTACATGATATATCAGCAGCAGTGTTTAAAATTTCGCCGACATGCCATCAGCATGAGGGTCAAACTTTGGTAAAAAGGGGGTAGCGGCACGAAATGCAGGGGTAAAAGGCCCCTACAGCTTTTTTTCCCTTTATGCCACCAAAATTGGCAGCATGTAGGCATTTCGAGGTATGTGGTCTGCACATGTCTCACTAAAGGGTCAAAATGACCCCATTTAGGGTCATTTCAACTGGATTTCGCCCCAAAAACGCAAAATCCCCTTCTTTTCTCCTCCTCTTCTTGATTTTCTTCAATCTTTTTTATGCGTTGACTTGATTAGTATTATTTCATTTCTCTTGATTTTCTATATGCAATATGCATGAAATGATCTATGCATCACATTTCTATGCCTTTTTTTTTATTTTCTTGGATGTTTTGGATCTATTTCACATGAATATATGCATTATACATTAATTAAACAAATAAAAAGAGGAAAAAGAAAACCACATATTTCCCCAATTTCCCATTACTGGGTAAAATCCATGCTGGCTAAATTTCGTTTGGTTTCAACGGCGGCATGCCGATGAAATCCAAAATTTGAAACCTTGATCAACAGCATTTAAAATTTGAGAAAAATTCCCATACAGAATTTTTCCTTCTGTGCCATTGATATATAGGTGATGCTGGCAATGTAGCACTAGGCAAAAGGGTTGGGGGCAT
Organism: Buxus sempervirens; assembly: GCA_947561395.2. NCBI lineage: Eukaryota > Viridiplantae > Streptophyta > Magnoliopsida > Buxales > Buxaceae > Buxus > Buxus sempervirens. The sequence continues at coordinate 24,620,458 of OX387192.1, forward strand.
GCCCCTCAGCAGCGATATTGCAAACCTTGGTACAAAATATTGCATAAACATTTAAAACCTTGATCTCCTTTTTTTATTACCTTTATAGAGCTAATGTTGTTCATAAAGTAAGAAAATTCCTAATCCTGAACAACGGAGAGGCACATACAGGAAAAGCATAAAAACTAACAACCTATATATTTATTAAACAATTCATGAAGAAGCAGACAAACAAACTGAGAAACAGTAGTGATAATGGATGAAACTCACAAGAATATCTTGACCAATCCAAGAATATGATGCATGCTGATTTGCAGCCCAGAAAATGGCAAATGCCGTGGAGAATAGTAATACTCCAATAGACAAGATAGAGACCTGCCCCAAAAAGGGAAAACTCACTGCCATCCTCCCACAATTTTTGCATATTCTGGTCAGAAAGAAATAAAGAAATACTCTAAAGGCCAGGAAAAATAAAATAACAGAACATTTTTGAACTCCAAAAAATTCACTTAGTTATACCTTAAAATCATAGTTACCGTGCAAAAATGCATTCCCTGAAATGAAACAACTTCAAATAAGCATCAAACACAAAGGAGCGGACCCATAGGCAATATCAATATTGCTGGATATATCGCCACCTAGTGAAAGGAGATATTTTGCCTGATATATCAAGCGAAATATGCAAGCTTACACAAACTGATTTATATTGCCTCCCAGGTAAAAGGATTTATGGATATTTAAAAACATGCCTATAGGACAGACTTCTTGTTACCTGTCTATGCTCTTCATGATATAGGATTATTCTGTACAGCAAAAAGTAAATTCAGAAAAGTGCATGGTTCTGTTTATGTTTAATTTATTATAAGGGAAAAAAAACATTTCCCTACAAGAAGAATGCAAACTGATATTAGGAAGTCAAAAAAATGAACATTGGCCAAACAAGTTGGGTTGAGCAACACAAATACCATTATGCCATCCCATATTATCTATCAGATCATACATTTAAATTATTTCTTAAAGATTCTATCCATGTTATAAGCGACAATCTCTCCTAGAACCAAGAAGCAGACTTGAAGAATGCATATAATAAATCAATAAAAACCAACAAAAAATCTAAACTGCTGCTTGGAGATACCAAGATGTAGATCAGGGGTTCTCTACACATGGTAGGTACACTTCCAAACATCATTCTTCAATCAGATCAGACAGTTCAACATAGTTTCAAATCTCTCTTTACACATGCATCAATGATATGTGCATGTGTGTGTGTGACTGCATAATACACAAAGACATGCACAGATGGAAACAGTGCATATGCATTTTCCAATAAAAGGAAAAATGTTACCATGAAATAAATTTAACAGTAAAAGCTGTCTGCTGCACAGATAACAAAAGCTGGAAAATTGCATTCTCAATTTTTAACTAAAGTTTTCGTGTTTCTTTTCCTCCACAAAATGGCACATATAATGGATAACTTGTTTCACTGAAAACCAGATAAATAAAATAATTTCTTGCTTTTTAAACCAGATGGATGGAACAATTCTTGAAATCAAAACAAGCAGCTATAACAAAATGCCTTATCCAAACTAGTAGGCATCAGCAAACACCCTGTACCTCCATCCCATATTGTCAGAACCCACATCTTCAGTCAGATTATGAGCATCCACATCGTTTCAAACTAAGTCTATCCAAGTTCATTTTGGTCTTACTTTCACCTTATTTGAACATTTAACGAGTACCTCATCACAGCTGCCTCCACCGATCTTCATGTTATATGCCCAAAGCGTCTCAGTCTACATTCTTTTATCTTATCTCCTCTCAGGAAAACAGCTAGACACTCTTGGATATGTTTCTTCCCTACCTAAATGTTTGTTCAGTCATATTTGTTTCAAATCATCTCATTTCAGACCATAAACACCAAATCTATTCATATAAAATAATTCACTGATAAAGTTACTGCTTACCTCAATACCACCGATGCAAAATAGTATGATCAGCAGCCAAATGAACCATGATGACATAAAAAAGTAGAGCAGTACTAGAAATGTGGAAGCTGTTATGACAAACACTATAGCACCCTTTGAACTAATATTTAAAATTTCCTCCTCTGTATTATCCTTAACTGTTCCAGCATCGGAGTACTCCTAACCAATGAAAGGAGAAGAAATATGTCAGTTTCATATTGCAAAAACAAATATTTTGGCTTTCTAACAGAAAAAGTAAATTGACGCATGCAGATAACAAATTACAAAAGAAGAAAAAAGGGGCAATCCGAACCAATTAAAGGTGAGGAAATAAGTTAGCTTCATATTGCAAAAAGACAGATTTTTTACTTTCAAATAGAAAGAAGGAAATTGATGTAAATCGATTTTTTAAGTCAAAAATAAAAGGAAGGACGACAACAACAGAAAGAGGAAACAAGGATCCTGTCTTCACTCTTCAGTCAGATTATGTCTATCTAAATCATTCTGAACATCGGTCAAGGTTCTTTTGGTCTGTCTCTCACCACCTCTTGAATTCTTCAGCATGCAGTCCCATACAACTCATAGTCATCTCCCTAGTCTTCACTTTATATACCAAAATAATTATTCCAAAATGTTCACAGATCTCCCTACTGATCAGATTCACTTATTTCTTTACTAGTTAATGAGCTTAGGTAAGAGCCTTCTACCTGTAGATACTACTCCAACTCGATATTTATGATAATCATAATCAGCAAACTATATGGATCTTAATTTTTTTTTTTATCAGTAAGTAAGGAATTTTATTATAGCTATGATAAAAAAGGAAAGAAAGCTACAGGTACACAAACAGTGTACCGAGAACCCCCCATCCACACTTTGGATTTTATTGGGCTCTAATTGGTGCATTGTTTAGGAAACTTGTGGGCGTCAATGAGTAGCAAGACAAAGGTCCCTAGTGAGAGAAGGAAATACAAATATTCTGACTTCTAACAAACTGCCCTGTGGGTTTGGGAGCCACAAAGTTCCATCCTCCTAACCAAAAGACTTATCTTTCCTTCTTCCCTTTGAATGGCCAAAATATCTTCTAAAACATTCATTTTTCATATAGCGGTCACATAAAAGAATCCAGCTCACATAAAGCATCACTACATATGCCATTATGGCTAAGGCTTTAAGTTTTAACAAGGATGTTCCGTGTCACTTGTGCCCCAACCAATCATGAACTCTCCTCCATGTCCACATGGTATTCCTTTTAAATAAATTAGATATTTGCATAAAAATACGAGAAAGATTCATTCAAGTAACCCAAGCCCCATGTAAATGAAAAATATGTAGAGGCTAGCAAAAGAAAAATAAAGGCAAGATAGAAAAACCACATAATATGGAAAACCAAAATCTACGAAATGAGTTGAATGCTTAAAAATTCTGCCTAATATGGCGAAGCAGTGAGACAAATTCAAGGGAAATTATGACATGAAATGAATGACTCTTCTGTTGGTCAAATGTAGGGTGAAGTATGCAATCTCATCAGTCCACTAATCAACAAATTGAAGAGGTAATTAATGGAATCTTCCTTTACATTTTAGTGCTCTACCAAATCCCTAACCCTCCTCATTTTTCAAGTAGATAATAATACTTTCTCGATAATTAAAATATTTATAAAATCTTATTAGATACAACCACAATTACGGGTGAAATAAAACTAAAGGATGGATTTTTTGTTTTTGCTAAGGATTCCCAATACCATTAGACTAGTTGCTTTTTAATTTTCCTTTTTTCAAAAAATTTTAATTCAAATTTATTAATGAAACACTTGTGAATGCTTATGAATTATGATATCAATTTAGTCATAACTTTAGCAACATTTATAGATAAAAGGTCTCTCACGATATTTGAAATTGGATTACACACATCGAGAAGCTACATGATTGACCTTTCTAAATAAAAACAATAATTTTAAGCAAGAAATTTAAATCTGAAAAATTATGAAAACAAATAAAGACCAAAACATAACATGGATTCATCAAATGAGATGCCTCCTATGAAGTTAGCATTTAATTTTCCGTAAGTTAAATTTATGGCAATAACAAATTTTTATTATAAGAATCTTACAAGTTTAATAAGACAATGCCAAAATGGATTCAAATGCTAATTATGTAATTTGAACCCATTTAATGTTTCTGTAACTTAAATTTATGCTGATAACAAATTTTCATAATAAGATTCTTACAAGTTCAATAAAATAATGCCAAAATGGCTTTTTCTCCCTAATTAAAATTGGTTGGTCAATTTCTTTCCTTATAAGTCATGTTAGAAGAGTTTCCTGATTTATACAAGTTCACAATCAATTCTTTTGGTGTCCCATCTTAGTCCTCCATATCCAACTGAATGAGGTTTCTCATAAATCTATCCTATGTTATTTTGATTGGATTAACCATCAAAGGCTAATTACTTGAGTTTCAAACCTGAATTTCGATTCAAAATCAGTTTTATCCTTCTGCCTCCCCTTCAAAAGAATATAGGCATTCAGTTGGATGAGACCAGTCTTCTCAGTGCTCGTCCAGTTGATACTCCTATTGGATCCTAATTTGAAACTGTTGAAGGATGAAGGAGAACTGTTTGAAGATCCAGGTAGATACCATCAACTAGTTGGGAAATTAAACTATCTTACTATCACAAGACCAGATATTTTCTATATTGTTAGTGTCATTAACCAATTTTTGGATGCTCCACGAGTTTCTTATTAAAAAGTTGTTATACATATTATTCAATACTTGAAAAGGGCCCCAAGTCTTGGGCTATTGTATAAACTGAATATACATCTCAGAGTAGGAGGGTTTACAGATACAGATACACACCATGCAGGATCTCCTTTAGATAGAAGATAAACTACAGGTTTTTGTACGCTTTTTGGTGGTAACCTTGTCACTTGGAAGACTAAAAAGCAAATAGTAGTAGCAAGGTCAAGTGCAGAAGCAAAATACAGGGCAATGGCTCCTACTACTAGTGAGTTGACATGGTTGCAACATTTTCTTCAAGAGATTGGTTTCTCACCTCGTACTCCAATTCTACTGTTCTGCGATAATCAGACCACCCTACATTTTGTATCTAATCCAGTGAACAGTCTTTCATGAAATGACCAAGCACATTGAAGTTGATTGTCACTTCATTCGGGACAAGATAGTAAGTAACAATATCTGCACACCGTTTTTGAAGTCTGGAAACCAACTTCCTGATATGTTTAAAAAATAGTTGAATTGTAATCGGTTAAGGTTTATCTATTCCAAGCTGGACTTGTATGATATATATGCTCCTGCTTGAGGTGGAGTGTTATTGAAATAGGCATAATAGAAAAGTAACTATTATGGAAATAAGCATGTTTCATTATTATGGAAATAGGCATAATAGTAAAGGGGAATATTTCAATATTAATTGTATGATTGTATTGATTTGGAAAAAGGCCTATATATAATGAAAGTTAGATAGGATCAGGGTACTAAGTATTGTACCGTATCGCGCGTATCGCGCGATACGGCTCGAGTATCGTGCCTTACGGCACGATTTGGTTAACTGTATCGCGATACAGCTCGTATCGAGCTGTATCGCGATAGTATCGACTGTATCTAGTCAATACAGTCGATACAGTCATCGATACAGTCCCTTAAAAGCTGGCTGTAGCGTTTAAAAACGCAAAAACAGCCCTTTACAAGAACTACGATAGCCATTTCGTGAGAAACTCTTTCAAAAATCTGTCAAACCCCATTGATTATAACCTATTTTCGACCTAATTAATGCTGTAAATTCTTTAAAACAAGTTCGAACAACGAATCAAACAACCAAAGTAAGATTCGTCAACAGTTTTGAGAGGTATGTTAGGTTTTCGATTTTTTTCATTCTAAATCTTTATATTTTCATATTTAAGCATGATTTAACAATCTTTTGTATGAATCTATCGATTTCAAGTGAAATCCATAGATTGAAATTGCGTTTTTAGGTAAAAAATCAATTTTTTTTGCAATAAGGAAAAAAGTGACGAAAATTCTAATTTTTTTGGAAAAAAATTATACAAATCTTAACGGTTTGTGTTCAATTTTTTATATGAGATGCACATGGGGCTGATCTATCATCCCTATGATTCTTGCATTTTTTTCATGAATAAAATTATTTTTAATAATTGTTTTTGTTGAATATTAATTAAAAATATAGGAAAATAATATTATATTTTTATCAAATTTGATATTTTGGTTCCACTTTTTTTCCTAAGAGAGGAAAATAATTTATTGTTGATTTTGATGTTTAAAGTGTTAATAACTTAGTGTGTTACTTATATTACTTGAATGAATTTTCTAACCTTATTTATTGGTTTATTTAACCTTTTATAGCTTTTATTATAATTTTCATTCATTTTCGCGTGTGCCTATTTGCTTCTAAAATGCATAGATATTATTTGTATAGCCCTATAATGCTAGAAACATGTTTATTTAACATATTTTTAACTTATCTTTCTATCTAGATAGGTTTCAATCTATGTATCCACCTGTATCCACCATTTTAGTGCGTATCCTCGATACGTTTCCATTTTTGGATCGTCCGATACGGCACGTCGATACGATACTTTGAACCATGGATAGGAGGAAGATTAATCTTCTTCTCTCCCATGTTCATCTTCTTTTCTCCAACAGTCATTGCCTTCTCTTCCATGTTCATACCAAACCTAATCATAACGCTTATTTCATCAGTTCTTGAAGTGTCATTTAATAATTCCAGAATTTTCTTAGCACTTCTAGAATTTCATAAAAATTCCTGTAGATTTCCATGATCTTCCATAAAATAATAACCACTCTGGAATGGATGAGGCTTGTACAAAGTTGAAATTTTATAACTTTAATGTTAATGTTAGTAAAATTTCACATGAATATTGAAAGACACAGGCAGTTGTATTTTGAATTCCTACATCAAATGATCTTATGGACAGGTCTTCAAATAACAAAAATGGGAAGCTTCCTCATATCTAATTGCAAAAACTGAACATGGCAACATTGGTTAATCCAACTACTATAAATAACTATCTGTCATCTGTTTTGTATCCCTAGGAAGTCTAATTGCGACAAATTAGATTGACTATTACTGCCCCAATAAAGCTTCTCCAAGAAAGCCTATAACTGTAATAGTGCAATGTATATCAAACACATTTGTGAAAAAATCCACATCAGAGCACAAAACAAACTGAAATGGGTAGAAAAACTCAAATCAGAAAAAAGACATAATCAAAACATAAATACCACATATTCAAAAATGGTTGCTCCAAATGAGTAATCTTGCAATTTACAAATATAAGTATGGATTGATTGCCATTCTGCAATCCCCTCATCAAGACTAATAAATGACATGAGCACTCAGACAAAACCTCAAGGGTGGGTAACTGAAAGAAATTATTTTGATTCTTAATACCTAAGAACTTGTTCTATAACTGCTTGGGGTCCACATTTCAAGTCCGTTTTTCCCATTTCACACCAAGAACTGATTGGTTTCTATTTATATCAGTGGCATAAAGACAAATACACAGTTTGAAAATTCTCTAACAGCCCTTAAAGGTTTGACCATAAATTCAAATGTGAATAATGTCATCTGCAGCGCACATCGTGTACAGCAAGACACAGATCATGTGGGGCCCACTTCATATTCATTTTGGTGGGCCCCACACATGTGTCTTGCTGCACATCCGCTGCACACGATGTGCGCTGCAGACGATGTGCAGTGTTCAAATGTAGACATCAAGATGAACAGAGAATTTTGCACAAAAAAGAAACCTTTGACATCTGATCATTGGAGCGCTCATCCTTTTGTTCACATGCAATAAACTCTGACCAAAGAGAAGCACAGATTATGGTCCCAACAGCCATCAGCCATAGGAAGAAATGTGAGAAATCCACAACAGGGCGATCTGGCGAGTATAAGAGAATCTCCACTAAAAAAGGTACACTGTTAGTGGTATCTATTATACCAAACAAATACATCTGAAGGCAGATGTAAACTACATATATTCATGTCTATAACATTATAATATAACTAAAAAATGTAAATACTTTTCTGAATAAAAAAGAAAGAAAAGGATCATGGCAAAAATATAAATGTTATGAAAGCAAGTTCTGTGGATACTATATTTACACTAGTTTCAGCTATATAATCTGCAAATTGATTTTCTTTATAAGTCAGGCAGAGGAAAATAACAAAATCATATTCAATATAGCACTATATCATATTTAATGAAGCCTGACAATTTGAAGACTGCCTGTTCGTAACCATATATGGTTGGCCACTATTAAATCATCAACAAACATGAGATTAGATTTTACCCAAATTTAGCAAAATTTCCCTTTTGTAAGCACAATGTAGTCCCTTATATTGACAATCTGTAATCTATTCCATACAATTTTTTTTTTTTACTGGAATATCGTGAATAAAGAAAATTTCCCTCAAAATTTATTACCCTTCTCCAAAGCTGCAAAATTTCCCAAGTCAAAATTTAAGGAAGTTTACAATCCTAAGCTTGCCTGCTCCATAAAGCAAGCAAAATCGCACAGTTGTGATTTATTTCTTCTCCTCTAGCCTGGTCTGGAATAGCATTGGCCATCTCAAAGCCTGGAATAGCATTAGCCATTCCAAAAAGTGAATCTCATGATTTCAGATCAGCCATATATTTTCTCAAACAGCAAGAGTTATTTTCTCCTGATAAGACGAAAAAAAATTCCTTCGTCTTCTCTTCTCGAGAGCTTTTATATTCTTGCCCTCACTTTTCCTTCTCCAATTAGCACTTTCCCTTCCCAAGTCCTGGATAACATAGACTCAAATTTTCCTTCAACAAGGCCTCAAAGAGTCTATATTTTGAGGCAGTTCCACAGCTGCTCTTCAATGATGTGGGTACTACAATCAAGACATTGCTGATATTTATTCTTCTTTTTATGCATATTAAAGAGAAATTTAAAAACCATTTTAATCATTATAATTTTTCTTTCTTTTTTTCTTTTTCCATTTATTAGTGTCTTGGTGAAAGTCCATTAAATTCAGCTAAAGTTGTTGGAAACCAGGGGTCGCCAACATGAAAACACAGGTCCTGGTACGAGTGCAGACACTTTGAGAAAATAGCAAAAGTTAGGTCTGTTACCACAAGCCAGTCAACCCCTACTAGATTCCTAGTATCCTACTTAAGCGGTACCTACAAGGCTACAACTGTATAATAGTCATAGTCCTTTTTTTTTCCCTCTTTTGAAAACTAGTATCTCACATGTATGAGCATTAAAACTAAGAAAAATAAATATCATGCATGAATCAAAAGGCTCACCCCTCTTTCCAGTTGCCATTGATTCCTTCATAGCCTCTCCACCGGACCTAGGGATCATCAGAACAGGTATCGTAATGTTTAAGGAAGTATCATTTTCAGAACAACCCATTTTGTAGAGATCTAGGACAAGTGAAAAAAAATTTGTAAACAGGTCAGACAAATTACATGTAGCATGTGAATTATAATCAATGGATACAGAACATAAAAATTAAATAATCAGCCCTATAGAAGTATCATCGAGTAGATGCACACATGGATTAAGAGTGATAACCTTCATTGTCATTTATCACCAGCAAGCCTGCTGCCCCTCCTAACTGTGCCACTTGTGCCTTTTTTATGTAAGTACAATCTCCACGAATAGATACGGCAATTGAATTCGATAACTGCAAAAAGATAGCTTTTGTCTCATAATTAAAGTTACCACTTTATAACCTGAATAAAATAAGTCAACAGTGACAAAATGGACCATTAGAAGAATCCAATCATTAAGTGGTGGTGGCATCCCTTAACATTGCCAGGATTAAACATAAGAGAGGCTGTGAAACTAATGTTGTATACCTCCATGTTTAATTTTACATACCTCCATGTTACTCTAGACTCCATGTTTAATCTAGCTTTGTATGATTGGCTCTGTAACAATCATGAGTTTTGATAACGTTTTTTTGCAAGTCTATACTCACTTTATTAAGAAAATAATTTCACTTTTAAGTATTTCAAACTGGAAAAGCATATAATTGATCATTCCAACTTAATAAGATTCTAAACCAAACCTCAAAGAGAAAATTTTTTATTGAACAAGTACTCAATCGAGTCTTTATCATCAAATTAGAATTGTTTGGTCACTAAAGATAAACTATGTTATTTCAGATGCACAGAAGCAGATAACAGATTCCTCATTGATAAAGAAATAATACACGACTCATCCATTTTTACAACTAGATTTATTCATATGAATAAAAACACATCACAGATTCCACATTTATAAAGAAATAGGATACAACCCATCCTTTCTTTTTTCCTTTTAAAAGGCAAAAGTTCGATGAGGAAGGAAATAAATGATGAACATTCCGTACACAATTTGTAAACATATTGGCTTGCAGGCAAAACTAGACAAGGTTTAGAAGTCCCTTGAACATAAAAAGTATAACAAAAATCAGCACATGACAGTGTAGTGATCCAACCCAGAAGAAACTAATCATATGAGAAACTCGCAACATATTCAGATGCCACAAAGAACAAGTCAATCATACAGTAGCCCAGAGACTTGTAAAAGAAAGTTCTTTTCAGTTAGCTAAAAGGTATATATAATTCAGTATCTTATAATTCTAGCAATTAATAAATACTGTTTCCCCCATTATTTCCATAAAACTTCTAGTTTTTTTCTATCAGTAATGACTCATAAATATATAAAGAGAAAGGGAAAAAGTACAATACAAAGGTGGGTTCATAACACTTCTATTGTCTTCTATAAATCCCCACAAGTCATCTCCCCTTTCGGAGGATATAAATTTATACATAAGCCAATATTAGAATTTTAGAAAACACTTCAAGAGTGAAAAGTGATAACAAAATCATTGTCCTTTAACAAAAATGAAAACATGAACGTCTTATCCATGGCACCCTCTCTAAACAAGGATGAAACAAAGCGAGAATCACAACATAATAAAACTGAATAATAGGAAATCCAAAAATACAGCAGAATTCTGAATAGTAAAAAGGAAGATGCTTTACAGGCTTAAAAAGATAAATCGCATTAACAACTGATAACATTTGAATAGAATTAACAATTATAATAGGGCTCAAAAAGCTAATATGCACTAGAATTTCAAGTAATACTCCAGCACCATGTCAAGAAGATTAAGCAAACTCAATAAGAAAGTGAAGAATGAAACACAGACCTTTGAGGAGGAACTGACGCAGCAATTTTCGGGCTTTGCAAAAACAGCAGGCAATCTGGAAGATTCTTTAGCATGACTAGGCAAGGAAACACCAAAACTTGCACTTAATCCAGCCACCGTTTCACCTTCAACACCACCAACCCAATTCTTAACCTTAACCTGAAAATTGAATTCATGAGTTACAGTTGATCATTATACTTTCAATTGTAATGTGTTAGAAAATGAATAAACTCCAGCAGTCTCTGCAAGGAGCATATAAATTGTAAAGAAAAAAATCTTCACAACCTACAGATCAATTTTTCATGACCAAACCTAATGACAAAAAATGTCCCATAATCTATAAAAATTATGACAGAAGAATACATGAGAACATAAAATCAGGAAATTAAACATTATAAAAATACTATACACCTCACAAACAATAAGTCAACTGATCATGCAGAAGATTTCATGAAATTGGTGGCTGAAATGTATCAAAATATATGTAAAAGGAATTCATTCACAACAAGATCACATGGAAATAAGTGGCAAAAGTGTAGCCAAGGACATATTTCTTGTTAATCATGATTAGAGAAGTCAGTCTATGTACACACACACACACACACATAAGCGAAGGAAACAATTTATTCTCATTCAAGATGATACAAAAGAATAGGTAAAATGATTCATCAAAACAATAGGTTAAATGAAGAAGGCAAAGATTCATAACAATACATGTCTTTGCTTGTGAATGACAATGAACAGAAAATACCAAAATATTCAGAAGGCATAAAAATTCTTTCAGGAACCAGATTATCAATAGGACTGATCCATGCTGTCCAGAAAGTGACTTCCAACCAACTTTTATGCTTCATTTTAGAATCATATTACAGATTCTTATTTTTCATTTTATAAGTCACACAAGAAGGATCTTGACATTCTAATCTTCAGAGAGAGCCACCAACTCTAAACAACTGCCAAAGTTAATAACTGCAAGTTTAGGCTGGAACAATTAATATATTAGTATGATTCTCTTGATGGACAGAATACTAGAGTTAGTATGGGATTCTCACTGTTCCTTTCCATAAGTAACAAAATGCACTATGCAATATGAGATAGCCTCAAAATTGGACAGAATACTAGAGTTAGTATGGGATTCTCACTGTTCCTTTCCATTTTTTTGAGTAACAAAATGCACTATGCAATATGAGATAGCCTCAAAATTAGAGTAAAGAAATTCTTTTTTTTTTTTATTATAAGCACTAAAGATGTTCATTAACTGAAATAAAACGGAAAAAAATTTGATGGCAACTGGATTGGTCATATTTTCAAAGAATTGCATTATCTAAGGATGCAATACAAGAATGTCATATTTAGAGTGTGTATATATCAGAATGACAGAATAAATGCAGCAGGATGTATATAGCAACCAAATAGGACAGCAGCAATAAACAATTGAAAATAAAGTGGAACTACAAAATACACGTTAGACTTCCCAACTAAATGATCGACCATAGGCATTTAACATCTCCTAGAGGGTGTACGATAGAAAAAGTTCTCTCTGCCACCCTACCCCTAAAAAACTGTCTGCAAGCACATGGCACATAAGTAAACAAAATGTGCAATCTATTGACCAAAAAATGAGCCAACCACAATAGATGCTAAAGGAGCAGTCACAGGGAGAGGTCACCATTGAAAAAAATCTCCCCCCCACCCCCCACTCCAAAGTATGGAGTCCCTATAACTTTGCCTTAATCCACTCATTAAGACATACATCTCTCGAGATTACATTGCCATCCTGATCGGTCCCAAAATAAGCATACAGGATGCACCCACAATGATTCACCGATCCTCTAAAAACAAAGATTTCCAATAGAAAAACCATCAAAGTTAAGCTTGATTGCCCTTACATAGGGAGCTTCCAAGTTATTGTGTCCCAGTCATCAAAGAGATACAAGTAAACTAAAGTCCATTGTTTCATCTTACCAGGCACCAACATGCTTCTCAACTCCGAATGGACAACAAACTAGTATGCCACGACAGTGTGACCAAGTCAATGGTAGACCAATCGCTACCCCCACCATAAACAAAGATCTTATTTTCCTCCTCATACCGTGTTAAGCAAAGTAAAGCATGGAACGGGGATTATACAACATCTAGCCTCACTTTCCGACAAATGGACAGACAATATTGTCAAACCATTTATCAAACTGAAATCTTTAGGGACCAACTATTTTCATACTGTAATTTTGAATAGTAAATCATGATGTTTCATAATAATTTTAGTAGGAGTAGGGCTTTGGGATTTCTTTTAGGAGAAGGGTCTTTTGTTACTAAAAATAAGTAAACTAGGTTTCTTTCTATATATTCAATTACTCTATAAGTATCGTATTAAATAAGGATCAAACAAGAAAAAGGAAACCTTTTTTTAGTAAAAAAGAAGTCCTTTTATCTTTTTGTGTTGCAAGATTGAATCATTCAAACCACATGAATCATATGATCAAATCATAAGTCACAAGATTCAATGTGTAAATAGTAAAATTTAAATATAGACCGATTTGAAACAATCCAACGCCAAATCAAATATAGTAAGATTCTCACAATAGAGCTAACAGAAGACTAATCCTATATCTCTATATCTACAATACAAGATAAAGAAAAGATGGTTCATCGACTCTTTTTGACTCTTACACATGATATAAATTGAGAGGATGACGCAAAGTGTTCCTTTTCAACTATAAGCCATCACAAGTGTTCATTCCATATAATGCCAAGGTCCAAAGAAATTCCTAAATTTAGGAGAAACGCATAACTTCTAAAGTTGGCAATTAAAGAACAGAAAATGGGCTATCTTCATGTCTCTATGAAGAATTAAAAGAGAAAAAAGGAGAAAGCTAATAAATAGTACCTCTTTTGCATATGGGGTCCAAATCATAGAGTTGTGGACAATAAAACCAATAAATATAAGTTCAAAAAGACCAATTAGCTCCAACTCAACTGGCCTTGGATACCAGCTAAAATACAGGTTATAAAACCAAATTTAGAAGAACAAAGAAAGAAAATGCGCCACCAAGGATACCTTATTACATGGAAGGTTAAATAGAAAGGGAAAACAAAAGGATATAGCAGACTCCGCCGCCAAAAATGATGCTAAAATTGAATACGGAAACCACTCCCAACACAAAAATGAACATGCTGGTTGAAAATTGGTTCCAACAAAACAGTACCCTATGGGGGATTAGAACTAAAATTTGTAACATGAGAATTTAATCATAAATGCAATGCTTTCTAGGAATGATCTTAGATTTCCTAATTTCAATCCCTTTTTATGCTTATATCTCCATACACCATCTCCTCATTGAAGTACTGATTTAAGTGGTCATTAAAGTCACCAACACATTAACAGCCTTAGTATTGATTTAATCCTTAATATCATTTTGGAATTAATCATTGTATATGTGTGTTTATTTAATCCTCTAAATATTGTTAATCGCACCATTTTGTCTTGGATTGTCACCCTATTGTATGCTTTTTTCTAGGTTAATGAAAACCATATGACTCATTTCCTCCTCTTTAAATTTCTTTATTGTTTTTCTAATTAACAAAATTGCGTTGATGGTAAAACTCCCTGGAATAAACCCAAACTGATTTCTAACACTTGGATTAATTTTTTTTCGACACCATTCCATCAACATTACTCATAATTTCATAATATGGGCTCGTAAGCTTCATTTCATGATAATTGGTACAATGTATCATTTATTCTCATGTACGCATGCCATGCTCTTCCTCCAAGCATTTGAAATTTTTTCTGGTCCCCAAAATTCCGTTAAAATTTTGGGTTTTAAAAAAATAATGAAGACAATTTGATCCCATTCTTTTTTTTGTAAAGAAATATGAACCCATTCCCTTACCAACTGGAATTCATTGTTGCAGAAAGGAGATTTCGGGGCTGAATTTTCGTGATGTGAAACGTCATCTGCGGCAACGAATGAGAAACCAGCGGCGAGAAAGAGAAGAATGAATGCCACCAAACGGAGAGTGGCCGCAGGGAACTCCATGGCCGCTGGTATTCTGTCCGACTTCGCCTACGCAAAACTTCTGGAAAGAGGGAAAGACGAAGAGAGGGTGCGGTTCTATCATCAGCAAGTTTTTCTCTCTCGCTTTTTCCTTCTTCCATTTTTTGGTTTTGTTTGCGATGAGAGGCAATAGCATCCTCCGCTGCATCGACGGAAAATACGGACACGGACGAACTCAGGCATCACAAACCGTAATCTACGCTTTTCCGCCGGCCACTTTGCCTTTGCTATTTAAACGGGCGTGTAATTCGGTTGGTTTGGTTTGGTTTTTATGCCAAACCTAAAACAAACAAAACCTAAATCATACTCAATTATGTTGATCAAAACGAACCGAATTTTAAATAACTAAAATAAAGATGTTTTTATGCAATTAAGGAACTATCGTTGAATTTTATAAGTTTTGTTCAATCAGGGAACTATAATTTAAATCTAATTTTTATGAAATTCTAATTCCAAATTTCAATTTCCCTCGTGTCCAAGCATAAAAATTCCAATTCTAATTTAATATTAGAAAATATTAGATTATAGCTGTTATATTTTTCTTCAATCTGGACAAGTATACCAAGTAGGGGTGCAACTCGGTCCAGTTAAAACCAAACCCAAACCGACTTTGGTTTTGTTTTATTGTGGTTTGATTCAGTTTCGGTCCAAAAATCCTTAAACCGAACTAGGTCGGTTCGGTTTTGGGTTGCATGTTCGGTTAAACCAAACCGAATTCATGTATTTCCCTAAACCGAACCGAATTCATATATATATATATATATTATAATATATAATCTATGTTTTATATATATAAGATATAATATATGTTAAACTTTCAAAGTTTATCTTTAAACTTTAAGGATATTACAAAAAAAACCCTTGTTTGAAACAATAATATATTGGTCTAACCCGAATCGAACCGAACCAACTAGTTTTCATGTAGTTCGGTTTGGTTTGGGTTTTGGTTTTGGTTTTTCTATATATTTTCGGTTCGGTTTTCAATTTGATTGGTTCGGTTTGATTTAACTATATATATTTTCGGTTTGGTCTTGAGTTGACATCAACCCAGACCGAACCAAACCGAGTTGCATCCCTAATACCAAGGGGACATTTTGTAGGCATTGTAGATTTTGGATTACAGCCATAAACGAACTCTAGAATCTAGGTGGTGTGTTTGGCTAAGATTTTCACATAGATTAGAAAATATGATATATGATATGAATCTCAAAATTCAACTGGATTTTGAGATTCTTACCTCGATTATAGGTGTTGTAAAACCCCGAATTTTCCTTAAATAATAAATTAAAGTAGTAAATAATATTACTGAGAGTTATGATTGATGGAAATAATTTATTATTGTAGGGGGTGATCAATTTAGCGGAGATCCAGAATTAGATGCAGATCTAACCGTCCGATCATGAGATATCGAGGTATGTATTCTAATTGAGCAAGGTGTATAGGAGAGTTTGCATGGGAGATGCATGGGATTAGAAAGTATATATAGGTATAACATAACCTAAATCGTATACCTTGTATTGTCGCTCGTATCATTCAGCCGCAAGCGACGAACATTGAACGACCGAGAAGAGAAGAAGAAGAAAAAGGGAGGAAGACCAGGTTACCTTGCTCTGAGTGTTGCTTTGCAACTGTAGAGAGATTGAAGGGTTGATGTTCAGAAGAGAAGGAGAGGAACGCACGAATAAGAGGTAGGTGACACCGTTTTGCTTTCAGAAATTGGATTTTCCTTCGTTTAATCGCAAACGCATATTTCTATTATATGTATTGGTGTATTTAGCTAGATAAGCATGTTATAAATACATTAGAATGAGTTTAGACGAGAAAAATCATGATTTAGAACTGTTTCTGTTCGATTTTGTATGACCGCCGACCTCGACTGTACTCGGCGCTAGTTATAAAAATTAGGACGCCGGAGACCACGAGACGACGGACCGCGGGCGCTCGAAATTGAACTACCGCTGACTAGGGACCGCCAGGGCGATCATGAGCGATCCTAGGCGCTCTAAGCAGAAATTCCAGATTTTCATAATTTCAAACCTAAATCAATTCTAAACTATTTTTAAACAATTTTAATGATTAATTAAGGTATTTTAAGACCAAAATAAACTATCTAAATCCCTGTTTTACAGAAAAATAAATTAGGGAGACATTTAGGACATTAGTTGCCAAGTTTCAAAGGTAATTGAGAAATGTGATTTTGGAAAAGCCTAACTACACTTTGATTATCAAAACACCTCTATATGACATTATAAACCAGAATACATTCTAAAGAGAATTCAGATGAACGAATATTAAAGTAAATGTACAGATATAATCATTATATGCCGCTAGGCACCAAACCTTATAGAAATATGATACTTTAGGGAATTCTTGGAGTCTAGTGGGCATAGCTGGTTATGGATCCATAGTCGTGGCTAGATAGTTGAGGGATATGTCATTTGGGTTGAGTTATTCCTATATGCGACGTGCTTCCTTTGCAAGTTAGTTTGTCTGGGAAGGTCCTATGTCTGGAGGGACACCCCGGTGAGCCGCTGGTGATTCCCTGTACATGTGGATAAGCGACCATCTCCATGTATTGATTCTGGTGCTGCATGCTGGTGGTACATGCCAACTCTGATGGGTACGTTTGCAATAAGTCGGTGACTACGGCTCTTGTCTAAGCTGCGCTGCATGGGACTTGAGTATCATTAGTAGCATTGCTCCTAAGTCGCACGGTGGTATAGCAATTGGTTGAGAATCATCTCAAAAAGTTTATCTATCTTTGTGAGTCCTACAATGACACTGAAATCATAACACATGGTATTATTATTGTATACATGCGGGAGGCATGTGATTAAGATATTGGTCGGATGTGACTGCTTAGTACATCCTGGCAATGTGTGAATTATGTTACTGATTTGACTATTGTATTCTCATATTAAACTTGCTGAAGTTCATTTCTAGAACTGTTTATCAAACTGTTTTGTGTTCATGAATAGTATAAATGATTATGCGAGCCTGATTAGTCGATGTTGCTTAATCGTGCATGAACTGTTACTTTACTTATATTAACTGTTTAATCATGCATGTGTTACCTACTGGGATATTCGTATCTCACCCTACTTTTATTCCATTTTTTTCAGCTGATACGCGAGAGGGGGATCTCTTAGACTTCCAGGGAGAAATAGCTGAGTATTCACCGGAGGATTACTATTATCCAGATCTTGTCTGAGGTGGATTATTGCTATAGACTTAGTACATTTGATTGGACTATTATTATGTATTGAAAGATGAGAGAGATAGTACCCAGTTATTTTACCAGACTTTGATATTCCTGATTGATGGTCAAGTTTTATGTTCAGTTGAGGATTTTGATCTACACTTCCGCACATACTTGTTTCTAGGGGTGGCAATTTCTAGCCCGGCCCGCCCAGCCCGACCCTCTCGGCCCAGTTTTAATTGGGCTTGGGCATGATTTTTAGGCCCAACGGGCTAGCCCGGCCCAGATTTTAAGAGCCCGAAATATTTAGGGCCAGGCTTGGGTGAGTTTATTTTAACCCGAATTGGCCCGGCCCGGCCCCATTAATATTATGTTTACTAAAAAACATAATTTTAGTCTCTCCTTATCACTCTCCAACAAGACATCTCATTTAAAGTTGATTAGTTTAACATATTTTACATGTTTTGATGTATTTGGATTGTGGGATTTAATTTTCCTAGGCAATATAGAAACTTTCCAATAGTACATATATCTTTTGTATTCAAGTCTCAAAAAAACATTTCTTATCAAATATATGTTGAACGTGCATCAGAATTTCTGTGCTTCGGAATGTTAAATACAACAAATTGTTAGTGAACATGCAGCCTCATTGTCTTCTTTAGGATTTAACTAAGCCTCAAAATGTCTTGTTTTTGGTTTCTTGATTAAAAAAAATTAATCATTTGTAAAAAAAACCGGGCCAAATAGGGCCGGGCTTGGACAACTCTACTTTTATTAGGGTCGGGCTTGGGCATGATTTCCAAGCCCAAAATCAGGGCCGGGCCGGGCTTGGGCAAGCCCTAAAGTACTTATATATGCTCTTAAGCCCAGCCCGATAAATTGCCACCCCTACTTGTTTCCGCAACTCTGATAGTATAATAAGAGAATGGATTTTAAATTCTTTGGTTTGGTATGTTATTGATGTTATATTTGATATGGGCCAGTAACACCTCGGATTTGGTTATTGAACTAAATAGGGGTTGTTACAATAGCGATCCGTGTTCGGGTTGGGTGCCGGTTTGCACTGACCCGGGTTCGGGGCGTTACAGGTGTCTTATATTAAGATCTCTAAAAGTCAGGAATCTAGCTAATATATTATTATTATACGACATAAGAACTTATGGTATATAATAAAATATTATATTTTAAGGTATAAAAATAATAAATGTAATAAATAAATAAAATATAATATAGCAAAGATGAAAGGGCGGTGAAGGGAGAAAGCCACATATAAAAGACAAAAGAGGAAAAGATTTCATAAAAAAATCATAAATTAACGATCTGTTTGGATGGAGAAAGAAATTAATGGAAAAGAAAAAAGTAAGGCATTTTTGCCATTTCTTGCTCATATTTTAGTGTTAGGGGAAAACAAAATAGAAAAGAAATATGCGAAGAAAATGGACCAAAATTTTTATTTTCAGAGGCTGAAAGTTTTCTTCCAGAAGACGTAAAAAAATGTAAAGAATAATGATTTTGCCTCTATCTCCCCACATTGATCATTTTCTCCTCCTTTTAATCAGCACAAAGAAAAATTATTATTTGTTTTCTTTATTTTTTTCTCCTTTCGATTATTTTATCTCCATACAAACAGATGGTTGAAATCAATTAAAAAGGTGAACGAACTAATAAAAGGAATTTTATGAATTTTGGATTCTTAGTTTATTAACAATGTAATGAATAAATTGGAAACAGATTTTAAAAACTGGTTAATCATAAAATGGATTCTGGATAATCAGGTAAACAGGCACCTGTTAACACTACAATTTCAGCTCGACCCGAGACAAGCCACAAACCTTATGTGTCGGGGTAGGACCACTAAAAAACGACCACGTTTGAGATAGCCACTTCATCTTAGGGCCGCTGGTTCTTTCTTCCATCCTGCCTTACTTTTTCCTTCTCTCACCAGCGAGCTCTAATCAACTGGTTGTTGTAGCGCAGGAGGTGAAGCTTTTCAATCGGCGATCAAGGTTCAGGTTAGTTTCCATATTGTGCCGTTCTCTTTTTGCAGTTTTTCTTGAACTCTATCTATGCTTTCCTGGATTTGAACAAAGCTGAGTTTGTTTTGCACTTGATTAGTTGGCATTGATTATTGAGGTTAAATTTGGACTTTTTATATTAAAAATTGTACAAAAATAATATAATGTATATTGAAAAATAAATAACTTATTTAAAATAATGTATATAATTATAATATATATATATATTATTTAATATAAGTAATATATTATAATATTGTAAAATATATTACACTATATTAAATTATTATAAAGTATAATATAAAATATTATATATATATATATAGGAAGAAAACAATAATAACAAACTATTTACAATTTTCTTAGAAACTTTTATTAATAAAGTTAAATATCTAATTAATAAGAGGTTATTTAAATATGACTAATATCATAAACAACTATTGTTATTAATTAATTAACAGAATATTAGCAAAAAAAAGTCTAATAAATAAGAGGCTATTTGGAAAGGGAATAATTAAATTATCATATATATATTATTTTAACGTTAATTCATTAAATCCATGTATATTTGTATATTTTTAATTTTGCTTAGATATTTTTACTAATAAAATTGAATGTCTAATTAACAAGCGATTTTTTTAAACGATTAGTTAATTCAAATATTAACAATGAAAGAATATCTAATAAACAAGAGATATTTAATTATTAATTAACAATGAAAACAAACATATTTTATTAATTATTTATACTTCTTTTATTTGAGTCTAGGTAATATCAATAAAAAATTTTAATTTAGTTAATAATAGACTATTTGAATTATTAATTAGTAACTATTAGAAATCTAATTGATAGTGTCACGCCCTGATCTTCGGTCACATAAAATAGTATGTTCGCAAAGCACCGAAACGTGACTTAAAGATACCAATCTTCACTAATTTATAAAAAATAACACAATCTCCAAGATGACAGTAATAATACCTAATAAAATCCAAGAAAATATCTTCAACGACCCATCATAACATAAAATCTCAAATTAATAAACCCAACTGAAATATGACGAATCCTTAATAAAACGACATCTAAATCCAAAGATACTAATAATATTAAACTATTAGCTATAAAACTTCAAGAACTTTCACTTTGGCTTCTTCCAACTCTGGTCCTGCAACTGACCTGAAATTGTTTATTTCCACAAAGGGGTGAGCTCACAGCCCAATAAGAATATTTACTTTAATTTATATGAGCTAATAATGTAAAATCTCTAATCAATTAAGTTTAAACATAAAAATTTCATTCTATGCATAAAATTGATATAATTAGATTTTGCACGATACTTCATGATGTTCCACATTATATTCGTCCAACCTAAACATCACAATAATTCATTTACGTGCACAAGCATCAGTGTCAATAATTAATTATTATTATGAGATACAAATTATGGGGGTCTTTATTTTAATGATTCTCATGTCAAATATAACCAGAATTTCGATCAAGTTCTTGGATCCCACTTTAATACAACAAGGATCGGACTCTCATAAACTCCACGCGTACATCGTGGTTATAGGGGCTTTCAACCCATGGGACACAAGCGCCCAACCTTATTTCCTTAAAATTTAGGGACTCGCACCCCCAAGAACACCAACTTATCACTAAGATGGTCATCCTTCATGAGTAATCACTAGAATAAAGATATACGGTTACGTTATTTATCAATATGTCAATTCCTTATATACAATTGACCACACAGTATCATGATTAGAAATTTGGTCACAATTCTTATGATCTACTATAATCACCCAAGCTTAAAAGAATACCTTTCTTGAACCAAATAAATTGTAACCAGAGATAACAAATAACTATTGGCTCTTATAAATGATAACACAACAATTATAGTATAAGCAATTATAGTATAATCTTTACAAGGACAAAATAACTACACTTATAATATGGCCATGATATGTAAAATAGTATTGCACTACATAGTCTCATTGACATTAGCATGATTTGGTGAAAAGCAACCACAACCATTCGATTCTCAAGACTACCCTACAACACTCCTTCACCCTTTTTGTTTTAATATATAAAAAAGGTGTCCTTTGCCATTAAAGCATTATGGCAACACAAGCAATGTGCACAAGCAAACGAATCACCTAAACAGTAAAAAGGTGAATAGTACTAAAAAGGTGATTCATGTCCATTGCCATTTAAAAGCAATAAAAAGTGATTCACCCATTGTTATTCAACGATTTTGGAAAAGCAATAAAAAGTTGATTCATGCCCATTGCCATTTAACGATCACGTGAAAATAATAAAATATTGAGTCATGACCTTATCATTCAACGAGTATAGCATATATATACTTCATGAATTAACTATTATAAACACCACAAGATAAAATTTGACTAGGCTTTAATATTTAAATAAACATCACAAACAAAAGATTAAATCCCACAATGATTTAACAAGCATGCAGAAATTAATTAAATTTCCTAGTAGTTATTTCATCAAAGATCTCACATTATTCATCATCTAAATGAAAGTAAAACCCTTACCTTAAACCAGCCCCAAATCTCTTAGGGTTTCTCTTATTCCCTCTTTTCTTCTTCTAATCCTCTTATAACAAGCATTGAAGAAATAGATAAATAAAAATAAGAATAAAACTTGGAAGAAGGTGTAGAGAACTTGAGGAAAGGGACAAGACTTACCTACGGATTGTGTGTTTCTTGAGGAAGAGTAAAAAAAGCAAAAGGGAAGAAGGTACGGTTTGGTTCTTTAGGGCAAAGGGACAAAAGGGTTTTGGACTTGTACGATTTTGGCTTTTCCCCTTTTTGGTTTCCTCTCTTTTAAAGTAAAGACTCTCTAATGTGTATGTGCCACTAGGGAGGGTCCTACACCAACACCAATTAAAATCCCCAAATGAAATGACCGACCAGTCCAAAGTTGACTAAGGTCAAAGTTAAGTTTATTTTTGCTTTCTTTTGACCAAGTTGTTACAGATAGAGACTAATTTAATCATTAATTAATAATGTAGAGCACATTTTTAAGTTAAATCCTACTAAATTAAAACAAAAAAGGGAAAATGAAAAAATTAATTTATTATTGCCATTTGTCCTTTGATTATCCAACAATTAAAAATCTGAAAATCATAAACCATGTATTAACTAATGAAATTTGCAGGGACACCCCCTGAGATTTCTGAGTAATACAGTTAGACCCCCTGAGGTTTGGAAGCGATCACTAACACCCCTGAGATTTGTGCATTACGCACATACACCCCTTGCCGTCAACTTTGTGCTTACGGTGTCACATGACTTCCATGAAACCCGGTTTTTATTGAACTGTCGTTAACCCGGGGTCATAAACTTGGTTTTTATTTCTCCCTATTCTTTCTCCTTCCCACGCCCTAAGCCCCTACTGTCGCCCTTTTCTTTTTTTTCTCCTCTTCCTTCCTTCCAACGCCCCCTTGCAATCGACTTAATGTCAATATTATTGGCGTCTTTTGGGTTTTTTGTACTAGCGTCTTTTGGCCGCCTCTAACAGGACAATTTGTTCCAAGGGGGCGTTACGTTTCTGGGTCTTGTTGATATTAGCCCAATCCTCTCCTCTGTCCATTGGGAGCAGGTAATTGGGATTTTATTTATGGGTCTTCATGGGAATATTGTTTATTGATGCCTGATTTCGATTTTCTTTTTATTTCTTTTTCTGCATTTCCTTCTAGTGGTTGGTTGCATATATATAGGAGATCCAATAAACTTATTTAATGGAAGAATAATTGATCTTAAGATATCTGTTTTTTTAATTTTTCTTAAACTTTTCCCCTCGTGCTCTCATCTCTATTTCCCTTCGTGATTTGAATGATTTTGTGAAAAACAGTCATCAAATTCCCATTAAAAATGGAAAAAGAAAAGAAAATGAGGGGGAAATTTTCTTATACAGTAGATCCTTTGTGGGTGTGAGGGAATGAGTAATGTTGCTGTTTTGAAGATCTTTGGTTGCGTAATAAACTTTTTGAAAAATTTCCCTTTTATTTGTTTGAATCTCCTTCCTTCTTTCCTTACTTCGGCGTGGACTCAGTTTGAAATTCAATCCAGTTTGATTAATTGGGTGTGATATTTGTACGCAGGTTGAATTTCATTGAATGATTAGTTGGAGATGGAGATGGTCACTATGGATATCAGACATCAGTATCCATTTGTGCGCACCTAAAACCTGGATCCTAGATCGCACACCGGGCGCACGTTCAGTGCGTGCCTCGGGACTTTTAGGAGTCGCCACTGCCTGAGAGGTGCAGGCAGACACGGTTTTGCCCTAATCGGGTCTAAGTCTGGTCTGCGGCTTATTAGAGATCTAGTTAAGTCCTCGGTTACGGTTCGGGGAAGTCTTAGAGACACCCCGGTCTGCCCCGTCGGCCTGACGGGTCCCTCGGGTATTCCTGGTTTTTGAGTCAATTTCACCATTTTCCTAGACCAGCATGCTGCCTTATTAGGTCTGGCGGGGCCCTCTGAAGGTATGGGTCCCTTTTATTTTGATTTTATCTTTTTTATTTTATTTAGATGAAGTGGGTCGGACCCGGATCCCGTTGGAAGATCTGTGGGCTGCCATGGTTGGGCCGGAGGCCCAGTAGGGTTATAGGGTAACCCATTCGATTATTTTATTTATTTACAACTTTCTTGGGCTTAATGGGCTTGGAATGGGCCCATGAACCAAAGATCAAGTGGCCTGGAGCCCGTTTGTTGAAAACGGGCCCGGTATGAGCCGGTCTAAGGTGGGCCCCACAAGTGAGCCCAGGGTGGTCTTGTTGGGCCCATCTAGGCCCAAAGTCCTCAAATGGGCTAAAAATAGCCCAAAGTGTATAAGAGACTGGTTCAGGCCGGTTTAGGTCGAATCAGGTTCAACCGGGCCAAATAAATTAATTTTTAAGTCATTTTTCTAATCTGACTGCACTTATTGTGCGGTTTGGTTAGAACCGTTCTGTACATGCGGTTGCTGCTCAATTTCACTTGTTTACACCGATTTTGATCTGGATCAGTTTGGTGACTTTTCTAGGACTTCTGGCAACCTCTGCCGGGCTTCTGCTTTCTTTCCAAGTTTTACATTTTCTTCATTTGACTTATAAAGCCATTTTTTCTCTTTTCACTTTCTTTGGAGTCATGGGCTTCCTTCTTCTTTTTGTTTGCTCAAACAACCACAGCCATCATTCAAGGGGAAAAGGGGAATTTACAGGGATATAATTGCTTTTAAAGAAAGGTGAAAGAAAAGAGATT
Organism: Buxus sempervirens; assembly: GCA_947561395.2. Lineage (NCBI taxonomy): Eukaryota > Viridiplantae > Streptophyta > Magnoliopsida > Buxales > Buxaceae > Buxus > Buxus sempervirens. The sequence goes on from OX387192.1 coordinate 24,646,180, forward strand.
AGTTGAATAGACTTGAGAACATTTTTCTTCTTTTTAAGGCAATCTCTTCCCATCCTTTTTTTTTATGAAATCTCCACCTTGAATTGGAACTCTTTGAGATACTCAACAAATCAACAAACAGGTTAAATGTAATAAAAAGAAATTTATAAAAGAAAAACTGTAGATAAAAATACTTACAATAGGTCCTTTTGCTTATTTTGTTGTTGTGATTCTTCCAATCAAATTGGGCAGTGCTTCCGCGTCTCTACTGATTTCTTGAGTTCATTTTGGCAGGGGTTTTATGGGTTCCTTTGTCAAAATAGTGGAAGGAGAGGGTTTAGGCAAGGTTTAAGCAAGGTAGGGGTATTTTAGGGATTTGAGGTTAGGTATTGAGAGAGACAGGGTGTGGGCAGAGTTTCGGATAAGTAGAAGACAGAGGGAGAGAGTAGGGACCAAAGGGGGGCCTCCTTCAAATGGGGGGTTGGCCCTCTATTTATAGGCAAAAAGTGCCGGAACCGCACTTGAAGTGCGGTTTGGTCACAACCGCACTTGAAGTGCGGTTTGTGCGGTTGTGACAAAATTGCACTAAAAAATCAAAAACCGCACTTAAAGTGCGGTTGGCATTCAACACGTGCAAATCTGCGCGAATCTGCCAGCTGTCGCCGTACAGGACACGCGTCCACCTTCTAGAAGATCAAAACCATATTTGAAGTGCGGTTCAGACTAAACCGTACTTCAAGTGCGGTTAAGCACGTTTTTTAAATGCCGGATTTCAAACAGTTTATGAAATTTGATTTTTAATAAAGATTTTATTCGATTTTATTCTTATTTTATTATAAAATCCGAGATTATATTATTAAAATATTCAAAATATCTAAAATTATATTATTAAAACATTAATATAAGATTATTTTATTTATTTGTTCATTTATTTTGCTTTATTCTGCTATTTTTGCCACACGGGAAATGTCAACTGCTGATAACTTCTTTGTCTGGTGTCCGATTTGAGCAAACTTAGTGTCGCTGGAATCAGCTCGGAACCAGCTATCTATTGAGATCAAGCTTGGCAGTTGGATTGGGGTTGAGCAAAAAGTCAACTTTTTGCTCTCTGGAAGTTTGACCGGGCCATATCTTTCTCTCTTGGACTCTGATTCCAGCAAACTCAGTTGCGTTAGAACCGTGTCAAAGTGCTCTCTTCAATGATATAAAGTTTGATGGCCAAATTTCCTTAATTGGAAAAGTCAATTTTTTGACCCCTTCAGGGTTTGACTTTAATTTTAACTTTTCATTTTTCTTCATTTTGGGGGTGCAAAAATCAGGTGCTAACACCATTCATGAAAATATGCGCTTGATCTGAATTGTAATTCTAGAAAACTAAATGTTAAATTCCACTCTGGTAGTTCTTTGAGGTAAGTCCCGGTTCTAATTGAGAGAGAGAAAGAGAGCACACTAATTCCTATGAAAGGCAAACTGATCAGCTTCAGCTATTATTGGCGTCTTTTGGGTTTTTTATATTGGCGTCTTTTGGCTGCCTCTAACAGGACAATTTGTTCGAAGGGGGCGTTGGAAGGAAGGAGGAGGAGAAAAAAATAAAGGGGCGACAGCAGGGGCTTAGGGCGTGGGAAAGAGAAAGAATAGGGAGAAATAAAAACCAGGTTTAGGACCCGATTCAACCACGGTTCAATAAAAACCACATTTCATGGAAGTCATGTGACGCCGTTAGCACAAAGTTGACGGCAAGGGATGTATGTGCGCAATGCGCGAACCTCAAGGGGTGTTAGTGATCGCTTCCAAACCTCAAGGGGTCTAACTGTATTACTCAGAAACCTCAGGGGGTGTCCTTGCAAATTTCCCTAAATTAAACATGTATGGAAGGGTACCTAGGTTATGAATTAGGTTTCACTACCCAAAAAAAAAGTTATGAATTGGGTTACGTAAAGTTAAGTTTGATTATCTTAAACCATTTAGATAACTATTAATTATGATGGTTAATAATATTATTGCTAATTTCTCTATTATCTTATAAACAAAAGTAATGAAATAAATTACTTACCTTAGTTAGCTCCAATATCTCAATTAAGTACTGTGCAAAAGGCAAGCCAAAAAAAAGAGTAAGAGTTAGGCTAATTCATCAAGGAAAAGTAAAATTAAAAAAAATTTAAATTGAGAGACAATAAAATATAACTTTTATCAAATTTTATTTACACATGATAATAGATTTACCTATTTCATTAATGAAATTTAGATCGTAGAGGATTAGGAATTGGAATATAAGGAATGGTGGTGGTGAAGGTTGTGTGAGTAGCAATTATTTTAACTAACATATTTATAAGTTTGAATCATGTGTATAATTTGTTAAGATCATTCATAATTTGTTAGGATCGTTAAAAAATATAAAATTTATGACAACTACTCGTAACAATCTTGTTATGATTTTGAGTGAAGAAATAATGTTTAACTATTTACAATAACAATTGCATTGTGAAAACTATGAGTGTTTCTATGAAGCCAGATATTTTCAAGCTGACTTTTAAGGAAATAATTATTAAAGTTTATACTATTAAATTATTAAGATTTTATTTAATAATTATAAGAACAAGTTTAAAATAGTTAAGAAAGAATTGGAATCCAATAAAATATACTTTAAACATAAAATTGTTAATCTTATAAAAAAAGGTCTAAATTGTATTGACTTCGCTAAAGTGTATTTAAAATAATAATCATTTTAAACTATTAAAATATATCAAAGCTCCATTTTCGCACGTTACAGTTAACTAAAGAAGTATTTTGACGATTATTAACAAATAATTAATACATTATGTTAAACCATTATAATGTTTTATTATACAAATTTTGTATCATTATATAATTTTATAATATTTATTATTAAAAACAATAATTTATTATTCTGATAATTATCAACAAAATAATTACTATTATATAATATATTGATATAACACACACACACACACACATATATATTTAATATTTTATTAACTAATATATTTAATAAATTAAAATATATTTTGATGTTTATTAGTATATATTAATGATTATTTAATTGTTAATATATTATTTGATTAATTTATTATTGTGTTATGATCCCTTGTACTTTGAGATGATGTTAATGGTATAATATATCCAACTTGATCTAGGAAATTGTTAGCAACACAACTTTACATCCTGGAGAAGAAGGGATAATAGTAATATTTACTAACATATTTCAAATCATCCATATTGGGAGCTAGTGGTCTAAATCAAACCTTGGAATATGGAGTATGAGTATTGGGGGTTGAAAACACATTTCTACAAATATTTTTTTATTTGAATTTAATAGGATTTTATTTGTAATTGTATTTATCAAAATTATTTTATTTAGATAAGTTTAAAGAAGAGTTTGATTTAGTATAATTTTATTAGTAATTCAAAATTTTATATTCTTTTAGTTAGATAAGTATTAAAGAAGAAGTCTAAAGTTGGTTGATCAAATGACTCATGGCATTAATATAAAAAAGGTACCATTGACATTATTCTAGAAAGGATATTTTTTTAGGAAGAACCAAAATTTTAAATAATTCGTTATTTTAATAGTAGTGTAGATTTAAATTTGGTAACGTAACAAAAATTTTGATAATATAAAAATTTTAATTTATAACAAAAAAAATACAATTATAAAATAAGAAAGATAAATCCAATAAAATTTAAAAAAAAATTAAAATACCTTTTCGGCATCACCATAACAATTAGTAAAAATTTGTCCTTTTGATTTAATAATTGAAAGTTAGTTACTCAAAGATAACAAAAAAATAAAAATAAAAAGAAAATCAATCTTAACATGTAACATACGTTTCCAATTGCTAGTAGATATCTAAAAATATGATATATAATAAGATTCTCAAAATTCAACTCTAGAGTTGGATTTTGATATTCTTACTGGGATTATAGGTGCCTCACATTAAGATCTTTAAAAATTAGGAATCTAGCTAATATATTAATATTATACGACAACTTATGGTATATGATAAAATATTATTTTTTAAGGAAGAAAAATGATAAAATGTAATGAATAAATAAAATCTAATGTAACATATATTATAAAGGCTATGGAGGGACAAAGCACCATAAAAGATAAAAGAGGAAGAGATTTCATCAAAAATCATAACTTGACACCCAACTTGGTGATTGTCGGGTAACCATGAATTAGATAGGTTTTCTTGTCTTTGGGCAAAACACCCACCTGTTGTAATCCTATGTTCCCTCTTGGATGATGCCAAGGGAGGCTTCATGTTCCTTTACGATCTTGTCATACTAGTTTTGCCCTCCACGTGTGCACGTGGTTAGCCTATGTACCAATGTAATTTAGGGCTTTTTGCATTAATAACCCTACATTATGCTATATTTGCATCTATATCCTCTTATTTTTAGTATTTGTATTTATACCCCTCTATTCAACATAATTGTTGCAGATGTACCCTAATGTCAAATTTCATTAACTTTTGTTGTTTATTTTTATTAAATGACTAAATTAACCTTCTATAAAATAAAAATATTTTGCATTTACCCTCCTATATTATCTTATAAATTTATTTAAGACCTTATATTACTATATTTATTACATATATGATTTAAGTCATTGATATTAATTTACTCGATTAATAATTTTTCATTGGAATTCCATGCCGACCCATTGCCATTTGGCTATTTAATATTTTTCTTTATCTTATAGAGGGTTATTTTAGTTATTTAATAAAAATAAACAATAAAACTTAATGGATTAATATTTTTCTTTATCTTATAGAGGGTTATTTTAGTCATTTAATAAAAATAAACAATAAACTTAATGGAATTTAACGCAGGGATACAATTGTAAAGATTATACAAAATGGAGGGGTATAAGTGTAAATATTAAAAACAAGAAGATATAGATGCAAATATACTATAACTTAAGGACATGAATGCAAAAGGCCCTATAATTTATCCAATTATAATTGAAGTAGTTTCTCCAGGTGTTGCGGTTGTAATGACAATATCTTAATTTATTTTCAAGGAATTTAAAACACACATTGAATTTTAAAACATAAATCCAAATGGCTATAATCAAGTAGTCGCCAAAGGAGTTTTTAAACTACATGACAGAGAGACAAAAAAACTAAGAATTCAACTCATACTTATTAAGAACATAGGATGATGAAAGAAAATGAATGCTATGCCCTAGCTGCCATCATTTCAATGGCTACAGCCGTATGGGCCTCATGAAATCTTGAAGGAGGTTGAACGACAAAAGATTCTTATTATCCAAGAGGAATAACCAAAAATATATTTCATATGCAATACAACACAAACATAAATCTAGAAGTGGCCACAACAAATTTGTAGAGTACACACCAGACATCATGATTATCCTATCTGATGTTCCTAGAAAAAAATTCATTATTACGTGACAATTGAATTCGTGCTCCTGATTGTGACTGAAAATCTGTAATGGTTGAGCCACCCTTTCTAATGATAGACTCAGCGGCTGCATTTAATACAAGGAATCTAATATATGTAGGATTGTCCTTATCATCTGAAGACAAAGCAAAAGATGAATCAGCCCACAACAAATGAAAAAGAAGTGCTTAGGCATTTATAAAGGCATGACCGTAGAAATGAGTGCATGCAAAAATTGATGTCCATGTATACATGCCAAAAAAGAAAAAGACATCCTGATGTGAACTAAGCAGCAAAATAACAACTATGAAATGAAAGACAAAAATATCAATTCAGAAATTTGGAAAATAACCTTTCTAGTTGCCAAAAAGACCATGTTAAACTCAAATAAAATATAGAATACCCCATCTGTAACTGTTGATGGTTGTGAGAAAACAAAGAGATAAAGCTTCTTATTAGTGTAAGCCTTAAACCTATTCTTTGTTCTAATATCTTCATCTTAAAACCTATGTTTCCTTTATTTTTTTTTCTTATCTCATTTTCTAATGTTATTTAACATAATTTTTACATATAATCTTAATATACGTTTCATAATATATGTTTATTTGCTAAACATATTATTTTATATGTTTAGTGGGGAACATTTTTTTTATTAAGTAACTAATATTAGATATTAAGAAAAATAACAAAAAAACCACATTAGATTAACAAATGCTTTAATATTAAAAAAAAAATTAAGTTACAGAGAAACTGAGACTGAAGGAGCCCAATTTCGCACTTCTAGAATCAATTCACAGGGACCTCAGCTCCTAGAACTTAATTTCAATTCAACACTCCTCAACTACAATGAACCTTGAATTAGATTTGATAACCAAAGAGGGATAAAATTAGAAGTTATGGCAAGGGTAGAAAATATTTTGTATACAGACTTACATGGAGTCTGTAAGTGCTCATTACTGAATTATTTTTAGATTGGACGGATAAGATGGATAATTGTCCTTTTCAACAAAAAATTATGTAAATTTATAGAATAAAATTAAAATGAATATGAAATGAATTTGTTACATGAAGAGTTTAAAATAGAGCCGTGAAACCCAGACATTTTCATTGCTCAAAAGCCAAAGCTTGGCTGGCAAAAGCAGTGATGTTAGAAGGCATCCTTTGATACAGCTTGAAGACTCCTAAAAATAATTCAGAAACTTGACAAAGCCATGAAAGAGATAGTAAAAAAAGCTTCTTTTTAAATCTGATGATCTAATATGAAATAAAATGAAGAGATAATTCATGCAGTTGATCTCATGTATATCACATAGATGATGTTGAAGATAGTGGCAACGATACTCAAATTCATGAGTCTTTCACAATAAATATGCAGGAAAAGAGAAATGTGCCTCGATTTATTACTCTTTATCCTCTACGTGCTAGTTCTTGTCTAATATGTTTTAAAGTACCTCAACAGAATGCCTTTCTTTATCTTATATTTTATCTACCAACTGAATCAATCCAAAAAATCAACCCCAAATAAATTGTCAGTGCAGAGTTCTACTGGTTCATCCAACGGATAATAAAGATGCATAGATGAGAGTAGCAACTTTCCAAATCAACAGAGCATAACTCAGAGAATCGACAACTAACCAACAGGGAGAGAATAATAGAAAATCGTGTTACATCAAAAACCAAATGAAACCAAGTATTGCGAACGTAATCTTTCCCATTATTCAATTAAGAAATATCAAATTGTACCACCAAGTTTCTGTCTAAGATGGAACAGTACCTTGCAATTCTCCTAAGCATTGGAAGAAGCACTATAATAGGACGTCAATGTTTCTCTGATTGTCATTTCTCCTGTGTGAAGATCATTCTGACTGATATAAGTTGCTGTCGTTTGAGGGAGAAATTCATCCATTGCATGGCCATTGTAAGTTACTCATCCTGAAAACTATAGTCTCAGAAGCGTCCATATCAATTTCCAATTGGAAGATGATAGAGCTCACCAAAGTAGAAAATAGTGAATAACAATTCAACCCCACTAAAAGATTTACAAAAAGAACTCAGATTTCCTTATTTTTAGATTGGAATCAAGATTTCCAGCCAATGCCAATAGCAATGTAGTCTTTCCAGAACTTGGAGAGCCTAGAAGAATAGTCATTGTATGAAAAAAATAAATAAATAAATAACATTAGAAACAGATTATGTTGAGAATACACGTTTACATATAAGAGGGAAAACCAATTTAATCCAAATCTTAGTTTAAAATTGGTCCCATTTTCTTACCGACAAGGCTTGATGATTCCAATGACATCATTGAGGATTGGAAATGGATTCTTTCAACTTGGAAGAACATGGATAAAATTCAGGAATCCCTTTTCATCAACAAACGGAAAAATCGTATGGTCAGTATTATCAAAAAAACAAAATATAACAACAATAGCAGAAAACAAAAAATTTAGATGAGCCTTTGCTTCAATTTTTAGATGCTCAAACCGTACTTCAATCATCGGTCTAAGAGAAGCATAAATAACAATATGTTTGGTTGGAGAGAGAAATGAATGGAAAAAAAAAAGGGGTATGTTTGCAATTTTTTTTGGTGTTTGAGTGTTGGGGGATAGCAAAAAAGAAAAGAAAAATGTGAAGAAAATGGACCATTTAGAGGCTTAAAATTTTCTTCCAGAAGACATTTAAAAAAGATACATAAAGAATAAAGATTTAACCTGTAATCTCCTTGACAATTTTCTCTTTCTTTTAATCGGCATCTATATCCAAATTGAGAAAGTTTATTATTTGTTTTCTTTATTTTTTTTTTCTCCTTCCTATTATTTTATCTCCATCCAAACAGATGGTTGAAAATCAATTAAAAAGGTGAACGAGCTAATAAAAGGAAGTTTATGAATTTAGGGTTATTAATTTATTAACTCTGTAATAGATAAATAGGAAACAGATTTAAAAACTGATTAAAAATGGACTATGAATAAGCCGGATAATCGGGCAAACGGGTACCCGTTGACACCATAATACCAACCCGAACCTAGCCAGTCAACAAACCGTACGTATCGGGGCAATGGGTCCAAATCGGACCCTATAAATAAAACGATGTGATACTTCTTGTTAGGGTTTCTTTGGAGTTCTGTGTCACGGCCGGCGGGTTCTTTTTTCCATCCTGTTTGGGTTCTTCCTTCTCTCTCGCGAGAGACTCTAATCAACTGCTTCAATGGCGGTTGCAGCGCAGGAGGTGAAGCTTTTCAATCGGTGGTCCTTTGAGGAGGTTCAGGTTAGTTTCCGTATTGTGTTGTTCCCTTTTTGCAGTTTTTTTTGAACTCCATCTCTCCTTTCCTGGATTTGAACAAAGCTGAGTTTGTTTTGCATTCGATTTTCTGTTTGGACTTTTTCTAAAAAACCCTAGTGTATGCGCCAACTAGTTGTAATTTACCTGCTTGCAATGTCATTGATTCCGCATTAGCAAAGTTCTATATTAGCTTGCTAGATGTAGAGCTCAAATCTTCATGGATTATGAGTGTATAATTGAGTTATTGGGTCTCTTTTTATGGATCTTACATGCCTGTTCGTATTATCATGTTCAAGTGAATAATAGTCCTGGCCGATCAACGATGGATCAAGTATGATTACATAGTTCTCGAAACAAAAGATGTTTTTTTGATGATTAGAAAGTTACGATACCAGAGTTCTTGCCTGCCTGTAAGTATGTATTTGCTTGGAGGGAACTATAGAATTACGTAAGTGGCAGGTTTACTTTTTATAAAATCACGCAAGTGTCAATGACCAAGCAGTTTTGTAGGTTTGGCAGTGTTTTGTTCCGTGTGCATACTAAGTTCTGCTTAAAATAGAATGATGCTGGTGTAGGATGTGCAACTCTTTCTCAATAACAGCATTGTAGGGTTTGATAGATGGTGGGGGTTATGGATTACTTAAGTTTCATCAACATAATAGGGCAGGGTGGAGGAGAATCAGCTAAACTCATTGTTTCAAGATATGGCCACTATACTGGGCATACTGCTTGATATATTTCATCACTGGCTTGAAACCATGATTTGATATTATGTGGATTAATGCGTCCATACTTTGTTGCTAAATTCTTACCATGAATTGTAAGAATTTCATTATCCAGATTGATTTGATATAGGTTAATTCAAGTCATAGGAGCATATTAATTAACAATAATGAATTGTATTGAATAATTATAGAAATAATTAAAGCAAAGAATAGATTGGAGAGTAGAAAAGAGGACCATTGTTGTGAAAGGAGGGAAGCAGGAGGTTACTTGAAAAAAAACGTTATTTTTGGTCTAAAACCAGAGGCAACAGTGCCAATGTTGGACTATAAAGAGAGGAGAGAGCTATGTACCATTTCTCCTTTAGTTGAATTGAGCCTTAGTAGGCTTCTATTTATACCAAACACTGTTACATTGAATTCTATTAGTTAGTAATAATTTAATATTATGTTAAAATTCTCATAATAATTTATTATTATGTTAAACAGGAATTTATTTCTAGTATATTGTTATGTTAATGTGTTACAAAAACAATTTATCACATCAATAACAAAGATAATCTAAAATTATGAGATTAACTATGTTAGGCTGTTGCTTAGTCAAAATTACATTTAGGCAATACTGGTCCTAGGTCCTAAAAAAAAATTCTAGTTCTTTAGGTGCTTGCCGTTAACATGGATTACAGCTGTCGAGTCTTCACACTTGTCTGTATATGTCATCCAAAGCTCTGATTTGAATATTACTTTCTTATGTATATTTTTTAATGCTTCTTTGGCATCTAATATTCTTGTTTTTTCCTTTCTTACTATAAGATTAGGAAAAAGGCTGCCTTTTTTTACTCATCTTTTGTAATACGTGAGTTAGCTGACATGGATAGTCTTTTTCCTTGAGAAGGTTGTAGTGGAATTAACAAATAATAAATCGTATTGTTTATTCCTGTTGCAAAATTTTTTTTTATTTTTTTATTTAAGAATCCTGTTGTATTATTTTTTTTTCCTTAAAGCATGTTGCATGCAATTTTAAGTTTTCCTCTTTACTTTTTCATGATGAATGTTGCACGTGATCGACTTCTTTCTATGACAGCCAAGGTGCTCTGTTTTTGTAGTGATTATACATTCGCATTCAAAGGAGAATCTGATCTCTTCTATTTCTGAAATTCTATATGTAGGTCAGTGATATATCTCTAGTGGATTACATTGCAGTCAATCCAGCCAAGCATGCTACTTATGTACCCCACACTGCGGGCCGATATTCTGTAAAAAGGTTCCGCAAGGCCCAATGTCCTATTGTCGAGAGATTGACCAACTCTCTCATGATGCATGGTCGTAACAATGGCAAAAAATTAATGGCAGTTCGCATTATTAAACATGCAATGGAGATTATTCATCTCCTTACTGATCAGAATCCAATTCAAGTGATCGTTGATGCTGTCATCAACAGGTAAATATTGTTGGCCATAATTATTTTAAATATACCATGGGGATGGAAACTCACTGTACTGGAAAGGTAGGTTACTTTTATGGATGCAATGAGGCACTTTAAACAGGTTACTTCAACTTCCACAACCCTATTAATGGGGGTTGGTAAGACATAAATAGTTTCATGTTTGTCCTATCATGCATGATAATATTGAAACCCAAAAATTCTAATAGCTGCCGATTTAGCATTCTCAATGGTTCTTACCTTGAATGAGTTGTATGAAATGATGATAGTCGATCAATGCCTCTGAATTCTGATGCACAGCAAGCTGGTCCTCCTGTTGTCCAGCAGGATTTGTGCGTATTGGTGCCTTTTAGTTTCCTGTCTAACAGTCTACCAATTTTTAATTGATTTTCTGGGTTATATAAGGGCTATTATGTATCCAATTTCTACTTTCGTCTGGTTGCCTTTTTCAACTCTTGAAATGTATTTATGTATAGTGTCATGGTGGATTGTTGTTCCTTAATTTTTTTGTGTTTCTTTTTGTTAGTGGGCCAAGGGAAGATGCCACAAGGATTGGTTCAGCTGGTGTTGTAAGACGTCAGGCAGTCGATATATCCCCATTGAGGAGAGTCAACCAGGCAATTTACCTGCTCACAACTGGAGCCCGTGAAAGTGCATTTAGGAACATCAAGACTATTGCCGAGTGCCTTGCAGATGAGCTGATTAATGCAGCAAAGGGTTCTTCTAATAGGTATCTACCGTATTTTGTGACATTGTTAGATGCCCTGTTTAATTGAATCTGTTTGGAGTTTGTCTATCGGTTGAATTCCTTGATTAAATACTTCTCTATGGTTTATGGTGCGAAAAAAAATTAGTATATTCTGGTATGTCAATCATGAGTTTTTCTTAAAAAAAAATGCTGATTTTAGTTTAATGAGATACATCCCTTTTTCTAAAATTGGGTTAGTCCTTTATATATATGGCATATCACTTCAAACTTGGTGAATAAATATACATGTACGTGAAAGAAGTATATTTTAGTTATTTTAATAGCAAAAGATATACTCAAAATACTGATTGTAGAATCTTCGTTGCAAGCTCTACTACTGAACTTACCATGAATCTTCTGATCTCTCATTCAATATTATGATTTTGTGATTTGATTCTAAGGTGGCCTCCAATGGTTTCGATTTGATTCAATGTTTGACAATATATCCTTACAGACTCTTAATTTATGATACTTAAAAAGGGTATTATAATAAGTGTTTAAAAGTTGAAATGAAGAAGTTTGTTGAAATTGAAATAGTGTCTTGTCACATTTATTATTGTAGTAGAGACTTGGGTTCATGTTCCTTAGGCTTGAATATCAACTTCACTTCTGTAATTCTGTTCAAAATCGATTGGGAAACTACTGTTCAAGCAACTATTTTTCACAATATAGTGTTTGGAGACTTGTCTCATTGTATGGAGATTTAGGTTGTTCTTGGTTGTTGGGGTGCCCTTTGGCTAGGGGCACCTTTTGTTTTTGCTTTTATCTTCTCTTTGTATTTCCTTCTTCCTTAATTTTTAATGAAATTTCATCAATTATTAAAAAAAAAAATTTAAAGATGAGGTGGCTTAAAGAATTTGTCTTGTTGAACTTCTAAAACCATTTATAGTTCTAACTACAAACGAAAAAAGAAGAAGCTTATTTTAATTTTTGATTGTATGGTTTATTTCTTTAATTTTGGTAGGCTCCTTTTGAGGGTATTAATTATATTATGCTTAGATGTTTTGTTCTTGCTTCCACTGACTGGAAAAAAAAGTGTGAAATGAGAAGTAAAAGCAGAATGTTTTGCTAGACTTCTAAAAGTTTAGAGTTTTGTTGATAATTTGAAATTAAAAAACTGCTATTACGATTTCTAATTATGAGGCTTTGAAGATTTGATGGGTCATTTTTTCCGTGCTTGTACTTATTTCAAATTAGCTTTCATTGGCTCGAATGAAGGCAAATTGTCTCTCATTGGCTTGGTTTAATTGTGTTTCTCATCAATGAACTATGAACCCTTACTAATACTACTTATGACCTTATGAAGGGCTTGATCCTTATGATTAGTTGCTTTTGAATCTCCTGTTTCTGTATGTTATGGGAGACAGAGACATGGCCTGTGTATTATAAAACAATTAAGAGTCCTAGTGATAAATAATGTTTTTTTTCTTCCACATTTACGAGGCTTAATGAGATTGTTGTATTTGGTGAGCCCTATCCATGGTTGCCATTTGATTATATTTGATAGGCTCACATAAATTAGTTCAGGATCTTTAACTTATTTGGTTATCATCTGATTTTATTTGCTTGTTTTAAATTTATATGTTTGTTTAATTGTACCATGCCAGTATACAAGTCATAATTATCATAGAAACTTGTGCGCGCTGTGCCTAGTCTTTGAAATGGTTACACTTGAAACTATGGCAGATTTGTATAATCCATGCAAGTCGAACTAAATCATACCGATTCATTGCTTCCGCAGTATGATTCAAAAAATAGTTAATCATCTTATGTTTTCAACCGTGAACATCTGGATCTTGATTATGGTGTTATTTTACAGCTATGCAATTAAGAAGAAGGATGAAATTGAGCGAGTGGCCAAGGCAAACCGTTGATTTGGAAACATGTCTGCACAAGTGGTCAGGACGAGTTCTTCCAGTTTTGTTGACTTCATGATATCTTTTCTTTTATACTCTTCTACATAGATTTTGAATTTTGGAGCAGCAAGTGAATTTTGTTAGTTGGTCAGGTGTGACATGAAATCTCTTTGCTTTGAAATCATGAGTTGGATTTAGATATGTCATACCAACATGCTTTTTTGAATACTAACATATCTATAAAATTTATCAACTTTTCTGGATCCGCACTGGATGATATTGAGTGGTTGTGGTTTAGAAATTTGTTCTATGGGACTTGCTGAATAATTTGAGACCTTTTGCTGGTGGTGCCAAATGTGTTTGGAATAAAGGAAGGCATTTCATTTCTGTGTTTCATGGAGCATCTCTAGGTTCAAAATTCTGTTCATCAAGATTTTTGATGGACATAGAAACCTGGCGAGTTTGATGCAGGTATACGGCGTTACTGACCTGGTCAATTTGTTTTCAGGGTGACTCGGGACGTTTCTTGGGTCGATGTTTGAGTATTTCTATGCAAGGTCTTCAGTTTAAAATCGATTTTTTTCAAGTGTTGATGCATTTTGACACAAAAAAATGGATGAATTTTTTGGCGTGCCAAGCGAAACAGGCCAAAATGAGAAACAAAAAATTGATTTTTTGTGATAAAGAGAAAAAAAAATGATTTTTTTATAAAATTTTCATCAGTGATTTTTTGCAGCGTGCCAGTGAAACGGAGCGGTCAGTGAAATTTCGATAGAATAAAAAAAATCAATTTTTTTCCAATTTTTGTTTTTTTATTTTTCTGGCATTTTGTTGACATGCTGTTGATTTTTTCAGGAATAGGCATGTCCATCGAAATTGAAATTAAAAAGCTTATTTGTAGGAGAACATAATTACCCTACCCAAAAAAAAAAAAAAAGAGAACATAATTAAAATTAAAAAGCTTATTTGTAGGAGAACATAATTACCCTACCCAAAAAAAAAAAAAGGAAAACATAATTAAAATTAAAAAGCTTATTTGTAGGAGAACATAATCACCCTACCAAAAAAAAAAAAAAAAAAAAAGAGAACATAATTAAGTAATGTTAAAAAAAAAAGAAGTAACGTTTTGAGTATTTTCTAAGCGAACAAAATTAAGTGGAGTGATTGCTGTCTTACATAATTTGCGGAATAAAATATAGTTCTCTATCAAGCTGGCTCGTATGTAATGGCGGTTGGTTAGGCCCGGTTTGGCCTGTATTTTGGATTAGGAACTCATTCTGTAAGAAGACAATTTTGTTCTTGTCTTGGCCTGTGTTTTGGATTAGAAACTCTTCCGTGAAAAGACAATTTTGTTCTTAGTCTTGAAAAGAATGTTTTAAAAAGACTAATGGGGTTTACAAATATTACAAGTACGTCATAATAAACTTTCAAAATAAAAAATGAGCTCTTGTTTGGCATATGTTCTGAATGTGGAACACAAATAATGGATTTGAACAATTTGAAGAAAAGATAACATTGCCGTTTGATAACCAAATATTATTTTTTTTAGAAGTTATAAAATATTACAAGTTTGTCTTTCGTCTAAAGGAGTCTTTAAAACAAGTTTAAAGTATATCCCTCAAAATTTATTACTTCGTTAGTGGAACTCATTGCAAGCCCTTACACTATCCTTGTAATGAGCCTATTATTGGGTTAGACGTGGTTGGTTGCTAACCTTCTGTTAAGCTGTATCTTCAAAGTGTGGTTCGCAATTTAAAGTCTTCACTCTTCATTGAAGAGCCCTTCAATAATTGGCTCCTGATATTCTACCAAATACGGTTGGGCAATTTATTTGCGCCTAATCCCGTGTTCCCTCTTCATTGAAGACTCTTCAACAAACTTTTGGAATTGTATTATAGAATTGGACTCAAAATGGTGGCTGCTATGAGCTTCTCTCATGTCATTTTGGAGGGGGATTCAATGACCATTATAACCCTACTCAAGAAGGCAGAGGAGGTCCTTCCATGGAGCATAAGAGGGATTATTTCTCAATGCTTGGTGATCTGTAACTGTTTTCAATCTTTAATTTTCAATCACACTTTCCGGGAGGGGAACAAGGCAGCAGATTCCCTTGCAAATTATGCTTTGGATTTTTTCTCTTGTACTTGGCTTTCCCGACCCCCTTCTTTTCTTGCTTCACTTCTGAGTGATGATGCAAGAGGAAGGTTGTTTGATCGGATTGTATCTGTTTCCAGTTAATGCATTTTCTCGTTTTCCATAAAAAAAAAGTATTATAGAATTGGACTCTTGGAATCATACAAGGAGTAGTGGATGGTATGTGGGGTACTGCATACAGTCAAATGTAAACAAAAATAATGAACAATTGTTTGGAAGACACTAGATTGAAGAAATAATAAGAGGGTTATTTTATAGAAAGTAAAAAGTGAAAAGATCAACTTGCCCCTATTGAAATATCTTATCAGTTACAACAGGGCACTTTAAGGGTAGTTTGGGAAACATAAATGTTTTGCTTGGCACGTTTTCCAAAGCATAGCTTCATGGATTATAAGGAACTAATCCTTTTCTTTGCCTCTAATTTCAACTACGGCAATCAGTGTTTAATGACTTAACCGTTTAATGACTAAACCGTGGCCCTTTGAATCTTCCTCTTTCTCAGTCACACTCTCACTCAACCTTCCCATTTAAGTGTTCAAGCTTAAATTTTTTTTTCTAATTTTTTCTATTGTAACAAAGTTTACCTATTTTCAAATAATATATATCAATGACAAAACAGTCAAAATTCGTCCATCCATCAAAATCTCAGGGGAAAAAAGGATCCAACCGTGCCTGCAATAAATCTGACCTGGGTTGGTCAGCCCCTGGACGGTCCAAATTTGGCAAACACGTCTCTAGAGAAAATAAAGAATGAGACAAATATGCTTCCTCTTTAGGGTTAGGAGCTAAGTTTTCTATTGAATAAAGAACTGGAGATAGAGATAGAGACAAATGAAGGAAAAGAAAATTTGAGGAATGTCTTGAACCAACTTTTGATGAGTGAATTGGATTGGTGGAAGCTGAACCAGCTACATCAGAAAATAGAATGACTTACCCACCAACTTGACATTGTATTGGCACTTGGATAAACATTCTTATCCCTGCAGATTCCTCTCCCAACTTCATGGACCACTCTGAAAAATGCCTTTTCAAGACTCCATCCGGCACTCCAATCCCCACACATCCAATCAACTCTTTTCAACACATCTCCTCCATTGATAGAGATTCCAATGTTTTTTCCCTTTTTTTTAATTCTGGGTACCACCTAAGATTCCCTTACAACAGTAAAATGAAAAACATAAAAGAAATGGCCAATGCCTTTGATGAAACATCTACCTTGGAAGGAGCTGTAAACCAGTAAATTTCATGCCGAATTGTAAAAATCTTCACTGTTTCTCCTACAAAGACAGATTCCAATTGTTCCCCAGATCACTTCTAAGCATAATTCCAAAGCTTAACAAGTCAATTTATAACAAGAAGTCTATTCTTAGGTGTCTTAGGTTTTTAGAACACTTGGTTATCATGGACTAATGGAATGACTAGTCAGCGCATAACACACACAAGTGTCGGCAACATGATTTTTCAAAGCTTTCATTACTAGATACTGTTTCTACTTTCTCTGTATTTTAGTATTCTTCTACAGAATAGTCAAAAATTGTCTTTATCAGCCACTAGTTTAATACTTAAAAACCACCATTACAGCCTGTATTAGATAAATAAAGACTTAAACTGTGGTGCCGACACCATAATGATGGTGGTGGGTGATACATCAGAGATCCCACCTGCCACCTCAGCCCCGACCCCTCGCACGTCGGCTCATCTATCTGGCCACCCTTTGTACGGTGGGGCACCAGTCCACAGGGATGAACCCAATCCTCCAATGTGTAAGGACTACATTTCCCAACCAATCAACAATAGTACACAATGTAGGGACTTGGTAGCCATTTGAAGAGGATAGCTCAAATAATTAACAGTACAGGTAGGTATCCAGATAGATGAGTCTATGTGTGCAAGGATGCGGCCGGTTGAACTGTAATTAAATTCAATAAATAACACATGAGACCACTAGCAGAAAATGGAAGAGAGAGCTCATTACCAGTAAGTAAAGCTTGTGATGTATTTATTCATGATGAACAGAACTCTTAATCTGACAGATGAGACTGTGAACGTTTCTTTATGAAAGCCTGATTTTGAACCAAACCCATGCCAAATGAAGGGAAATGATCTGCGGTTGAATATGAGGCAGCTGAGGGACTGTAATCTTTATACAAGTAAGCGAGTTGGATCAACACGCATGGTACCGGATGAAGAAACAGTATTTACAAAAGGTAGTTGAAATCTTGATCATGCGGTATGTGTAATGGCAGCAGCCCTATTTAGTCTCTCAAGGATTCCATTGGCCTTTCTTTTTGCTCTTGAAGTACCATTCTGGGCAAGCTGAGAGATCGTGCGATTTACATTCTCTTCTTCCCTTATCTCCCTCAACTTGGTTCGGTCAGTGAAGCAGATTGAATAGAGGATTGCAACACAGTTCTCCTTGTTGCGTCCACATGTACCGTCCCTAATGATGCTAAACAAGCAAGGCACAGCCCCAAGCTCCCCCATTTCTTCGATAGCCTTCTGATGGCATGACAACATTGCCAAGATTGCCAACAACTCATCAACAAGAGTTTGATCCATGATCTTGTTGAGAATCACCCTAACTGCCCCATCTCGAACCGCCCTGGACCTGTTCTCATGGATGATACATAGAGTGAAGATTGCTGATGCAACGTCCTTCATAGCTAATGGGTTTCCCTCTTCTAAAAGCTCGATAAGGGGCTTGAGAGCACCAGATTTACCAATAAGTATTTTATTGGAATCAAGGGCTGACAATGTGAAGAGAGCTGCAGCAGCATTGCTTCTTGTCTCAATGGTTCCTGATTTCAATGAATCTATAAGCAAAGGAATGACTCCAGGAGTCTCTGCTACCAGCTTCTTGTTACTGTCATGAATGGACAGATTCAAGACTGTTGTGATCAGGTCTTCTTGAAGATCTGGGTGCATATCACACTTGCCCAATAAAAGGGGATTGAGCAATTGGTGAATGGCGTACAAGCTCTCTCCAAAAAGGGCCCGGAATGAGGGAAGCCGCTTTGTCAGCATCCGAAGCTCCTTTGCAGCTTGTTTCTGATCAACTAGAGATGAAGATAAAACTTGTTCAATCAATGTGTCGAATCGACCTCGGTCTGCTTCTGTGGCTTCTTCCTCTTGGGTATCATTTACAGGAGTTGGAAGCTCAATTCCCTGGTTCTTGCACCATTGCAAAATCAAGTCTCGAACCAAGTGATTCGGAGTGAGAATTGTATGCGAGAGAACTTGTTGCGTTTGTGGGCATGTCCTGTGGCCTTGTTTTAACCATTTCTGAATGCAGGGCCGATCAAACGTCTGCAAATTCAAACAAAAATTAAAAGTCAGATATCACAGAGAGAAAATCCAGATATTGAAGAATTTAGAAGGAAAATGGAAACTAAATCCATAGAAAAATTAGCAAAACATGAAATCTTTTCTCTCCTATGATTTAACGTTGAAATTAAGCTTCATAAAAAATATGCAGTAAAACATTTCTTTCTCCTCTGTAAAAAGAAAGACAATTCTCGAAAATAATTTTCTCTGGCTGCTACTTCGATTCTCAGCATTCCAAAGTCAGAAATTACTTTGACTCCACTACATATAAAGAATCAAAGTTCATGAAATTATAACAACAAAGCGGTGATTAAAAAAGAAGAAGAAGTAAAGTTCAAATCAAAGTCATAAAAAAACTTCAAAAATTAAGCGAACCCAGATAACAAAATAATCTAATAAAATACAATTTACGTTGAAATAATCCCCAAAACATGGAAATTCTTGCAAGAAAGCAAAAAGGGTATCTGAAAAACTGAAATTCCACAAAAACAGGCAACCTCGATCAAACCCGCCAAATCAAGAACCCTAAAACCGTCTCACTAAGAAAACGAAAAACGAAGAGACGTAATCATAATTAAGCCTAACCTGTCCATTAGCCAAGATAACAGGATCTTTCATGAGTTCTCCGGAAAGAGGACACCGAAATTCTTCCGGGACAGTGAGATTATCAAGCTTGAGAGACATCGATCTCTTGGACATCAAACCTTTCAAAGCCGCCAAAATCTCCCTAGCCTGATCAAAAATCTCCACACGAGAGTCATCCTCATCAAGGATCGTCCTCACCAGCCTCTGCAACTCCTTCTTAAGCTCCGACGCCTTCGCCACCTTCGCCGGATCAGTCTCCATGACCCCACTTTTCGCCATCTCTCAACAAGAAACCCAGAACAAAAGAAAATTCAAGAACCCCAGTACCCAAAAGTCAAAACCGATCCCAATTTCCTTCTACGTTAAGAAAAATCAAATAGAAACCAAGATTTCTTTCGTTCAGTTTCCCTTCTTCTTCTCGCATTCTCCTTCTTTCCTCTTACGGTGCCGCTCGCTCGAAAGCTCGTTAAGAACTCAGAAGAGAAAAACCGAACTGAAGAAGAGCAAGACGAGTGGGCTTCACTCGCTCCCCTCCGAGACTAAAATATTATTCTGTTACGGTGGAGATTTGGGGCCCACAGTCCACCTTCGATGGCAATCATAGAATCCGTGGAGGCACAGCTGGCATTAGCAAGCGAGTCTATTAGTCAAGCATCATGCATGTCATTAATTTCCGGCGCGACGCTTCTCCAGCAATCTTTCCGTGTTCCCGGTTCTGTTGTAATCTTTGTCCTTATCCTTGAGGCTTAAGAACCCAAGCCAACCACCGGTCGAACCGTTAAAGGCATCATGATGGTCTTTGGTAGCTGGCACGTGTAATGTATTAGCACGGGTGCACGTAAAGAGAATGAACAGTTTCGTACGTGCTTGGGTTTTAACCGAGGAGGCAAAATTATAACTGTTGAAACCCTATATTAATGAAAACTTAACATCGTACATCATGAGTTTTTTGGAGAACTCGTGCATAGAGCTTGGCATGCTTCGTAAGGGACCTTCTCGCGTTATATATAGTATAGAATAAGCAAAACATTAAGCATGTCAAAAGAATTAGATAAGTGTAAGTAACTAATTGGGCAACAAAAGTGAATTGATACTATTAATAAAAGGAAGAGGAAGGAATATTCTCTCTAGATTTTGGTTAACTTTTTTTTTTCCAACTATTACCCTCCCCAAATAAAACAATCTAAAACTATAGCCACTCCACTACTCTTTTGAATTAAATCACTACTTATATGCTATAGTTAAGGTGAGGACATGCAGTATGCACATGCCACCACTAGTAAAATTAAAATTTAAAGGCATTTCAGAGAAAAGTAGGTAGGTATATATCTGTAAGCAACTAATTGGGAGATAAATGAAAATATAAGAAAAAGGGGGGCATTTCAAGCAACAAATGTTAGAGTTTATTTTAGTTATAATAGAAGTGTTGGCGATGAACCGGACTGGCATCTCTTCAATCAATGCGTGGTTTTGGTTTTTAAAACATGGGCTCGAAACACACTGAAAAAATCGGACGGTCCATGTGATGAATTGAGTGATTTGATGTTGGAGTTTATTTTAGTTATAATAGAACTTGTTGTTGCTTAATGTTGATCCGGTCTTCTGGATGCTATATATGTCACGAAACTAGCTTATTTGGCACGCGAAGAGTTCCCGTGATGCTGGATTCTGTTACCTTAGTACCCTCGTCCGTTAGCATTTTTTACGATGTTGCCACTACACGGTTGGTTTGAAACTTCGAAGACGAGTAATCCGGTGAGCCACACAGTCTGAGACGTTCTTGTTTAACGCGTTTTACACGTGGCATACCGCTTGCGGGCCCACTTGAATGCGGTGCAAAGTGCACCGACGCGGCTATTAGACGTGAAGGAAAAACGTAGACCACCTCAGGACTGACGCTGCGTCAAGGGTATTTTGGTCTTTGTTCACGTACGGTACTAAAAAAAAATAGAATATTATTATTTTTCCTTATTTAGAACAACGAAAATAGAAAAATATATCTAATATTATCCTATTGATTTTATGCAAAAAAAAAAAAAAAAAAAAGAAAAAATAAAGAAAGAAAGAGAAAAAGTGGTAGTAGCATAATGCTATATCATGGACTATTATAACAAAAAACATGGTTATTAATTGAAGAATCTAATTACATGGCCATATGGAATGATCATGAACACTTTTTATGTGCCCAAGCAAGGCATCATATCTTTGGACATTGGGAAAGTTTCCTATCATATATGTAATTGAAATCATTTGCTACCTTTTACTACAGCGATAGTGGTTCGTGTAGTTTAATTGAGATGCTGTCTTGTAGAGCATCAACGGTTATGTGGTTTTTGATTTTGAATATGTAAAAGGGCATTTCTCATTGAAAAAACCCTAATCTAAGATGTTTCATGTGGTAGCATTTCACTTAAACTGCATAGATCATTGCATTAAAAGGCAACTGAAAATTTGTCCTAATATATATGTATGTACATCATTTAAATTACTTATCATACACATAAATAAATTATAATTCAAGTAACTATCATACATATAAATATAAGCTTTGGTTTGCATGGTTTAGTTAAAGGACAGAACCAAACCAAACAAAACTTCTAGCAGGCAACAACCAAATCTAAATGGAATAAAGGTTGATTTTGGTCAATCAATTTTGGATTTTATCAACCCAAGTTGCACTGCACAAAGTGGTATAAACAGTTATTTTGCATTTACAATCACCATAATGGTATTTTATTATGAACAGACAATAATGCCCTTGAAATTATATTGGAATATGTATTACATGATTAAAAATAAAGAAAAAAAATTGAATAATTGGAGAATCCCCTACTTCTCTATTATAATTTTTTTCTATCGGCATTTGTCAAATATAAACTCAAATATCAATATATTTAAGATAATTTTAAATTTCTTATATTAAGTTTTAAGGCCAGACAGAAGAGGAAAAAAAAACGTACTTTATTTTCAAAACAAATAAAATTGAAGATTCAAACACCAAACAGAGACTTATGAATGACTTCATGGAATATTTTCTGACCTTTTGAGAAGATCTTTCCACTCACCTTCTATCTTTGGGTGGATTTGATTCGGAGGAAATGCTTAACACGACGCCAAGGTACAAGAATACTATAATACCGCGCACGTGAATACACGACCGGATTTGAACTTCAACCATAGATGCGTATCTCTTCTATTCGGTAATATTCCCCAGCCCACCCTTTTTCTCCTTAGAAATATCCTCTTCAAATTAAAAAATCAATCGTTATTCATTTCCAATTGTCTAAACTTGCCAAATAATCACCTATGTCTATTTTTAAAAAGACTATCACTCAATAGTCCACCGGATTTGAACTTCACCCAAAAATGCTTATCTATATTTTTGGGAAATATTCTTCGGCGCTCTCTTTTTCTGCTAAAAATACCCTCCTTAAATCAAGAAATCAATCGGTATTTATTTCTTATAGTCCAAATTTGTCGAGTAATCAACTGTGTATATCCTTAAAAAAAAAAACTATCATCCAAGGGGGCCCATGTACAGTGTAGTAGTGCACGTGCCTCCCCTACTTTCAATAAAAGGAAAAGATATAGACATCAATCAAAATTAGTTAGCAAAATTGATTTCATAACTTATTTGAAAATTTTCAATTTTAATGAAACTTGAAAATAAATTATATATTTTATAGTATTTCCTAATTAATTTTTTTTTGATAAGTTTTGGTTATGGCTATTGATTTATGCAGTTGCCATTCTAAATTTTTTTTTATTACATTTACCTATTGAAATAAAGAATCTGCAGTCACTGCATACCTTAAAAGGTTTTATTCTCATGTTACATGCCATTCTTTATTGTGTTACAAATATCAATGTCCATAAGGGTCCCACGATCTATATCACTATTAAGCCAAAAATAAAGATTCTGCACTAACATTTTGCTTCTTTGGAAATTTTATATATATATTTTTTAACTCTCTTAATTGTCTCCTATATACGTGTCATGCCTTTATCCATAACCATTGTTTAAAACACTTTTATACTTTAGTGGGGTGTATCATGCAAATTTCCTGCACCCCACTCTCAAGCAAGACACAATGCATGCGGGACCCGCCAATGAAATAATTCATTTTAAAATATTGCTTTTTGTACCCATACCCCTACATTATAAGAAATTTACATCTATATCCTATTTTTTTAAATATTTGTATTCATGTACTTCTATTTAACATAATCGTTGCAATTATACCCCTGACGTAAAAGTCTGTTAACTTTTATCGGTTATTTTTACTAAATGACTAAAGTAACCTTTTATAAAATAAAAAAATATTTCTTATTTGCCCTACTATATTATCTTACATTTTATTTATGTTATTGTATTGTTATATTTATTTCGTTTATACCTTAATCCATTGATATTAATTTGTTTAAGTGAAAACTATTCATTTAAATTAATTCAACCAAGCATATGATCCTTTGGTTATCTAATATATTTTTCATCTTATATAAGGTTATTTAACTTATATTAGTCATTTAATAAAAATAAATGACAAAACTTACTGGAATTTGACTTTAAGGGCATAGTTGCAACGATTATACTGAATTAAGGGATATAGATACAATTACTAAAAATAAGAGGATATAAATGCAAATTTATTATAATGTAGGGGTATGGATGCAAAAAACCCTTTAAAATATATGGCTTGTGGGTCCCACATGCATTATCTCTTACTTGAGGGTGGGGTGTAAGAAATTTTTTGTAGATAATGCAGCCGATTGCTTTTTCAAGTATACCCTTTTTAAGTGTTTGATTGCACGTTGCACTCACTCATTAAAACGATGAATAGGATTTGTTTTGGATTGACATTGTTAAATAATCATTGTACTTAAAAAATTTAAGCTCATAAGTGATGGTATAATTATGTACATCCAAGGGTCCATGCCATTCTTTAAAACACTTTAATACTTTTGTGTGTGCGTTGGTTTCTGTTCTTAGAGTGAGATGTTGCTGTATGGAGCATCCGTCAATTAATGATTTTTTTTAGTGAAAAAAACATTTTACATTTTACAACAAGAAATAGATTCTCACTCGTTAGATGCTTTAGGTGACAATATATCTCTGAAAGTGCAATAAAAAAAATGCAAAGAGAAGAGTTAAGAAGACTTTAGCTTAAAATGCAAAGTGTCAAAAAAAAAAAAAAAAAGACAAATTGTCTAAATTATCAATGAAATTAAAGAAAATACTTCTGAAGTTAATTTTGTCGACTCCTAGGCCTTTGGACGGGTTTATACGATTTAGACAGATATTGGTGGGTCCCACTAATACTGGTTATGCGTCGTTTAGGTGGTGGTACGTGACTATGACTATACTCATCCGTGGGATGGGGTGGCCTTGGATTTGACGAAATACGCGACAGAAAAGGTGGGGAAGCGTAATCATTAGATGGTCCTTTGGTATTTATCCCGTTTACCGGACACAGCATGTTCCTCCTCTCTCCCTCCATTATTATTTTTAGAATGATTATTTGTCTTGTACGGTTCTCAAGGATCGGGCAAGCTACCATGCTTAAATATCTTGGAAGGGACCGTGCCACACCATTGAAAACTATTTCTTATAATTGCTACTCATGGGTGGCATGTACACACTTAAACACTTGGTTACATTACGTATTGTTATTACTTACTACCAGGGTTACTGCACGTATGTGGAAAGGAAAGGAAACTGATGTAAATGAGTGGTAAGGAAAAAGGTGGAAGAGAACACTTCGTAAGTTTTAAATGAATAGAGGGAAGCAGGTCATGGGATCGATTCCCACTCTCATCAAAAGTGTGCATGGGTCTCGGTCCTCGTATACCCCAACCCATTGATACCAAAAAAAAAAAAAAAAAATTGAAAAGAGGGAAGAATGACTATTATACCCCTATATGGCTATATATATAAATGATAACTAGGAAAAATTGGCAGGCTTCCCAAGGCTTTTGGGAAGTCGAACATAATATTTGGCACGTTTCCCAAGGGGCTATAAATGATAACTAGGAAAAATTGGCAGGCTTCCCAAGGCTTTTGGGAAGTCGAACATAATATTTGGCACGTTTCCCAAGGGGCTATAAATGATAACTAGGAAAAATTGGCAGGCTTCCCAAGGCTTTTGGGAAGTCGAACATAATATTTGGCACGTTTCCCAAGGGGCTCCTTGCGTTATGTATGGTATAGGTTAAGGAAAAATTGGAAATTTTAAAACATTTGAGTATTTTAAGAAAAAAATATTGTAGAATCTGTTTTTTTTTTCCACTTAATGATAAATAAGAGAATGCACGTGTTATGCGCGTAGCAAAAGAATTAAGTGAAGTTCACATCCTCAGCAATCATATCCTACAATCAAAGATAGGAGGAGACGGCTGATGGGTGACACATATGCCAATTCACAGGATAGTGGTAGCAGGAGAAATGGGGTTATGCATTTCTGCCATGTATCGGACAAGAAAATTATTAATTCTCTGCTCAACATATATATTTAAGTTATATATATGTCTTCTAACTTGTTGGTCACCCAAAATGGGTTACCTAACTACTTGAATAGGTAGACTCCTGAGTTACTAGTGCAATGCGAGTTTTTAACCACTTGTCACACCATTGCATAAGGCTTGAACACATGGGAGTAGAACCTTTCTCCCTATTTCTCATTGATACTATTATATAAAGCAAACCTAAGAAATTTTGGCCTAATAATCACTTTTCACAGTGACTTTGATATCTTCTATACTATATATAAAGAGAAGTGCTTCTTTGGAAAGCATTCCACAAACAATGTCTTTATAAATTATTATTAAAGTTCATTAATATAGGAGTATAATTATCTTTTTCTCTTCAATACATTTGGAGTTTCTATAAATATGAACCACTGCACCCTACTAGTTTTATTAATGACCTTTTCAGCCCAAAGAAGGAATGGAATCCGGTGTGACCTTAACTATGCAATCACATTATTGCCCAAAGAAGTTGCTTGGGTAGCACATATAATTTATCATGCAAAAATTAGTCATCTTATAAAAAAATTAATTATTTTTAATTTTCAACAAACAAGTAATCACTTTCTTCCATCTTAATCTTTACATAATATAACATTGCTAAACACTTTTTTTTTTTGTTGAAAATATAATAAAATTATTTTTTAAGGGTAGTTAAAATTTAAAATTTAATGCAAGCAATTCCATATAAAATTTTCTAAAAACATAATGAAGACGAATTCTCACAATCACCGTAACGTTCTTTGTTTTCCAACCAGGAAAAGAAAATGCCAACCACATAGTTTTAATAATGCAACACGCGGCACCGTCTCAAACGATACAAAGAGTGTCCCCACCGTTGAAAGCGAGGCCAGGCGATAACTGGGACGGGAACTGCCGCCATGTTAAGTCGGGGGTGATGAATCACTCACTCCGTCACTTTCAATGCCCAGTCGGATCGACGTGAACGTGGCCCGCACGCGCCACCACTGGCCACCCTGTCCGTAGCTAACGAAGTTCTCGCGTCCCCTCCAGTGGTTTCTACCAATACACACCTCACACGTTCCCATCGCCCTCCTCGTCCTCGTTGCCTGTCCCCACACTTGCATTATTCCAACAACACATAGGCACTCAGTAATCAGTATAGCCCTAGACCTCTATATCCTCTCTTTCTCAATAATTGGGAAAAAAAAGAATGCTATGATATGTAATGCATCTAGTTGATGTTATTTTGGTTATTTTAATCCAAATTTTAACGGAATTGAAGACCAGTTAATGGCAGGGGTGCTACTTGTATATTTTTTAAAAGATTAGGGTGTTAGTACGCTTTTTCAAACATTAGGATATCAAGATGTGTAAGTGTACTTCTACCGAGTTTCAGAGTACATTTTCAATTTTCTTTTCCAATAAGTAATGTCTTTTCATTGTTTTCTTTTAAAAAAAATTACCAGTTATGAGATGTTGCACGCAGTAACATCTCACTAAAGTAGCATCGGTTGCTAATGGATAAAGTAAGAGATAATTTCAACCCCTAAACCATGTCTTGGTGAGTTACTAATAAAATGAACCAAAAAATAAATCTGACCAAATCAAAATAGAGATCAATGTGCTTAATTGAAAACCAAAATGACGAGAGCATATCACCTGGACCCTCTTGTTGAAAGATCTGCTGGTCCAACGGCAATGCATGTGTACACATTAGCTTCACACACCTATGTGGACACATGCAGTGCCGTTGGATTAACAGATCTTCCAGCTTAGGGCTTTAGCAGATTTCAAGTTCCAAAATGACAATGAAAACTTAACTGAAAACCAAAATTTTAAATACATTTCAATTTGATTCGAGTTTTATATTGCGGATATATATTTATGTGTGTATGTGCATATATGTATATATTATACTAGTGGGTGTGGCACGAATGTCGGGCTAGAATATTTTGGACTAAGTTGAGGACATAAAGCAATGGACGGTATATTCTTATATTTTGGGTTAGATTGAGACGTAGGACTCCTTTTCTGCCGTTGTTAGACTTGGTTTCTATTAGTTTTGGAAGGTGACGAGCCATATTCTATATTGTGGACCATCCAAAGCCAAAGGTATACATTGATTACCTATTAGAAGGGTCACATAGTACTTTAGATTCGCCATAGATCACCAATCAATCAGTTTCATCTTTTGTGTCTTGCCATTATATAATGCTAATGGCCATTCATGTATGAACAATAGATTCTAGGCTTTCTAGCATCTCTCACTTTTGGGTTTCCAAAAATGCCCTTCCCAACTGATAGATTTACCTCCTTAGCAATGTCATGGTTAGATGACCTACCTATACAGATCCTCCAAATCACATTCTCATGACATACAACACTAAAAATTACACATATGTCTTATTTGTTAAAAAGGATGAAATCGTTTATCACCGGTTAATGCAGCGGATTCTACAGCTGAAGTGAGATGTTGTCATGTAGAGCATTTGAGGATCAACATTTTTTCAACAAGAAAACCCTTTTTCATATTTTCAAAAGCAAAAGCATTACAACCGTTGGATTCTCCACATGGCAGCATCTCAGCAATGTTGTAGGGTCCATTGCATTAAATAGAGGCATACAATTTCTTTCAGGCAGAAAGGATCTTTGTATTGTGCACCAGAGATTCAAAATGGCACAATGTCATGTGAATACATCTTTACTGGATTTCCTAAAGAAACTTGAAAGTGGTTTAAGTGGCTTATCATAGTTATTGTCTAATCCTGTTAGTGGTAGAGTAGATAAATTAAGAATTCTAGCTGAGGGGATAGGTCTTGATTTATTCCATCTATTGGTTCATCTAATTCAGAACTAAATCATAAACTTTCTTCTATATTTGCTTTTATTATTTCCACTTGAACATATTTTATATCATGAACAACTTATCGACAACTCCTAGTCCAAATGGCTAGAACTATGTTGATTATTTTATATCAATATTTAATTAATATTATTGCCTATGCTTCATCCTTCTAGACACCTAATAGAAACAAATTAGTGAAGCTACCACTTGTTAATCATTTCTATAATTCATAAACTGCAAAATGACACTCATTCTAAATTACTTATAAAAAGTATCACTATTTTCCGATTACCAAGAATTAGGTACTGAATCTAGTTTATTTTTAAAAATATCACAAAAAACAATTTTCCCTAACATTAGAAGGATTCCATGATTAAATATCACCATCTTCCAAAATTTAGTAAGCTATCCTTACGTGTATATATGCGCGCACACACACACTTGATGATTCAAACAAATTTTTTTGGCTCTTCCCTTGGCCAAGACCATGAGAATGACAACGAATATGCCCATACCTAGCTCTGTCATCAACGTGCTTATCTCCCACTGGTTTAATAATGCCTCTACAATCACACAAACATAAATATTGGCACCATAGGCTACTAGATGCCAGATGCAACTAAATTGAATTCATTTTAGTTCAGTTCAAAAATCACTAAACTGAATTAAGTCGATTCGGTTTTGAGTTGAATGCTTGATTAAATCGAACTGAACCAAATTCATATATTTGCTTAAACTGAACTGAATTGACCTAATTTATTTTATATATATAATACAATATAAATAAAATTTTAAAAGTTTACCTTTAAATTTCGAAAATATTATAAACAATACCCTTGTTTGAGTACAAGTATGTGTTGGTCTAACTCAAACCAAACTGAACTGATCTGAATTGCACTCCTAGTAGATGGTGCTCGTCTGATGGATTGCCCATATAGCATTTAATGAGTAGCTAATAATCTTTTTCATTAACAGTCATTCTAAATTATTTAAATTTTTTTTTTCTTCATATCACTGGCAGAGTTGGTGTGAACTCAGTGAGTTGAGTTGAATCTCTGTCTGAGTCAACTCAGAAGCTCTCTTTGAATTCACATATTTGAATTTTTCTTTTTAAATTCTTAATAATAATTCTCACTGGTCAAGGTTTAGTCAATTAAAGTGACAGAATCATGTGAAAGTGGATCCCACCAGTCATATGAGTATGTCCCTTCCAATATAGGTTACCTACTACTCAAGAAATCAAGTTTCTAATCAGCTGACTTAATTGGGAGGCATTTGTCATTTATTATTATTATTTTAATTTTTGCCATATTGGAATCCCTTATTTTTTTTAATCCTAAATTGGGTGGCACATGTGAAGTCATGATATTTCACCTCTTCAAGAAGTAACCACACACACACAATATATACATGTATATATGTGTGTGCACCTGTATGTATGTGTGTATATATATATATATGTATATGTGATATGAGCCATCTGGTTCTACAGCTTGCCCATGTAAATGGATCAATGTTGGGTGAAATATTTTGAACATTGTTTTTGACTGAAAAATGTGTTTTTGAGTGTTTGGAAAGCAATTGTTAAACACCCAAAAGCTCAAAAACATATTATATGATGTGGGGTAGGTCAAAAAGAGATGTGTTGAGCAAGTTTGCATCAGAAAAAAAATGGAGGCAGGGAGTGAGAATATGGATCTTGGGACAGCAAAATCTTCTGTAGATTGATTGAGAAAAGAAACATAATTTTAAGTGGGTTGCCCAGAAAGAAGAGCAGAAATCAATTTGACCAGACAATGTTGATCTTCGGTGCAACTTCTTTTTCACCGAAATTAAGTTATGTTTTGATTGCTGGGTTACTTTAAAAAGCTTTTCTGCTTCGATTTTCAACAAAGGAGGCGCTTTTTAGATCTACCGGAAATTGAGGCAGAGATTAATGCAACATTCGGCTGCCTAATTTGCAAAAGAAAAGGAAGTTTTGAAGACTTAAAACTTTATAGAAATGGTTTTCGGACAGCTGCTTTAATTACTGCGTTCTACCTTTCTGGGGCGTTTGAAAAGGATGGAGTTGGAGTTGGAGCTGTTCCCTGTTTGACTTGGTCCTCATGGCTTTGATGGGCTCTGGTGTATTTCGGACCGAGCCCGAAAGATAATGATGGGCTGCACTTGACCTTTGTGTTTTCAAGCTGATCCCAGCTTACTCTCTGCATGGTTTTGCATTTGGTGCGCTACGATTGAGGTTAGCTTACTTTGAAACTAATTAAAACTTGCCATGTCACATGAAATTCCATGCTATTATCATGATGGCGGGATGAAGTCTTCTGTTATGTTTTAGTGAATTGCTTTCCGCTTTGGCCGTGAGATGCTGTCATGTAGAGAATCTCACGGTTAGTGTTTTTTCATGATTGTAAATGTTTCAAGTGGGGCCTATATGAAAAAGAATAGTGACTGTGAGATGCTCCATATAGCAGCATTTCATAGCCAAAAGAGCAATTCACTAAAACATAGCAGAAGATTTCATTCCTATTATGCCTAATTGGATTTCAATCAATATAGGTTTTACCGTACACTCAACCCCAACACATTAGGGTAAAATTTTGATTTGGGTATTTACAGTCTTATACTTAAATGAGGCTTTTTCTAGTGGCGTGTAATACTACAAAATTTTTTTTAATCAGAAGAGGCTTTTATACTTTTTAACCCCATTTTTCCGTAGATATAGTGAAGGAATTCCCATTGTTCGTGGATATAGGCATCTTTGTTGAACCACTTAAATCATGTGTCTCTATTTACTTTGATTTTTTGTTTGTTTTTTGCTATTCATTCTTTTTTTAACAACTAGGGCATTGCACGCACTACGCGAAG
This sequence comes from Buxus sempervirens, assembly GCA_947561395.2. NCBI lineage: Eukaryota > Viridiplantae > Streptophyta > Magnoliopsida > Buxales > Buxaceae > Buxus > Buxus sempervirens. Next base: position 24,677,901 of record OX387192.1, read on the forward strand.
CAAATTACAAAACACTAATTTGTAAATGTTTTTGTGGGGCCCAATTAAAAAAACATTCCACGTTAAAAGCAAGAGCTTAAATTGCATTTCATTCCATTCGATTAGTTATGTTGACGTGGCATAATAAGTATATAATATGAGCTAGTCTAATTTGGATAGTATTAAATCCTATATAAGAGATTAAGGTTTCTAGCATCATTACTTGCCATCCCTAAGGTTGTGTTTGGATGTAGATTGCCTTTGGACAAAGAGAATGGCATGGTTTTAATTCCTTACTGACCTTAATCTGCATAACTTCTGATAGAGAAGGACCTTCCAATCTTTTGCGAACTCAGTAATGAAACAAACATTTCCGAACTGAAATAATAAAACACTTAAAAAAGGGAAAAAACAAAACGGATAATTGAAAGCCAAACATGGCAGTTTGTTTTTATACACTCGGGCCACTATGGGCCTACGCCTAGTTAGAAAAATATGTGACATTCTGGGCCTGGCTCCCTTTAGGTTACACAGACTGGGCTTAAAATAAAGTTTCTTTTCAACGCGGTTTACAGCAAAGCTGGGCAAGGCTTGCAACCTGCTAGTAGGTTGGACAGGCTTTTTAGGTAAGACAAAAGTTTACTGAAAATGCCCAAACTCCGGGATAAGACCATTGGATTTTTTATTGAGCTGAGTTTGGGCTTTAGGAGCAAAATGTTATAACGAGCCTTCAAACAAATTATAAAGCATATTAAAGTTAGAAAAATTAATATTAAAGTAATGATAATGATATATTATTTTTGATAATAATTTTAAAGATATATTATTTATAATATACACATACATATATAATGTATATGTGTATTAGTGTATATATGTATGTATACGTGTATGTGTATGTGTATATATATATATATATATATATATATTATATTATAAAAAAAAAAGGCTTATGCCCATTTTTTATAAACGAAAGCTTACACCCTGTCTATGTAGACATAAGGAAGAAGGGCGACTAATAATGTATATAGAGTTGACAGAAGGTGAAAGAGGGGTTCAATGTCGACCAAGTACGCACCACCCTCCTCTCTCTATCTCTTTTTTCCTTCTCTTTCTTCTTTTTGTCTTCCATTTTTTTATGAGGATTAGAGGGAGATGGTGCGCTTAGAGCTGTAAGTAAAGTGGGTTGGTCCAGGTTTCAATGAGTTCGGACTCAACCCAATCTTATATATTAAGCGGTACGGGCAGTGGTGCTGACGTGTCAGCCTCGGCTTGCTTCGGGTTGAAGTGTCAGGCTTGGGGCTCCGTACCTGCCACAAGCCTTCGTTCAGGGTTTAAAAGTAATTTAGATTTAGTCGTTTATTTTTCTGTAATTATAAATCAGTTATAACTTTTTATAAAACCACAAAAATCGCTAAACTGTATTTGTTCAGTTTTTGAAAGTAATTTAGATTTAGTCATTTAATTTTTATAATTCCAAATCAGGTTTTGAAAGTAATTTAGATTCAGTCATTTAATTTTTATAATTCCAAGTCAGGTATAACTTTTTATAAACGACGGTCAAGAGAGTTTTGCGATAGCTTTTCTAGCAATCTCTTTCTTTCTCTCTCTCTCTCTTTCTCTCTCCAGAGGAGCTAACATTTTTGTTTTGGCTTTCTCCTTGATCAATACCGAAAGCTATGAGAATGTCCTAAAGAAGGTACTTGCTGTAGCACTCATGTGTTTTCTTCTATATAAACTAAACCATCATTCGCTTTCAAAATAAAGCCCACATTGTTTTCTGATTTGCATTTTACTCAATTATTGAAATTTTCTGCAAATAATTTTTTAGCTTTTGTCTGTATAAACTTCAAACAAATTATAAAAATCCCTTTTTTTTAAAGTAAAAAAAAAAATATTATACAAATGTCAATGTTAATAATTGCTTTTCTTATATTTCCTAATATTTATAAATTTTTTTTCTCAAACTATCATTTGTGTTAAACATATTTTCCGTGCATAGCACAGGTTTGAATGCTAGTGTAAAATTAATTACCTCGGCTCTCCCTAAACCCAAGCTCCTTTAGCCCAAACCCAACCCGAAAATTATTTCTTGAGTTCGGGCTGGGTTTGGGTCAATCCAATTTAAATGTAAGCTTAAGAGAATTGCATTTTAAAACATTTTATGGTAACGTAAAGTTTGAATTTATGAACTAAAATATTAATTAGGATGCAACATAATAGAAAATTATTCAATACATGCAAATATAAAGAGATAAATATAATTCACATATTATTTTGAGTACTTTAAAAAAGGAAATGAAACCAAAGATTATAATAGGATGACATTTTCTCTAAAATTACCCGGTTCATATAAATATATATTTTTTTCCATGTAGAAATAAGGTTATTCTCTATTTAATTAATTAATTTTACCATTCCTAAGGGTGTATTAAACCATCTCCATAGATTCTACTTTTATATGGTTCGATACCCTTTCTTCAAGGTTCTATAAAACTAGTATAGGCAACGTATTAGTGTTGTAATTTTCTTACTTATTAAGACCGTAGGGTCAAAATAGGCACGGCTCATTGTTGGCACGGATTGCATAAATTTGATGTACCACGTGTAAAGTATGCCATCAAAGTCTAAGAAAAGCCGTGATAAAAAGAAGCTCGATCAATTAACATGCCAACACCCTTCACCTACAAACTTTAACTTTTCAACCCAAAACCTTATCCTATCCACAAAACCTCCTTTAAGTCACATTATTCTCGTTAATCTTCATAACCCCATTTACTTCTCTCCAACCCCACCAGAATTATACAGCCCCCTTCTATTCACATCCGTCACCCTCAACATTTCTCTATTACTACAAAAAGAAAAAGAGTTCGACCCCATCGGATAAGGCGCCACCACGTGTCTCCTCAAAACAGGATAATACTTTATCCTCTCCCGCGGGCCCCACCAGTATATATTATTTTTTTCTCTATTATTTTCAGATAAAATTTATTATTATATTTTTCTCCCATCATCTTGTACGAGTCGCCGCGGGAAGGAAGAAACGGCCGTTACAGTCGGAGACGGCGTCGAACTTGAACCCAACTGTCCGGCACTCCGTCAACGGCGGTGACGGAGACATGGATGCCGGCAGCTGGTTCGTCGTCCGGCGGTACGGTCCGAACCACTTCGTCTGCATGTAACGGTTCTTCCTCCAAGGAGGAAGATGAAGCTCTCTGCTCTTCAAAGATATCTTCGCTGCGTCGCAAATCAATCTCACGATCTGCTTGAGCTCGTCGCTTCTTCCAACGAAAACCCTGGGCAACGCCTGTAAAAGCCTCTCGTACTGAGGCGTCGGTCTCGCGACCTCGAACTCCGCAGCGAAATCGACGTCCACGAAGTACCTCTGATGATCAGATCTGATCACATCGACGAACTCGTAGCTCCCGGCGGGTAGCCCGCCGGAGCGCTCCCACCTGGTCTTGCAGACGGCGGCATTGTAACCGCATTCGCGGAGATAAGCCATCACATGCCGCCGGAAAACCGTCTTGTTCGATCTGAACAGCGAGAAAGCCTCCACCGCCTTGGAGACATGCGAAAGGAGAAGAACACGAAACGAGTCGGTCGGACTCAGAAGATCGCCGATCATCTCATTGTGCTCGGAAAAGAAATCACTCTCGCAACCGGAGCTATCTTCTTGCTGTCCGGCTTCGGCATCATCGTCGAGCTCCAAGAATCCGTGAACCAGGTCGGAGAGGCAAGGTGAGTCGTCGTTGCCGTGGCCTTCGTGTTCACTCCCGCTGCTTACGAAACTGGTTTTCCGGTGATCTTTACCGCAAATGAAGTTCTTTACCCTGTCGTCGAGCGGGTCGGTGACTCGTTTTGTTCTGACGAAAATCGCCATTTCTCGCCGGAGAAGCAGAAGAATACAGACGGGTTAAGTGGTTTTCACGAAGAAGGATGGGATGGGGGGGCTTAAGAAGACGAGGAAGGGAAATATTTAAAAAAAAGAAAAATTAGGTTTACGTGGAATTATTTGGGAATATTCGTGGAACTGGAAAAAGAAGGCGATAGTTATTGGTCATTAAAATAATGGTAATAAAGAAATGTGGAAAATGAGGAGGTGGGAGGGGATATTCCGGTGGGGTGCTGAGGTTTATTCGCATCGTGAGATGAGGAAACGTGGACGGCTGAAATTGACCACGTGTGAATAGTGAATGGATGATGTGGTGGAATTTGATTGGAGGGGGTTATGGGTGTCTGTGCCTGGCTCGATTCTCTATAAGGTTTGAGAAGTTTCGGGGATAGTGGTGTTGGTCGTGTCAGTGGTCAAGTCTTGGGTCGGGCCAGAGGTGGTTGGGTTAGGGACTTTTGTCTCGTTTTTCTGCCTTTGGGTTAGGGAAAATTTTTATGTATTTAATAAAGGTAAAATGCCTTGGATGGGGACGGGAAAACGTGTATCACTTGGAAGAGACAAGTGTCTCCCTAATGGGACATCCTCAAATCAAACCAGATCGTTTTCCTCTTGTGGCACTCATGGGTACCAGCATGGAACGGATGGACGGATGCCCTATTTCGATAGGGGGCCCACACCCAGTAATTCGAGTAGGTGGTTTCATTTAATTATTAGATTTTGACACCATAAGAAATGCGTTCCAAATCAACACATCTACGGCACATAGGCCCGTGGGAAGCATGGTAAAACTATTCACGGTTTTCCAAAAAGCTTTTATTATTTGTTGTAAAGGCATGGTTAAAATAGTTAAAACTATATCTATTTATTTAAAATTTGGATAGTTCCAAAAATTGTTTTCTCCCTTTACGTGTAGTATTACATGTACACATTGCTAGTCCTAGGAATGGTAATGAAGCCAATTTTGAGTCTTTTGACTAGTGTGCAACTTCCTTCAATTAAAACTAGAACTGGAAACGGATCGGGTTCGACGCGGGTCATAATCGGGTTGGGTTGAACCCGATTAATGGTGGGTTGGGAAACCCCAAACCGAACCCAACCCGCCACTAATTGGGTTCAACCCGCCAACCCGATTATTGGTTCTTTTCTGAGGAATTAGATTATTGGACTCTCGTTCCCTTCTCTACCAATAGAGGAAGACGACAGAGAAAGACTGAACAGGTACGAGAAAACATAGAACCAGTAGAGGAACACAACAGAGAAAGATTGAACTAAACTAAATGGGTCTTGCATTTAAGAGTCGAATTTATCATAAAACCCAACCGAAGGATTTCACTCAGAACCAGAGACATGAATGATGAAGCTCAAACATTAAGAACAGTATATTAAGCATCAAGACTAGCAAGAGAAGAAAACACCGGCCTTGGGGAGAAAAATTGGGATTTTTTGATGTCAACAACCCCAGATCTCAACACATTCAACAGATGGGTTTTCAGGCCTGATCGAAAATCGATCTTTCAACCCACCAGGATCCGTTCGAAAGAGAAGAACAAAGCGCCTGACAGACTCATAGACAGAAGAAGAAATTCCTCTTACGATCAGTTTAAAAGCAAGCCCTCAAAATCAGAAACGCCAACAGCAAGTAGAAGATCCCAACCACGGAGCTTCAGAACCTCAGAGAAGCAGAGGAAAACGAACCAGAAGAGAGGGAGACTCCCAAATGCCTTGGGGAAGAAGAGAGGAAGAGTAAGAGGTTTTGCGATTGTTTTAGAGTGGGATTTATAGAACAAAAAAGGGCCCAACCAAAAATGAGAAATAGTTTTAAACCCGATTAAACCCCATAAGAAAAAAAAATTGGAAGGAAATTGAGAAAAGCAAAGAGCTTGGGTATCAATCTTCGTCCGTTCAAAGTTTTAGACGTTGATGGCTTCATGCGGCAGGTGACGATGAGGTGACCCGATTCTTCCGATGGAACACCTTCACATCGACGGAAGAAGCGTTGACTTTCATTAAGGAGGTGTGCATCCCCCATCCATGGCGTTGCTCCATCTGCTTGGACGACCGTTCGATCGGGTTCATTTCCATCATGCCTGGGTCTGGTGATGATAAATTTAAGGCGTATATGGGTTAAGGCGGATATGGGGTATGCTGTAGCTGCCAAGTACTGTTGTCAAGGGATAGCAACCATGGCGGTGAAAATGGCACTCTCTTGTGTGTGTTCAAGGATCTTCCGGATCGTGAGGCTTCTAAAAGTTGTTGAGCAAGACGAAGATGATGGGTGGGGTGATGGATGGAGTGATGGATGGAGCATGTGGGAGTGAAAGTGACATTTCCACAGGCTCACAGCTATGCAACCTCCAGTTGTACTGCAACTACTGGTCTACTACATTTTCCGATTTTGTATGTGTTATTGTTTTAAACTTAATCGGGTAACCCATCGGGTTACGGGTTATAATCGGGTTGACCCGATTACCGACGGGTTGGGGAAACCCCAACCCGTACTCAATCCAATTAATAAACGGGTCAACCCAACCCGTTTATAATCGGGTTAATCGGGTTGACCTATCAGGTCGGGTGGAATTTTGCCGGCTCTAGTTAAAACCGAGAACCAATTAGCCCAAGTAGGGTTGTCAATCAGTTGGATAAAAGATCCGAATCCGATCCGAATTCGACCCGATTATCCGAATATGGATCTTAGCTTTAGATCCGATTATCCGAATAAGATCCGATTATCTAAATCCGATTATATTCGGATTCGAATACGGTATTACACATATTCGACCAGATAAAGATATGACCGTTTATTTTGTATATATGTTATGTTTTTAGGCCTTTTTAAGTCTTTTTATATATTAGTATAGAAGGAATGAAGGTTTCATATAATATTTATTGATTTAAGATCATAATATAAGACAAATTTGGATTAATACATCCTTATTTGAGCCACTAACTTAATGTTATAATATCTTAATTTTTTTCCATATACAATGTAATTAGATTCGAATATCGGATAATCGGTCGGATTCGAATTCGGTATTAGATGTGAAAGATCCGTCGGATAATCAGTTTGAATTCGGATATCGGATTTTTTTATTCAATCGAATTCGGATCTTAGTAGATCCGTACCGTATTCAACCCATTTACAGCCCTATGCCCAAGGTGACTTTGGATTTGTTTGAGTTGGGTTTCAAAGCCTATGCTCTAGTTTTGGTCTTAAAATTTGTGAAAAAGTGAATTAGTTTTGAAACCTACCTTAAACTATATTACAATAAACCGAACCAAAATAAGATTATATATATATTTGGTTTTGGTTTAGAATGATTCGTTCTCAATTCCGCTCGGTTCACTTTTGAGTTAATAAACACAAACTCTGTTTTTAGGTTGATGTGAACCTGCACCAAGCCAAACTTAGTTGTCCCCCAAGTTTTGAAAAATCCTAAACCACTCTAATAAAATATGAAAATATTAATGATGTTAAATAAATCACATAAATTCTAATATATATAAACTAGTTAATATACAATATTAATGTTTATAATCTTAACAAGTTCGATCGGGCTAAGTTTAAGTTAGACTAATGCTTAACCTAATTTATGAATTATCAAAATCCCAACCATTAGAAATGTATCACAACGCGGAAACTTCAATAAAGAATGATTTAGAATTACAAAAGTCCTTTCGCACGTGATAAATGTTTTCCTCTTTCTTTTTTTTTTTTTAATACCGAGGAAAGTAATTACTTTGAAGCTTTAATAATAAAGAATGATTTAGAATTAGAAAAGGCTTTTCGCATGTGATAAATGTTTTCGTGGTAAGCTCAGAAGGTTTTGCAAACACGTGACAAGTGTTTTGTCTTAGAAATTGCCCCGTCACGTGACAAAACCTTTTTACGTACGGCTAAAACATTTAAATATTATCTAGGGTTTCTCAAACAAATTGCTTTAGGTACAGTCACAGTTCACTGCACAAACCCTACCTATAATTATAAAGGCGCCCTATTGCCACTGCAAATATGGCTGCTTCCAGGGGTCACAGAAACGCCAATTATAGGTATAGTGATTAAGGTCTCGTTTGACATTCATTTCGGATCAGAATTCATTTCGAGAATGAGTTCCTAAAACTCATTTAACGAATAAATTTTTATGGTTTTCTTATTCGATTTGGTTAACACATAAAACATGAATTCTAATCCAAATAATTGTTTGGTTAACAAATAATGAAATGAATTTCCTGAAATTTTTATTTTTCCTTACTTTTTGCCTTTTTCATGAACAATAATAAGAAACGGTAATGCCCAGTTAACTTTCTAATTTGATGTTGATAATAATATCTCTTGGCACCAGAATTGCAGCATCTTGCTCACTCCAGCGACAATAATAAAAGACCTGCCATAAGAGCTACAATTTTCTTGAAGGACCTTTGTCTTAAGAGTCTCTTAAGATCTGCCATAAGAGCTGCTACAGCGTTTCTAGCATCGTTTTCTTCAATGAAATTGATTGTCAAATTAACTACCAGCAAGATAACAATACCAACAAAGTATTGCAAATCTGGAGGCTTTCAATCATCATTTGCTAAGACTAGCCATCAAAGCTGCAGCTTCTATGACCCGTGACAAGGGATTCCAATAGTGAGAATGAAACTGAAAAATTTGTACAACCCAAATCTTATAGTAATAGCTCAAACACTTAACCAACTCTGCACAACCTGAATCTTATAGTAACAACTCAAAATTCTCCCACAAAGATCAAACATGTCCTGCAACAATACCAAAACAAGTTCCTGCAAAGAATTAAATCCAAATGCTACGAAAGGTTTCTTCAATCTCCCCCTTCTCGTTCAATTCAACAGTCCATCCTCCAGCCCTCCTACCTCTCTTTGCTCAAAGTTTCACCGTATCTTCATCACTAGCTGCATAAAATTTAAGCCCATTTCCAACTAGAACAGGTTGCAGGGCCATGCCTTTTGGTCGTGGTTGTTAAGTGCTGCCCCAGGCACTGGAGGCACATATTGCCTGTGTACACTAGTGCCACCCCCTAATTGAGAGCTTAGATTAGTGGCCCCATCAGTTGCATCATTCTGCATAATATGATGCGAAAAGAACCCTACAACATTAACATGGAATTCGAAATACACCTGATCCCTTTGGCTCTTGAGAACTAACCTCAATTTCGCCTTATTGCCTCCCATCTTCCAAACAACAACTCACCACACAAAAACCTTAAACCCCTTGCAGTAATTATAAAAAAGAACCCTACAACACTTTGGCCTCGTTTGTCCAACTCATTCTCAAACTATAGTTTTTCTCATTCTCATTTTAGGAGAATGCAAATGAGAATGAGTTCTGGCACAGCTGCCAAACACTTTGGCCTCGTTTGGCGTTCATTACGGATTAGGAATTCATTCTGAGAATGAGTTCCCTGAACTCATTTTGCGAATTAATTTTTAAGACTTTTTGATTCCCTTTAGTTAACACATGGTAAAATGAATTTTGATGCAGACAATTGTTTGGTTAACAACTAATGAAATGATTTCCTTAAAATTTTTATTTTCCCTTATTTTTTTCTTTTTTATGAATAATAATAAGAAAATATGTTGAAAGAGGATAAATAAAAGTTAAACCACCTAAAAATGGAAAAAAAAAAACTTCAATCCTTCCTATAAAGTTGCAATACCTTCTCACCTTTACGAATTAATTTTTTATGTGAAGAAGAAAAATTGGTTGTTCTTAATTCTCTAGGGAGTAGCAAATTTTTGGATTGTACATCCATCAGAACTTCTCCCTGCCCTCCGAAGCCTGCCTGGCCCAGTTGAGTGGGCTGTAAAGTTCAAATCCTTTTTTTTTTTTTTTTTTTTTATTTGTAGGGCTCATAACTCATGTATATTATTTTTAAATAAATCCCCTATTTATTCCTCTTGTTCTAAACTAACAACGGCTCTGGGTTGAGATTGAAAACAGCAAGAGATGGTGATCTCAAGCAGTGAGCAAGTTCCTGTACCGGAATATGATCGGTTAGCAGAACTAAAGGCCTTCGACGATCCCAAAACTGGCGTCAAAGGACTCGTAGACGCCGATGTCACAAAGATCCCTTGCATTTTCATCCATTCACCTGAAAGCCTCCATGAGTATCCGAATGCCAACGGAACCCACTTCCAGATTCCGGTTATTGACCTCGAAGGCGTCGACAAAGATGCAATCCGACGTCAAGAGATCGTCAACCAAGTCCTACACGCATCATCCAAGTGGGGTTTCTTCATGGAATCCCTGAAACTGTCTTGGACGAGATGATTGCTGGGGTTCGAAGGTTCAACGAGCAAGACATTGAAATGAAGAAGCAGTACTACTCCCGCGATCCGAAAAGAAAAGTTGTGTATCACAGCAACTTCGATCTCTATAAATCACCGGCAGCCAATGGGAGAGATACCCTACTAGATAGGATTCTTTCGTTACCCAATTGCTCGTTCCGAAAACAGAGCAACGGGATCGACGAAGATGAAGAGTAAATGGATATATTTACGTTTTATGCCACCTCAAAAACTTTATCTAATTTTACAAGTTTGCCACCGTAAAAACACAATTTATCCCATTCTCGTTTTAAGAGAACGAGTTTTGGCAAAATTACCGAATGTTCGTCTAGCATCAGAATTCATTCTAGGCCTTGGAACTCATTCCAGGCCTCGGAATGAGTTCCCAACATGAACAAGAGCCGACGCCTAAGCTCTCTGAGCAGCTAATGTTGCCATAAATTTAGGGTCATGCAAGAAATTGTGCTGTCTTGAGGGTCAGATCTCTGAAGAAAAAATGTTTTTGTCTGCTTTAATTATGCAACGGGTGTTAGAATTTCACTGGTGACTGAACTTAAAGCCTTCTTTAATTCCACTCCAAAGCCTACTTTGTCAGTCTGCTCAGATTCTGCTAATTTAATTTCACTGCAAAGAGCTGGCTGGCACCCATGAAAATGACAGAGTAACACATTTCGTTCAGTATCATTAGTGAGATTGATCAATGGCAATAGCATATGAATCAAGAGAAAACGAAAACAAAAATATACAGGGAAGAGAAAAATTGAAGACAATCTCAAGATTTTCACCTCAGAAAAGGTCAGTTAAGGATGGAATTACTTCAGAAATCTCGGAAGCTCATTTTAGGGTCCTCACGCTTTCCACTACTTCGTCCTCGTCCCCTGCTGCTGCCGCCTCTCCCCCTCCCTCTTCCCCTTCCTCTTCCTCCTGTCCGTTTGAAGAGTGATTTACCATGTTTCATCTCGACAAGAGAGTGCAGTAGCTCATCACAGAGAATGCACCCAGTGTACAACGTGGCTCCGTCGCTCAAAGGTGTTGTATTCTTATTGAAATCCACTTCTATGATTGTAGAGTCACATTCAGGGCACCGATCACGAGTTGTTGAGATCCGATGGGCACCCTGAGGGAGGTAGACTACGCAGTTGCACATGTTACAATGGAGTTTCCACCTAGGAGCGCTTACTGGATCAAGAACAAGTGTGCCACTGCACTCAGGGCAGGCACACACTCCTTGGGATATAACAGAATGTGGGCATGATGGGTGTGGGCACAAGGAGCAGGGCATGCCAGCTCCCTTTCCCAACTTAGCTGAGTTACTGATCTTAAGGCTGCTGAAGAGTGTGTCTATGCCTTCAAAAGGAGGACTGTTGAAGCAGTAAGGACAGAGGGGGAATGATGCTCCATCTGGCCCAGCCATAGAAAACAATAATAGCTGAAAGTTATCCAGTGGACACACAAGTTCCATATATAGCTGCAGAAACGATTGACACATTAGGATTGTTTACAAGAAGGTGCATAGCATTCCAAGAATCACGCACAATGAAAAAAAAAATATTATAAATGAAACTAAAACAAATTTCTCATCTGGTGTGTATTAAGATGTTCTCCATTATAATGCAATCCAGGTTTGTAGTTCGTATTCAGGTTCCTTAGAAGTAATCATCATTCAATTTGAATTTTTCAACGTGATTAAAGAACACAGTAGATGGGCAGTTTACAAGTTTTCTTTAATGCTCCATATCACCTGTGATTTAAATAAATAAATAAATAAATAAATAAATCACATTTTAAGTACTTTCCTGCGAGAGGTCCAAGAAAGGTGGGAAATCCTCTGCTAATCACTCCCTGCCAAGGTTTAAAAACTCGGTATCGGGTTTGGTATCGGTCTAGCCCGATACCGAGTTGTATCAGCCGATACGTCCGATACCAAACCCGATACTGATCGATACTGGACTGATACTGACCGGTACTGACCGATACCGAGTTGTATCGCCTTATAGCGATACCAATACGTATCGGCCGATACTTCTCGGTATCGGCCGATACTTAAAACCTTGCCCCCTGCAATAAGAGACAGCACAGGAATGGGTCACCTGTTTCTCAGGTGATCACTACCGACAACCCTCTCCCCCCCCACCCCCAAAATTCTCATGTGGCAGACTGGTGTCCGGAGAAATGGGTCACTGGTCCTACCGACTCTGACACAGGAAAAAGTTGCAGATTTGCATCACAGAGGTTGTGAAATCCCAATAAAGCTCTACAATTTCGACGAAGCAGTTCCAAAGGTGGAATAGTTGTAGCTCTACTGAGATGCCTGTGAGAAATGCATAAGTTGGGGCACACTGAAGAATCTAAAAGGGCAGAAGAAAGACCAAGGATGACCTAAATGGATTGGTTGGAAATGATATCAGCGAAAGTAGATATTAGTGGATGTACGCTAACTGAGAAGATCGGTTTTGACAATTTGGAATGGCGAGAACCAAGTTGCTAACAACTAAAACTAATAGTATACTACCGTTGATTGATTAGGTTCTGACCTCAGAATTATTACCAGCTACTCTAATAGGATGGCAGACTTCCAGGGTAGCTGTATTAGATTTTAACCAATAAGTTCAAGGAGGCAAAGCATAATGGATGGTAACTGCTCGCATAGTGATCAGCAAGACAAACTCATGCATTTCACTGAACATTCTAATTAAAATTAATATGAATGTGAAAGATAAAAAATATATCGATTTCAGATTACCCCATGAATGATATATCAAAAAAGAAAGAATTAACCACCTGGATAAACTATAAAGAATAAGGAAAGGAGAGAAGTGAAGATGAATAGAAAGTAAAAGCAGGGGTACTATTTCATTAACACCCTATTCACATTGGTAAGATATCCATGAAGATGTTTATGGAATGCCTTATTATGGATCACTGTCAAGATAGATTCTTACTTATGATGGATGATGTATTCAAGCCTCATTATTATCATACTTAAAAAGAAACAGCCTAGGAACTGCATAAATGTATAACTTGGTGCGTACTTGTAAGGACACATAGATTACCTTGATTGAACCGTTTGGGGGAAGATAATACACCTCCTCACATGTGGCACAATACAAACGTGGTTGTTTGGTGGACATGTACTTCATGTACCGTGAACATTTTCCACATTTGCTGAGTGGACGCCCTGATTCTGCCAGTGTTGAGAATTGTGCTTCAAACAACGAGTCCATGTTTTCAATCTACGGTGGAAATTATTCAGACACACAAAAAAAAAACCAAGTTATAAAGGAAGATGAAGGGAAAGAAAAGTCACTCTTGGCAGTAAGATTGTTACATAATAAATAAAGACTCAAAAAATGAAGATCCAATGATTCAAAGAACATGTCAGAATTAACACAGTGGGGTATTCAGCAGAAAGGAGTCATGAAAAGACACAATTTCATTATTCACATTTATGACGGAAGATTAAATAATGTGTGGACCATTGACAAAATCAATTAGGCTAATTTAATAAGTTTCTATTATGAGATACATTATTTTATAATGTCAATGGTCCTTTTACTCCACCAAAAACAAAAAAACAAAAAAACAAAAAGAGCCTCATCTTAACTATTTGGTGTCAAAAACAGAAAAGGACCATACCATCTCAATCTGTAAAATCCACAACTTCCATCAGATTATGTGTACTTATATCCTTTGTGACACACTATATCCACATGCTTTTTTGCTCTTCACTTGCTTCCTTAGGCCCTTAATGTGTAACTCTTCGTAACTTCTCACAGCCACCTCCCCAGATTTTCAGGTCCTGACATATCCTATGTTCATCTTTTAACTCACGTTCCCTAGTCTTACCATACACAATAGCAGGGTGCATGTGTAGTACTGCACATATGTAGATTAAAATTTTAGGACATGTAAGGGATAAGGAATTGTTAAAGGGTCTCTTTTGGAAAGGAAAAAAGAAAAAGACAAAATCACCTATGTAAGTATACGAGACAAAATGACATTAGAGGGTTATTTTAGGAAAAAATAAATAAATTAGTTTGGCATGCTTCCCAAGGGGCGCCTCGTTATCTATAGTATAAATCTACCTCTAACATCCTCATCCAAACAAAATCCAGTTGGTCTACCAATGGCGCCTCCCCTCTCTCACTGAGTTTGGACGTGAGATGTCTGCGGTACTTTTCTTCTCTACGCTATGGCTGTATGGAAGACCCGGAATAAGAGAATTTTTGAGAACATCCTTCTCCCTCCTCATGTGGTGTTGGAAGAGGCTATTGTGTTAGCATCATCTTGGATTAATATTAGTAATTTGAGTCATGGTTTGTCTGCGGCAGATATTGCTTTCCATTGGAAGGCCATTGCTCTCAAGATATGGTACGTATATTTTGAGTTGGCTATCAGTAGTGGGCTAGTGTAGGGCTGTTTTTGTTTTCTAGTTCATTGCCTCATGGGCTATTGTACCTAACATCTTATTATCTTATTTCTTTTAATGGAAGCTTTTATTAACCATAAAAAAGAAAAAGAAAAAAGAAAAATCCAAGCAACCCTCATTATATGCATATATTACTTCTTCGCAGCAAAACATTCTATGATATATATCACAATGACCGGAGTGCATTCTTGGTACTTTTATCTTCCCAAATCACACCACATCAACTCTCTAGGTACTCACTTATATACTTTTTCCAAATCAATGGAAACCATGTGACAGTCTCCCCTATTCTCTGAACTTCTCTGGTAAAATAATAACCTCAATGGTATGCCTTCATGGCAGCCAACCTTGTTCTCTGATGTCAGGTTATTCTTCTTAACCACTGATAGGTTACCCCTTCCACAATTGCATGTGGTGTGTTACAAGCTTACTTCTAGGATCGTTGGTATAGTTTTAAACATATCCTTTGTTCTTATATAGTTACTACTCTGTTTTTCTCCAATTGTTGTGCCGTTTCTTAATCTTCAATATTATATTGAGCAATTTGGTCAATCAAAAAGCATCAAATGTCTCCTATGCAATTGGAATAATTTGTTTGGTCCTTGGACCTTTCCAATTTTCATCTTGGATAAAGTCCCCTTCAACCACTCTACCTGATTATCCAGCGTAGTATTTTTCTTCTGTTTTTTTCAAATATGATATTCTCATCTTTACCTAAAGTAAATCTACTTATACGTTCACCATTGAAATAAGTTTTGAAAATATGCTCTCCATGTTTCTTTATCTTTTTATCCTTTTACTAAGACTCTCAAATCCATACTTGATGCATTTAAGGTCTTGCCTTTCAAGTCTTTCAGCATAATAGACATGCTCATCAACTTCTGTACCTAGCTTCTTATTTAAGTTACTTTATTCTTACCTTCTTAGTAGACATGCTCATCCACAAGTCTGTACCTATGACTAGACCAGATATTGAATGTGAAGTCAAATGATGAGTCACACATGCTGAACCTTAAGTCCCTCACCTTGAAGTTGTTGAGAGGATTTTGAGATACTTGAAAGGCTCACCTGGGAAAAGGTTGCTTTTCAAAGAGTGGTCACTTAGGTTAGAAGTCCATTCCAATACCAATTGGGCTGGTGCCATCAATGATCATACATCTAATATTGATTATTGCACATTTGCTGGATGCAATTTAATCACTTGGAGAAGCCAACAAAAACATAATGTCAGAGGTAAGTCAATTGTAAAAGCAGAATACAGCACTAGGATCCATATAGTAGCTAATTCATTGTGATTAAGTAGTCATCTAACAGATCCTGGGATAAAATATGAGTGAGGCTATACTGTGACAATGAGGTAGCAGTCAACATAGAACAAAAACTAATCAGATTGATAAAACCAAACAAATATAAGGTTATCAACACTTCCATTAGGGAAAAAAAAATGGATTCCAATAACATTTGTATCAACATATGATCAGCTAGCTGATTTTACAGCTAAAAGAGTTTCTGAAACGAAGTTGAATGATGTCTTATACATGCTGGACATGATTGTTCAGTGCGAAAGGGAGTGATGGAAATGCAATAGTCAATCAGGGATTTTTGTAAAAAAAAAAAATCAGGGATTTTTGTACTTTTGCTCTGATAAAGGAGGGGGGAGGGGGGATGGGGATGGGCGCCATGGGTGGAAACAGCCAGCTCTAGTTTTTTTTAACTTTTAGTAGTTTTTCTCTCTTTTCATCCCCTTCTTGTTCGTCTCTTTTCTTTTTCTCGCTCAAACATTCACAACAAAGAGGCTGTTTACCTTGCCTATTGGCTTAGAATGTGCATGTACAAGGACATGGCTAAGAAAGAGAAAGCAGAAACAGTCTGCAACCTTGTATTAACAGATCAATTTGGAAAGAAGCTATGTCATCAGCTTAAAGTCATGGAAGGGATAAAAGGTTGCAAGAAATTATGGGAAATTATAAATAAAAAGGTACAAAAATGTCACGAAGCCATACACACAACAGGTAAATTAAATTTCAGTAACCGCCTTCCATTTATAATACTGAATCAACAATATGTTCAAACATTTATTTTCTGTGATTCTTTCCATTAATCACTGAACTGTAGCTTATTTTTCTAAAACTTCATATACTATTGATTTTGCCAAATACTCCAACGTGAGGTAAGGACTCAGGGTTGTCATTAAAAGGTTAAAACTGAATGTTACAACATAAGCTATAGCTGTCAATGAGATAAACACAGTTACGTAAATATCTAACATGTAGAGTTGAAAATCTAATCTGTTTTCATTTTTTTTTTTAATCTTTTTCTTTGACAATAACTGTAAATTGAAATTTTTATGGAAATAAGGAGATAATATCTGGGGCACTGACAATATATACATGAATGACTAGTCAACTACATTAATACTTAATGAAGTTTGTTTAACAGTGTATTTCATACAATTATAGGCATAGTAGAAGTCATACGAGTGTAGGATCTTAATCTTAACATCTAACTAAAAAAATTCTATATTTTATCACCTTGCAGCTCTTTGGTGGTACATCTAGGAAGGTGGTATACCACATAATAGGACTATTAGCACAAGTCCTATGTCAGATGCACTTCTCGTAAAGGTTTGAATGTTACCGGAGCATGTTTAAATTGATTCACACCAAATCTTGTATGAAGAAGACTCCCTTAAACCCATATATAATTGAATTTGATAACATTCTTAATATCTGAATACGAGAGATAAAACTGACTTTGCTAGAAACAGGACATATTTGAGCAGGTTAAAAGATTTTAATAATGAGAATGATAATGGTTAATGAGGATGATAATGATGCAAATGGTGATAGTGAATTGGTGATAGAGATAATAATAATGATGGTGGTGACAACTTAGGAAGTGATAATGGTAATGGATCTGGTGATAAAAGGTGACAATGATGATAATAATAATAATGGTGATAATGGTAGTTAAGAAGACATGAATCATTTTTTTTTTATAATTAATAGAAGGATTCATTAGAACTTAGAGAAATATAGGATGCACAAGGGCACATAAGAAATGGGAAACTTCATGTGCAAAGGAGAAAAACATTATCAAAAGCAAAAAACTAGAAGAAATAAGGTAAGTTAAGATCCATGATTGTGTCTGAACTTCTGTCTCCTGCAGGAACAGAAGACATGCATCATTGCCACTTCCAGAGGTGCATGGCCTGAAGTGCAAGGAAGACATAATGCACTCAACCACAACAAATATGAGAATGATCAGACTCATCTTCCCTTAGATTGAAGTCAAAGATAGATGCCAATCCAACAAGGATTTACAAATTACAATCATATCATGACACTAGGATTTGGGCAGACTGCCTATATCATACTCATTATTATGAGCAATTCATTGGTGCTTACAACGCCCAGCCAATTGGTAGTTAGAGCTATGACCAATCCTCCAATATTGGTCGGAAACTTATTCGGTGTCCTCATCATTATGATCGGTTTGGAGGTGCTTATCATGACATTAAGCCCAACTAGATCACCCTATAGAATGACAATAACTTCTTCAATCTTTTCTCGGACCATTACTAGTAGTGGGGTCTATGACCACAGGTTTGAAACTTATTTAAAACCATCATTTATGTTCGTTTAACATTTTTAGATTTGGTTCCTTTGTCACGATAGTCAATATTAAAGTGTTCATTTTTAGCTCCTTAAACACTATTCGAGGTTTACCTGCATCAAGGTTGCATAACATTTACACGCAATTTCATTCTAAACCCTACATTTATTTAAAATATTTTCTGATTTTTTTCTAGTTCATTTGGAGTGAAGCAACTGAGCAAGTTCAATATTGGTCCATATCAAACTGACTTGACGAAATAAAATTGATATCAGTCATTACAACTCCATTTTCATTGGGCTTGACATGATATGGAACCGATATGTCAAACCTTGGCGTCCTACAAACGCATTATATTAACTCCCTTTTCTATATTGATCTTCTAATTGTATCATTGTCATAATCCATACATTCTAAGTAGCAAGGCAAATCCTATTTTCTTGACTAAGTTTCTTACCCCGTTTCTCAATTTTGATGCACGAACCCTATTCTAGGAACCACTGGAATTGGGCATTGTTGTATCGCACCATCTACAGAGAATGCCTAGCTAACACTTGCTTATTTATCACTACAACTGCATTCCACAGCAAAGTGTTGTTCTAGAGAATGCCCTAGCATAAGGTGACAATGTCCCTTCATGGTGCAATTAATAAGAGATTTAGCAAAGGTTTTATGCTGGTTGCCAACCTGATGCAACCATTCTCTTCTTAATCATCATAAGCACAAAGTAATTAGTTTCTTAGCCTTAACAAAGGATGTTTATGTAATTTAAAGTCATTGTTAATTAAATATAAACAGAATGGGGTGATAATATTATTCCTTTTTCTCAAAAACTTAAGCGTACAAAGTTTCAACTGGTGAAAGGATGAAGATAATATTTTTTAAGAAAATATGCAACTTGACATAGTCAAAACACTGTGGCTGATACTTTAAACCATCACTGAGATAAATGAAATAATATTTTCAAGAAAATATATTGTACCCCTAAAGTTCAAGATAATTGCATAATTTAAAACTTTTTCAAACTACATTTAAAATATTCATGCATTTGGATGGGATAATGCATTTTCTTGCAGCTGCAGTCATATAAAACGGAGGAAGATGGCTTTCTGATATATGCAAATACAAACCTTCTAAAATCTTCTAATACCAATCATATTAATTAAAAGTTTGTATGGACTTAGAAAATTCCAGTTGATAACAATCACCTTCTTAACAAAATAGCAGTACTTTCCTGTGAATTGCTGCAATGCATGTTGGACAACACAAGAATACTCTGCTTGACCCTTAGCAATAAGGGTAATTTGTTGCTCGATGAAGCCGCGGATGTCTGGCAAACAAAGATCCGGATCGATGCATTGATAACCTCTTATCAACGTGATGCCCAGTGGTGTAGGCACCAACCTCCTTCCAGGATGTACCTTCAATTTAAAAGTCAGATGAAAATATTCAAACTAGAATACCAGATGTACATGATTAAATCTTCTGTACAACTAAATATTAAATGCTCCAGATTATACAACATGAGCTGAATGATGTACACAATTATAATGATTTACAAAAAATGACAATGAAGAGACGCAAGAAGTATATAACAAATTGATTACAGACAAAGGGAAAAGCTTATTCATGATAAAATGATAGCAAACCTGAACAAAATTGCGCTCACATATATTGTTAATATGTACAGGAATGGATGCATCTGTGCCTATCCCATTCTTTTCCATAAGAGAAATTAGTTCACTCTCACTGAGGTATTCTGGAGGTGTAGTACTCCCCTAAAATTTGAGAAATGTAAAAAAGCGGTTAAAGGAAACACCAGCAATGCCTTGAACTCAACTGATTATGCATCTCAAAATTTAGCTAGTTTAAGATTAACTATTGTCAAATTTTGACAATAATAATTTTAGATCGTACAGATTATTACCAGTGGATACTACTTTGAATAGTTCAAATAAAAATCAATAGCAATTTTTTTCAAAAGGAGCCACAGGTATTCTGAGGTTCAAAACAATACCCCATACAGTTCAACTTTTAGAACTTCTATTTTCTCTCCCTTTGTGAATTGAGGAAGATTCTTCTCATTTACAGCCATCCACGGCATAATAGACGTAAACCCTTTGGCTGTAACTCGCTGCCCACTGCAGTAAAATAATTCCCCACCAACAACAAATTTTACTTTTGTCCTGGAAGGAACATGAAGGAAAAGCATATTAGAAAAGGAATAAACTTCATATTCGATGGATGTAATCAAATTCGGGTGTTGACCGTCAAATTAGGTTTACTATCTGAAAAACTTCAAGCATGAAAATAGAGCAAAATAGTGGACCATATTCAAAGAAGAATGAAAAATAAATATCAAACCACATTAAGTGAAGAAGCAGCATTCCCAACTCTTTTGATCATAGGAACAATAGTAGTTGCCACAAAACACTGTTAATAAAATAGTGCTTCAAATTCCACACTCCATGCAAACCTAGGGGTGATAGTGCCTACTGCCCAGATTCACACCCACCACTAGAAGAGGAAGAAGAAGGCAATGCGTGTGAGGAAGAGAGGAGTTTCTTTAATATAAACTCAATCTCAACTCCTAGTTGGAAGCTTTAGCTTACAATGGGGTTTGGCTCTAAATTAACTCCAATAATATGAGGCTTCTGTTCAATCACATGGAGCGAGGACTATTTGGCTAGCTTACATGAAAACATATACAATATCAATTGCCTGAATGGGTTCAAACATCCAAAGTTTCCCACTTGTTTGTAGTGGGCATAACATAATTATAGTGCCTCTTTCATGCCCCAATTCGAAGTATATAAATATTCATATTAAATAATAAATAATATAATATAATATAAACACTATGAGATAGTAGGGGATCTTGGAATATAATAACTGCAGTCTTCATTCATCCCAAAAAATGGGAACCCTAGTAGATTTAACCCCACTCATGTGTCATGATGCATATGACATCAACTTCATCAAAGACAAAATAAGATACTAAGATCTCACACTATGCGACTAAAAATAAAAATCTAAATGAATAAAAGGGATAATATCAAACTGCACAAATGAATGAAATGAGATGACCTATAATAATAACCTATCAATAACAAATAATAATAATCCTAAACAATTCCCCATAATATTAATATGAAATCCTAACTATCCTAAGTAGACCTGAATCGACATCCAAAACGCAGATAAATAGCAAGTTTACATCCTCCTCAATGTCTTGATCCTGATCCTCTTAAAAAGAATCAACATCACCTGAAAAATATAGTAAAAGTAAGCACAAGCCCAGTAGATTTCATCCTACAGACTTGGTTCTGCTTGGAAACCTTAAACTTGTAGTATAAGCCCCCACATATAAACATAACATTAATATATTGTGAAATAATCAATATAAACAAATGCACATGCAGCAATGATGATGATCCTAATATAACTACATAATCCTAGGATGCATGAATGCTTAAACATGTTATCTATATGAAAGAAGCACTCTAAAATCTGCAACTCAAATAATATGATATGTATGCCCTATGCAATGATTAGTGTGTGCTTCTCACTCTAGTGTCCATTCACCTAGCCATGTGGACATCTATAGGATCGAAATATTGTAAAGCCTTTCCCCCTTCCTTACATGTATAATATGTGATACGGCTTTTGGAGAATCTCAGACAGCATATATTCCCGCTAAATATTCCAGGTTTCTAACCTCTCGATACATCTATAGCATTTGACGTGTACAATGTAGTTCTATGAGCTTCCAAACCGATAGGATCACAAGGCCTAACCACTATTTTTTTGAAAAGGGGTAATACATCCATAGATGTCCATGAAATCTCTATGATAGTCTGACCCCAAAACTCATAACATGGTTTCACCGCAAATATCATACCAAACTATCATGAAGTCATGATTTACAGGGTATATCCATATCCTACAAGATGGGTCTTAGGTGCTGTAAAAACTCTCACCACAATGTGTCAGATATCAAATAATATATCATGTTGTTGGTGACTGTTTGGATTGGACCCTCACACTTCACCTGAACCATAGACTTCTTGGTGGTTGTTAGTTACTAACCCTTACACCTTACTCTCTCATACGGTATTCAATCTCATGAAATATTCTCATGAAATATCATGTGTACTACTTTTTCTCATTCGCAAATAATGCAAGTGTTCTTTCAAAATACTCATATGTGAATCTCTCATGTATTCACAAATAATAAGGCATCTCTCATGTATTCATAATCATTCAAATAGAGCAATTCAAGACAATATTATCACAAATAATAAAATCAACATGCTGCCGAAATTTCGCTCCAAACAACCTTTGTGACACATTTCGTGGGGTTGATTTGCTCCCTTACAAATCGAAATGGCAAAACGGAGCAAAATGGTGGTGAAATCTATTTAAAAATTTTATTTTTTTGCCATTTAAACAGGCAAAAATTCCCCCAAATCCAAAAACACTCATAATTTTGCCTTTTTTTTTCACAATTTTCAGTGAATTGCCGAAATTTCATTTCGTGCCTTTGGCGGCCTACCCAACGGCATTGAAACGGTAAACCTTGAATAAAATGATATTGAATGCCCAATTTTTTTGTCATAAAATCAATTTCATAATACGAATTAATTATCAAATCCCATCAACATTAAATTATTTAGCAATAAAAGCAATCAAGGACTCACTCGAATCACTAGACAACATTTAGAAACATATTTCATTTTATTTATTTATTAGTTATAATTTTATTATTATTTTTATAATTTATTTTATATACATATATTATAAGACCAACTTTTATACATATTTTAACACACGATCACCATGGTTCATACAATTAAAATATTCATGGCTTAAAATGATAATAGATCTAATAGTCCTAACTAATTTTGTAATATCCATGGGTTTAAGAGGGAAAAATAAATTAAACGATAAAAGAGTGATACTGAAATATAAATTTTTTTTGAAAGGTATATTGAAATATAAATTGAAAATAAGAAAACAAGTGAAATTTTAAATCTTATTCTGATCCTCTAATTTAAAATATCAAAAGGGTCTAAAACTATTTCCAATTTGCAAAAACTACCCCTAGCTATACACAATCAAAAGACCCTCTCTCTCTTCCATAAAAACTCAACAACCCTCTCTGTTCTCTCTCTCTCTCTCTCTCTCTCTTTCTCTCTCGGTTTCTCTTTTTATCTCTTTTTGTGACATCAATCTCTCGGTTCTCTCTTCCTTTTCTCTCTCTTTTGTTTAAACCAGTACTATCCTTTCTTTTTTGTGAATACACCTTGTTCCATGTAAGCCAATGGAAAATCACGTGTTCCCACTAACAGTAAGAGCTTTTTTCAAAGGTATGACATTATCAACTTGTTTATTTTCATAGAATCCTTTTCTTTCTCAAGGATTCAAGCATCAATTGGCCATTCCTATCCTTCTTCTGTAAAAACCATAATCCCATTGTGTTGTCTTCTTTCTCACTTCTTTTACTAGCTAACCATAAGCCTAGTCGATCGTGTAATCGCATGTAAATCATGTGATAGCCATATGGTCTCCAACAAGTTTCAAGAATTAAGATGAAATTGTGTTTCAATAAAGAACTAAAAATAGCATTAAATTAAAAAAAAATTAGGGGAAACTACAAAGCTAGAAAAAGTTAAGAACAACTCGCACACAAAAATTCAGAAAAGCAATCATAATAAAAAGCTAGAAACATCCAGATTTTTCAATTGATAAATACAGGCCAAAAAATATATGCATACATTCTAACAACCTATCTTACAATTTATAATTTCCAAACAGAAACAAGGTTGTGAATCTACCTACCTCTTATTCGCAGAAATTCTCCTACAATTTCTCTTCAATTCTCCAAGGTTGGATGTGTGTATTATAATCATAATTAAACACTAGCCTGTTTCATATTACTAGCGAGAGGGCAAGTGCGTTGCAGGTGGAGCCACTTCAATATATTTTGCACTCCTTAAGAACCGCCCTCCCAGATATAGCAATATACCTATTTTTACTTTTAATTAATTAGTAAGCTAAAATATTTTTGCATATTTTAATTAATATCAAATTAAATAATATAAACTTAATAGGATTTTAATCAACATTTATTTACTTCTCTCTTGTTATTAACGTCTCTCTTATTAATTTTTTAATAGACGTCTCTCTTGTTTGGTTAGTTGATGATATCTATACTATATTTAATGGGAATAGGCCCGTTGGGAAGCGTTCCAAAAAAATGCGCAACTTTTCAAATCAGCCCCTACATACTATTGAAGAAATATATTAATAAAAGGGTAAAATTTTCAAACTGCCTCAGATTTTTTCAAAACTTACAATTAGTTTTGTAACCGTTCCCTCCCACGTTCTCCTTTCTCCCTTCCCGTCTTACATTAGTATATGTAATCCTATTTAAGTTAGTAATTTCAGTTATTTAACAATATATATTAATCCTACATTAGTTTGTAATTTACTTTATGTTGTTAATTATTAAAGTTAAGGATTTTAGTTATTTAACTGTTTATTAACGATATAATTTGCTTTAATTAGTATATTTTATTTTAATTAGTTAGGGTTTAAAAATGTCTACTGTTTTTTTAGTTATTAACGTTAATGATTAAGTTCGTCTTATTTTATTAATTATATTTTATTTATAATTATCTATTTTATTAAAATCTAATATATTTATTTGTCTATTTTTGCCTAATCCGTAGTATTAGACCCTATTTATCTTCTTTTTATTGATTTTTGTGTATTTAGAGGCTTAATTTATTGCTAAATTTTTGTATAGATTTAATAGGATCTTAATAAACAATTATTAACGATATATATGTTATTTTATTAACGATATATAGATTTAATAGGATTTTAATTCCAAAATTCTTTTAGTTGGATAATTGTTGGAGAAGAAATAGGATTTTTTTTAGACGCATGTCAATAGTAATAAAAAAAACAAAGGGGTAATCTTGAAATTAAAATTACAATTATTATATTAAAATACAATGTTAGCTTAATGTAATTATATTGTTTAACTAAAATTATTTTAGTTAGATAGGAATATTATTCAATTATAATTAATGTTTATATTGTTTACTTAGAATTCAATTAGTTAGATAGGGAATTATCATATAAATAAGGGAAAATTGTTGACCTCCTTTTCCCAAGTATTTACAAAAACATGCTTTGAAAAAGTAAAAAGTTAAAAAATGTGCAACTTTTCCCGTGTAATTGTGTTTCAGTCCGAAATCACTGTAGCTCAATTAATCCCATAATTTATGATTAATCGAAATCACTGTAACACTTTTAAAAAGTTCAAAAATTGCCCTTCGATTAATCGTATGATAATACAATTAATCGAAATCGAGTGAACGTACGAACGTTGAATCGGGCTTTAATCGTGTCCATGAATTTTGATTAATTGGATACCTTTCGATTAATCTCAAAACAACGATTTAAGATTCCATTTAATCGAAATTTCAAATCATCGAAGGATACATGTTAGATTTTCAAGGATAACAGATGAATCATCGACGGATACAAGTATGATCTTCGTGGGATACATACAATATTAGGTTGACCATTATGGAAACAAGCATGATCATCATAGGATACAAGTTAAATCTTCAAAAGATACAAGTTTAATAATCCATGGATACACGTTAGTTCATTGTGAATCTTCGATAATCGTCGGAACTTTTCGATTAATTGACAAATCCCAATGTTGATTGTTTGATTGGTGTAATTGAACATTTTGCGATTAATCAAGATACAGTGATTTCGGACTGAAACGCAATTACACGGGAAAAGTTGCGTTTTTTTTAACATTTGACTTTTCAAAGCATGTTTTTGGAAATACATGGGAAAAGGGGATCCTTTCCATAATTTTCCTTATAAATAATAGTCATTGTTATCTATTTTTGTTTGAATTTAGATAAGTATGAAGAAGTTTGATTTAATAAGACTCATGGTGTAATTGGAAAAGAAATAGGATTTAATTATTTCATATAAACAAGACTTATACGTATCTATTTTTTATTTTATTTAATTGGAGAAGAAATAGGATTTTAATAGATTCACGTCAATAAAAAAAAAGATAATCTTGAAATTATATATTTTAGAACTATTACAAAATATTTATTGAAATTAGTAGTATATAGCCCATTTCAATAATGTTTAAAAAATAAAGTATATAGTAGACAACGTATACTATATCTTAACCCATTATTTCAATAATGTTTAAAATAAAAAGTATATTAACAACTACGTTGCTGATGTTTAATTACTTAATTAAACAACGTCTCTTGAACAACTACGTTGTTCAAATAAGAAGAAATGGGTCCACGTGCAACCCATTTCTTCTTATTAACAATTGTTAATAATGATTAATTCATATTCAGAATCAAAAGCCCATTTCAATAATGTTTAAAAACAATTATATAGTAGACAACGTATACTATATCTTAACCCATTATTTCAATAACGTTTAAAAAAAAGTATATTAACAACTACATTGTTATTTCTTATTATTTCATCTTGTATGTTTATTAACCCATTCTAATTCTACTAATTAGATAATATAAACCTAAATAGTTGATTTGAAAACTATTTGTAAATATTAAATATAGTCCTACTAATTGTTGGAGAAGAGTTGTAATGTGATAGTATTTTATTGGAAAAAGACTCTACATGTGGAATTAAAGATTATAGAGGAGGACATTTTAAGTATGTGAAAATTGAAAACACTTAAGGTAATTCGTGCTTTTAATAGTAGTATAGATTGCGTTTAGGGCTTTACTAATTCAATTAGGATTACCAAAGTACCCCTGATCTTCCCAAACCTCCAAGTGTCCATTTAATTTGTAATTTTCGTACATATTTTTATTTAGTAATTTAAGCAACACATAATTGCATTTTTCCTAACTATTATCTAATTTAAGACCCTTAATTAACTATTATTACCAAAACGCCCTCTATCCCTTTAAGGGGTTGAAAATCTAGCTATTTTAGGTTCAATTCTACCCAACTTAAGTCCAAATTAGATTCCTAGGCCTAATAAGTTCATGAAAAATTAATTAATAAATTAAACTAATTATGGAAAGCCTAAATTAGCCCCAAGTAAAGTTCTAGGTCATTACAGTCTCTCTCTTGTTCTCAATTTATCCTTTTCTGTATAGTTTGCATTGAATCATTAAGCATGCAACAAATGAACACAGATCATTGCATGAGGTTCCGTGTTAAATTTCCATGTAAGATGTAGACCACTCCAATAGTCTCATATATGCCCTAGACTCTACTAGCCGCATCTAATTGATTATTGCTGATCCCACATGGATTATGACTTAAAACCATACTCAAGTATAAGGCTCATGGTTCACGTGCATGAACTAAATAATTCATATATTATTGTTTACAAAGACAGCCCACCATGAAAGAAGACAATAAACAATGACAAGCCCTAAGGTCATGAATCATACCTTTTTGAGTGTGATACCAAATAGTATTTCTTAAGCTCTTATGCCATTTAAGTGGTGGCCTAATTTCTTACGCAACCAAACCCTTTTAGATTGAACCAATCAAGGTTATAGGAAGATGCTAGAGTAGTAATCATTAAATCTCTTTTCAGGAAATATTCAAAGGTAAATAAGAGCACATATAAATACAAGAAGGATCAATTAGGCTCACATGAAACTGAAAGAAGGATCCATTTACTTTCTCCAAAAGAAAGGTCACTATGTTTTAGTCGATCTCTTGATTGTATCAAGTGTATGTAAAATTCCCACATTGCATGGACATCTAGTCTCAAATGGAGTTTGTGGCATAAGCTCCTTGATCAAAGTCACATGTCCTCGAAGCCTTATTTAGGGTCTCACATCTAACTAATCAAGCTACAGAATTTGTGGGCACAACAATGTTCATGCCCAATGGACATGTATACATATCTACATGCATACATATATATAAATGAGAGTCCTCTGAATCCCCATACAAGCATCATCTTAAATCTTTGCTGACACAGTATCAGAAAAGTTAACTTAGTCTGAGCTTCAATAAGGGTTCCGTTAGAAACCCCTCAACTCGGTCAAACTTGCCCAAATTTGATAGATAACGATATGAGTTGGGCAATACCGAGTCATATTGGCCCAAATCGTATTGGGCTTGGACGCCAATTTTGGCGTTCTCGAGCTCAAATATTCCCACCCTCTCCTCCTTCAAAATAAAAAAGAATTTCACAACCACAACCTAAGCCCCCTTCCAAAAAAAAAGAAAACTGTTTTTTTAGGTGCTATTCCATGATTCCATCCCATAACAAACCTAACGCGAATCAACACTCCACTTGTGCAGATTTTAGATTAAAGAAGGAATAGTTTTCCTAGATCTAGAAAAGGCAATTGCTTCTAGATTTTTCCACTTTTAACTTTTTATATTAAACTTCAAATGTTCCTAGAACATAAAACAGAATAATAGAAACTAAGTTCTTGAAAATTTTGGTGTTTGATTGAATTATTTGTGTCCGAAATTTTGGGGCCTTTTCTATTCTGAAAATTTTCAAGTTTTCATCATTTTTTTGTTTAGTCCACCATCTAATCACTTGATTCACACATCAATCAAGTGATTATAGTTTGTTATTTATTTAATTTAGCATTCAAAATTTAAATAATTAGGTGAGAGCCTCGTGCACTGGGCTAGCCCCTTTTTTTTATTGAATTAAGAGAATAACATAGTAAAAATTATCTAAGTTGTTTCTATAGGCATTGAAAAAAACATTATTTTCTTTCTTTATATGATTGAAATTCTTTTTTTTTCCTCAATATAAACAATTTTTGTTAGAATATTCACTTAAATAATAATAAAAATATAAAATTATATAAAAAGGGCTAGCCTAGTGCACGAGGCTCCCACCACTGCGTGAGGTTTGGAAATGATCTGATGTATGCAACCTTATCATTGCAAGCAAAGAGGCTGTTTCCTATAACTCAAACCCGTGACCTTTAGGCCAAAATGGAGCAACCTTACTGTTGCACCAATGCTATATAAATCGTATAAATTAATGCTTATTAGCTCTAAAAAATTCTTCTATTGTTTCTTTGTAGTTTGTACTCCATATAAATTCTTCTAACCTTTTGTTAATTTTGTAATATTAAGTTTTAGTGATGTAGTATTATTAATTTTGTAATATTCAATAGTTTATCATCTAACAAATTGTAGTCTAAATATCATTATTTTTAGGTTTTCTTCACAAGTTTAACATTGATTAGGGTTGTATGTCTTTATTTTAATTTTTTTAAAGACTTTTCTGAAATGTTATACAATTTTTTTGGACTTTTTTTGGCTCAACCGAGCCTACCCAACCCCCCTTAACTAAAACCTAGTCGAATTCATCATGCTTCGAATTCGTGTTCTTGGGGCTTGAGACCGGCAATGCACAAAAGATATAGCAATATAAAATAACATTGACAGAGCTATATAGAGTAGTAGTCACAATAGGCATAACTTTTAGAAAAGATGCCTAAGCCTCAATTAAACAACATATACAAGGTTAGCATTACACTTGCCAAATCAATTCACTCCACATCAATTAGTTTAAACTAAAATATTAACAACAATATTCCCCAAAGAAATCAAATTATAGAAATACAAAGGGCAAATTCGAAGTCCAAAAAAACTAAAGATGAAGTGGACTACCCTTCAGTCGAATCACATGTTGGACTTTGTTAAAAAGTGAAAGCTATTTTGGTTTGTCTCCCCAAGTTTAGTTACTTGGTGAGACATGGGTTTTTCTGTCACATAGAGAGATGATGTGGCCAGCCTAGATCAGTGTTTTCAGTTCATTCTGTCGAAAAAATTTCGATTTTTTCCTCCAACGATGTGTCGGCAAAACTCAGTGAAATTTCGCCGATACCTTTTTTTTTTTAGCCATTTTTCTTGTCGCACGCGTGCGAGGGAATAATAGGGGGTGTCGCTCGATTTGGGTGACGGCTTGCAGAATTGAAGAAACCCCCCTCCAACTTCGATTTCTCCGCCAAATCAACTTCTAATCACTTTTATTCTCATCATTCTACGTAATAGAAGTGATTTGAGAAAGATTTTCTTTAATTTATAGGAGATCAAAGCATTCCTATACATCACACGTTTGGTGACAAAAAGATAAACGCATTTTTCTTCATTTAGATTGATCTAAACTTGATAGAATGCTTTGATTATTGGATATATATTAAACCGACAACCGATCTATCGATGGGTGTCAGCATTTTATTTTTAATTAAAAAATTATTTTTTAGCATTATTTTACTCGAAAATTGATGAAAAGTCGTTTTTAATTAATTTTAATTGTATAAACCTTGTATTATTTGATGAAATTTATGTATAATATATAGGGACACCCAATCTACAGATGGGTTTCCCTGATTTAATTTTTATAAAAATAATTATTTTTTTGAATTATTTAATGTGAAAATTAATTAAAAAAACGTTTTTTTACTATTTTTAATGCTATAGACTTTAAATAATGTCATGAATTTTATATATAATATCTAAGGACGCCCAATGTATAGATGGGTGTTGGCGAATATTTTTTTCATAAAAATATTAATTTATTTTATTACATTTAGTCGAAAATAAATACAAAAGGATAAAAAAATAGAAAAAATAGATAAATTCTCAAACTAAATTCATAAATTTAATTTATTTATTATAGAAAAATTATTTTGAAGAATCAGAGTTTATATAATTTTTCATATTAAAAATTTACTGAAATTATAAAAAATATTAAAATAATATGGAAAATTGAAAAAAAATCTGAAAATTATTATGATTTATAATTGGTAATGGTAATATACAAATTTATTATTGTAGATTAATGATCATAAGTTTTTATCGTGTAGGGGTTCATCTTTGACTGTGACTGGAGATATCATATATTAAGTAGCACTTTTATTTTGATTTTAGCCTTTTTGGCTAGAGACAATATGGCATTTGGCAGTGGTAGTGGGGTTGGGGCTAGGAGCAGTGGAAAGGACCACTCTAGTGGTAGGAGACAGGATATTGCCTAGGCACATGGCACAAGATTTGAGGGAGACCGAAATAAGATTGTCTGCAATTATTGCCACCAAA
Source organism: Buxus sempervirens (assembly GCA_947561395.2). Classification (NCBI taxonomy): domain Eukaryota; kingdom Viridiplantae; phylum Streptophyta; class Magnoliopsida; order Buxales; family Buxaceae; genus Buxus; species Buxus sempervirens. Next base: position 24,709,250 of record OX387192.1, read on the forward strand.
TCATAAAAGGTGGTGGAGTATTATGACTTAAGCAGTATTTGGCGCAAGACTACAAGAACGTGGCTAACTACCTTCTAGTTCCTCCAAAGGTTAAAGAGAGCAGTTACAGTCAAGGAGTACATCTAGGGAGGAGAGGAGGCACAGAGATTAGACGTAGATTGGCAAAGCCTATCCAACCCCATCCAGCTAAGGATGATGATTATGATATGGTGTACCCTGGCGACATGGTGACAAAGGCGAAAAGGACAACATTCAAAGCCTTAGTGCGAGCATCTTTGCAGTCTGAGTACGAGAGGAGAGAGGCTGAGAGGTACGGATTTCACAGGGGTGGTACATTTAGAGGAGATGCAGTTGATGTTGATGCTCCTAGGCGTGGGGCTGATCAACCTGGGCCCGGATCGGGCAATTCACAGAGAACCAAGATGCCTGATTATCCTATGGAGCCCAGTATGTTCCGTTCATCTGGTGTCAGGCAGAAGAGTTTAAGGGATATGTGGAGCAAGGGTAATGTCAGGCAGAGGATGGGAAAATTCATATCTAAATTCTTTATCTTCAATCACATTCCAGCAAATGCAGCAGCGAGTCCACACTTCAAGAATATGGTTGATGTTATCCAGGACTCGAGTTAGGGGGTCTTACCTCCTACACCTCGAGAGATTATGGGTATGTAGTTGGATGAGGAGAAGGCAGAGATGAGAGACTTTATTACATCCTATGATCCCACTGGGAGCAGTTTGGAGTTACCATCATGTGTGATGGATGGACAGGTCCTACTAAACTGTCTATCATCAATTTCATGGTTTATTGCAGAGGTAGGGCAGTATTTTTGAGATCTGTTGACGCATTAGACAAGATCAAGGATGCACCCTATATTGCAGGCCTATTAGAGAGCATGATAGAGGAGGTTAGCAGAGAGCACGTGGTTCAGATTGTGATAGATAATGGCAGTGCATTCAAGAAAGCCGACCTGAGATTACAGTAGTAGTATAACCTCTATTAAATGCTGTGTGCCGCACATTGCATCGACTTGATGCTAGAGGCGATTGGGTAGAGGAGCCATGTGCTTACCACACTGAGGGATGCACAATCAATCACCACATTTGTGTACAATCACAACTATGTACTTGCGAAGATGAGAGAGAAATGCGGTGGAGACATAGTTTGGTCGGGGATTACCAGATTCAGCACGAAATACATTGGATTGGATAGTATTTTGTGGCACAGGTAGGACTGAGATCACTCTTCAACAGTGAGAATTGGACGAGCTGTACTCAGAGTCACACGGATATGGGGAGGACAGCAGAGGATATTGTTCTATCCAGTACTTTTTGGGATCATGTGCGAGAGTTGATTGATATACTGGAGCCTATATACCATGTGCTGAGGATAATTGACACAGATGCCTATCCCACAATAGGATCTATATATCAGTGTATGGTTGTGATGAAATCTCAGATTAAGACCGCATCACCCATATCGTACAAGTGGGTATACAAGGTTATTAATGATAGATGGTTCAAGATGCTAGTTCATCCTCTGCATTCAACTGGTATAATTATAATTCTATTTGAATTTTTTATGTTCAATAATGTTTATAATTATATTTTTATTGTACTAACGTTTTTTCTTGTAATCGTCAATGCAGCATATTATTTAAATCCCAAGTACCATTACAAGGATAACCTTGGCACTCGCACGGACCTGTGCGCTTCGGTCCACCAAGTCTTCATGAAGTTGGACCCCCATTCATACGCAGTTGGCGATTTTTGAAACGTGGCAGGGGATTGTAAATTGTAAAAGTGGTAGTGAATCTATTACTTGACCTGTGTATATTAGTTCTTACTTCTTAATATTTATATTAAATACTAAAATCTTTAGCCCTTTCAAATTCCACTACCAGCTAATACTATTTAGAGATGCGTTAGGCTCGTTCTGGTCGACCACAGCAAGTGCATCTAGGACGACGATGATGCCGTGTAAGTGGCATTTATTTGTAAATATTAATTATTAAATGATTTTTCTCAATTCTAATTTCTAAATAAATGTTAATATTTTCTACTTGTAAATCCAGGTAAATGGTGGGCGATGTACGGGACGGATGCCCCTGCACTGAGGAAGCTAGCATGCCGAGTATTGACTCAGATAGTATCTTCCTCTGCTTGTAAGTGCAATTGGAGTACGTTTGCACTCATACACACAAAGTAGAGGAACTGGCTAGCTTATTAGAGGTTGCAGAAGTTAGTCTTCTGCCATTATAACATGAGATTGAGGACAAGACAGTTGGAGATAGAGCAGCGCACCACCACTGTGAAGGATCCTTTGGACGTGTTATTCAGTAATGAAGTTGATGAGGAGGATCCATTCGCAGAGTGGATTAGATGTGTTGAGATGAATGAGCCTGATGGTCGTCCTAGCCCAGTCATTGCGCATGCTGTAGCAGAAATGGGTATCGATGTCAATGTAACTATGGAAGAGGAGGGGGGGAGGGCAGCGGAGACTCATTAGATAGATCCGTGAGAGTTGTTCCTCCCTCCGTTGCTACGACGACATCAGCCCCAACCCATGGACATGTTAAGTCATCAGAGGAAGATGACATAGATGAGGAGGATGAGTCCGAATCAGGATCAGATGATGATGACGGAGATGGTGGTAGTGGTACTCATGGTGGTGTTAGCACCAGTGGCCCGGGGTTAAGCCTTTTTACTGGAGAGGCAGCTTTCCATCATACCACACAGGACACTGACCACGGGATTAGAGATCATGGTGAGAGTGAGACACGTTCCTATCAGAGGAAGGGGAAAGGCAAGGAGAGACAGCATACTACTGTTCATGATGATTCGTCCTCCATGGCACAGAGTTTTGGATCTTTAGATGTTGAAGGATCATCGAGTTCTTATGGAGAGCAGTATCCACTACAGCTGAGCCAGGGACACTATCCATTCTACTATTTTTAGCAGCCTGGACCAATAGATTCATCGGATAGCAGTAATTACGGTAATTCATTTGGGTATCCTGGAGCACACATGCAGACATCTGATCCATTTGGAATCTTTCCAATGAACCAATATCCGTATGGTTATTATGCTATACCTATACCTACTGGACCAGTAGCTCCTCCACACGAGCATCCTGGTTATCCTACGCCATCTCCTCCGACACCACCACAACCAGAGCCAGATCTTTGCTACTACTATTCTAATTTCTCTCCAATTGGTATCATGACACAAGAGTATGAGTAGCATGTCAGTTCATATCAGAGAGAGTATAGATTTCGGATGGGATGGAAACATTACTGCCACTTTATTGGCGAGAGAGCAAGGTTTGAGCCTCACCATTCATTTCAGTACTGATTTGGCAGCATTATTGTATGTTTTTTACTGTTTGTATTATTGTTTCAGTTTAATTTGAAATTTGGATCCTATTTGTCATTTTGATTTATGCACAGGCCACAGCATCAGCCGAACCATTACATTTACATGTCACATTGCATTTGCATGATTTTATGAAGTGTATAACTGCTACTTGTAGTAATTTTAGTACAATTATATATGCAAATACAATTATTTTACATATTATATATGTAAATCATTGATTTTTAGTGTAAACAAGCAAAAAAAAAGCTGGCGAAATTTCAGTACCACACCGCCGAAATTTCGCTCAATTCACTGGAAAATGAATTTTCCAGTGAATCGTCGATATTTCAATGGCGTGCCGCTGAAATGTCACTCGGTGCCCTGGGCGACATGCCCAGCGGCACCGAAACTCAAAACCTTGGCCTAGATTTCCCACATAAAATGGGATATGTTTAAGTCCACATAAATCCTATTAGTATCAGTATAGTAGGTTAGGACTTTTAAGAGAATCTATATGCCAACCCCTCTCTGTGTAACAAAGACATCAGATCTAGGAGAAGCATTTTGGCGATGTTGCAAACGTGTTCCAGCAAAAACTTATTATATAAAATGGGTTAGGTGGACAAATGCAGTTCACCAAGCCTGCCATATGTAAGTTCATGACTCATCAAGTTTCTTACACTAATGCATCAGGCTAGAGCCTGCCCTCCTTACTTCAATATGCAGCAGTTTTGTTCCATCCACAAAACTCCACGAAATGTGAAAGGGCACCACCATAACATAGAGCATAAAATCTCTTACCAAAACCATTCTCAATCTACTAATAACCTCAGCAACAGACTAGAGCATAACCCAAGTAACCCTAAATTGGCAACTGCAGGAGCTCCAGATCTCACTTTGAAAATCATAATTCAAGAATAAATTGTCCACCCAGTCAACCACCCTCTTACATATATGGCAGTGATTTGCAACAGTCCCATTTCTATACAGAAGAAATAAGATACAAGAATAAAAAACCAAGAAAAGATAACATGCAAATGCTAATCAAAAATAAAAATTTTCATTTTCGCAGCCTTTCCAGATTCATCATATCATTGATCCCAAATTTGAAAAGCTACCGAACATGGATGATAGACAGGCTAGTCACACAAAATATTTACATACTAACTATAATCTACGAAATACATTTAACAATGCTATATATCCAAAAGAAAATATTGAAATAATAAACAAAGGGAAGGTTAATAAAGCACTTAGGCTGATACCTTACAAACTTACAGTCAGCACATAAAGTCCCTATGAAATGCTGACAAATGTACTGGTAGAGTCTCCAAGCATCATTGCCAACCACATCTGCAGTTGCTGCGCGCATTGGAGTTATTGGAGGATGGTCACCTGCATCTGTCCCCAGCCATGGCTTATGAAAACCATTAGCTAGTAGGGACATTACACAATCACCCCATGTTGGATTATTTTGTTGTGCTTCAAGCACGGCTCGAAAATCAAAGGAAGACGGGTACGCAGTGCTCTCTGTACGGGGATAGCTACAGTGACAGCATTTAAAAATGAATAAATATAATAGAACCAAGACAAGAAATAAAAGCATGGTTCAAAGTAACTCGAGATTCACCTTTCCCCTAACCAAAGGAAATATCAGAGTTGGCAGAACATTCCACAATATACTACAATATATCATGATATATTGTGATATATCATGATAGATCCCCTTGTATTATTTTCTTCATTTCATATAATAGATAAATAGACCAAAATAAGGGATATTAACCTAATTCCTATCCACAGGCATATATAATCCAAAGCTCTTCCAGATTTCAATTTTTTTTAATCAAATCACTTCATAACTCAATTAACCACTCAATTGAAAATAATTACAATTTTTCAGAGGATTTACGTGTTGTTTCTACATTCATAGTTTAGGAACTCTAAGAACACATAATGGTAAACTGTAATGTTGATCATAATTTTCTTATTCATTTATCAGGAAAGGAAGATGGATTGCAAGTGAAATTATTCCTACGATAGATTAACATGAATCTCATCAAGATTGGTGAAAAACAACGTTTTGGATATTTCAAACAAGATATAAAGCTATGGATCTGTAAGTCATAGGTTAATTACCCCCCAATCTTTTGTACATTGGTAGGAGATCCCCTTTTAGGAGAAACTTGGTGAAGGGGGTTTATGCCTTGATACTATGTTTCCTTTGTGGGAGAGTGACCAAAAAAAAGCCATGCATTAACTAGGTAAAAGATGAAAGTCCAACCTACATGTTGATTAAAAATAATTTCTAATTAATATTGAAATATTTTTATGCTTAGATTACACATAAAAAATAAAAATGAATTATTATTTAAAGAATTTTTTTTAAAACGTTTTAAAAAATAGACCATGTCATGAAATTGTAATTAAAAAAATATGTTATTAATAATCAGATTTTTAGGTAAATTTCTTAAAAAAAAACAAACACACACAAACCTTAAAAGTGGCTTCTCTTCTATACAAATGTGATCACGACCTTTTCACCATATTTTAGTAACTAATTAAGTTTATTCTTTTGGGTAATGTAACCATATTAAGTTTAAGACAGAAGATAGAAGACATCTCAAGATTAAAGGAAGGAAGCAAGTAAACATTATCTAGCAGTATGGTCAGCTGAATCCTAAGATTAAGTAGGGGTATTACACGATTTTCGTAAGATCTAAAATCAACGTAGTGAGATTTCAATGATATGCCACATGGTTATATTCTTTGATATGCATTTGTATATTATAATGTTAAATATACTAATTTTTTAGACAACAAACCTTTTATTTATGTCATATAGTGTTAAAGAGAAAAATATTGTGCAGTCAAACAACCATATCAATGCATGACTCATCCTATACCATTATTTTTTGGTAATATTTAAGTAATTGGGCAGTAAAATTGCCAACATAACATTCAACAAATTTCTATTCAAAATTATCAATTGGCATAATACTTCCCTACTTTTCTAACTTTCATGAAATTAATATTTCTCTTGATGCATTTTCTTGATATTTTCCTATGTTGGAGGGAGCAATATATGTCAAATAATATACACAATACTGATTTTTTTGGAAACTTGAATAAATGCAAAGCTGAAAGAAAAATGAAGGAAATAATGAATCACAATAATGTACAAATATACTTGTAAGGTTGAAAAGTCTCTAATTGTGAAGGAGACTTTAGACCCATTAGCCTTACCACTAGTTCGTATAAGATCATCTCTAAAGTGTTGGCTGAAAGGTTGAAATGTTTATACAATCGTTGTTTCCCCATATCAAAGTACTTTTATTGAAGGAAGACAGATAATGGATTGTACATTGATAGCCAATGAGTGTGTGGAAAGTAAACAAAGATCAAGAAGGCAGGGACTCGTGTGCAAATTGGATTTGGAGAAAGCCTTTGATCGTGTGGAATGGGAATTTGTAGATTCGGTATTAGTTTGGAAAGGATTTGGTGTTAGATGGAGAAGATAAATGAAAGGGTGTATGAATACAGTTGAATTCTCCTTCTTGCTAAATGGTTCTGTTATGGGGCAGTTTCCCTCCTCCTCCAGGGGTCTTCGTGAGGGAGATCTTCTATCCCCATTGCTCTTCACACTTATTGGGGATGTTTTGAGTTGGTTCTTTGAGTCAGCTTGTGAAAAAGAGCTAATAAAAGGATTTAAGATCCGTGAGGGGTTTGCGGCTATCGAGGTGTCTCATCTCCAATTTACAAATGACACTATTTTATTTTTGGATGCCTCTAGGGAGCAGCTTTACTGGGCAAGATGTATTCTACAATCTTTTGAGGTTGTATCGGGATTGCTGGTCAATTGAGAGAAGAGTTCAATCTCTGGAATCAATATTTCCGGTGAGCAGCTCTGTGAATTTGATGGTCTTTTAGGTTGGGGGGGAGGGGTGAGTGGCCTATGTCTTATTTAGGGCTTCCCCTAGGAGGTCAGCCTAGGTCGTTTGGTTTTTGGGATCCGGTCATAGAAAGACTAGAGAAAAGGTTGGCAAGTTGGAAAAGGAATTATCTATCATTGGGAGGTAGAATCACTTTGATTAAAGCAGTCTTAGCCAACATTGCCATTTACTTTATGTCTTTATTTAGGATGCCCTCTAAGGTGGTTCTCTTGCTAGAAAAGTTACAGAGGGACTTCTTGTGGGAGGGAGGGGGTTACAAGAAGGATCATCTGGTTAGAATGGATGTTGTGTGTAGGTCGAGGGAGAATGGGGGTCTAGATATTGGTCACATTGTGGATCGGAATTCGGTTCTTCTGGCTAAATGGTTATGGCGTTTTGGCAATGAAAGGGAGAGTCTTGGCATCATGTTATTAGAAGCAAGTATGGTGCGGCAGGAAATGGGTGGGATGTGGACTTGAGAGCAAAGCCTTTGGCCTCTAGTCCATGGAAGGCAATGGTGACATTAGCCCCTTTTTCTACTCCAAAGTGTGTTTTTGTGTTAGGTCTAGCATCTACATTTGATTTTGGCTTGATTTGTGGTGGGGCCAAGAAGCTCTTTCTTCCTTATACCCTTGATTATTTCGTTTGGTACTTTACCCGCAGGCTTTGGTGAGTAAGGTGATTCATCATGAATCCGTCAGTCTGTCTTGGAATCTTTCCTTCAAGCGGGACCTTAGAGAGGCAGACATGAGTGAATTGTGTTCCTTATTTCTCCATCTGAAGGATGCTTTCATTGATCCCTCTTCTTCAAACTCTAAGATTTGGTGCCCAGAGTCGTCTGGTTTGTTCTCTTGTAAAACTTTTTTCAAATCCTTCAGATCCGATGTCCCTCTCCCTTCTCCACCTTTTAATCTCAAATACCTTTGGTTCCATCTGGTCCCTCCCTAAATCCAAGCCTTTGTTTGGATTGTGTTATTGTCCAAGGTAAATACAACAGATGTGCTTCAACGAAAAAGGAAGTGGATGGCCTTGTCTCCTAGTGTGTGTTTCTTGTGTAGGAAAAGCGAGGAATCCTTACAACACCTTTTCTTACATTGTGCTTTCTCTAGGCAGATTCGGATCTGTTTTCTGGGTCAGATTGGATGGCTGAAGGTACTACCCTATACAGTGATTGACCTGTTCAACCAGTCGTTCTTCGAGGGGCTTGGTAAAAGAGGTAGAGTCCTCTATCGTGTTGTTTTTCAGACGATATTGTGGTTTATTTATCTGCACCAATTGAGGTGGTTTTGGACTCAATCAGCGCAGCCTCTATATCCTGCATATCTAGTTTGGATAGTTTTCGGGGCCTCACCGGAGCCGATATTTTGAGGGATTGGCATGCCACATCATATTCATCACCACCAGTTACTGGGAGAGTAGAGGTATGGAGTCCTCCAAAGGTTGGAGTGCTGAAGTTTAATGTGGATGATAGTTCTATGAGAGATACAGGTGCTTCAAGCATCGGTGGGATTCTAAGGAATCATTTGGGTCATACTTTATTCTTGTTTAACGGTACAGTTGGGGAGGGTGATGCTCTTAGGGCGGAGCTCCTGGCAGTTATCATGGGTTTGACCTTGGCAAGGAGGAAGGGTTATCACCATTTTATAGTTGAAGGAGATTCAGCAACAGTGTTTAGTTGTATGACAAACAAGTCACAAGGCCCATAGAAGATGAGATACATAATCAGAAAGACTTGATCCTTAGCTTCTTCATTGAACGGCTCGTTCAATCATGTTCTTAGATTGGGTAGTGAGATAGCTGACTTTTTGGCAAAAGCAGGAGTTAATAGATCCGATCTTTATGTGGGTTCCAGTGTTGATGATCCAGTGGGTATAGGATAATTTTTATTGGGGTGAGGTGCTGGTTGAGTTGTTGGGAGAGGACACTTGATGGTGGTAGAACTGGTTTGTTGATTTTTTGTTTCTTCTTTTGGGTTAGACTCTTCGAAGTTTGATCTTGTACATTCTCTTTCCTTATTTATATCAGATCTTCATTATTCATCAAAATAATATTAATAATAATAATAATAATAATGTACAAATAATATAAACAATATTTGCAATATAACCTTACATATGACAATATGTCAATAGGTGACACAATGTTATTACTCAACGTTTGAGTACTTTCATGAAATAAGGGATCTGGTTGAAGTTCCTTCTAAACCCTCAAACTCATTCCAACTTCCACTTTCCTTGCATTAAATTTAACTCTTATTGGATTTATCAGCTCTAGTTTGAGTCTAGACCCATTTTTGCAATAGATTGTGGAGATTTTAAGCATTCTTGGCCCAAAATGCATTATGATAACGTTTTCCTACATGGAAAATGCCAGTTTAGGCATGTGATGAATTAGTATGTAATCCATCAAAGACTCGTTCGAATTTAGAAAAGCTAGAAAAATTTTCAAATGACCATTGTTTTTTGTGATTTTAAAAAGTAAAAACTACATAAAAAACATGGAAGGTCGATCTACATGTTCCAAGGTTTACCGTTTCAGTGCCACCCATCACGAAACGAAATTTCGTCGGCGTGGCGCCGAAATGGTGAAAAAAATCAAAGAAGGCAAAAACTGGACAAAAATTGGATTTTTTTTTATTTTGTTGAAATTTCACCGACACGCAGCCAAAAATCAATAATGAAAATTAAAGAAATTTCCATTTCCCCTCCCTGTTTAGCCCTTTTTTGCTTGGCACACCACCCTATTTCATCGGCACCCCGCCAAAAATCACCAGAATTGCAAATCAGCGATTTTTTTGTTGTGAAATGCATCACTACCTAAAAAAAAACGAAATTTCGGTCCGAAATTATGAACACTAACATGTTCACCATAAAAAATTTGAAAAAAAAATTTGTTGGTTTTAATTATTTTGTGACAAGAGTATTTCATTTATCCTCAGACCAATCATGACAGAATGCAATTTGGGCAAAGTTATGTGCTCATTAAACTAGACTGAGGATGGCAAGACACTAGCAAGAACAAACAAAAAAAGGTATGTCAGTATTCTAGGAAAATTGTAGCATAGATGAGTGGGATGGAGCAGTGCTCTTGGAAGCTTGGTCACCTTGTTCATACGATAAAGTCTTTGGCTATTAATTTGAACATTTTATTCTAACACATGCAAATATCTGCCGAAGAAATTAATATAGGTGGCAAACGAGGGAGCTAACAACGCAATAATGTTTATGGGATAATTGTCGTAGGAGATGATTCAAGGAGATTAGTGCTTTTAACACTAGAGGAAATCAGTGTCCTCTTCACATTGTAGATGTCATGTTGTGTTTCCTAATTTTTTTTTTATTCAAATCAGAACCACCCCCCCCCCGACCCTGTGCAGTGGCGGGAGCCTCATGCACTAGGATAGCCCTTTTTTTTTTTTTATCTTGTGTTATTTTCTCTTTTTTTGGTGATTCAGTTCAAGAAGCCTATTTGTTGTATCCCTTTACCTTTTCTATAAATTCTAATTATTCTTGAAAAAAATTCATCAATGCTGACCAATTTCGTCTACCTTGTATCACGGAAGTGAATCATAGTATATAGTTTATGTAAGATAAAAAATAACAGACTAAATTCAGAAAATGTAAATTGGAATAGCCTATATCATATGTAATTACTCTTCAGTAGCAAAGAAATCAATATTATTAATAAAATCATTTTAAGGAAAAATATAAAATCCAAAGAATGATGATTTCATTATATAATCATCACTCTTTTTTATGCTTTATATTTTTTAGTTATATAATGATTATATAAAATCATTATATAATCATTACAAGAACAGCGACCAATTTCCCAAGTAAACCTCTTAAAATGTAGAGTTTATGAAACATATATTCAATAATAAAGAAAGAAGAAAAGTAGAGAAAGCCATACGAATTTAGATGATATACACTAAGTTATGAGGAAACTTAGTGAGATGATTCAATGGAGGTAGTAATGAAGATGATAAGGGCTGCTTGAAATCCCTCCAATCTAGGGATTGAGAAGGGCAGGAAGCCACACCAGCAAGGAATTTGTGCTTCATTACGACATAAGTGCAAGTGGAGGCAAAAGAATTAGGTAATGAGGGTATTGTGGTGGTTATTGATAGAGGTGGCAATATATGAGTATGAATTGAGTTTAGTCATACTTTATAATCATGTTAAATGCAACATCAAAGACACTAAGGTTATCAACCCTAACAGGTTTGAACATAAGAAGAATCAAAAGATGAACGGTGTTATGTTGCAAACCAACCCAAAATAGAGGGTTTTAGCAGGGCTAATAATATTGAAGGCATTAGTACCACATGTTCTTCAACCCAAACCCATATAAAATTAGGTTGATTCATGGGATAGTTTGGCTGTGTTCGGAAGTCTGGATTCCGGGAGAAATGAAAAGAAAATGCTGAAATTTTCTTTCTTCTGCTTTTGGAATGAAAGAAAGTGATTTGAAGAGAAAAATTGTCAAAAAAATTCTCTTCCTTTCGCTTTGGAGGTAAAAAATTCACTCCTAAAAGGTAGAGATTTTAAAAGCAAGAAAAGAAAATCCACCATGACCAACCACTATTAACCCACCCACCCACCCCACCGCCACTAGCACCACCCCCCATCTACCAGCCCACCACCGCCATTCCCACCACTGCTGCCACCCACCACCACCACTCCTACCACCCCACCACCAATCTCCACCACCACAACCAACTCACGCACTACCACACCTCCACTCTCACCACTAACCACCCCACCCACCATCTTATTTTCCTTTCTCTTCAGTTCTTTTCTTTTTTAGGTTCTTTTATTTTCTCCCAGATCTAGGGTTCCAAACACAACCTTCAGAAATTTCCATCCTAAGAAATGGTGATGATCAAGATAGCATATGGAAATTCAGGAAGGTGTCCTAGGACTTCTAGGGGTGACACTAGGGCATAAATTGGTGGTAATAATAGTAGGCGCAATGGGGTAAGCATGTGGTGTAGCTGAATGCTCGATCCTCATATGGACAAAGCTAAAGAGAGTTCCTACGGGGCAGATAAAGATCTAGTGACAGAGAGAATCCAGCAACAGAGTATGAGAGAGAGAGAGAGAGAGAGATCATGCTTACTAGTTGACTTCAGGCTCCTTCCACCATAGGAGAGAAAGGGTTGAAGATGGAGAAAACATCACGGCGTCTTTAGTTTTTTGCTAGAATATCAGAATTTGATTTTGAGTTATTTTGAAGAGAAGATGCTGAGGATCCAAGAATTCACCTCTTAAGTGGATTCTGACTTCAAGCAAGATTTAACAATTTGATTATAATCTCATCAATCATCTGAGCCAAATAACCTTGCCCAGATTCTACAATCAGATTCTAGAATGCCCTCCAAATGCTGCCCTAGAGTACTAATGAATCAAATGGTTAAGACAACAGTTTCTTTTTTGCCTATATGTATACACTCACCATCGTTGCCTTTTGTAATGTTTTCAGTTATTTGGATGTAAACAAGTCTGATTCAGCATTATAGAAAGTTCCACTAATTCTCCAACTCCTTTTGCAAAATTCCACTAATTCTCAAACTCCATTTGCAAAATCTATATTTCCCAAATTTTGAGGTGCTATTGTTTCCAATATATTGACTTTTAAAACCCCCCTAGCATTTGAAAAGATGAAGCAGTCAAAGGGAATGGTTCCTTGGTCAATTTATATTAAGCTTAAATAATTTTGGAACGCTTACTCATTTGCTTGTCTATGCCTTCGCTAACAAGGGGGCATGGGTACTTGTTTACACCCTATACAGACCAGCAAATAGAGAGAGGCCACGTGGTATCTACATGGCCTGATTCAATCAGAAAGGCCACGTCATAAACACATGTAGGCCTAAATTACTCAGATAGGCCACACCGACATACACGTAGGCTAAGCACCCAACCAAAGCCACGTAATCATATAAGACAAACGTCCTCACATTTTTAAGGAATCACGTCATTATCAGCAGAAGGCCGGCCGTTAGAGAGTGGGCGATTACAAGCAAAGAAGTTAGTCGTTCAGGATCATGGCCGGGAAGTTATTTCTCACGAATGGAAAACTGCAGACGAATAACCTCCATGAAGATCGTGCAAAAGTGGGACGTTGGGCAACCGTCAAGGGTTGGCTATAAAAGGCACAAACTCGAAGAGCTCGAGGACAACCTCCACCAAAAAACCGCAACCGGTTATCATAATGTTAATTTGATCATCCGTGATCTTTATCCCCTCTCCTACACCACAAACTGTAGCCAGAAGGATAAATTAGGACTTCTCTCACTGCTTTCAGTCGCAGTGACACCTTAGACCCCTGTTTACTTCGATTGACGTCAGAATCCTACCACCGGCAAGTAAGTTGAGGCCGCCCCTAACTCGCAGTTCTGTACCCCGATTACGGCTACAGAATCCCGAGTAGCCGGTCCCGAGACTGACTTTGATCAAGCCAGGTGACTTGTGTACTTTCGGTTAAATAGCAATCCTAGGTGAACCCTTGAATTGGCTTTGTTAGCAGCCGCCCCCTTCCTCCTGTTCTTATACTCCGAGTATGGCTATAAGACCAGGATAGGCCGGTCCTGCAAGCCTTGTCAGTTTTCTTCTTGTTTTTATTTCCTTTTGGGGATTATCTGTTGTAACTTACGGCCATCGGCCGATTTTATAATAAAGTGACATGCCATCAACTGCTTTGACTTTCAAACACATATAAGAACCCAAACGAAGACCGAACCCCTAGTCTTTATTTTATCGCCTGATCGGTTTTATTACAAGTGACTTACAGTATGGCTAAACCGACTCCGGTTTAGATTCGGAACAGGTGCCCAGGGTTAGGACCCGACCCGAAATATTTGTATCAATTGATACTGGCACGCCCACGCAGAGACACATCATCAACATCATCACGTGTCCATACCGGCCCAATTTCGAAGGAACATCCTTTTTTGGCACACTCGGTGGGACCCCTCATCTTTGAAAGAGTAGTAATGGCGGCAAGAAGAAGTACTCAGCATGCTGAAAACGTAATGCCAGAGGAACCTGCCGAATCTCAGGTAAATCCTCCTTATGTTTCAGAAGTTTCGGAAGAAGGACCTTCAAGTTCTTAGCCGGATCTAAACGAACGGCTTATCCAGGCCCTACAAGGTCTTAGCCAGCAAACGGCAGGATTTGGCCAGGGTATTAATAAAATTTCTTCCGATAACGGTAGAATCCTAACAGTATTACATGAAGGATTCTCAACAATGGCAAGACCAGCCATGATGGCCGAACGAGCCGAGACATCGGCTGAACTTAGGTGGTAACGGCTGAAATGAACCGGCCAACGTTGCCGCTGTTGGGGGAGAAATACCCCCCGATATTCCAGTTCCCCTTAACGTGCCTCTTCCTGAGGTGCACCCGGGGGGGGGGGGGGGGGGGCACAAAGGGAGGCTCATAAGAATCATAGAGAGGGTATTGGTTTAAGAAATATGGCCATGAACCGAAATTATATTCAGAATGTGATTCAGGAAATGGTCGGAGATCAGTATCACCGATGATTAACTAGGCCAGTATATCGGAAAGCTTACCCAGTCTAGATTGACCAGCAGTTTGAATTTCCTAGGGGTTATAAAATTCCTAAATTCACCTTGTTCTCAGGAAAAGGCCAACAATCTACCATTGAACATATTGGCCGATTTACAGTTTATCGAACGGAACCCGAAGTAACCATGGTTGATCTTGTTCGGTTAAGACAACAACCAGGGGAATCGGCCGATAAGTATATCGCCCGATTTAAACGCATGAAAACAAATGCCGGATTCTTTTACCAGAATCGGAATTTGCTAACTTAGCCTTAAATGGTTTGGATCTTGAACTTAAGAAAAAGTTTGAAGGCGAACAATTCGAGGACTTATTTGAGTTGTCCGCCAAAGCCATTAAATATGAATGGCTCTTACAGGAGAATGGTGAAAAGAAAGCCTCATCCTATGGGACCTATTATAAGGACTCAAATTTTGAAAATGCTGTTGTAGATCCTTCTCCGAAAATCTAAGGATACCGGAGATACGAAAGAAATGAATTCTTTTAGCCGAAATTATTCTTTTGATATAAATAAAACGGCCGAAATATTTGATTATCTGGTGAAACATGGTTTTTTCTGATTAACCAGAGACCACCCCTTTATTCCGACCAATATAGCGGCTAAGGGTAAATCATGTAAGTGGCATGGAATCAAAACTCATGAGACTAACGAATGCACTGTGCTGCGTAATGTGATACAGGAAAATATCGACAAGGGGCTCTTGAAATTTACAGAAGTGGACAAGGGAAAGATGCAGGTGAACACACAGCCATTTCCTAAGGATGTACCAGTAAATATGGCCACAATTGGCCTACCAAAGCAAACCCCGGCCATCAAAGTGGACTTGGGTGGACCATCATCAAATAAACCAAAACATGAAACACCACCAGTCCGAAGTCAGGTGAACTTACGGCCAAGGAATGATTGAAGGTATCCACCTACTGAAGGCCGAACTTCACGCCATGAAAGGCGTGGCGAGATTTGGGGTGAGTGGTGGCACAAACCTAGGCCTAGACCCAACCGAAGTACGTTTATAGAGGAGAGATATAGAAAAACAGCTCCGGAAAAACATGCATCGGTGTCTTCTGGGTTCTCGTCCACCCAAGGTGCAACCACGAAGCGGCCAGAGACGGCGGTAAAAGTGTATGAAGACTCTTCAGTTAAGCAACACGTCACACCCGAGGGTTCAGCCAAGATAGAAGTGTTGCCAGACCTTCTTTGTGGTGACTGTAGATGGAGATTGGGAATACCCCCACGGCACATTCAACACGAAAGAGAAAGATCCATAAGTTCAAAAGACACGCCTAGAGCACAGGGGGGGGGGGGGGGGGGGGGGGACGAGGCAATTTCACTGGACTTCTGGAAAACAAGTTTCATCATGGACGCCGATGAGGACAGCATCCCCGTATAACCCAACTTGGGAGAGCGGATATATGACTTATGAACAAGAAATGATGGTAAAAGGGGATAAGCCTAAAATGGTGAAACCCCCTATTGTTCAAATAGGTCATTCGAAAAAATTGACTCATCCTAAATTTCCTTTTTATTCGCAGGAAATGGTCGCAGCCATGACCAGGATGCAAAAGCGATGCTAGCAGCGACAGCAAGCCAGTATGCGACATCAGGAACAGAGTACTGGGTCCTCTCAACCGTATGGATGTTCTAGGTTTGCGGCTAAGAAACACACCCCAAAGCTGCAGAAGCTCAAAAAGAGTCCAATACCAGGTTCATCTGATATTTCGAGCACTGTGACTGAGCTTGTTTCCAACACGATGACCTCAAGGACCGAAAAATCGGTTTCGGACGAGGATTTGACAGATAACTTCGCCGGAGGAGAAGGACAACAATTATTGATCAATCAAATGCTGACTGAATATAGCAGGATGTCGACTCCCTCCACGGTAGAAGTAACAGAAGAAGTAGTGCCTGAAACCCCCGAGGTTAAAACTAATGATTCATTGAGTTAGCCGCCACTGAGCGCCGACGCTTCAATAGCTGAGATTTGTTTCGGCCGGATGCCCCCAATCCCATTGGATTGTAATATGGTCCTTACTTTGCCAATGACTTTTAAGGCAAGCATAGAATTGCCACGTTTGGAGGACATCACTGACGAAGGGGATCCGGTAGCACTATATGTAATCAATCCAGAACACCTTGGGGAAGAAGACAAAAATCAGAAACCGGCCGACAACGAGCAAATCGGCCAGGTTGAAAAGGTATGTTTTGCTAAACCATCTTTTGCCATGACCCAACATTTGAAACCTTTGTTTATAAAGGTTCACATGAATGGTATCCCGATCAATCGAGTTTTAATTGATAACGGGGCAGCAGTTAATTTCATTCCGATATCTACAATGAGGAAACTGGGTACATCTTTTTCGGATTTAATTCAGTCAAAGATCGCCATCACTAACTTTGCAGGTGGTGTCACAGGAACCAGAGGAATCCTCCCAATCGAATTAACGGTTGGGACGCGGCAGTCTTTTACGGCGTTCTTCGTCATTGAGTCATCAATCGGATACAACGCATTGCTGAGAAGAAATTGGATCCATTCGAATGAATGTGTACCATCTTCTTTGCACCAATCGTTGCTTTTTTGGAAGGATGACGATATCGAAGAAATAAAAGCCGATAGTCGGCCTTTTGCCGTAGACTCTAATGCCACACACACATCCCTTTATGATGAAGGGATAAAACCCATTGTATTTGTGGGATACGATAAGAATGGGCGGCCGATTGCTTCAATTTCGGCTGAAAAATATACGGCACAATAACGGCTCGAGAAAGATGAGGTAGCCGATGTTGCCGCACTTAAAGAGTTACTAAATGATGGTTGAACGAGCAGAAGCAGCAGAAGCTGTTCTGAGGAAAATAACGGCTTATATGTAGGAAGTAAAGGTGAGGGAGTTTCAACAGGATAATGAATGGCTGGGAAATGGTGAAACAACGGCAAATTCTGCCGAATTTATCAATGAACAGGGTGAAGAAATGACAGTAGATCGGGATGAGATAACTCTCGCCGACCTACAAGCTGCACCAGCCAAATTGGAAGATTTGAAAGTTGACACCCAAGACCCTCTAGAAGAAATTAATTTGGGAACGGAAACGCAGCGGAAGCCAATTTACATAAGCAAACTGCTACCACCACATGCCAAGCAAAAGATGAAACAGCTATTGGCCGATTATTCCGATTGCTTTGCTTGGACTTATCAGGAGATGCCAGGATTGGACAGAAGAGTGGTATGAGCACAGGCTTCCTATTAAGCCAAAATTTAGACCATTCAAACAGCCTTCTAGAAGAATGGCCGATAATGTAATTAGTAAGGTAAAAGTACAAATAGAACGGCTTCTAGCGGCCGGGTTTATCAGGCCCATTCGGTATGCCGATTGGCTTTCCAATATTGTACCTGTAATTAAGAAAAATGGTCAAATTAGAGTATGCATCAATTTCCATAACTTGAATTCCGCAACTCCCAAAGACGAATACCCTATTCCGATAGCTGATCTATTAGTAGATAACCCATTACGGCATAGATTTTTGTCATTCATGGATGGCCATTCTGGCTATAATCAAATATATATTGCAGAAGATGATGTAGCTAAGACAACATTTCATTGCCCAGGGGCACTAGGAACTTATTGTTGGGTAGTCATGCCTTTCAAACTAAAAAATGCCGGCAATACATATCAAAGAGCGATGAATCTAATCTTTTACGATATGATTGGTCAAATGCTCGAGGTTTATATTGATGACGTGGTAGTAAAATCTCAGACCGGGATTGACCATCTACAACATCTAAAGCAAGTATTTGAAAGACTTAGGAAGTACAAGTTGAAGATGAACCCATTAAAATGCGCTTTTGGAGTTTCGATCAGAAATTTCTAAGGT
Source organism: Buxus sempervirens (assembly GCA_947561395.2). Taxonomy (NCBI): domain Eukaryota; kingdom Viridiplantae; phylum Streptophyta; class Magnoliopsida; order Buxales; family Buxaceae; genus Buxus; species Buxus sempervirens. Next base: position 24,727,993 of record OX387192.1, read on the forward strand.
TTTCTTGTCCATCAAAGGGGCATAGAAGTTGACAAGAATAAAGCTAAGTCGGTCATAGAAGCCAAGCCACCGGCCAATAAAAAGCAGCTACAACGGTTGCTCGGCCAAGTCAATTTCCTAAGAAGGTTCATTTCAAACTTGGCCGGAAAGCCAGGGTTTTATCTCCATTGTTGAAACTCAGAGATACAGAGGAGTTTGTCTGGAATGATGAACATCAAGCAGCATTTGAAGGCATCAAACAAAATTTGGCAGAAGCACCAGTTTTGGTGCCACCATCAAAGGATCGACTGCTGAAATTATACATAGCAGCAGCGGATGATTCGATTGAAGTTTTGCTTGCACAAGAAAATGATCAAGGTTTTGAGCAAGTTATCTATTATCTTAGTAGGTTTCTTAGTCCAGTGGAAGAAAGGTATACTAATTTAGAAAAATTGTGCCTTACACTCTACTATGCAGCTACTAAGTTGCGTCATTACCTTCTTTTGGCAAAAGAAATTTTCGTAATAGCTGCCACTGATGTGGTCAAATATATGCTCACACAGCCAACCGTAAGTGGCCGGCTCGGAAAGTGGACTTTAACTCTAATGGAACTCGACTTCAAATACGTCCCACAGAAAGCTATAAAAGGACAGGCATTGGCTGATTTTCTGGCCGATCACCCATCCAGCATTTTCATTCAAGAAAAAGAACTGGATATCCCAGTCTTTCATGCCGGGTTCTTTTATTCTGAATTTCAGCCGTGGACATTAGAGTTTGATGGTTCAAAAACGGGATTTGCCTCCGGAATCGGCATAATCCTAACTTCACCGACCGGTGAGAAGCATGAGTATGCTTTTCAGCTTGAAGAACAAACTACCAATAATCAAGCGGAATTCGAAGCCATGATCATAGGATTGGAAATCTTATGGGAAATAGGTGCTTTCGCAGTCAATATTGTAGGGGATTCTCAGCTGGTCCTAAAACAAGTGGAGGGACTATATAGTTGCAACAGCGAAGCATTGATGCCTTTGTTGAAGAAGGCCAGATTTCTGGTCGAACAATTCAATAGAATTGAATTTGAATATCGGCCTAGGAATGAAAACTACGAAGCCAATGAACTCGCCCAGATAGCGTCCGGACTCAGATTGTACAATCCAACCAGAACGGTGACCGTACAGTCTCTTCCCAGCGCAGTAAAAAGACAATTTCTGGTGGATTCTCATACATGTTTTAACCAGACCATACAGTTGGATTGGAGAAATGAAGTATGGCAGAACCTTAAAGATCCTACCACAAAGGTGAGTAGAATGATTAAAAGAAAAGCTACCAATTATTTCATTATGGGCGATGAAATATATAAAAAAGGCTTCGACGACATTCCACTCAGGTGTGTTGGTCCCACAGAGGCCAAAGTAATCATGGCTGAAATACATGAAGGAATTTGCGGTGCACACCAAGCCAGAATTAAGATGCGATGGTTACTGCGACGGCATGGTTATTATTGGCCTACAATTTTGAAAGATTGCCAAGCATTTGCCATCGGATGTCAGGAGTGCCAAAAGCACGGACCTATTCAAAGGGTGCTGGCGATAAAGTTACAACCAATAGTCAAACCATGGCCCTTCAGAGGATGGGCGATGGACCTAATAGGCAAGGTATACCCTCCTTCATCTAGGCTACATAATTTTATCATAGTTACTACCAATTATTTCACTAAATGGGTGGAAACTAAACCTTTGAAAAAAGTGGAACAATCGGATGTGATTGAATTCATCAAAGAACAGATAATCCATAAATATGGGATTCCAGAAACTATTACAACAAATTCTGGTACTGTGTTTGTAGGAGAAGCAGTGACCGAATTTGCCAAAACATATGGCATAAAAATGATACAATCAACTCCTTATTATGCACAGGCAAATGGACAGGCCGAAGCAACCAATAAGGTATTAAAAAACATTTTGAGAAAGATGATTGAACATAAACCAAGAAATTGGCACAAGCTCTTATCTGAAGCTTTGCGGGCATATCGAATGTCTTATAAAACATCTATTGGAACTACTCCTTTTGCTCTCACTTTCGGCCATGAAGCGGTCATTCCAGTTGAAATTACGGTCAAATCTTTGAGGGTTGCTATTCAAGATAATTTTACCCCCAAGGAATACACAGAGGCCATGTTGGCTAAACTTGAAGACTTAGAGGAAATGAGAAGGTTAGCTTTAGACTGGTAGATGGCACTCAAACAAAGAGTCGCCAGGTCCTATAACCTCCGAGTCAAACATAAGTCATTTGCCCAAGAAGACCTTGTTTGGAAAACACTTTTGCCTATGGGAAAGAAGGATTTTCCATATGGAAAATATTCGCCCACGTGGGAGGGACCATTAAGAATCAGCAAAGTATTGCCCGGAGGGGCATACCATATATAGTCACTAGATGGCCTAGAAGAGAAGGTTATTAACGGCCAGTTTTTAAAGCGGTATTTTCCCACTCTATGGGAAAGCCGCGAAATCAATAACCAACTGGAGGAAAACCAGGAATAAATTAATTCTTGACTGCTCGGTATATGCAAAGCCAAATCATGGCATTGTCAAATTGAAGTGCCGTCAGTATACGAGCAGACTAAACTGAACAAAAGATTTTCTCAAGATTTTCTCGATCCCATTGATCTTCCTCTGAGTATTTGGTCTATAAATACTAGAGTTAGCATTGGCCATCTTCGTCATAAGCAAGAGAAGAGGAATACGTAGTATGACGAAAGAAGTATGGTGAAGGACCAAAGGCCGATCACGGATGGTAAAGATGATCGGGAAAGATGAAGCAAACCTAGTCGATAAGTTTTTAGGAATGGGCGGAATTGGAAAGGGCTGCTCTACTCTCGTTGACCCCATCACGGTAGGTCTTCTACCACCGAGTTCTGGGAAGAGACGAGAGCTCTCCTCTCTGACCGACATTTATGCCGGTCGGTTTTTAGCCATTCCTCCCTTTCTTGTCCCTCTGCTTAAATTGGCCCTCGCTGACACCATCAAAGGGGCTATTTGCAAAAGAAGAAATCGGAGGGACCTTCTGGCCCCGGCTGTATTATCCGGCCTTGGTTGTATGAAAGAGCCAGAAGAGATCGGCTTTGGTTGTATGAAAGATCAATGTTGAAATAATATATTTTAATTATTTTTTCAGTTTGTCTTATACGTACCAAGCAGTTGATATAAATAAAACGGTGAGTATGTTATGCAAGCGAAACATGCAAAAAATTATCGTTCAAATAAAAATAGAAGCCGACCAACCGGCTGAGAAATAAAAAATTTAATATGCCAAACACATGGCACCACCAAGAGTTAAATACCGAAAAAACGGTATATTGTTACAAAGTATTTCTGGCACAAAGAGAAAAATTTACCTTGCATGATCGTGCTCGGCCCTTTCCCATAGACACTGCGCTTCCGCTCGACGAACCTCCAGTTCTCATTCGCCTTCCAGATGGCTCCGTAATCCAGAAGAATTTGCCTCGAGCAAATCTCTTTCAGTCTTTATAAACGCCCAAATTTTTTCTTCTTCTGCTTTCAACCGAGATTCTGCTTCTGAGGAGGATGCTGATGAGCCATGCATAAAGAGAGAAGCCCGCTCGAAGGGGAGGGTGCGAAGGGCTTGTCTTAGTTCCTCGATCCATTTAAAGCAACGGACACCAATGTTAAATTCTCGACGCAGTTCAGAGCATCTAGTCGCAACAAAACGAAGAAAGCTAATGGCCTCTCTTAGCCTTGGGATGGCATTGTAGAAATCAAACATCGAGAACAGGCGACTTGATTCTGAAGAATCTCCTTGAGAGTTGGCCGCAATGGCTTTGCAGAGTAAGGATCGTAATTCCTCCACTTCACTGTCAAACAAGTTATCGGGGTGACGAAAGACTAACGCACGAAGTCATTCGCGGTCATTAAAATCAGAAAGGAATCGTGGACGAGGTTCCACTCCAAAATCGACAAACCTGAGATAAGGCTCTATTGCCTTCAACCATCCTCAAACGAATCTGAAACAGCTGTTGGGAAGACCTTGAAGTTCTTCTTCCACGGTAGGGGGATCACGTGGAGGAGAAGGCAACTCTTCTAAGGAAGAATCAGAGGAAATAGTTTTTATGGCAGGAGGAGATCGAGGAACAGGTGTGGAATATTCTGGCAGGATGGGAACAGAAGGCATCTCTGAACCAGCAGCAGGCGTAGTAGTTCTTGCTGAAGGGTGTAATGGGGAAGCATGACAGTGGAACGGACGAGGAGGAGTCGGCATAGGGGACGACCGTCCGCTACCTCCAGAACCAGCAGGAAGGCCATACCGAGTATGAGACAGGTCAATATCTTCTTCCTCATCTGAAGAATCATCAGTGACGGTGATATGCTCATCCGGATGCCGAACCTGAAACCGCATATTAGAACGGGTAGCGTAATCCCGACTCTTGAGTACTTCGCTAATCCGCCGTTTTTTCAGTGGTGATCTTTTGAACGACGGCCGGGCCTTGGGGACAGTTGCCATCGGTTTCCTTTTGCCCTTTGCTTTCTTGCTCTCCAGGCTTGTCGATTGATATCCCTTTGAAGGACAATAAACAAATTAAGACGACAGTATGTCGAAAGCCAAATCAACAAGTTAGAAATGTTACCTGAAAATCGAGTGTCATAAGATTCATGAAGGTTAGTAATGCGGTCGATATCAACATCAGTCGGCCGAAAGAGTTGTGTATAAGAGGCAAGATCAAGTGTAACGAAACGAGAATAAGTGTGAGCCCACCACGGCCCGAACGAAGGTTCGGCTGAAGCTTCACGAAGAGGATAATTGAGAAACCGGTTGGTGAGAGTGTAGAATCGATTGGCGATTAAGGATGAATAGTGAGGGTTAACGATCGGCCAAGAGCCGCCATTAACAGAAGAGAAACGAACAAGTGGAATACCTTGACCGTAGCCGAGCTGCCGACTAACAAAATGCGGCAAATAAATTTCGACCGCGTCACTTCGAGAGGTTGAGAGGGTATCACGGTTATACAGGCCAAACGGAAGTTCCTGGGCAATGACAAAACTGGCTATGGCACGTCGACGGGTATCATGAGAAGCATTAATATCATCATACAGAGGGGTTCCATGAAATTCCTTCAAAGAAAAGCGATAGAACAAGGGTCGATGACGTTCTTGTTTGTCCTCCAAAAAGTGACAGAGAACATCACCAAAGGGTAAACGCCGAGGTGTCGCTGTAAGCCAACTACGACCGGTATAACGAAGTTCAGGAAGAGGACTATTTGCGGCTTCACAGAAAAAGTTGGGGAAATATTCGTAAAACCAAAACTGCAAAAACCAAAGGGGGCCGATAACAACCCCTAGTCGGCTAAAAGATAGATTATACAAGCCACGATAGACTTGTCCAAAAAAGAAAGGAGCTAGGGCTAGACGACGACCCTGAGCAAGAGCCACCGCAATGCCGGCAAACTCCTTAACCATCTGAGCATATGGACCGCAGCAAAAGAAGCGGCAAAAAAGCATGGAAAGAGTAATGCTCTTGAAAGGAAGGAATGGCTTCGGAATCCGTTGTACTTTCTGCACGAATAAAGGTGCCGAAAGCAGAAGAAGCATAAAAGGTATCGAAAGCAGGAGCAGGAAATGAAGATAGACGATGATCTATTTCTTCACCGAGGATCGGAAGACCGGTAATACAGCAAACATCGAGGATCGTTGGAGTCATGGGGCCGTGGTAGAAAGAGAAAGTATTGGAATCACAGCACCAAAAGAATGCAGCCACGTCAAGTAAGATAGGATTGAAAGGAATATAGAGGTGGAATAGAAAATCATCTCTGCTAAACCAAGTCGGACCCAGTCGCCCATCAAATGAGGGCGTAGTCTAGCTACCCACCTGTTCCAGTTGGAGACACATCTTGGCCACGAACGAGGAGGCCTAGTTAGGGGAACCCAGTTTACATCCCCGTTGTTGGCAATTAGGTGATAAGGGTAATCCAAAACATCTGGAACAACCGGGTTTTCTTCATTAGTGCATGGGCCTAAAACGATACCGTTTTCGCCTTCATCGAACAAGTTTAGATCGTCGGGATTTTCGTTCGCCATGGCCGATGTGAGATACCAAATAGGGAACGTTTACAGAAAGGAGAGGAAGAAGATAGCACAGTACAAAGGACGTATTCCAGAAGAGAAAAGATTTGTAATGATTCTCGATATCGGGAAGGATTTCAATAAGACGGTTGGCTTCCCGAGAAATTCGAAAGAAGATCGATAAGACGGTTGCTTTCCCAAAAAATTCGAAACGAAGGCTCGAGATCTCCTCGGGTAAGGCATATCGAAAATAAAGATCATATGGACATGCCAATTTGAAAAGATAATTTTTGGCAAAAAAAGGGGCCGATGGTGACGGCTATGACAGTTGGCACATGGATTTCAGAAAATATACAAATCCATTAAACATGTTCAAAATGAAACATTTTTCAAATCTAGATACAATTGATTGAAGGATTCTTCAGAAGACCGCATCGAATTTTCCAACCCGGATTGAACCAAGCGTAACCATCGATAAGACTTTGCTCCAATTTCCAAATCCCGGGCGGCCTCCTCATATTGGAGTGTTTTTGCCGCCAATAAGCCTTCATCCACAGGATTGGCCCGAAGCATCGCCCCCTGTTGACGAAGCAAGTCCAACTTCTTATTCTGCAGTATTTCAATCTGACGGTCAACCTCTGCTACATCAGAGCTAATTAAAGCCAGCTGTCGAGTCCTCTCAGAATATTACTGCTCATATTTGTCTCAGTTAGCTTTCAAACCTTTAAGGGACTGAAACCGAGAAGACAAAAGTTTGAATTTGTTTGCTATTTCTTCAACATCGGCCGAGCTACGGTCAAAATATGCCTTTAAAGAATGAAAAAGGGGAGCCTGTGAAAGCACTTTTTTGGCAGAGTCTGAAACTTCAAAATTATTCTCAATGGTTGTGGCTAATTCCATGGCATGGATAAGGGCAGCAGTTGAAACTCCAGTAATGCCGGGACTCAGCAGATCAAGAAGTTCGGACCACATTGACTCAACAATAGGAGAAGAAGGCAAAGCTGCAGATACTACGGTAGAAAGCTTAGTCCTAATTTCGGTCAGCATGTTATCCAGAGAGGCATAAGGATTGAAGTCAAAAGAAGCAAGCAATACGTTGTCTGATGCAGATGCCAGAGGAATCATAGAACTCACATCTTCCATTTCATCGTGTTCGAGTTGAGATCTTGTATAGTCGACACTACCCCCAGGCTCGATCAGAGAATTGCCTAGAAGGATATCCGTCCTGGCAGGAACAATAAGAGTGGTCGTTTCCACATAAGGGGAAACAGATCGGGAACCTTCTTGGTCCAATTCCGTTCCCATATTTTCAAAACCAGGAGGCAAATCAGGAGAAGAAGGTCTGCTTGGAGAATCACCGGAAGGCAAAAGAGTGGGAGGAGCATCACAAGACGGTGCAAGAATATCCCCAGTGGAGCTACTAGGCGAACCACTGGCGGGAATAAAAGGTTCAGGGAGAACCGTTGGGTCCACCTGAGTTGATGAAGGGGGGGATTGGTAGAAACAACGCCAAGAGGGGCAATGTTTAAAACGGCCGGTGCAAACCACACCTTAAAAGGTTCAGCAGCACCAGCATGATGAGTAGCCACGTTCGAAGAACCTTCTCCCTGAAGAAAGGAAGGAAGTTAAAGAATGAATAAAAGAGAAGGAAAAGAAAAAATTTACCTCTAGTCGTAGGCGTTTGGGCGAAGGGGGATGTGGGCTGCCATCAGAAGGGATAGCAACGGCAGGCTCTATCTCCATCACTAAAGGAACCTTTGCTTTACCTATCGAAAAGGAAAATATCTTCAATTCACGACGTTCAAAATCAAGGAAAAAACCAATTGAAAACATACCTTTCTTGGTAGACGCAGAGGAAGGAAGCACAAGATCCAATCGCCGGAGATATTCTTCTTCTGAATGACAACAAATTTCTGCCCAAGCCGCATTCCACCATACTATAAAGTCTGGACGAAAGCCAGAAGGAGTAGGGAGATGAGGGAGACGAAAGTTAGCGACCACAGCCGAATACCGATCAAAAATGTCAGAGGCCTCAATTGGGGAAGTCGGTTCTCGAACAAGGGATTTGGTGTTGATTGAAAACAACCAACTGAAATCAAGTTTAGGGATTCCTTGAGTACAGCAGAACTGCCTGCTAACACAATTTGGCAGATAGACTTCGAAACCTGGCCTCTTATTTTTTTGGGAAGATATAGAGTAATTTAGATTCCGGGCCAACAAGAAGCTAGCCCAGATAGACTGCTGATCATTAGTTACTGGGTCAGTCATGCAAAGGAAACCAAGGGCTGTTGCGGAAACCTTGAAAGGAATCTGGGGATAAGATTTGAGCTCAAAAAAGAAGTGGAAACATTCCATAACAGAACGATGAACCAGATCACCGTCTAGACATGTGTAATCAAAGAACTCGTCTGGCAAAGGGCGCTCAACGCAAGTGAAGAACTGATTTGGGAAATATTGAAATAACCAGAACTGGAGAAACCATAAAGGACCCTCAAAGCTTTCATAGTCACTAGTAACGAGCTTATGCAAACCGCGGTACAAAGCAGACAGGAAGAAGGGGGCAATGGCTACTTGGAAATTTGCCAGAATCAGCCAAACCAATGGAATATATTCCGACGTAACCCCATCGGGTTGGACACAAAAAACGAAATTACAAAAGAAATAGAGGAGAAACAGGAAGTGTTCCTTCTCTGCACCCAAGCTAGCAGCATCAGGGTCAGCAAAGTCATCACGACGAAATACTATACAATCATCAAGATAGGACCGATAATGAGGACGAAGCACCATCTTCTCTTTATCTTCTGTCTTTTTAATGGCAATCTTCCCCGGAAGGTAAGAACAAACGCCAAGGTCGGTCATACCATATCGGACACCAAGACTAGTAGGAAGAAGGCTGGTGATAAAACAGACATCTAAGATAGTGGGGGTCATCGGCCCGCATGGAAAATTGAAAGTATTGGTCTGGGCATTCCAAAATAAACAAGCGGTGTACAACAGATTGGTATGAATAGGGATCCTACGGGTTGAGAACTGGATCATATCATAGATACCTGTTTTTCGCCAAAGCTTCAAGAAACGCGGCTCTAATCGATTCACCCAAGATACCCAACTATCATGGACTATCGGCCAACTTCTGTTACGGAAGCGCCGGCCGATAGGCTTCTGGCGATTAAGAGGAAGAGGTCCCTTTATCTCTTTGAACGAAACATCCAAAGGGGCATCATTAGCATCGAAGAAGGGACCGATAACTATCGATTGATTGAAGCGTTCGAATGGAGAGTCATAAGGTATGACATTACCCGCCATGGAAAAAAACAGAAGAATAGGGAAGATGAAAGTTACTTGAGAAAATTTTATAAACAGACCGGAAGACGAAGACGAAAGGATAGCATCATTTCGATCGTGGGAAAGTGGTGAAATGACGGCAAACCTGCCGTATCAAGCAACGGGCAAAAAATGTTTCGAAATACTAAAAATAATTACTCATCACACCGATCGATGACAGCGTAACAAGTAAGTAGGGGGGCATTGTTTACACCCTATACAGACCAGCAAATAGAGAGAGGCCACGTGGTATCTACATGGCCTGATTCAATCAGAAAGGCTACGTCATAAACACATGTAGGCCTAAATTACTCAGATAGGCCACACCGGCATACACGTATGCTAAGCACCCAACCAAAGCCACGTAATCATATAAGATAAACGTCCTCACACTTTTAAGGAATCACGTCATTATCAGCAGAAGGCCGGCCGTTAGAGAGTGGGCGATTACAAGCAAAGAAGTTAGTCGTTCAGGATCATGGCCGGGAAGTTATTTCTCACGAATGGAAAACTGCAGACGAATAACCTCCATGAAGATCGTGCAAAAGTGGGACGTTGGGCAACCGTCAAGGGTTGGCTATAAAAGGCACAAACTCGAAGAGCTCGAGGACAACCTCCACCAAAAAACCGCAACCTGTTATCATAATGTTAATTTGATCATCCGTGATCTTTATCCCCTCTCCTACACCACAAACTGTAGCCAGAAGGATAAATTAGGACTTCTCTCACTGCTTTCAGTCGCAGTGACACCTTAGACCCCTGTTTACTCCGATTGACACCAGAATCCTACCACCGGCAAGTAAGTTGAGGCCGCCCCTGACTCGCAGTTCTGTACCCCGATTACGGCTACAGAATCCCGAGTAGCCGTTCCCGAGACTGACTCTAATCAAGCCAGGTGACTTGTGTAATTTCGGTTAAATAGCAATTCTAGGTGAACTCTCGAATTGGCTTTGTTAGCAGCCGTCCCCTTCCTTCTGTTCTTATACTCCAAGTACGGCTATAAGACCGGGATAGGCCGGTCCTGCAAGTCTTGTCAGTTTTCTTCTTGTTTTTATTTCCTTTTGGGGATTATCTGTTGTAACTTACGGCCATCAGCCGATTTTATAATAAAGTGACATGCCTTCAACTGCTTTGACTTTCAAACACATATAAGAACCCAAACGAAGACCGAACCCCTAGTCTTTATTTTATCGCCTGACCGGTTTTATTACAGGTGACTTGCAGTACGGCTAAACCGACTCCGGTTTAGATTCGGAACAGGTGCCCGGTGTCAGGAACCGACCCGAAATCTTTGTATCAATCGATACTGGCACGCCCGTGCAGAGACACATCATCAACATCGCCACGTGTCCATACCGGCCCAATTTCGTAGGAACAGTACTGTAAACACAAATTATCCCTTTTGTATGTTACATTCCAGCCATTAATTGACTCATGTTACTTCTCCATGATACTAGAATTCTTAAATTATTACAATACCATATAAATTGATCAAGCATTTTAACCCTACATTTTTCTATCTTGCTGAAGTTCCTATATTATTATGATTCTACATTAGTTGTCTCTACTTATTAGAAGGTCATTTTTTGAATTGGAATTAGCTAAGAGATGTTACACAACTTACAATAAATAAACCATGTAAAACAACCTTTTGGGTGTTCATGAATGAAAAAAGAATCATTATCAAATGAAGAATTTTACTCTCTCAGTTATCCATGCCATCTTCAATCATAGTGGGTTGTTTTACAAATTTAATTCTTCCTTGAACTCTAATATATGCTTCATTATTAAGCATCCAACAAAAAAGCCAACCACTTCGGATGTTGGACAAAATAAGAATTCAAACATCATATTTATATTATGGACTATGATTGGTAGTTTCTAATAAAAAGATGCTTTACACTGTATTCCTCCCTAATACGCAAGGAAAATTACAAACTTTGAAATCAATAAATTTCTTTCAAGTAGCACCAAGACACAAAAAAAAGTATTACTATTGTGAAGCACTTGCACTAGATCAAAAACAATAAACAAAAACCTTGAGAGAAAGTAGTTGGTAGAGGAGAGAGACACCTGATAAAACCTTGAGTATACAAGCGTTCGGCTATCTGCATAGCCATTGAAGGGCCAAAGCCCAATGCACTTGAAGCAACCTGAATCAAGTGACATCATATAGCTAAGTCATCTTCCCATTAGCTTTTCAATATTTTAACAAATCAATCTAACCAATAAGATTAACAAATCCATAATATGTCAAGAAGTGCCCTAAATAACTCTTGAAATTCAAGTATAATTCACTTTGAAATCTGCACTTTACAGAACAAGTACAATATGGTATGAAAACATAAACTTGACATTTTACAAGAGTTTACTATACATGTTGTGATCCAAGATAATAATTAATGTGTAGACAATTTTTTTATGTTATGAATACTTTTCCAGGTTAAATATTCTAAGCATTTGCTTTTATTATTAATCCTAAAATCCAATTGATCTTAACTTAATGAAAACGCCACATGAGAATACAATCAAAACTTCTGATCTTTTAAAATTAAAATTATCAATGGCTGAGATTTAACTAATGCAATTATGCCATCCTAGACGGTCATGCTACTTCACTGCAATTTCGTCGACACGCTGCTTGTTTCATCATATCTTTTGTGTCATTGTGTCAAAAAAAATTTCTAAAAATCCAAAAAATTTTAAAAGGGAAAAATGCAAAAAAATTACAAAATCAAAAAAAATAAAAAATACAAAAATTACAAAATCTGGAAAAATTAGAATGGTGTTGAAAGTGGGTCCTCCATCTAACACCAATGACAATGCCAATCTCATAGCATTATAAGGTATCAATACCATTAACCCGCTCAATATTTTGGTTGAATTTAAAAAATGTTTACCAATAAAAAACAGAAGATATAAAAGTTGAAGATGGGACCAACACAAAGAAGTAGATTTACTTGGGTATTATAATTCTAGGGGCATGGTCTGACTAGTATGCATAATTGCAAGTGGAGTTAGAAAAATTAAAATATTGAAGTACAATATAGAACTTGAATTATGCAATGAAAAGTCAATTTATGGAGCTTTTTGGTAGTTTATAAGATTATTTTTGCCATTACACACAAAAAAAAAAGGAAAAGAAAAGAAAATTTTACAATATTTCTGAAATCGTTTCTACATATCATGACTTCATGTTAATCATGACAGTGTCAGCCAAGGTAAAAACTTTCATGTAACATGCTTTTTCGTGGCCTAACTTCTTAGCTGGGTACTTCAATCAGACGTGGCAATAGAGGTGGTGCCTAATGTACTTTTTTTTTTTTATAGGTAAAAAGTAGTTTATTAAGATAATGATATTAAGAGGGGTTATGCCTAAAGTGCATTTCTTGCCACATTAAAATTTCTTTGTGGGGATTTCAAATTGTTGATGCAAACACTTCCATTTGGTCTGGCTGATGCATTTGACTTAATGCTCTATTCGTCCAAACTGCTTTATTTAATTTTTTTTATTATCTTAAAAAGGTTTGCTTAAAAAAATCTATTTTAGAACTTTTTGTTCATAATATTAAAGAATCAAAGGAAAGCAATAAGGGATACTTGAATAGATAAGCAAAACAAAGATTTATAATTTTATACTTGGAGGAGAACTAAATAGAGGGAACGAGTTAGTCATCTCGTGTGCCTTTGTGATTCTGATTTGACGGTCCACACAATGAGAACCTACTCCAGTGCCGTGAAGAGGGTAGGAAGAACTCAACAATGAGGAGACCGATGGAACAGAGAGCGTTCTACCAATCTCACAAGGTTTCAACCAGGACAAAGTTGGTTGCCACATGTATTGATTGAAATAGGGAGTTCTCAAACCACCAACACGGCATGTCCCTCCACAGGGAAATTTGGTGATCAGCATCAGCAAACCTTGAAGTCAGGCCCCAAAGATCCGTATATATGGATTATAACAGAGACTACGAGCAACATTAATAGTTGAACACAAGAAAATAGGATAAAAAATGAAAGAGGGGTTATGTCCAATACTAGGAAAAAAAAATTTTCCTTGGGTGTATGGCTAGGGCTAAAGGAAAAGAAGGAAAAGAAAAGAAAGCAAAAATGAAGGCAGAAGAAGAGACCAAACCTATTATTCTTTCATTTTAAAGCAGTAAGTTGGATTTACTAAATAATTTTCAAGCCTAATATATGAGATTAAAATCCATGTGATGTATGATCTCAGTCTATTAAAATTTTTTTTAAAGTTTTTACGTTATAATTGCAAGTGGATCTTTGTTTCTAAAATCATAAATTTACAATGAAAAACCTCACATAAAAGTCATGTTTCATGTGTATGTTCCTTGCATAAAAAAATATGATTATATGACAAATATCAAGATTCTAGGTTCTATTATATTATATATTAAGAGTTATTTTAATGCATTAAAATTCTAAAATAGATTTTTTTATTAACTTCAAAAATTATATAAAATTTTTTTTAAAATTATACAAAAATAGAGATATTTCTTGAAGATATAAAGCTATACATCTATCTCTAGCATGCTATTGAATCATTCATTAAATATTTTTGATATTAAGAATATGAAAAATCCTTGGGAATGGGTTACAAGATGAAAACAAGAAAAGGACAAATAAAAAAGAAATATCATGTGTTAAGGTTTCATATCTTTTTAAGTACTTATATTTAGTTTGCAATAAAATAACCATAACAAATCCCAAGAATAATCACTTGCATTTTCCTTTAGGATATTGGTTTCTCTTAATTCCCCACTTCAGTGGAAACTGGCTTGTGATAATGATGATGATGATATTGATTTCTCTTAATATCTAAAATCCTTATAAATTGGAAAGCATCACTAAACTTTGACAAGGCTATGTAATCGATGTTTGGGTTCAGGTTGTTCTCTTGTATCTTATATATTAAATATTATATTAACTTAAAGACCAATAAATATTATATTAATTAAAATAGTATAGATTACTAAATAAAATATAATAGTTAGAAATTATTGTTTTTAATAATCGATTAATTTAGAATGTTTTTAATCCTAAATTAAAAATTTTAATTATTTAATTAAAAATTTTAGTTTATGTATTTAATTATTCATTTATGTATGTTAGATTTGGCTGATATATGCATGATATTTAATTCTTTATTTTCATTTCATTGTTAGTTCATAGATCTAATTAATATTTTAAATCAAATCTGGTTGTTATGGCTGAGATTATGCCAGGTTAATTTTTCTGCTTTGATAAGTTTTTGGTATAATTCATATTAAAATTTTCTCATCTGGTTGTTTTTACAAATAAAAACTAGAATTTTAATTTTCCGATTCACTCATTAATTACATTAACTTATAACTTAGTTACTATATTTTTGGATTTGACCTTAATTAATGAGTCTTAAATAAATTGTTTTGCTTTCATAAATGGACTTTGCCAAAAAGAATGTAAATTAAATATTGCATTTCTCAGATTTGTTAAATAGATATTTTCTATTAACATATCCTTAACATAAATATAAGATTTTCAAAACAAAAATAAAATAAAATTGTTAAGTGTCATGAACAAAAGTGGGATCTAGTATGATTGTGATGAGTATATCATTTGGCTTTAGTATAATTGATGCTCCTGCTTTTGTGTGTCATTTTCTGTTATAGATATAGAATGGGTTCATTGACTGATACGCATTTTTAGTAATTGATGTTCACAAGGATCATCAACCCTTGTTAATAGGGTAGTATGATAAAAGATGACAAACCTCCAGTGGGGACAAACTGACACTACATGAGAGAATATGGACAGGCACGGCAAGTTGGAAAGAGTAACTCAAAAAACCATAACTCCATAGTGATATATGATAGGAATGATGGGAAACTCGTCAATTCTGCATAGGTTGGACTGATAATTGTATCTCTTAATTTAGTGGTTACCCATGTGGGACTTATCTGCATGGAATTAGAAGGTAAAAGATTCATTAGGATTATATCCCATACGAAAATAGATTGGATAATTGAGAATCTAAGATGAAAGACCATAAATTATTGAGTAAATTGTTTTGAAATATTACAAGCCATGAATAATTGGTGGGGTTAGATCCGGGCGTTGGCAGTTTCTTGATTTTCAAAACTTTAGTTACTCGTTGTTCATAAGCAAAAGTATTAAAAACTCCTCTAGTTTAATCTCATGAGACTATTCATTAGGTTTATTTTTTGACTAAATAATTGTATCCATGTTGCATTAATTAAGTGAAAGCTATATATTTAATTTGATTTTAAGAGTTAGCTACCACTTGAAATGTAGCTAGAGAATGAGTTCATGATCGAGAACTTAGCAGTCAGACAATTCTATAATTTAAGTATAGGGAACGTGACAATAAAGGATGAAATATAAAATTTCATAAAATTCAAAAAATATAAATATATATACTGTAAATTGAAATTAACAGCATAAGAAACTCACGATGTGAATGTGTGGAAGAAAAACACTTAACAATTCTATCTTTAGGATATTCTAGACAGAAAAACATGCATTAAATGCACTCCAGAACCTTAATACATTTGAAAACATTTAGAATACATTTAAAAACATTTAGAATATTAAAAAAGGAAAGAAAAAAGGAACTAAACAGATATTAAAAATTGGCACCCACAAAAGTAATTGAGACTAAATTGTGAGATATCATCTATTTTTTGTCTGTGTCTGTGTTCTTGTGCACGTGTGTGTGTGATTACAGATATTTTTTGTGCATGTGTTTGTGTGGTTACACATAAAACTCATTCCAATTATCAATAAGAACTATATGTTGATTGATAGTTTCATGATCTAAAGGTACACGCACCAATAGTTGTTCATTATGCTTGTGACAGCATAGACATGACTATCTGATCTCTTCTAATTCAGATACTTCTTTGTTGTATATGAACCTTAGGGGATAAAATTATCCTTGTTTCCAGATTTTCCTCTAATATATATTAGCTAGTAAATACTAACAATTTGGATTTCAACTGACATTGTAGATGGACAAAAGTAAACATTCATCAAATTGTGCTGACCTTGAGCAAATTCACTGTGTTAAGACCCGAGGGGCGACTTTTGCACTCCTCTTTCGTGGAGATATCAGTTACTTCTAAAGTACCATCCTCCATCACCACATTTTGAAACATCACAGCAACCTGCAATTTGTAAAGAGAAGTTAAAGACAGGCACCCATAAGATGAAAAGCTAGGCGGAAACAGTCAGAAAATCACAAGGTTAGCAGGATCTCACATCAAAATCAAACAATCGGTCACGATCCCATTCCAGTTGGAGTTCATATCCATTTTTTATGATGTAAGGATGCAACGACCAAAACTTTTCTGGCTTAAAAGTTGTGATTTGCAAGTGTCGTTGCACACAAAATCCAAGAGTAGGTGTTTGGCATGGACCATAGCTGAAACAAGAAAGAAATAAGCACAATTCCTAATACAATCAATTGAGACCACAAAGCTGAAATATATATTGCATTTCAGTAGAAAAATCCTTTGTATAAATGCAAAGATTTGAGTCATTCCCAAAATGAACAAAGAAGAGAAAATATAATAATCACCATAAAATACTGAATTCATTTTATTTTTACAAAACAGTTAATCTATCTGCATCTTTGGATAAATTTAGAAATCTTTTAAGGAAACTAACAAAGATAAAGGGTTGAACATTGAATTGAGGGAAGAGTAAATTTTTTTTTTTTTTTTTGGTTGAAGAAATGAGTTAAAATTCACATATATATGCCCAGGCAATCCAAATGAAATATACTTCATCGGTGCACAATTTAAGAATCAAAATGATACAAATGAATGGTTCCATTTTGTTGAATAGACATTAAAAAAAATCATTGGGGAAGAGTACAATAAAATCCTGACATAAACTGCAATAAGAAAAGGTGTAACTTGTCTAAACCCGTAGGGGATGAACTAAAGGAGGATGGACAAAAGAAGAACGAGGAGAAATTATCATGAAAGAGTAAACCCAACGTGACTAGCTCTTTGCTTATTCCAACTAAAGAAATATACATGAATATCTAGGTATTTACATGATTACTCATACATACCAAAATGAAACATCTATCCTTCATAGACCAATGGCTGCTTTATTCTCACAATATACTCTCATATGACCACAAAGAGAAAACCCAAGTTCCTTTAGGAGAGTTTTCAATCAAAAAAATTCATATATCCCGTGAGCCATTGCTCAAAATTAAACTTCAGCGCTCAGTCTACCATGTATTCTTCTTAATCCTCCAAGAGACAAGATTCCTACTAGCAAATCTGCACTGCAGTACCCAAAAGTTGACCTTCTACCAACTATAAAACCAGCACAATCAACTTGAACATGGCAATGTGTCTTGCACAAGAGAGCACTACCTAAAGAACACTTGAGGTACCTTAAAACTCTATAGGCCACCTCAAGATGAGAAGTCCGAGGTGCATGCATAAAGTAACAACTACAAGAGACTCTTTGCTAGTTGGGATTTCAGGCTGACATACGTTAAGGTTCTCTCTCTCTCTTTTTAAGACATTTTGTGAGAAACGAGACTCTATTGTTTTTTTTTTTAATGGTTAATGAAAATTCATTAAGATCAAAATAAAAAAATTACAGGGCCCATGAAATGAGCAAGAAAAAGCAAGACATAAATGACATGAAGTCTAGAGTTCAATGGATAAAGGGAGGCAATAGCTCTAAGTTCTGTCATGCTGATTAAGGAAAAGAAGAAATATAACAGAATTGGCTCTATATTGCTTCCCAATCACTCGTCCAACGATATTGATCGTATAAAAGGTTGGTCTCACAATCAAAGCCATCTTTAAAGAGATAGCAAAGAGTGGGGCCCACAATTGTATAATTTCTTCAAGAGATTGCATCACTTCAACATTCCCTCGCACCATTTTGGATGATTAATAGGGCTGCACAACACTTATTTAGCAAGGGCATAGAGTCAAGAAAAGTAATGAAGACTTGAAAAGGAGATTAATGATTCATATGGCACAAAATTAGAAAAAAGATGTTAAGTGCATGACTAGACACCCATCCTAATGGCAATTGGAAGCCTAAATCATCCTATTGAGAGCTTAAAACAGGAAAATGTGAGGAATTATTTGCATCTAGCTTCTTTCTGGAATCAAGAACTGGTTATGAGGACGAGGTCTGGCAAGGCTAATCTTTTAACCGTTGTAGACCAAAACAAATTTTTTTTCCAGATATACATATTATGAAAGACACTTTCATTGTTCACATCACCAAGTGGGTTCAATGTCTCTTATACCTAAAGACCTTAGGCAGGGTTCAGGATTCTTATCGATGTAGTAGACAAACCAATCCAAAAATCAGTGTGCATTGAAATGTCAACCTGTAAAAATATGGATGTAGGCCTTTTGGCTCAGGAAGCGATATGACTTCTTTGAGAAGATCCTCAAATATTGACTCGACATCATCTTCGTCAAAGGAATATTTCCTTGGTGCTTAAGGATAGATCCTTTGGACTTAAGCTGAACACCTCATTCAAGAGAAGAGTACCAATATCCACCAACTCCTTAGCAGATAAGCTGGCCAAAACAGGGTGGAGAGACCTGATTTTTTTGTGGGTTGCCCTCTTCAAGATATGAGGGAGTAAGGTCTTTTGCTGGAGGATTGGGGAACATCTTATGGTTACTTATGGGTGATTGTTGTAATTTTTCTGCAAGCTTTTAATAAATAAAATCTCCCCTTGACTCATAAAAAAAAAAAGAGATATGCTATTTAGAGTAAAAATGTACAAGTCAAGTGTATTATCCAAGAGAAACTATTGCTCCTCATGACACTATTAATCAGCCTCAGAATAACCAAGTCCTCAATTATTAAATAAAAAAAAAAGGGGGCAGGGGGGTTGTGGTTTTGTCCACTAAGAGAGAGAAGGTTGGTGTCCAGCTTTGGAACATGACAAAAAAAGAAAAGAGAAATATCAGATATAACTACAACAATACATTTTTCCAACACAGATAAAGAACAATCAATAGTTCTAACTCCCAAGACAAACATCATAGGACCAGGAAAAAGAGAAAGTGTACCCATGAAATGGTCAAAAGCGCCTATATAATCGATGGACACTAAATGAGACACTTGATCTACTAAAGTTTGATTCAAAAGGATTTGAGAGGGTCATTGAGTCAAAAAGAGTAACAAAAGATGAGCTCCTTATCTAAACATTTGCTTGATGTCATAAGATAAATATACAATTACGACATCAACAATTTAAGATGCAATGTGACTTCAGTATGGGCATTTTAACAAATTTAATCTTTAGAGTGACTGCACACTTTATCTAGAACAATTGGAAGTTACTATGGTTGGCATGCATATAAATTGAAATTGCTCTCTTCGTATGATTGGAGCAACTATAACGATTACGTTATGCTCGTTGTTATAGTCTCCTGGAAGACATAACATTTCTAGCCACATAGAATTTGAACTTCTCAACCTCCTCCATCACGTCTCTCAGATATAATAGCTAAAGTTAACATAGCTACACAACTGTACCTTCTTCAAGCACTTGCCACATAATCACATACCACTATTTTACAATCAAATAGCCTTCCAACACTACAATCACCAGCTCTTCCTACTTGAAAATTGATCAAACATAGGTTAGCACACAACAGAGCTTTCAACAAGGGCTTCATCTCGATAATTAGGAACCAACTTGAGATTCAAAGAAAGCTTGTTTATTTAATGACCATGAACCAAGCTTGGGTGGGCTAGACTTGGTTAAAGCTTGGCTCAATTGATTAAACCTTGGCTTGATTAATCTTATATTTATGATTTATACTACTTATAAAAGAGATAATATTCTTAATTGCAATAATATAATATGTAATTTTTAATTCTTCATTTTTTTAACGTTTTATATGCATCAACTCATAGATTTTGTAGGTTAACAATTAATCTACCATAGGCTCATGTAGCTCAATTACAATTCGAACAGACTTGGACTTAAACAAGTGAAGTATGAGCCTAAGAAATGTCAACAAGCAAAAGCCAAGCCTAAACCGAAAAAGTTTTGACGATCCTAAGCCAAATCCAAGTATACTTTACAAAACTAAGCTGAGTTGGGCAAAGCTCGACTCTGCTTGACTCATTTACAGCCCCAAGCACAAAATCAGAAACCAATAGACAATATTTAAACATCCAAAATATAAATAGCTTTACTTTATAGTAGGGACTCTCCAAGCAATAGGGATTAGTGTTTGCAATTTAAGGGAACTTCCTCATTTTCGCTGGCGTGCCAGCAAAACAAAGTGGTGTGCTAGTGAAATGTTGTGAAACAGCTCAATAAATGGATGATTTCGAGATAAAAATGCTCAAATCGTGTGAAATTTAGCGCAGTTTGGTTGAAATTTCATACGAAGAGCTTTATTCTTCTCCTATTTGGACAAAACTTTTTTTACATTTATTTTGTAAAATCACTTATTAATCCCAAGTAAATGAATAATTTTA
Source organism: Buxus sempervirens (assembly GCA_947561395.2). NCBI lineage: Eukaryota > Viridiplantae > Streptophyta > Magnoliopsida > Buxales > Buxaceae > Buxus > Buxus sempervirens. The sequence continues at coordinate 24,748,887 of OX387192.1, forward strand.
AGCAAGAAATATTTAAAATTTTTGTCCAAATAAGGAGGAAGAAAGCTCTTCATACTCAATTTCGCCTAAATTTTGTACGATTTGAACATTTTAAGTCAAAATCACCCCCCTTTTTTGGGGATATTTGACTACATTTAACCGGCATGCCGCTGCATGTCGCCCGTATCTCGTTACTTTTCGCTAAATTTTGCCAAAACGTGCTTTTTCCCAAATTCAAGTATTCAACGAAATATCAGCGGCACACGACTTGAGCCAAGCGGCACCGAAACGATTAACCTTGATAGGGATTTGGCTACAAATTCAATGGTTTTTGCATTATCACTAGTATAGGTACTTCGTACCTTGGAGTAAGCAAGTTCTCTTGCACTTTGGGTAGTTTAGTCTAGTGGGGGCTCTCTTGCTCCACCATGTCTTCTTTTTGAATATTGTCCAACATATTTTGTACGTAAAATTTTTACATTTGATACACACTTACTTTCCTTGTGTGTGTGTGCGCGTAAGATAACCCAACAAAGACAACCTCAAATGCACAATAAATCACAATTCTTCTAGAAACCAATATCACAAGAGATTTGATTCAAATAAGTTCCAAAATAAGCTCTATCATCTACTCTTTATGAAATAGTACTCATGGTTGCTGTCCAAAATCACAAATATTATTCATGAATATCATTCATATTCTAATTCTAACAAAAGAAAAAAGGATAGCAAACAGATCGTAAAGGACAATGATACCAAGTTGTAACCTATTTAAACTAGTAGAAAACTTAAAGGCAGAGAAAGGTAGATGAGACGCCTCACAAGAAGAAAATCTAGGCATGCATATCTTCACATGTAATAATAAACTATCTACCTCTCCAGTTATATGTTACATTCAAACTCGAGAAATATACGTGAACGTCTTGGTATATACATGATTTCCCATACACACCACAATGACATATCTACCCATGGATATATGAGACACACCTCACTACAAGAAAAATAGATGTACACATAATTCTTGTAACATATTAAGTCTTGACACATTTAGTAAGTTTCAAAAGATGGAAAAAGAAAATAGTATTTCAATACACAATGGAATTTCCTTCAATAAAGTTCAGATAAGATAATATGAAAAAATCAAATGCTTGGAATATAATAATATGATCACAAGGATATTAATCGAAAACCAATGTCCATATAGAGTTCATGAAATCTAGATAAGCATGAATGTGAAGCTCTCCTAACAGAGAAACAAACCATATAACAGGATATTTGATGAAAGATACAATAAACCTGTCCATCAAAAGCAAGATGCCCTTAGAAATTCACTTACATGACAATGTCGAAGTCACTTAGGCATCAATTTAAGCAAGAAACCAAAAAAAAGAAAAAAAATAAATTAACAACAACAGCAACAATAATAATAACAAAAATGATGAAGTAATTTAGATCAATTCAATGTAAATCAATGCTTTGCCATATCAATTTCAACTGCCTAAGATAGGTAAGATATTTTCATTAATATTCCTGCCAGAATAAGACATTTTAAGTTTTGTCCAGTCAATTCAACATGTCTAACTTCCCTTGAATCATGAGGCACCAATATTAGCCAATCTGTAGAAGGAACTCAACCAAATTACATCAATCTAGGTAAGTCTTATTAATCATCTCCAGGCAAAACCACCATCAAAAATAGAATTACATCTAAATTAAATCATTTTGCATGTGTAGCAGCAGGAAAGAAAGAAAGCACAAGAAGGGGGGCGGGTTCGTATGTGTGTGGTTGGGTGGGTCTGGTCATGGAGAATATTGGTTTATGAACCCCAAAATGTAGAAGGTCATCTTCCACTAAACGCTGTCCAAAGGCACTGACGATGACGATACCAAGCATTTAGAACAATTTTGCTCAAATGAAAGAAGAGGCTACTATAAATACAACATGGAGCAAGTAGATAGATAATTAAAAGCATTACAGTTACTGAAATAGCCAGACGCGAGTAGAAGTATAAAATATTAAACTGGCCAGAGGTTATTGCTCTACACAAACTATCACAAAGAATCTGGAACATACGAAATGACTTCGGAGGCAAGATTTCCATATTTGCCTTGGAAATAAGCAGTCTGAAAGCGTGTAAATGCTACTCCAACTTTCAAATCTATCTCTTGACGTGCATCTACAGCCATTGCTTCAGCTTCATTGGGTTCAACAAGGTTGTCCATGGCCTTTAATACGTCTTTCTCAGTAACAGAAGAAAAGCGAGCACGATAAATCTTTCGGCCAGCTGCCTTTGCATGAAAGCCAGTACAGTTGATAACTGAAATTTCAGCACACAGAAGTCACCTTTTTTTACATGACTTCGATATCACAAGAGCTAATAACTACAGATGGCAGCGAGACAAGATAAGAAATATATCACAATGTCTAGGGATGCAAATGGTTGGAACCTGACAAACCTCTCTCTATCTCTCTCTCTCTCATCAATATTGCATCACTGACTCATGCACTCTTTTTTAGGATGATTAGGATTTTTTGTGTTGTTCTGTCAGGTCCTTCAATTCTATCTTTATCATTGCTCACATTACTTGCTTCATTAGGCTATTTCTGTATCTTCATTTACTTTTCTATGCAAGTTGAAGAAAGAGAATAGGGTCTTAGTTTATTAAGTTTCTAAGATGAGCTGTTCTATAGCTGTGTATGTTTTCCACTTTCAGGGTTCAGTGTTTTTAATACTACACAAAATTGCAATGGTTTGGTTTTATTTTTGCCTTTTCACTAATATATTTCCTCTTTTTTCTGGTTTTTGATTCATATCATAAGAGATTTACTAAAAGTATTACACCAGCTTCTACCTGATGTAATCCTTTCTTAACAGTCTTGGAACTGGCAATGCCTAAAATCTTTTAACAATAAAAATCAAAATTTGAGTATAAAATTAAGAAGAAGAGAGTTCAAAAAAAGTACCACAACATAGTGTAGGTCCCACCAAAAGCAAAATGAGCTGATGTGGGTCCAGCTGATCAGAAACACTCATGCCTGTATAAATACCAATCCTAAAAATTCTGATCTTCCTGTTATATTAAGTATTTTTGGGCAAATGGAAAATTCTATCAACATTAATCTATCCTGAATAAGTTTGACAACATGTATCTCAACCTATTTAGTGTTCTCAAAGAAGAACACTCAACTATCAATCGTTTTCTCCATACTATTCCATAACCAAAGTTTTGATTTGAGCATTTTCCTATTTCTACATAACAAATTAAATGCACTAAGCTATATTTCTTCTTCCTTTTCACGAAAAGGAAACTTCTGTGGCCTTATCTCACTGAATATATTTTACTCACGTTAAGCTTAATGGAAGCCATCCATATATTGATGAGTCCAGGTTTTTGCATCACTTGTCACAGCTATCTCTACTCACACCAACAATTTCGATTTGTAAATGAACAGGTTACATATTTCTAATATACGAACTAAAAACACCAGCCATAATTTTAAAATGGCATCCATTAGCAGCCACATGCAGCAGATACCAACACAAATCGATGAAATGTTTCACATCTGTTATAATCTGTTCCTTAATCACAAATCAACTTATGAGGTATACAACCAAACCAGAAAAAGGTTCACAAAAAATTGTTCATGAAACACTATAAAATATTGGGCTGCTAAGCAATTAATAAGATTTCTTTGATACAACATTGTGATTAGGACTTGGGAGTGCAAGAATGACAGGAAGAAGAGAGAAAGAAAAGAAGGAATGAGGAGAGAGATTTCAATTATCTCCCTCACATGACTCATATTTTATTTAAATTTAGACATCTAAGAAAATAAAGAAACACAAAATTCCAGTAGCTACTAAATGTGTTATTTATAATTCCACTAACACCTACAGTCACACCCATCAAAAAAATTTGCAAGCCTCCAAGTGTCACACAGACCATCTGTCAATCAAGAGATTGCTGAAGGAAAATATCCACCTTCAAAGACTAAAACTTCTGTTTCTCGAATCTCTTAGACCAATTAAAAAAGGTATGATCTTGGCCTTCAAAGCATCAACCTCCTTTGCAGGGATCAAAAAAGCATGAAGAGTGTTGCTATAACGATCCCTAAAGATATCTTAGTAGCTGACATGTTCTTGAGGAAAATTGAACTTAGAATCCCCTCTTTAGGCAGTTTATAGGCAACTGCAACCCTAGAAATCAGAGGGAAAAAAATTAAAATAATTCAAAACATGCTTTAATGATGTGAAAAACTGACACTAGTTGAAACATCAAAATGATAAAAACTCACATGGATATTCACATCACAACAGACTCCATAATGATATGAATTCTCACTCCTATACTTAGATATTATTTGGTCCTGCTCCTTGACATACATGCTATAGAATAGCAAAGAGTAAAACCAATATATCATCCTGCCACTCCTCCCAAAGCCAAAATACCTCCATTGGACAAGCAAGGAACAAAGATCTTGGCATTAACCACTGGAACCATGCTACCAGGAAGAAGAAACAACAAGCCGTCTAATCAAGTTAATGAACAGGTGATTAACTTATTTTCCACTTACTGTCTAGACAAAGAACTTAATACTATAATGGGACTTTGGTTTCCGCAATTTATGGACAAAAAGGCACTGGTTACCTCACTGTCAACTCCAATAATGTCAAAAAAAGATCTAACAAAGAATACAAGATTAGTTGCTAGCATCATGAACATATGATAAATGGATCAATGAGCACATCCGTAAGAAGCTAAACTAGTTTTCATGGGAAACAGAACATTTGCCAACGGCAAACCTCTAAGAATAAGGAATCTGAACATTTAATATCATAAAATTTTCACATTAATGCACAATGAGCAGGGGTGAATTTGTCATTTCATTTAGTGCAATTATATATTTTTGTGAAGTAGACCTGGGTTCACTTTTATAATTAAAGGTTGGTATGCAGTGGAGAGTAATTTCTTTGGAAGGTGCATGGAGTTTGGTGCATGAGCATGTGCTGAATTATGCATGAGTTCTATATATAATGGGAGCTGTGTACTGGGGTTTTTACTTGGACCCTACGGCTGAACCGCGGTGATGAAGAAGACGAAGGAGAGCAAGAGAAGAGGAAGAAAAGGAGAAGAATAAGAGAGGAGAATAAAATTTTATCAAGGAATTCCACTTCCTTCTCGTGATTAATATACCTCTGTGTGTTTGTGTACATGGTTCATTTCTGCGTTGATTCTTGAACTTAAGAGACTGTTGTTGCCACGCACCGACTCCAAGAATATAAAATCTTATTAATAATAAAAAATATAATATAACAACTATGAGGTAGTAGTGATCTAGAAATGTGACTGCAATCCTGATTCCAAGTATATCAATATGAAAACCCAAGCAGATTTAACACTTACTCATTTGCAAAGATGTATATAACATTATTGTAATAAAACAAAATAAAATACTAAACCAAGAAATTACACTTAGGGACCAAAATCCAAATAAGTAAATAAAATAATATCGGAATACACAATTTAAGTATGAAATAATTCATAATCCTAAATAATACTCAAATATAAATAACCTACATAATCCACATAACACTAGGGCTGGAAATGGATCGAATTCTAGATCCGAATTTGACCCGTATTCGATCCAAAAAATCGAATACGAATATGCAATTTTATCCGACGGATCGAATACGGTTATGCAATTAAATATTCGATTGATTTCGGATTCGAATATAATATGCATTATATTTAACCGATATCCGAGTAAAGTCCGAAAATATTAACTTTAACATTTTCAAATTGAATTTGAAAAGGCTGTTTGCCTCTTCAAAACGATTTTATGCTAAGAAGAGGCCGTTTGCCTCTTATTTTATAAGCTAGATCGGCTGGGAATACCTATTCCCAGCCGATGATGCTTTATAAAAGGAGGTGTTGACCGTGTTGTCCTTTTGCTAAAACGAACCGCAGAACCGTTTTGGAATTAAGCCACTAAACCGTGGCTAAACTAGGATGGTTCAAGAGCAAATAAAATTTTTAAATAAATAGCAAATAATAACCGGTCGAATTCGAATATGAATTAATACGTTCGAATTCAAATTCGGTCAAGTAAGATGGATATCCGATCAGATATTGGTCGAATACGGATATGAGTATTTAAAAACCAGTTCGAATACGGATCACGGTCGATTTGATCCGTATTCGACCCATTTCCAGCCCTACATAACACCATTCTATATTCCAAAGGATACTTTGAAACTATATATTTCGAAATAAAATCAACCATTTTTGCACAGCAGGGTTAAGAAAATCCACAAGAAGCAACTGGGCGTATTGTATGTGCCAATTGCTATTTAGCTATACCAGACTAAACCAATGAATTAGAACGAATCGACTGATGGATCTTAGCCATAACCAATTTGTCCTACATAAATGTCTGATACGAAGGAATAAAGAAATGAGTAAAATTTTCTTCTATAGCCCTTTTATTTGTTTACAAAAATTCTTATCTTTCTACTGATCTACATTTATATTATGGTCTGTAAGTATAAGTAAAGGAAGATCAAACCAGATTATAGAACAGGATTTGATAATGCCAAAATAGGAATAGTTTAGAATCTATTTTTATTCTTCATTCTAATCCAGTTGTTGAGAATTGAAAATGGTGTTTTGAGGGATAGGATCCTGTTGAGTTCTTACTCTTCCAGCGAGACTTTGAACCATTCTATAATCTATAAAACTATCTATTGCCTACTCTAAGTTGACCTGAATCGACATCCAAAATGCCAACAAGTAGCGAGTCTACATCCTACTTCATGTCCTGCTCCTAATCCTCATAAATAGCATCAGAATCACCTGCAAAATATATTAGGAGTGAGAACAAAGCAGTCTACATTCTGGGATGATTATGATGTTAATCATCTGAAGAAATAGGCTGTAGAGAATGCCTTAATATTGAGAAAAAAATCTGGAATTCCAAATTTTATGAATAGGAAATAGTGGAAGATACAGATTATGAACATAATCGATGATGCAAAATAAGGATCTAATGGAGAAGACACCGATAAAATCAAGAATCCATATTATACAATACAAGACGACAAGATCAATCAAAGCATCATTTAAGAGCTCAAACAACATCTTTAATTCCACTAGGTTAGTGAATCTACGATCAGGCCTCAAAGGCATGTCCAACACCAAGAAATATAGAGAAAAAGAGAGAATATCCATGAACATGGCACTACCAAGAGTAGAAAGTCTAAACATCCTCAGGAATCTGGTAACAAAACATTGTCCCAAGCCTCAAATGCATATCACTGTCCCCAATGTTTCGGCTCTACACCCCCCCCCCCCCCCCCCCCCCCCCCCCCCCCTCCCTCGCTGTTTGCATGGTAATGCCACCTGAATGCATGGTTTACTGTGCCCTTCACCCTTATGAATCCTCTCTGTTCATCATTTAAGTATGGGCCCCATCACAGTCCCGGTAGTAATCTCCACCAAATTGTAATTCTGGTTGCTGTCTTACGCAATTCCTACACCAAATGAGGCTGGATTATTTGCATTCCATGTTATTATGGATCTCGTAATGGGCCTCCACTTGTGCCTAGCCCTCCTTCAAGCTCTTCTCCTTCATCTTACAGGAGCATTTTGCCTTCTCTTACTACATGAATTACCATCACTAACATTACCATCTAACTTCAGCTATGTAAAATTAGCTAAATCATGCTTATAATTTAATCCGAACACTTCCATCTAACACCCCTCCTTGCCACATATCTCCACTTTGTAATATCACACCTAAATCCTCACTATCGGGTCAAAACTCTCTTCCTGCAAACTCACGCCATACCATGTCAATGTCTGAAACACACCTCCACCTCATGTCGCACACACCATCCAACTTAGCATCATCTTCCTTCCTTGACTAATGCTCATCAATGGCTAATGTATCCACCATGGCTTCACTAATAATGGCATCTATGGAAAGCTTGTAAAACTTTGAGCCATCACCAACAACAATAGATAAAGGAACACATGTGATTCATGTTCGTCTATATGAAGAAGAACACAGCCAATATACACCCTTATCTCTTGCAAACCAGGCCAATAAGAATTAATAAAGGTCTTCAAGCCCATAAATGGGGAGGGAGACCTGAATTGACAATCAACACCAATTGTTACCCCCCTCCACCACTAGTTTCAACTGCAAAACCCCTGCACCATCCAGATATATTACACCACAGTCCATCTTCTTTGCTGACACCACTTTGGTAGCGAATAAGATAAGTTTCTTCTTGGACATTGAAATGACTCTTCTTGTGAAATTTACACTAGAAAAACCAGATACCATGCTCATCAAGTAGTCCTAAGCTTGGAGATTTGTTGATGATAAAAGATGAGGCATGTTCCACCTTTTTTTTTTATGAATGAGGCATGCTCCACTTGAAGACATGAAGGCTGACAAATTGCTCAACAAAGGGGGTAGGGAGTCAGCTGGCATTGGATACCATTTAATCTGTTTTGCTACCTGCTACCAAATAATCAAAATAAGTTCAGTTATTCTCGTCTATTCCTGCATTAGAAATTCATGAATTGTTCACAGACCTTAACTGTTGATCCCAGCTCCCAGCAACAACTATATCACACGCCTTCCAAATGTGGTACCATTTATTCGTTTCCATCTTTTTGTAATAATGAACAAATCAAAAAATAATGAAATGAGAAAATGCCCCAGATTGCTGCTGTATTATTCTGTGACCACATCTTCACCACTAGATTGAAATTACACTAACACATCTAAATGCATCATTCTTAGTCTGCAATGAATCCAGTATCTTCTCCAGACTTATGATTTCATACTTGACAAAGACCACCTAGCTTGTGAATCTAGCATGCCTTTCTACAATCCAAGGACAAGTAATATATGGTACTTGTGAAGGTCTCGATACTTAATTTTTTATTTTTCCACCTGATCAATGTGCCAAGTGATATGATTTCCTCCCACTTCCTTTCTCACCATGTCATTGATGCACGCTAGTCTTCAAGTGTTTAAGAAAATCCAGCCATGTCATAATTGAGACCATGAATCACCTAATAAAATATCTGGCAATTTATTATGATCAATGACATATGTAATACACAATTTATATCATGGCCACTGGGTTTCATCTTTTATCACCATTTTTCTTGGGTGCTTGCCACAATTTTTTTTTTCCTTGATTGATGGTGTTTTTGTGTGAGATGGTGCACAGAAACATGTTAGCCTGTGCGCCTTTGTCCTTATGTCTTGATTTTTTTTTAGGGTTTGTTATTCAAACACTATACCACCATGTATCCTGTTGACGCTTAATACCACTGTCCATGTCTACAAATTATAGCCTAAGATTTGGGTGTAAAGCTAACCCAGCATCTCTACCTGCTTCAAGGACCATACCATCATATGCACCATTTCTCTACTCATGTTCTACAGTGTTGTCTAGAATTAATACATGATTATTACATGCAACACACACACACATATATTACCCAGTCTGCAAACATGAGAACACAGGGTCAAGTCTAACCACAACAACTTTACATAAAATGCTAAAGGTTATGCCTGCCAGTCCATCCTACTTTGACAAAACCTATACCAAGTTATGATCAAATAAAAATAGTCCTTTCCGCCACTCAAGTACTATCCAAAAAAGTTATACAGTGATATGTTCAAGTTTCACAAGCATATATGCCTTATCAACAGACTTCAATGTTACTAACAATATGAAATTAATAATTTCATGATTATATCATACTAAGACAAATTAAGTACCTTCAAAGCATATATTTTCTCCTTCACGATCACAATCCAACCACAATACCAAATTCCCACAATCGCGAGCTTCGTGGCTCAAATGCCTACAAATATGAGCCTTGTTGCAAGGAGAAACAGAGGTATATATTAGAACCAAGGCCAAAAAGAACAAAATAGCAAAAGTCATGTACATTTAAATGACATTTAGGAACATAAATCGAACTTAATTTTAAAATGTTGAATTAATTCAATTCCACAGCCATAATACTGCTAATTAATTACTGATATTTCAAGACAGAATTCCGCGGAAAAAAAGCTACTTTCAGACCAAGAAAGGTTGAAATATCTCAAGTCTTTAGTTTGAAAGAAGCTTCATGTAAGAGAACCAATTTTTTGAAGTCCTAGCTAGACGTCAAGACTCATAGGAGATTGGATCATTCGACCCAGACAAAACAGGCTGTTCAAGCCAAGATGTGTCTACATCATAAGATAGCATTACTTGGCAATAGATATAATATATTAAAAATAAATAAAATGGATGAAATTCGCAGTTTGCACCAGTATTACAAGTGACTTAAGCCAAGGGTAAACCAAACTGCCAAGGGTGGTGCCTATTACAGTTCAACCAATTCTACCAACCAAAGTAGTCCAGTATTTATGACACTGGAAAGATGGACTATGTGGCCAAAAAGGAAGTTCTTGGATAAGCAATGGTAGATTGCAAGCTGATGCGGTCAGGGTTTTATGACACAAAGGATGGACCATGAGGAAAAAAAGGAAGTTCCTAGATCAGCAATAACAGAGTAACAATAAATAATTAAATATACATAAATACACATGCGCTTGCGTGTGCACACACACACTTATATAGCACATATCCTTTGGACTTCAAAGCTTTCCTTGATCAAAATATTTGCAACAGATTCTTGCAGTGAATATCAACATATGGTAACAACAGGGTCATGTATTTATAAATTTTCATTGTGTTTGCATTAAATGTGGCTTAAGTTGTCAGATAAAATATTCCATAATCTGAATAAAGGGCACCCCCAAATGGTTGTTTTACAAAAAATAGTTACAAAAATTACTCATAATATGTTTTTGTTAAAAACACATTCTGCGAGCATTAAATTGGAGTCTTTTCAACAACAAAAAAAGAGCATTAAATTGGAGTGATGCAGCAAAAGAGCCATACCTTTGGATTTGCTTCCATCTTTAAAACTGGAGCACGGAAAAGGTCCAGAGGGTCTGTACCTCCCCAATCTTTATATGTTGATGGAAAATCTAGACTAGATTCACATGAAGAGAATACAAAATAAAAATCTAAACCACTTACTATTCTGAAAACATAGTAATCTTTGAAGATTATCCCAGATACATATCTGCATCTTGAATTATTTCTGCACTTATAACCATGTTAGGCATTTATTTTCTTTTTTATATGAAGAGAACATAAAATAAATAAATACATAAACCAACAGCATAGAACATTGCAAAAAATAAGAAATAAAAACACAGCCCATGGGTCAACCTAGTGGTCAAGGCTTGGGGCCTGGGGGCGTGTTCCTTCCAAGGTCTCAGGTTCAAAACCTCTTAGGTGCTATCAATTCTTTGGGGCTACTTACATAAGGTCTATGGGCGTTAGACTTACCCGGGCCATGTGGGTTGCAGGGTCTTGCATGGGCCCCCAGGGATTAGTTGGTTGAGCGTAATCGGGCCTGGATACCCTGAGTTCCAAAAAAAAACACACAACCCATGAATTCCCCAAAAGTCTCAAAAATCACAATTGATGGATTCCCTATCTAGATTCTACACAGCCCAAAATTGGCTAATCCATTCATTTTAAACACAAGAGATTCATCTTGGATGCAATAAATTTCATCAATCTCAACATACACTTAAGCTTCCAAATAGGGATGATAAGTGTTTGGATTCAATTCAACACAGTTTTTGACGAATCCTAACCAGATACTATAATAGTTCACCATATTCTGGACCATCCAAACTAAATACATGGTTGAGACAGGTGTTTCCATTGTCATCAACTCTTAATTAACAAGTTCATTCTTCTCTTCTGGTGAAGCTCAGGTTTTCAAATATTAAGGCAATGTTTTCTACATCACAACAGAGCACTTCACATGAAGATTCCAGAAACGAATGAGTCATAAATTCTAGAAGATTACAGAAATATTCTTCGTAACTGAATACAAAAAGGTGTCATACTCTCAGATCAAATTCTGTTATGAACATGGTGTATATAAGTGATGTAAAGTTTACACTAATGAGTTGAGGAAAAGAATCAGAAAGAATTCATTTTTTATTTATCTGTTTCCTTCTTCCTTCGGTATCAGAGCCCTAAAAGACCCACGTCTTCTGCTTCTTCTTCATGGCTTCACTGACATCATCAGAACAAACACCTAGAACCACACCTCCTGGTTTTCAGCTATCCAATCAACCACCACCACCTCCCATTACACCTTCCATTGTTAACTCTGCTTCTCACTTTCTCACTGTCAAACTTACAATCGATAATTACTTACTTTGGAAAGCCCAAATCTTCCCATTCTTACGAGGCCATGGCCTTTTTGGCTAAATTGACGGCACTATTCCAATTCCCGCTGCTACTCTTGATGGCCAGCCCAATCCTCACTAAACTCGATGGATTCTTCAAGATCAGCTTATCATTTCAGCTCTAAACTCCTCTCTCTCAGATCAAGTGCTGGCTCAGGTCCTTGACTGCTCTACATCATGAGAGATCTGGACCACTCTTCAAGAGCTTTTTGCAGTCCAGTCCTCTGCTCATGTGATTCAAAAACGGTTCCAACTTAACACTCTCAAAAAGGGTTCTGAGTCTATCGCAGATTACTATCACAGAGTCAAATCCCTTTCTGCTTCTTTAGGTGCTGCCAGCCAACCCCTGACTCCTTCTGAGTTCACGGTTTATTTACTAGCTGGTCTTGGCTCGGACTATGAGTCCTTGGTTACATTTCTTACTACTTGGGCAGATCAACTAACTCCTCAGCAGATTTATAGCCATCTTCTTAATCATGAATCAAGGCTTGCTCATCAAACTCAAGCTCTACTATCTGGCTCCACCATTTCAACTAATGCAACCACCACACGACTTGCTCCTGGGTTGTCTAATCGTGAACGAAATCTTTCTTTCCGTGGTGGACGGCGTGGTCGTGGCTATTCTTGTGCTGGCTCCCATGGCAACTCTTCATCTACTTACTTCACTGGTCATACTGATACTCGACCTATTTGTCAAGTTTGCAACAAGCCCGGTCACACTGCCATTGCCTGCTATCATCATTTTAACCAGGCTTATCAAGCCCCTGTTTAATCATCTCTGATGGCCAATTTTACTTCGGTTCCACCGTCTACAGCAACTAACTCCAACTGGTTTCCAGATACAGCTGCAACTCATCATTTTACTGGTGATCTCTCTAATCTCAACCTGGATGCAGCTTCTTACCAAGGCTCAGACCAAGTCAGCAGTGGCGGAACCAGGACTCCAAATCTGAGGGGGCAAAAAAAATTTTCAATTAACACTTCTCATGAAATATAGAAATTTCAATGAGTTGGGGGGACAAACCAGAAATTTTAGAGGGGGTTCTCATGAAATATAAAAATTTCAATGAGTTGGGGGGGCAAACCAGAAATTTTAGAAGGGGCAAAACATAAATTTTAATTAAAACATATAATATATATAGATATATATATATATTTTTTTTAATTAAAAAATAAAAGCTGGGAGGCCCCTAGCTATAACGTGGTTCCGCCACTGCAAGTCAGCATCGGCGATGGCTCTATACTTCCCATCCAGCACCTTGGCTCGGCTCATGTACCTACTTCCTCTGGCAATTTTCTTTTACACAAATTACTCCATGTTCCTTCCATTACTCGTAACCTTTTGTCTGTTCGTCAATTTTGTCTTGATAATCATGTTTATTTTGAATTTCACTCTTCTTATTTTTTTGTAAAGGACTCTCGTACTCGGGTGGTGCTTCTTTAGGGTCCCATTGAGAATGGTTTGTATGTGCTCCCATCTGCCACTTCATCTACAGCTTCTGCATCTGTAACTGCACCTCTATCTACTTCTCCTCAGGCTTTCATTGGCAAACGTGTATTTGCTCACACATGGCACTCTTCGCTGGGTGACCCCTCTCCTCACATCACTGCTTTCACTCTACGGCACTTTCAACTTCCTACTACCTCTAGCTCTAGTTTTTCTTCCTGTTCTGCCTGCTGTCAAGCTAAAAGCCATGCTATACCCCATCCTTCTTCCCCGTCTCGATCTCAAAAGCCATTTCAGTTGCTGTTTCTTGATCTTTGGGGGGCCAGCTCCACTTCTCTCTTCTAATGGCTGTCGTTACTTTCTCTCTATTGTAGATGATTACACTAAATACATTTAGCTGTTTCCTATTCCATTAAAATCTAATGTCGCTTCCATTGTACTTGCTTTTCTTCGTTATGCTAGTAATTTCTTTTCTACTAAAGCTCTTTCTGTCCAGACCGATTGGGGCAGCGAATTTCGCCCTCTCCACACAATATTTCAATCTTTTGGAACCTCTCACAGAGTTACATGTCCCTACTCACACCAAAAAAACGGCAATGTTGAACACCGTCATCGACAGATTGTTGAAACAGGACTCTCCCTCCTTTCTCATGCTTCTGTTCCTCACCAATACTGGGCTGAGGCTTTTCAGACCGCGGTCTTTCTTATCAATCGTATGCCAACTCCTCTTCTTAATCATGTTTCTCCTTTTCAACTTCTCATGGGCCATCCTCTAGATTACACTTTCCTACGTGTTTTTGGTTCCTCTTGCTGGCCAAATTTACAGCCCTATAACAAACAAAAGTTAGCTTTTCGCTCTCACCAATGTGTTTTTATGGGCTACAATCCAGATCATAAGGGTTATAATTGTTTACACATTCCCACGGGTCGTATCTACACTTCACGAGATGTCCTTTTCAACAAAGACATTTTTCCTTTTTCTACTCAGCCCACTTCCCATTCTTCCTCTTCTTCCCTAGGCTCTTCTTCTAGGCCCTCTTTATTTCCCTCTATTTCTTTAAGTCCGTCATTATCCTCTCCATTCCCCACACCTCACGTGAGGCCCTATTTTCCTACTTCCTCTAGCGAATCTCCTCTTAACCCGTCCTCACCTATCTCATCCCCTATTTCCTCTTCGCCTTCTTCATCATGCTCGGACCCTAGCGTCTCCAATTCATCTTCATCTCCTACTGCTTTGCCGACTGCTGCGCCATCTACACCCTCTGAATCGGCCCCATCTTCCCATCATCCAATGGTTACTCACTCCAAATCCCATATCCATCGACCACTTGTTCGCACCGACGGCATTGTTCCTTGGCCACCACCCAAACCCTCACTTTCTCTCACAACCACTGTCCCTGACGAACCTACTTCTTTCTCTGAGGCATTTAAATACGCAGAATGGCGTGATGCCATGTCTTCTGAGTTTCAGGCTCTTCTTCAAACTCAAACATGGGAGCTGGTTCCCTCTTCCCCTTCTCTTCATGTTCTTGGTGTCAAGTGGGTACTCAAAATGAAACGCCATGCTGATGGTACCCTTGAAAGTCACAAGGCACGACTTGTGGCCAAGGGTTTTCATCAGCACCCTAGCCTTGATTACAATGAAACTTTCAGCCCTGTTGTGAAGCCGGTTACAATTCATCTACTCATTTCTATTGCTGTCACCTCCAATTGGCCCTTGCATCAGATAGACATACAAAATGCATTCTTCCACGGCAACCTGGACGAAGATGTGTATATTCAAAAGCCTCCCGGGTTCATTCATCCTGATTTTCCTCAGCACATATGTAAGTTAAAGAAATCCCTTTATGGTTTAAAAAAAGCCCCTTGAGCCTGGTTTGCTAAACTTAGTGATCAACTTATTTCTCTTGGATTTCATGGTTCACGTGCTGATTCTTCCTTATTCATTCATCGTTCTGGACATGATTATTTATATGTGTTGATTTATGTTGATGATATTCTAATTACTGGCTCTAGTTCCTCTCTTATTACTGCTTTTATTTCCTCCTTGAGTTCTGTCTTTCCTATTAAAGATTTGGGTCCTTTGCACTATTTTCTGGATATTCAAGTTAGCCGTTCTGCATCTGGTCTTTTTTTGTCTCAATCCAAATACATCTCTGATTTATTGGTTCACACAAATATGCATCAAGCCAAACCAATTTCCACTCCTATGTCCTCCTCTCTTACTCTTACTGCCTTAGATGGTCCTTCCTTTGAAGACCCTCACCTCTATCGTAGTGTTGTCGGGAGCCTTCAATATCTCTCATTTACAAGACCCAACATTTCATTTGCTGTTAATAAAGTCTCCCAATTTATGCATGGCCCCCCGTCTTCCCCATTGGCAGGCTGTTAAACGTATTCTCAGGTATCTCACTCCTACACAGCATTTTGGTCTTCACTTTTCTCCTACCTCTTCATTCAAACTTTCTGCCTTTTCGGATGCTGATTGGGCTGGCTGCCCCGATGACTGCAAATCTACTGGTGGTTTCTGTGTATATTTTGGTTCTCACTTGATTTCTTGGGGTTCCAAAAAGCAACTCACTGTCGCTCACTCTTCTACTGAAGCAGACTATAAAGCTGTAGCTAATACAACCTGTGAACTTCTCTGGCCGCAATCTCTACTCAAGGAGCTTGGCCTTTTTTCTTTCTGAGCCTCCAGTTTTATGGTGTGATAATCTGGGAGCTACATACTTATCTGTTAATCCTGTTCTACACTCACGTACTAAACATGTTGAGTTGGACTATCATTTTGTTCGTGATCGTGTGGCTGCTAAAACTCTCCAGCAAGATTCAAATTGCTGACATTTTTACTAAACCACTCTCTGCTGCCAGATTCTGTCACCTTCGTTCAAGTCTCACCATCATTCCGGTGCCACTTGAATCGCGGGGGGGGGCCGCGCGCGGTATCAAGGGCAATGTTTTCTACATCACAACAGGGCACTTCACATAAAGATTCCAGAAACGAATGAATCATCAATTCTAGAAGACTACAAAAATATTCTTTGTAACTGAATACAGACAGGTGTCATACTCTCAGATCAAATTCTGTTATGAACATGATGTATATAAGTGATTTAAAGTTTACACTAATGAGATGAGGAAAAGAATCAGAAAGAATTCATTTTTTATTTATCTGTTTCGTTCTTCCTTCTCTCAATATCAAAGCACAGTTTTGTATATGACCTTCACAACTGAAGAGAGCCTACACAGGCTTCCAATTTGTTGAGGATTTATAGGCCAACATAAGCAATTTGTTATGATTGAGCTGTACTGGTCAAAATTCACAACTGAAGAATCTCATAAAGGTCTCATAGTCTATCTTAAGTGGACTCGAGTGTGGAATAAAGGGGCAAGGTTTCAGACACATCCATACCATATGACAAGGACTTGGCCTAGTTACCATATATTTTGAACTTATTTAGGGTAGCTAATACAAAAATATTATACTACCTACATAATATTGGTTTCTACACGTTTATACTTAGCAGTTACACGTATAATGAAGAGTTAAGATATAAGAGGCATCTGTTTAGTATAAAAGGATGCATCTGTTTTAAAAAGCATGGAAATGATTGTAAAGATCCAACATGGACCCCATATCAATGCCCACATTATGTCATGCCAACACAACTAAATTGGAGTAAATAAAGGTGATCCTTCAGATGGGTTGCAAGCAAGGTCCTAAAACTCGGACTTCGGCTCAGTATCGCCAGGCCCGAGTCTGAGTTAAACCAGCCGATACAGACAGTGTCAGTTGAGTTTGGGTTGGGTCAGGTCGAGTCACCCCAGATGGTCCCAGAAATTTTTTAAAAAAAAAAGGCCAAATAAGAACAGCTTGTGCAGGTCTTCATTCTTTACAAGGGAAAAAAAACCCAGACCTTCGTTGTGGAGGGGAGAAGAGGAAAAAACCAGATAACGCTTCTTTGCAAAGGAGAGAAGAGAAGTTTGATCGAGGTGTTTCACATTCCTCGAGCTTCCATACTAACATGCACAGATACACATTCTTTTCTTCTTCCATTCTCATCCTCACTTTTCTCTTCTTCTTCTTCTTCTTCTCGTCTATCTTTATTTTTTGGGCTCGTTTTATCTGATTTCTGGCTTCAGAAAAATCAGAAACTGAAACCAGAAATCAGGAAACAGAAAAATCAGAAATCTGAGAAGCCAGATTTCAGGTTTTTCAATTTCTGGTAAGAAAAACCAGATTAGTGACTTCTCAATTTCTGGTTGTTTTTCCCGTTTTCCCTTTTCTTTTGACTCTGTGTTTTGTTGTTGTTTTTGTTCTTCTTCTTCTTCTTTCCAATTTATTCATTCGCCCGAATAGTATCGAGCATGACCGAAACAAGTTGGGGCAGTAATAACTCCGTATCACCCGATTCGTATCGATCTCGACCAAAATCGGACAATTCTGGCCGAGTTCAAGCGGCCCCAACGAAATCTCTCATATTGATGGGGATTATCAGTTCAAGCCCAACAAAATCTGTCATATCAGTGGGATTATCAGCTCTCCTTGAGCTGATACCAAGTTGACTCCACTGATACTTCTCGATATCGGCCAAGACTTGAAAAACGATGGGTGCAAGCCCATTAACCACATCAAACTGATAAAGAAACGGTGTAATGTTAGGTTCTGGGATTGAAAAAAGAAAGATCTATGATTGAGAAACAACGGAGGGACAGATCTGAAAATTTAAAATTTAGAAGATCGAGCTGTAATTTCTGATCTCAGAAAGGCTGAAACATCAAAAGACTTAAAACTAAAGGATAGTGCGCCTACCTGTCAAACCAAAGCTATCTCTTCTACTCAATCACCATCCTCTGCTTCACTATATCGGCCAGGACCGATACCAAGTCAGGTCGATATAACCCGGTCGGCCCAGAAAGCTTAAAAGGTCAGAAAACATACCTGTTCATGCCATGCATGCTGTTTGTGCCTGGGAGCTGCCATGCCTGCTCGTGTCAACGAGCTGCGACACAGATAAATGCATTCCCCTCTCCTCCTCTTTCTTTCTTTTTTTTTTTTTTCTTTTCTCCTGTTTGGGCTCGTGCTGTGCCTGCTGTTCGCACCGAGGAGGTACCATGTCTGCTCTTGCCAAGGAGCTGCGACAAAAGTAAGTGCCATCCTTCTCTTCCTCTTCCTCTGTTTTTTTTTCCCCTTTTTGGCTCAGGAAATTCAGATTTCTGGTTTTCCTTTGATAGAAAATTCAGAAATCGGTTCCCATTTCTGGTTGTTCCCTTTCTTTCTTTCTTTTTTTTGGCTTCCTGTTTTTCTTCTTCTTCTTTTCAGTTTCTTCTCTTTTCTGATTTAATCTCTCATCTAAACAGATTCTCCTTTTTTTTTCCTGGTTTATTCTCTCATCTGAACAATCTCAGGCAATACCACCCAAGTTGCATTGTTCTCAGCCAAGTTTGACCAAGATGATGGGTTTCCAACCAAACCTCTCATCCAGGACTCTATCAGCACAGAAAGAGTTGATACTAGCACAGTCAACAGGTCAAATCTAGCTGGATTCATATTCAACCAAAAAGTTTAACATTAATATTCATATTTGATACATATTTGACGGATCCTAGATCCCCAAGGCCATATTCGAATTTGTTTTTAACCCAACAGATTCATATTCAAGTTTGTTTGCATCCATATTTGAATTTTAAATTTTAAAAGCAATTCAATTTGACCATAAATTCAATATGGCTTACTTGGTTCATGTCTGAACCGCCTTTTAAGTAAAGCCAAAGAGACATTTGTCTCCTTTTATAGACGTTTTCAGCTGGGAATTTTCATTCCCAGCCAATGTGGAACTGCAGATAAAGAGACAAGGCAAGTCACTCGCGTGCCTTATCTACATCTATAAAAGGAGGCAATCCTCTCTTTAAACAAGTTCACATTTGCCACATTAAAACAAAACATCTAAAATATTTAATGCATTCATTTTTTCGATTTTTTTGTCGAATATGAACATTTCATATTCATATTCAAAACTATTTGGATTTTGAAGACAGTAACCATATTCGGTCCAGCGGATCATGTGATGCAACTGTATTCGACTGTTCAGATCAAATATAGGTCGAATTCTGATCCACAATCCGACTCATTGACAGCCCTAGCTAATACCAAGTTGACTTCCCCAATACCACTTGGTATTGGGCGAATTTTTAAACCATGTTACAACCACACCACATAATTTCAGATGAACCTAGAACCATTCACCAAAAAATCTCATCACCAAGAGAAACTAATCAACATATTTTAAATTTTTCTACCAAGCAAAGCATTGAGAAAGAAGATGGAAAATATAACCACCATTGCAGCCACCAGCATAGCCTCACAAAGGAAACATTCCATTTCTCTTTCTGGGGATTTGCAAGACGTGAGCCAGACTACTGCATTTTTCTTGGAAAACGAAGAAACCAGTTTGGGACAGAACAATATGGGGCTAGGATCAAAAAAAAATTTTAAAAAGGCAATTGAGAAATAAAATTGCAGCAACTTAATATGCTGCGCCAAGTTATGTTGGATCAAGTTTGAGGAGTGAAAACAATGCAAAGAGATCATTGGACATAGAAAATAGGTGGTAGTAGGGAGCACAAAATCATCATGTAAATTCGATAGGCCCAAGTTTGTGGTACCTATGGGTCCCTTCAAGGTCCATGCACCAAATTAAAGCAGTGTTGTATTATAAATTGGACCCCTATTTTTAGAGGGATCACAACTTATTTTAGGATTTTAGAGAGCCTATATAAGGAGGAGAAGAACAAAGTCATGGGCTTAAGCCTCACAATAGTTCTATACCAAATCAAAAACTTATGCAGGGGAAATATACATGAAGAAACTGGCAACTTCAAGAAAGAAACTATTCCCGCTGCAAGAAATAATGCAAGCTGAGTCCACCATAACATAATAATGTAAACTTATTTACAGATGTAAAAGGAGTTGTACCTGAAAACATGCCCAATTACAGAAGTCACTTTAAAATATGCATGAAATCCCAGAAATATACCGCCAAATTCATGGACGTCCGTACTACCTCTCCGAGTAGACATCTATGGAATACAATTACGTCAGTAAAATCCATTAAGATTAATCTATCAGAAAGATGCACGGAACCAATGAGCAAATCAAACTTAACAAATGAACAAAATGAAGTTTTGTAAGTAGAATGGATTTTTTCCAGCTGATTACACACGACAGCAAGTTCATATGTACATTGTGCAAATGTTGACATTCAAATAGTATATTAAATCATGAATAACTGAAGATGGTTTCCAGTGGCATAAACTCTCGTTATGGTCAAAGTACAAGGTATAGACACTCAAGTACACCATGAAAACAATAATTAAGCCACATGACTCAAAATAAGAATTGCAGGTTCATGGATACTTAATGACAGAAGGATAGGATAAAATCATTATATTCTCATCATTAGAATAAGTCGCATGGGTGATTCAATCACTCAACACAAAATGCTTTGTCCCAAATAGTTGAGCTTGGCAATGCATAGTTGAGCTTGGCAATGCAAATCATGTTTCTCCATCCTAGTCTATTGAAGACCAAATTCCAGTTAGCCCATGAGTATTTACATCCACTCTAACAAACTCCATCCATGTTCTTTTTGGTCTTCCCCTTGTCCTCTTAGATCTTTCAATAAATACACTCACGAATATTCTCATAGCTGCCTCCCTAAGTCTCCACATTATATGTCCAAACCATCTTAACCTACTCTTTTGTCACTTATTAGGGCAATACCATACCATTCTTGAATATATTTGTTCCTTATATTGTCTTTCCTAGTATTTCCATGCATCCAACTCAACATTCTCAGCTACGCTCATGCTATGCCTGTTTTGCTTTTTGATTATCCAAAATTTTTAGCCATGCTTCAAAACATGCCTAATTATTGCATTACAAAATTTTGTTTTAGTTTAAATGGGACATGTCAATCACATACAAATGCTGACACAGCTCTCCATTTAAGCCATCTAACTCTACATCCCTCCTTATTAAAAAATAAAAATCAATCTAAGATAATAAAATTGACTACTTTTCAAAAAATCTCTTGATTATTAATTCTCACCATTTCTTAGTTAAGACTTATTTTAAAACCTTTTGATTCTAAAGCATTCCTCCATAACTCCAATTTGGCACTTACTCCTGCATTAATTTGGTCCAATATATATATATAACAAATCACACCCTCTTGGTTTTACCTAGTTAATTCCTCTGGATTTTTTAAGTGCTTCAAATTCAATTTAGCACTAATGCAACATCAACATTCCTTTTCTGCATTTAAAGATTTTTCATGACTATTTGGACTTTTGTCGTTTTACTTATTTTTCAAATTTTCAATCACTTAATGTTATTTATTTCTGAGTGGTATGCAACCCAAGAGGTTCCGCATAAAATAAATTAAACCTGCTCACACAAACAGCTATATACAAATGGAAAATATTGCTCCTCAACAAACTGAAATAACGTACATACATCATACATACATACATACATACATATCTATATATGTGTGTGTGTGTGTGTGTGATTGCGCATGCGTGCATGTATACACGTGTGTATGTCGTGTTTGTGTTTGTGTGTAAGAATATATTTACATATACACTTATACATACAGCAAATATGTATGTATGTATATATATATATATATATATATATATATATATATATATATAAAGAGAATTAGGGAGATTCGATCTTGACATTCTATGCCCAAAATATCCCCACTAAAAGATTACTTTCCCATAGGTAGTTATAGCACTCTCCTAATATTGCTCTACACAAGTAGGTAGTTTGAAATTAATTTAATCCTACGTTTTTTATTCAACTATATTTATTTTAAAGCGCATTAATTTTCAACACTAATAAAATTCTATCCTATTCCTTTCCTACTCTAAAAAAAAAATTCTTATACACAAGGATTATCTCTCCATCCAGTTAGTTTCTTATAGCAAATAAAATTCTCATATATCAATCCAATATATTGGAATATGTGAATAGATAATTATCCTGTAGAGATTAATTAAATATCTTTAAAAATAGATAAGTATATCAATCCAATTATTGGATTATGTGAATAGATAGTTATCACGTAGAGATTAATTAAATATCTTTAAAAATAGATAAGTATTTTAGATTTTTTTTAATAGATAATGATTTTCTTGGCACTCTTTGTCTATTTATAATAATATTTCGTTTTCTGAAATATATTAAAATTATTTTCTGAAATATAATGATATCATTTTCTACAGAATTAAAATTTAAAAAAATTTTACAATGCTTTGTTTTAGCAAGTCACGTTATCTAAGAAAAATAAAAAAATAGTTACATTTTTGTTTTCCATTTCAACATGCGCATAACGCATGCTTTCCGCTAGTATATATATATTTACTCACAAACATACATAGGTATATATACACATATGTGCAGTATATAAATATCTATATATAAATACGAGTCACAAAGTTTCAGAATTTAAACACGATTACTTCAATGTCTCTAAACAACAACGGCTCTTCCGAACTAAATCCTTATTCGAAATTCATACGCCGGTAATCAACATTCAGCAAATTTTCATTCCCTTCCTAACAATAATAATTAAACAAAAACGAACAATTGAAAAAAAAAAAATCTAGGGTTCTCCGAACGAAAAGACGAAATATAGACAATAAACTCACTTGACCACCGGAAAGTGCAGTAGCAATAGAGAGAGCGATGCTAGGCTTCTCGGCAACCTGCAATAATAAGTGAGAAATAATCAGAATATGAAACCACGAGAAGAACAGCTGTGAATTGCAGAGTACGGACACTCACCATGAGAATCGCGGTGGCCATGCTTGCCGAGAGGTTGCTTTGAAGGGTTCCAAAACCCTTTTCAGTCTGTACTGCCGATCAGAGGCAAGTTAGTGAGTTACAACTTCAAGTTGAAGTCCAGTGTGGAACCCAACGAGTTTTACGGGAAGAAATCGTCTGCCGCACGGTTTCTGCGGCATCGAACGGCGGCTGTTATTCCAATGTCTTTTCGTTTTGGTAATAATTTCAATGTCAAATGTTACTGAAGTGACATTTTGACATTATAAAAAAATATGTAAAACAGCCACCGTCCAGGTTGGCTGCAGGGTCTCCGAGGGCTTCAAATTGACATCCCGTCGGGCAACCCGTGGACTCCAACGGTCAGAAATTTCGTTTTTATGTTATGACTAGCGGATTGCACGTGCGATGGTAGTATTTGTTGAGGACATGAATGGCTTAAAATTTGTTGAAAGGGTATTTTTTGGAAAGTGAATAATAAAAAAAAATACAAAATTACCTATATAAAAATATAAGTGGGGCCCACAATTTGCTATGAGAAAAGAAAAAAACTGCCTAGGATGTACTTTGGGGTGCTTCTCATTATCTATAATCTATACTATTAGTAAAGAAAATAGTGGGAAATATTTCTCTTAGATTTTGGCTCCCTTTTTTTTTTCAAAAATTATCCTCCTCAAACAAAACAATTCCCCGCTATACCCACCACTACTCTTTTCACATTAAAATTTAAAGATGTTGTAACAATCTATTTAAAACGGCATGATATCTATTAGTGGGGGCTGTTTTCCTAAGTGGAGCCAACAATTTGCTACACGTATAGCGCATGCAATCCCCTAGTATTATTGAAAGGGAACTCATAAATACTCAAGCCTGACATTCTATGCCCAAAGAGCCCCTTGGATTTTTATACTATAGATAAGAAATTTCATTAATGACGTTCTTATCACAAAAAACCATATTATTATAACTATCCATTTTAAATCCTATTAGTTTCTTATATCAAAATTCTTATATATTGAAATTATGTTAATAGATAATTATTATATAGACATCAACCATCTTAGAAAGAGATAATTATTTGTGCTATAGAAGAATTTGATAAATACATAATATCTTTTATATATAATTGAACAAAATGGAGTGGCTATTTGAAAATAAATCAAAAGATTAATGATTTAGTTCATTCTTTGATAACAATAAAAAAAAATGTTATTTATGCACACTCAATAGTACATTTATACCATAAATGACACTAAAGGGTCTCCTAAAAAGTATGCAAGAAATTATAATATTTTCCTAAAAATTAAGATTACTGTTTTATATTTTAACCCTTGTTATCAAGAATTTGTTAATCTTGTTAAAACTAAGCACATTCCCAAGACTATAGGCTTACAATAGTTCCCAAAGTTGTAATATTGAATGAAAACTAAAATAGTACTTCAAACAAAAATAATTATTTGATAAACATTGAACAAATATATAATTAACAAATTGTTATCGGATAAAAAATAAACATAAATTGATATTGCTAAAAGTTATTCAATGAGAACTTCCGAATTAATGCATTTTCAATTGACGGGGTGCATAAGTTGAAATATAATAATATAAAGCTGGGCTACTAAGGTTGATGATCCTTTTTATTTATGTTCTTATTGTTATAAAAAATAAATTTACCTTTTTACTAATTATCCATGTTTAGCAATGCATGTCCCACTCTTTAGTTACGTGTAATGAAAATGTGGCAATGCGTCAAATTCAAAAGTATGTTGGTGTAGGACAATCGACCAATAACCGCTAATTTAGGTTTAAATTACGTTTAGGTTGGTTAGGGATGGAGCTTGCTCAAGCTTAAGCTTAATTGCATTAGTTGAGCATGAGCCCTAAATTTAGGTTCACAGGTTAAACTTGAGCTCCTTATTTATTTATTTTTTCCTATTACTATTATTAAAGGAAAAAAACATAAGAGGGCCGTTTTAATTAAAGAGCTTAACCTAAGCTTAAGTGGCCTCAACACATTTAATCGGGTAGATTACTAAATAGATAATTTTATATTATGGGAAAATAAAAATTGTTATTAAATCTTTAAAAAAATAAATTACAATTGATATGAAAAATTTTATATTTCCAATTTATGGAGATTTATAAATTTCTAGTTACTCATGTGAGTCGAATAGCAATATTGGATTGAGACGAGAGCTTTTACAACCAAGATTGCATGTTTAAGAGCGTGTACGTGAACTTCCTGTGCAGCTCCAGGCTCCAATTTCATCTCAATAAACCTTGCAACGCAAGGTGCCGTAATACCTGTGTTATTACAAAGCAAACTTGTGCTAAATCCGTCCTCACACTTCAAAAGCTGACCTCCTGCCGTATCCAAAAACCAAATTTGCCAGGACACTGGCCCCTTCCTTTTAGTATGCAAACACCATGATTCTGTTGCCATGCATCTTCCTTCTAGTTTACTAGCATTGACTATGATTGCGTTATTCTGGTAATATGAGAAAATGTAGGTACCATGGAAAACTGGAAAACTTGCCGTTAACGATATGTTATCACTTCATACACAATAAATGATTCCCAGCTCAACATGGGGATTTTTCCATCAAAGTACATGTAAGAGACCAGATCATGAAACTCACTTACTAATGAAGGATGATGAAACTGTAGCTAAAATGTTGGAAGGGTCTTAAGCTTACCATGAGCATGAATTGAGCAATATCACCGCACACATTCAACTAGCCTCGCCAGGATGATGTTTAATTTGGCTTTGCAAATGGAATCTGATTGACAAAGGCCCCTAATCTTTGAATTGAGGAAACATGGTAGTATGTCAAAAGCATCGACACTCAAAACTTTGTAGCTGCAAGCATGGGAGCCATCTTAGCAAAAATTCTGCAGGATAACAAATAAAGAAAGAGCAGAAATTTAAGAAGTCCCATTAATAACAAATGCAGAAACGAGAAGAATAATCAATGGCAGAAAACAAATGAAGTGGACTTGCATCAGGCCGTGCAACCCAATATGTACCAAAATGTATCAAATGCTCAAAAGTCCCACAACAAGTTATTGTAAATCGGCTCTCAACATAAGAAGGCATTGACAAATGAATTAGCCCAACTAGTCGGCTCAGCCTTGGGGATCGTGTTCTGCCAACTCAGTCTATCAAAAAGCCTCCTCAGATGACTGTATTTCCTCAAATGTCAAAATCTAAACTGAAAGTTGTGCAATCAACTTCCAGTATTTAAACTCATAAGAAGACTATACTTCCTCAAGTCCCAGAATTTGCAAGACAAGTTAGCCTCCTGAAGTCTTCTAAATTGAAGAAGGTTTCAAGCACACTGCTTTTCAGCAGGAATATTTTAAATCAGATTTGCTATACCACATAAAAAGGCAACACATACTATCTCTTGGTTTCCGCTTTGGAAACCATTCTGCTTATGACTGGAATGTCAATCACAAGTGAAGTCAATAAAGCTACTTTTCATTTAAAAAAGTTGCAATACAGATATATCAGAGTATTCAAAGCAATCATCAAATGGCAAGAGATATTAGACCACCATTTTATTGAAATAGAAAACAGTGCAATCAACATCATGTAATTCAGTTAGTCACAAAAAACCTTCCTTGTATTTCAGTAAAGCCGTCAATGTCATAAAACCAAACCTATACATACAAGAATTTTATTATTTTCATTCCTTGCACTAATTCAAAACCAATTTTCAATTGTAAAGTTTGATATAAATATAAAATAGACAGAATACATGTTAAATCAAACCCATAACAGAGATTTAACTCTCTAGTTCAATTAGCTAATGAGCTGTACTGAGGCGAGTTGAATTTGAAGACAATCTTTGAAATAAAAATCCTGTAAGACTTGCACATCTTTTAACTCTAGTTCCTTATAAAGAAGACCAAATTGTTGCTTTTTTTAGTTGGCATGGTCTTCGATCAAATTCTAAGAAGACTAATGATTGCCTATGCTCATGGTTTTAAAACCAATGAGCAAACTGTAACAACATCCCATTGAGAGAGTAATGCCATTTATAATGGAAGAAACAGTACATGGGCTGGCAACCCAACCACCTGTTATCTATCTTGCAACAAAGTTCAAGCTACATCTTTGTTCCCTCTTATCCTAAAACCTAAATCTGAATTCTACTAACTCAACCTATCATCTTATCAAGCCGTCTTTACCACTTAAAAAGCCAAAAAACAAGTAAGACTTCTCATACTACCCAATTCTTGACTGGCCCAAACCATGTTTTGGATGGGTAGGATCAAAATTTTCAGGCTGAGTTGGAGCATGGGCTCAATTTTACACCCATTCTATAATTCAGCAAGTTTTAGGTCTTACTTAAACTAACCTACCTATTATTCCAGCAAGCCATAGTGTATTCTAACTCCTGCATAATAAATGGGTTTTTTTATCTTTATTATTTGTTTTTTTTTTTTAAATTTTAAGCCAGTTTCATTTTTTATTTTTGCAGTTTAAATGCATTACCATGTTCAGAAAGCTTACCCTTGTAATTTGTAGTATGCTAATTTTTTTTTTGTCAATAGCAATTTTTATGGATGAAACTATTGAGCAACTAAAAATTTTAAGACTTCATGGGAAAGCATGTTCACATCATCATACCTTAGCCCCTGTTCTATCCTAAAATAATTCATAACATTACCTTCCTACCCAAAAAGGAAAAGCAGCAATCAAATATTTTTTTTATTTCATTGGTTTCACTCTACAATGGGTCCAAGACCAGTCTGGTTGCATGTAACTATAGAGGAAGCTGAAGGGAATAAAGCTATTTACTCCCTCTTAAATACATAAAGAGCTAGAATCTTGGTAACTTGCTTTAATAGTACTAACCAAGGCATGATTTTTGCAAATCCTAACCTATCTTTGAGGAGTCCACTCTGGTTTTGACCAGGCGAAGCAATTTCGGCATTAGCTATTAGATTAGGCACAAAATGGTCATGCTGTCCTAGGATCTAATTTTTGCTTGCCAAACTGATACAACAGGGGCAAGATGGAGTGCCTGTTTAACCTTCCCTATTGCCATCCCTGCACCAAGTTTAAAATATTCTAAGGCCACTGCCAAGGGTAGTGCTTCCTACATTCCATTATCCTTAAAAGTTTCTGAAAAAATCAACAGCATAGCCCAGTACAATTTCAATTCCTTGGTTTTCTAAAAGCATAAATTTTTACTTCATACATGGAAGATTAAACTCTTACATATCCAGTTCAAAATTGAAACAAAAGGAAAGGAAAATTTTCACTGGAAAACATTGTATCATGAAATGGAAAGTGTAGAACAACTGATTCTTTATCGGAAATACCTTATAACTAATGAAATTTTGTTGCTAACTAACAATATCCTCCATTAAGCTCACCAAGTCTCTTAAAATATTTTGACAGTTGCACATCTTATTTCATCATTAGGGGCATTAATGATTGGCCCAGGGACACAACTATGAAGGTTGCTCTTTTTCGGTGCAACATAAACAGAGACAGATAATCGTGGAAGTGGAATCCAAAAAAATGAGAATGAAAAAAAAAAAAAAAAAAAGGACCCCATCAGATGTTTGTGCTCAAAACACTGATAGTGATCTACGCCATCCCCATCAGATAAAAGAAGCCTGCATTTCTCATGCTTGATACCTGATAAATACTAACAGGATTTCTCATATATTGACTAAACACTGCAAATATGTCACTCAGGGATCTTGAAATTTTGACTCCTCCTAGTCCCCATCTTCGTAATGCTCTTGCAACAGAACCAGGTAGTTTGAATTAGCTATATTTATCATCCTTCTATTCCAATGTGTGCATGTGCTCACGTGTGTGAGAGAGAGGAGGGAATGATGCCAGATCCAACACAAGAATATGCTCCAAAAACGAAAAGCATATATGCTCCCCAGTGTATTGCTTGTAGTTGTAACCCTTTGAAAATAAATATCAAGATATGTAAAGTGAAATCTTAGGCCACTGGCCACCCTTTTATATTTCCATAAATAGCGAATAGTACTTCATTGTTTTGTGATTAAGGTCTATCCATAGAAAACTGAAATTACAACATTTTATGTAAATATGAATAAAAAAAGGAAAGAGACAAAGACTTAGATATCTTCCCCCTAATTATATATGTTAGCAGGTTCAGATACACCCTATTTGGTTCAATAGGAGCTGATTAATTAAAACGAATAAGTAAGAAACCAATAAAAAGAATTCAAAAAGAGCATGACAAAGAAATTAGAATTTTTTTTTAATTTAACAATGTGAATCTAGATATAAAAAAAGTACATGAGGTTAAAAAATAAAGAAAAGTAGCCTACAAATATCACTTATATGACAAAATTTTAGCCCTTTTTTTTGGAATTCAAGATGAGAATGAAGAAAATTTTGATTTTTTTGCTTTAACAATTTGAATCTTGATATATACAAAGGATTAACTTTTTATAACATGAAGTTTTAGGCGAAACAATAAGAAAAAGTAGCTTATAAGTCTCAATTTTGAGCTGCAAGGGTTGACTTAATGTCTGCAAGGTCAAGGTGTAATGGTGACAGCTGCAAGGATTGACTCAATGTCTGCAAGTACAAGGTGTAAGAGTGACATGCTTTTAGACAAATGAAAAAGAAAACATGTCAAAAGCCAAGCCTATAGGCTATAGTATACATGTAGCTTAATGCTTATTTGCCAGTCAAAGGGCTAATGCAGAATTGGCACCAGGAACAACAGTATGACCGAGTGCAATAAGTGCTGTCCCATAAGATCATTCTTTGAAGCAACTTAACATATAAATTATTTCATATAGGAATTGTAGTTTTACCTGCATAAATTAACTCATAATCTAATTGATCCTCATATAAACCAATTTTTTTCCATATCATTCATTTTTCATATGAAGTTTCTGTCGGAAAAGACAAATGAAAGGTTCCTATGCATTATGTCCTAAAACAATAGGTGGAAGCTTATATCTTTTCACCACTGTTCTAAAGTGTGTAACACTCATAGCTCGGCTCACTTTGAGCCAACATTTGTTGCTCAAATTTTGTGTCATAAAATTAAGGCTTATAAGTTAAAGATAAATTTTTCTTAATTGTTTAACCTAACACTTCCTCAGTTGTGCTTAATGTATTCTGGGTTTTGTAAGCTCCTTGAGGTTCAAATACAGGAGTTCTCAAGAAGGACAGTGGTAAATATATGCCTCTATGTGTGTGTGTGCCTGCCTCTGTGTGTGTCTGTAATAGAGACCCCCAGGCAAGGTAAAGCTATGACTCACAATTCATAATGGACCGCCCAAGAGTTAATAGCTGTAGAACAAGTTGTATCATTATTGTTGATAGAACTTGGAATCAGATGATCAAAGCTCAACAAATCCCTCTTTTCACACAAACGAATTTTCTACAGGTCTTCAAATCCGTAAAATACCATGTATCTCAGTTTCTCAAAAACTCTCTTGAAATCAAGTACTAGCATGTTCAGAACAAACACTTCTAATTCTCTTCCAGAGATCGAAGACTCCGCAGCAATATCTAAAAATTTGAGTTGGGAACCAGGGATCTTTGGCTAAAAACCCAGAGAGTTTGACTTAAATTTTGAAAAATACTATTTGATACATTGAGATGCCAGAACAGGATCCCTGTTGCCGACACCAACTGGCTGGCATAGTATCCTGTTGATGTATTTCATTAAAATGCATAAAATTCAGTGAAAATTTAAATGATTTAGGCAATTTTATCTTTGCAGTTCAATGTTTTTTCCAGTATGATTTTCCTTCATCCATTCTCTTATTATTTTTAAATGCTTAGGGATCTGAAAAACTTCTCATTTTTTCCCTTTTGAATGATGAAGGAAGCTTTCAATTGTGCTGGTTTCATTTTCATGGATTAATTATTCATCCTATGCAATTGATAGCTTTTACTTGCATAAGGAGGTAGACTCTATTGATCACTTACTACTGTCAGGAGATCAGAAGTAAAAGCTATGTTGTTAACGTTGAAATATCGGTATCAGTCAAGGTACTGGCCATGACCAACACTGGTATAGGATGGTACCGTCTAGGACCAGCCGGTTCGCCTTTTCTTCTTCTTCCTAATCTTCTGTAGCTACACTCTCGTGCAGTGCTGAGTTAGCACCACACAAGACCAAGTCAACTCGGGACAAAACTAACTCAATACCACCCAAGTCAAGCCGAGTTTGACAGATTCACAAAAAAACCCCCTTATTGGTGACCTGATTCGTACCAGACGAGTTTTAAAACCATGTATGTTTTTTTATGATTAATGGGAAGTATATTAAAGATAAAAAATTAAAGAAGTACAAGTAAGAGGATCCATGAGATATGGGTGACAATAACAACCTGAAAACTATAGCCAGAAAACTGCAACGAAAGTAAGAAATGACACAGCAATATATTAAAACAACAGCCTAGTCCAACAGAGGTATTGAAGTCCAATCCCTTAAAATCTCGCTTGACGGGATATGTGTGAATTCCTTCTTTAACCTGACCCAGGAAGAAGCCAATATCAAACTATCTTCAAGAATCTTCCTTTTTTGGTATGGTTTTTCCTTCAAAGACACATCGATTACAGGCTAGCAAAAGTGAACATGTTATTGCAAAAAAAGTAGCCTGAGACAACCTCCCTTTATTATTCAACATAGGGAATCTCCACTGCCCCACAAAGTCAAGAAGGGTCCTAAGCTGAACCCAACTTAATCCTAATGAACCAGAAATGATGACTGAATAAAACCAGCAACCTCACAATTCAGGAAGACATGATGTACAGATTCTCCTTGTTTGAGGCACAAGATGCAAACCTTAGGCGAGATAGCTAAGAATTTCCTCCTTTTTCGAAGATTGTCTAGAGTATTTATGCCATTATGAACAGCAGTCAAAAGGAAGGTAACAACTTTGGAAGGAGCAAGGGCATTCCAAAGAAACTGGGGGAAAATAAAGAGGGATAAAAATTGAGAATGGAACAAAGATGATGAAAGAAAGAACATGTGGAAAAGGAGCCGTGGGAAGAAAGGGACCAAATACATCTGTCAGGCATTGAAGGGGCAATACTACCTGGGAAGCTCCTCCAGGAAGAAGACCAAGCTCCTCCATTCCAAAACGCCAAAGTTCATGACAGAATTGTAAGTTCTATATCAGACATATAGAATCCCAAGAAAGGATATCTGAAACATAGGGTCATCTAGGTTATGCTGCTAGAAACCTAAGAATCTATGAGAAAGTGTGATTGCTCCCCTCCAACAGTCAACCCAAAACCTCATAGAGGAACCTGATTGGTGTGAGACTTTAACCAATGGATAAAACTGGGGAGCAAAGGCACAAATCGCCTTCCAAGGGCTGGTATGACGAATGTTTGCTTTTGGCTTGACCTCCCACCCATTTCTGTGAATACCGTACTTACAATGGTTTTATGCCTCAAAGACTCCTTTTCCTCTCCAAATCTCCACAACCATTTTGTTAAGATGATAGAAAATCCCTCTCTCAAGTGGGCATGCCCTCCAAGAAAGTAGAATTCACCATATTTTGTGAAGAACTTACTGGGAAAGTGGCACCTTGTCTTCTTGCAATGTAACTGGACACTGTCAACCAAAAACAAAAGACTATTGAATTCCCATGACAGGCCTCAGAGATTGGAACATGTCAGAGCTACCCATAGATGTCAGTAAACTAGGCACCTCTGTTTCTCCCAAAGGCACCTCTAATGACTCTATTTCTTACATTCTACGATCAAGCGTTTCCACAATCACAAACCTTCACTAGCAAACCTTTGTGCTAACTTTTTTCTCAGTTGGCACATGACAGACCCACCTGCTGGCAAGTCAACATAAAAAAAATCATGGTTCATCACCTGAAGACCTAAAAATTTCCGCAGATCAGAAAAGAAACTGGCCATTGATAAAGAGATTATATAAATATATTAATAATCATAAAATGGCTTCCAACAGAACAATTTACACAATGATGGTAGCTGCACAGTGCATAGATAATAACAAATATTTAACTTATTTTGATGTGTAATTAATGTGCTCATCTGTGTCAAAAAAAAATTTTCATTATGCAACAAATAACAATTATTCAGTAAGAAGTTAAATACAGCACCAAGCATGGACCAAAAGTGAAGTGCAGCTGATGTAAAGTAAAATGACTCATGCATATTAGTTGAAAGAACTTTGAGTGTTTCCTCAAGATTGAGGGGGGGAAAAAAAAGGAGTAGCATCTAGTACCAACATGACAAAAGAGTTTGTAGCAATTAAAATCAGACAATTCAAGGATACAAAGGAGGATACAGATGAATATAATAACCCTCAAGCCTGAATCTCTTTTTACTGCAAGATATGTCAACAGAGCAAGTGAAGAACATGATAAGTATAACTCACTTCTAAACAACCATTATATATCCATATAAGTCAAGAATCAACAATATCAGACAAGGGATAAGGCAACTTACAACAGTGAAAAGACTACTCAAGACTTTCTTCTGAGATCAATGAGATGCCTTGCTGCAGACAAGTTGATCATCTATCCTTCAATACCATTCTAAACATTGGTTGAACTACATAGTTTATCTGGTCATACATATTTGCTGCCAGGTGAGGCATCATGATCTTCATATGTGCTATATGATCCTTGAGGATCATATCTATCCTCAAACACATTTTCTGTGATCGTCTCTGATTGATGATGTCCATACATTTTCTGTCCACGTCTATTTTTAATGTCTGACATTCGATCATACTTCCCATCACTCAATTTTCTCGCATAATTTGAACCTGAAGAAGTATATCTATCATACTTTGACCTGTGAGAAGAACTTCTATGACTATCTCCATACTCCCTTCTAGTTGATATCACATCATCCTGCACATTTCGATATCTAGATTGCTGATGCGGCTGGACATGACTTCTATATTTTTCTGGACTCCTGGAGCTAAGTTGTCTATATCTTTTGCCTTGTCCACTAATTCTCTGCCTATCTTCTATAGGGTCATGGTGGCCATGTTCATGTTTATCTTGCCGATGATCACCTGGAGTAGCATCCCTGAATCTTTTAGGTTTCGTATTATAGTCAGAATCATGTTCTCTCCTACCATGTGGATTTTCTCCATTTTGCTCATACAGATCACATCCATTTTTCAGCTCATCAGCAACTTTTGTCATTCCTCGGGAAAACACTGAATCAGATGGCTGCATCCCACCCTCAGCAGATACTGTTGCAGTATTCCCAATCCCTCCAGAGCGCTTGATAGCCTCCATGTGTTCCTCGATTATATCTCGCATCACCTTGAGGACAATAGAAGGAATAAAATGCACGAAAAACATTTTAGAAGGTTGAAAAACTTATAAAAAAAAGCTAAAAGAACAACAATAACAATAAGAATGACAAAATGACTTATCCCAACAACAAAACTTTTCACTGTGAAGGAACAAAAACATGATCAGAAAACATCAACCCAACTCAATGTAACCAACAGCATAATATGAGAATGTTCCAGAATTAGTTATATATGCCACCTGTGTTGTTGTTCGTTTCAACTTCTTGCCCCTGTATGACATTCTTCGGCGTTTGTAATCCCTTTCCTCAGCCAACAACTCCTCTCTCGTCTTGGATTTGCTTCCATCCTATCAATTCATAGGACGAGTTACAAATAATTTAGACAAAACAGTTTCACAATAAACACAACAAAAATGTTGTCAAGAGAGCAGGTTTAATACACAAAACAACTGCAACACAATATTTTAAATCCTTTTAATT
Organism: Buxus sempervirens; assembly: GCA_947561395.2. Taxonomy (NCBI): domain Eukaryota; kingdom Viridiplantae; phylum Streptophyta; class Magnoliopsida; order Buxales; family Buxaceae; genus Buxus; species Buxus sempervirens. The sequence continues at coordinate 24,784,297 of OX387192.1, forward strand.
GTAATTTTCTATCGAACTGAAAATATCCATTTATTAACAAAGTCAAACATTTAAATGCTTTTACAGAAATCTAAGAACGCAAAAAAATGACTGCCCTATTATTACTAATTTCTATTGGCATTGTCATTTGTCAGCAAATTGACACACTAATATAAGTACGATCATTACATAGGCAGTCAATATATTATTGAATTAGTTGCACTTGTTTGTGATTTCAATTTAGGAGGCAATAACAGAGAATATATAAAGAGGAAACCCAAAACTATCTTGGGACAAGCATTATGCATTAAGCTTAGAGCCTCCCAATAGATGCAACAACATTTAAATGCTTCATGGCTAAGTTTCACGAAGGATTTCCTTGGTATTTATGTGTCAGATATAGTTATCCGTTGGAAGGCTTTGGCCATCAAATGAAAGGGTGGTTCTAGGAGGGGTATTTTTGGTTTTTTTGGGTGTGCTGCCATGTACTTATGGCTGCTCTGTTTCTTTCTTTTGGTTTGCATTTTGGTCCGTTCTCTAATGGACTGGTCTGTATTTCTTTCTGTTCTTTCTGATTTTTTATGCATTTTCTCATTAACTAACAAACATGCGGAGAGGCTGTTTCCTGGTTTCTCATTAACTATCAAAAAGAAAAAGAAAAAGAAAAAACAATGTACAATATTTGGATTCACTTCGTAGACAGATGACTGTGGCAAGGGTGTTACCTATGAGTTCTAGCTCTTCTTATATCAGTGGAGATTCCCGGGTTTTGGGAATTGGGGTAAGACATTGCATCAGGTTAATTTTATGCCATTCTAGCACATAGGCATATTAGGGCACAGGCACACCAGATACAATTCAGTAATTGAAAAAGTGATGATAATTATAGCATCATGGATGTTCAAACATATAAAGATTGGGAAGATCAATGGAAGTTGGAATCTATAATATCTTCATACCATACACCATTCAACTGACAGATAGAATTTCATTGAAGCTAGTTGCAAAAAGATTAGGAACCCAATAGCATCCAAAGTTAGGGTTATATTCAAATATTTGTCAAGCAGCATTATTCATGTTAATTCAAGGTTGACTGGAGAGGGCTATACCATCAGAGTTAATGTGCCCCAAACTGGCCGGATTGAAAGAGAGGCTTCCATGCACGGACAAGCACCACTTGTGGTAGATTAGTCTTCTTTGGTTATTTCAATGATTACCTCCACAGATGGGGAGTCATGAAAGGTAAATCACCTTATTATATTGGCCCCTTCCTTGGTTCATGAGAAGAGCATCTCATCCGTCCATTTCCTAAGCTATGTTACAAAATGAAGATGAGGATTATGCCTAGAGGCTCACCTCAAAGCAAGCTTAAGGAAAATGCCTTAAAGCTCAATCATAGAGGCTCAAATTTCCATGATGCTTATGTCTTAAAATGTGAGGCTCATTTGAAGCTCGTGCCTCACATCTTAAGGCTTGCATTATGTTCAGATCTTACACTTCACAACATGAACTAAGAATTTTGCAACAAAGTGAATATTAAAATCATTTCTGTGAATGTTTTAAAATTTTTACTCACACAAACTTTTTTGTTACGTTGAAAGATCCCTCATGCTTGTTGAAGGGATATGGTTAGCAGACCACTTAATTTGTCTCCTTTTTGTGAGTCATTTTCGAAATTTGAACTTGAATTTTTGCAATACTTCTATTAAATGGTAAAGCTTAATTGCAATAGTTATTTCATTATTTTTCTATAGCAAATACACAAAATTTCAGTGTTCATAAAAAAAAAAGGGAAGATTCAAAAATTTTAATAAGGCCTGTACTACACACTTCTAAATTTTTATACTATTTATATCTTTACACTTTGCAATTTCCTTATTTATGTTAGTATAAATTTATTTTATATATTAATTTATTCAATAAAAAAGTACTTTGAGGCTTAAGCATCATGCCTCAAGGATTGCACCTCGTGCTTTACTCAAGCAAAATGCCTCACCTCACGCTTTAATGTTTAAAAATACTAGTACCAAAATGTATATTGACTTAGCAAACTCATTGGCTAAGAAGGTGCTAGAAGCTTAGAATTTTTATTTTTGGATAATCTGATATAGGAGAAAATCTGAACTTATTTTCTTTATGATGGATGTTCTCGTTTTCTTCTTTCAATCTTTCTGTACGTCTTTTCATTTTCCTGGTATCATATGCATGTTTTGGGGCTCCAATCTCCATATATTCATCTTCTTATCCTAATTTTAGTTACTCCACTAGTAATAGATTAAAAAAAAAAGGCTCATTCCAAATAAAATTATGAGATTACCATTTACATACATGTATCTATATAATGTTGAAGAATGAATTTTTTTCTGTATGTTACATACTAGATCAAACTTTATAACCTGTAGGCTGGTGAGAACAGCACATCAAGAATCTTGTTATGACAACTTTCGCACATGGTAAACGATCACAGGATACATCAATTTTTCATACACCTTTCCAAGTGATTCCCCATTTCACATATCAATGGTGAAAAGCCAGAAGCTTATTTTAGCATATTCTGTGGGGAAAAAAATTTTAAAATAAAATAGAAATTGAAACATGCATTTAAAGGGGCTAAGTTGGGTGAGAGTTTCGCTACATGGATGATCCAGAAAGTTCCTTCTCAGATGGATAGTTTGGACTGGTCACATCATCACTTCAACAGAAGAAAATATCACATCTTGCTAGGCTAGTGTCAAATACTAGAAATCCTTTTTCAAATAAAATTATCTTTCACCTCTATATGTCCACATTTATGGCCGGCACAATATAACAATATAGGGGACCTGAATGCTACTCTTTCACCATAGCAACAATATTTCCATTAAACAATATTTTGGATTAAAGAATATTATGTTCATTTCCTAATTGATTCAAATTTAACCATCCCATCCAATATCAAAATAGATTATCTGGCCTTCCAATACTATACTAGTTTGATATTACTTAAAATTTTACCAAATACACGATACACAACAGATTTTACTTTTTAAGTTTTCTGATGGTAGCAGAAAAAATTCTTATTTGATTAAGTACTCACAGCAGTTCAAATAACAAGGCAAATAACCTCCTTTTGTTAATCCAAAGCAAAGCCAATCAAACATACCTTGTCACTTGATCGCTGCCAAAGGAGTCCATCATGCTCAATAATAGGTCTATAATTAGGACGCTTTCTCCGCTCTTCATCAGCTCTTGTTGAAATATATGAATGTTCAGCTAGCCTGTATAGACCATGTCAGATTTTGCAGCGAATTAAATTTTCTATAATCAAATTTTATTCACAAAATGTAAACAAAGTAAACTATTGCAGTACCCAAAAAAAAAGTAGCTTTTTAAATTGGTCAAATTAGTTTCTTGAGTTAGGGAGATAGTTTTAACAGGTGGTTTTGGTCCCGTCTCTCCTTTGATTTTATACAATATTCATTATTCGTAAAAAAAAAATGGTTGAATACATCAACATTCAACAAGATGATTTATCAAAATCCATGTGGGATTCGCAAATGAATCCTGTCCTATTATCCAACCTACCAATGAAACAAAACAAATTTTTTTAAGTTGAAACAATTAACATTCAATGTACAGCCAAGAGCATTTGATTGCATTTATATACAACAAAGAACAAATAAAACAGCACAAATAAGTCCTGATTATTTCCAGAATTGAGCCATTATTACATAACTACTGACATGCCAAAGGAAACTGTTGGTTGAAGCACCCAAAAACTGGTTCCCCACTACTCAGAGAAAGAAATTTGATATTGCCAACTCTAGAGTATCAACATAAAAGTTTATCCACATGGTAGCTCAATTTGTTGCTAACTTGAAATATTTAAGGTATTTAGATCCTTTTATATATAACATGCTACCTAAGTTATCATACACCCTTTCCATTTAAAGAAAGTTTTTCATCAAAGAGGTAAAATAAAATCAGTACTCAACTGAACAAAGAGGTAAAATAAAATCAGTACTCAACTGAACAAACTTTAACACAGTATAGAAACACAAAATGGTTCATAATTTGTTTGACCTTTTGCACCCAAAATTTTTTTTTCTTTTCATGCATTCATGAAAACATCTCAGGACACCTATTTCACTAAAGGGACTATGAAAAAGTTATGTATTATCGATTAGTAACCTAAAAACCCTTCTGATCCAATATTAAATAGCCCTAACTTTAAACAAAGCAGAAGCTGCAAAAAACAAATTACAAATTGCAGATAAAGCAGAGGATTAATTATCACATAGCTTAAGTTCCCTTTGAGTGAAACAGAATGGCTAACAATTATAAATAAAATAACAGCACCAGGAGAGACATACAACTGATGTCTAGAAAGTAATCTGGCAAGCCGCAACCCCTTGATTCTTTCCTCAAGCAAAGACCGTTCATGCAAAGCAGCAACTGCTGCTGCCACTTGTGACACAAAAATTAAGCTACTTTTAACATGCTGACCACTACATAAGTCCTCCCATTGACACTTCTTGCTTTCAGATGGCTCTTCAATTTTGATGGAATCACACAATTTTGATTCAACGTCACCACAACTGGTATAACCAACAATATCACATAGATTTCCAGAATTTTCACATGGCACTTCATGTTTTGTGGACTTACTCACTTTTGATCCAAAATCATCACGATAAATGCCATTAACTCTAGCATCCAGGTTGCCAGAATTTTCTTTTAATGCAGCTGATCCTCCAAATTTAGACCCCAAAGGAAACAATAATGAAGCAGATGCAGCATTCGACAAACAATGCTTGAGCATATTGACAGAAAAGAACTTCCCATTTACTTCCCCATATAAAACAGATAGTTGAGATGCTAACCACGACAGTACCTGAACTAGAACCGGACATTTAAAAGTGAGATTCTTTGGATTCAGGTACCCATCTTGTTCACCCAATTCTCCGGTGGAAAACGGCTTGCTGGAATGAAAAGCTTCTCGTGAAATTGCTTTCAGACAGAGCTTCAAGAGGAGAAATATATGATTCCTCACATATGCATCGATCACAACCCCATACATCGGAGATTTCGAAATAATCCATTTCAGTAAATCGGACTCTTTAATCACCTCTAAGCACAACGTAACTCGAAGAACAGTGAACGAATAAGAAGATGGATAATCACTCCAAACATCAAGTTCACTTCTCAAAGCCAATAACTCCGAAGGAAGAATCCTCAGGCATTCTCCCATCGAAATCCTTGTTTCTCTATCACGCACAACAACGAAGTTTGCACATTCAACAGCCAAAACACCTGGAAGCGTGAACGTTCTCTTGATATTGTCTTGATCCGATGAGCTAACAACACCTGGACAATCTCTATAGAAGAAATTCGACACAGAATCGCCATAATCATCAAGCGAAAAGCAGAGATCAGCGTCGGATTCTTGCAGCTTCTGCACGAACCGGTTTTCTCTCCGCAATTCGTCCTCAGATTTGAGAGAATGAGGATAACGCAGAGATCCCAGAATGTCGAGATCGAGAACGCACGGCGAAGATGGGCACCGCAGGAAATGACGGAAAAGGAACTCCGGCGGCATCCGGTGGCGAACATCGAACGGGCAATGACAGAGATCATCGTCTGAAACAGAACGATTTCCAGAGAAGATGAGCTCGGAGACGGAATTTACAGTGGTTTCGGCGAGATTGGTGAAGTGTTTGAGGATTGAAAGCGTGGACTGGAGATCGCCATTGGAGGAGGGCTGGAAGGAGATGGAATCAAAGGAGTGATTAGGAGGAGGAGGAGGAGGAGGAGGTTGAATGCTCTGTAGAAGAGAGTAAGAGAAACAAGGGTTAGGATTAGGGTTTGGAGGAAGAGAATTGAAGAAGGATTGATTGGAAGAGGGGTTCGGATGAGCCATGAGAGTTCAGTAAGCGCGAAGGAAGACGAAACGCGAGTAACCAGGAGCATTTGGGGCTTTAAGTTTTGAAAATCCATTCGGAACCGAACGAACCCGGTCGGTTTTGGGTTGTGGTTAAACAGTTTTGGTTCAATTTCGATTTAATTTCCAAAATTTCACATTTAATTAAACTTGTTTCAATTATCTAATTTTCGCATTTAATTTCCAAAATTTCAAACTCAAAATTTTCAATAATTATTCATCATCTAAAGCAATACAACGAATTCAAATGGATAAAATCATATGACAAAGCTAATATTTGTATGTCTAGAAATTTAGAATCAAATTAAAAAACCTAAAACCCTATGTTAGAATTGGCAACATATATTGATCATAAATTTTGAACAGTTAACCCTAATGACATGGTCAAGTCTATTCACAGCTTAGTAATATATCTTCCATTTATTTGTTAAGAGGATGTTCCAATTTTGCTTGGGCTATTTGGAAGACCAGGAATGCCGTTATCTTCGAAGGAATGAAACAAGATGTAGATAAAGTATGTAGAATGTTTCAAAAATTGCAAACGACTGCGGAAATCATCAATCAAAAATCTTGTTCTACACAATAAACAACAACGAACAAAAGTAATGAGTTAAAAACTTAGGCATTAGCTACTTTGAAAGGCTTTTTACTTGCACAAAAGCTAGGTGTTTCGGACGCTATCTATAAGGTTATTCCAATACCCAAAAAAAAAAGCCTGGAAGGTAATTCAAAATTTTTGATCCATCTTCCCTCCTTGTCTTTACCAAACATTATGTGACATAACGTCTATGGGCTTTAGACTTAACTGGACCATGTGGGTTGCAGGGTCTTGCATAGGCTTTCAAGAATTAGTCGGTTGAGCATAAGCAGGCCCAGATACCCTGAGTTTCAAAAAAAAAAAAAAAACATTCTATGGCATATCAAGGGCAAAGTCTTGAACATCTTATAACATCTGGATCCCACTTGCAACAATATTAACCGTTTTGGTTCCATGGGCCTCGGTTTTGTTCCTAGGTTTACCCTAAGAGAGTCACAGGCTTACATATATCAATGGGTATCGTATACAATATACGCTATAGACACTCTCACACATACCATGTGAGGGGTGTCTACAACATGAGTTGTAGGGGATCCGAATTGTACATATATGGACCTTCAATTTCTCCTCCCGCGCAATGTGGAATTCCAAGATCTCACAAATCTGTGTCTCTCACATATTTAGTGAGTCAAACTACACAGCAGAGTGCTCAGCAAACTTTACATTAGATTTCTTTTACTTGGATTGATCGACCTCCATCCTTTTTAGCCTATTGTTAGCCGATATTTTTCTGGATCTTTGAATCAATTATGTAGTTCCCAAGTTTTAGTAATCGGTATTTCCCACCAAAAGAAAAGGGATAGTCTTTGAGTAACATTAATTTTTAGCACATTAAAAAAAGGGATAGCCTGTTGTTTTCATTCCTTCATTTTTAGCACATTAAAATGTACGTAAAAAAGATGTTCTGAACGCATGAGACATTGGAAAGTTTTTGAGTAACATTAATTTCACAAAGCATTCCAAAATTATCTCAATTATATGAGACAGGGGCATATAACAAGACATGTAAGTCACTCATACTAACCACATAGTACAATTAAATCTCAAATTATAGGACAAAAACATCCATTTATTTGCAAATATAAGATTAAGAATAACATAGAAACTCTTCGAATCTAATGACTATAGGGTATGTAACCTTACAGTTTAAGTATATCTTAGCATGATAATATAAAGGATTTACCCCAAAATTACAATTAGAAGAATCAAACTCTTCTCAAATATTATGAAGTGTAAGGTTCAAAATTACCCATAATTTAGTTTCATTAGATTCTTGAACAAAACCCTATTGGGTCAAAATGCATGGTAGAATCCAGAGATTCTTGAACAAAACCCTATTGGGTCAATAGAGAAAGGGCCTGGAAATGATGTTTTGTTGATTAGAAAACAGGACTATTTTGAAGCATAAATCCGATACCATATAAAGTATCATGTCCCCTTCTGGAAGTCCACACCTCTATCAACGCACCAAACGTGTTTTTTGGTCAAAAAGGCCAAACCTAAGCTTATCTTTTCACATGACATAATAGCAATGTGAACAATCCAGACCTTCCACCTAACTTTCAAGAAGCTATGTGAACATACTTTATTAGATGTTCTTCCATTAAGATTAGATTTCCACAACCCCAACCCCTCCCCACCACCCACCCCACCACCACCCCAACCCACCCCCACCCACACACACCCAACTAAACAAATGGGGCCAATATTGTCAATTAGAAATTTACAATCTAAAGTTAGGTTAAGTACTATTGGAGTGGGCTAAGCTAATAGCAAGAACAGGTTGAATCTCAAAAATTTTGATGAGCATGAATAAAACTGAGCTTTAGTCAAGGTTTTGGAGTCCAAGCCAACCTTTCTCCATAAAATAGTATAGTTTCAATAATTGTAAATCATCATTAACAGTTGATGCATGACAATTAACTCCCAAGACAAGTGGTTTTTGAGTCTTGCCTGGGAGACCAATGAAGAACTGTAAATCACAAAATTCGATAAGTTCGTTTTCAATATAAACATCGATACTAAATTATTAATATATAAAGCAAGGAGGTAAGGTTTGGGCTTGACATTCCATGCCCAAAACGCTCCTCAACTTTCTCCATTTTACAGATTTGTTATGTTAATTTAGCATAATTAACCGAATGGAATGGCATGCAATTTGGGCTCTTCCTTTTAACATGGAGTGTTTTTCTAAACGAGCCCCATAAAACATTTATAAATTAGTGTTTTTGTAATTTGCTAGTGCAATCCCCAAGTGTACAACAAAGTGAACTTTATTTTTACATGATATTAATCAGATTTCATGGGATACCCATGTATTGTTTATTCACAAGATACCCATTGGATAGCATACAATTTTATCATTGAATCAATCCTTTTAAAAGAGCTCTTCTTCCTTTTCCCTAAAAGAAAATATGTTAAAAGGAAAGTTTTCTTATGTGGTTAACTTGTTGTCATTAGATAATGATACTGAAGAGAGATCATGTTGCAGAGAAGATATTATCCAATTTTTTTTGGTGGTGGGGGGGCGTCTTAGCCCTATTTGATACGCTAATATTGATATTAGCAAGTTTTATTACAATACCAACACAACTCTTGGGTTATTTGGTCAAGTTTTATATGATTGGGCTTTTTGCTACATGACATTAAATTACATGCCAAATACACAATTTTTTGTGCTTTCCTTATAATAGTGCATAAATTGGGGATGAATCATAATCCTTGATACCATTAGCACCATAATTTTAGTGAATTTTTGGATTAAGTGATATCGTGTTGCATGGAAAGCTCTACCCTTAAGCAGATGGACAGAAGATCCTATTTTATTCTTCAGAGACCAGGAATACACATCATCTTGAAAAGATTTGTTGGGTGGGCTCATGACATAGTTGTTGAATCTGTTAGGAGAGAACTGTTGAAGTCTGCCAAAATGTGGACAAATGAGGATGAGAGTCTGGATCTTGTAGAGCTTCTTGTGCTACATGTACCAAGATTCATGGTCTTCTGTGTAGGACTTGTTTCTGGGACCCCAGTAACCTCTGCCATATGTGTGATAGGATACACATGTTGATGGGACCTTATACAACATCCACCACATAAGGAAACATTTAAAACCACAAGACTAGAATAAACATAGTTGTATTAGTGATTCAGTACTTTCTCCATTTAAAACCCTAATATTATTCTTGATCAAGTTCCATTTTGATACTAAAAAAACCATACAGAGATTGCAATGGTGCACTGTGCACATAATTACATGGATCCTCTGTATTTTGGTGGGTTTGAGTTGGGCTGGACTGATCAGTTCTGACTCAGCTTCATTGTGCATAGTACCATAGAGTTGTGGCCCATACAGTTAAAATGAATCTTCCAATAAGAAAATTGTTACTACTTAGTACTAGTGCATTGCTGTTAACCATGAGGTTAATTTCAACTTAATCTTGGTAGGAGAAAATGGATCATATGGGCCTTCCCTCTCCTCTGTCAAGGATGATTTGGTCAGTGCATTAGACCATGCAGTCAACTCTCTCCACCATGGTTCTAAGCAATTGAGATCCTATGGAGCTTCTATCAGCTCTTTTATTTGGGGCATCCATAGGATCATGCCATTGGTATTAAAAAACCATCTTGAATGGTTTAACCGTAAATTTTTACGTACACTTGGCACATTCCTACGAAAAGCTCCAAATAAAAGTGTAGATAGGAGCTCCACAGGATCGGCATATACGGCTATCATAAATACCAATATTTATGGTAAATATGAACTGATACTAGTTCGTACTAGCCAGTACGTACGATGACTGGTACTAAGATTTTGAACCTTGCCTTCCATTGATGACACTCCCACCTTATGCATTGGATTTTCATCATATATCTATTACTATTATAAAGCCAACCCTTCGTTTTCTGGCTTACATTCACTTCTTAAAAAACCCTCAAATTCTTTTCAATTTTACTCTTATACATGGGTTGTTACTGTTACGTGTTAAAACTAACTGCTCTAATACTTGGTTTATTATTATCACGTGTCATAACTAACTGTTCTAATTCTTTTGCTATGCGCATATAGTGTGTGCATTCCCTTAGCATATATGTGGCAAATATCAACTGATACTCATTCATTTTTTTTTTCAAAATCTTTTTTTTGTTTTTCATTGTAAAGATTTTAATAACAAATTAGCAAAAATAATAAAATTACTTTTGTCACTTAATGCATTTAAAACTTGATACTTTTGTGTAGAAAGAACATATAATAGGATATTGTTCTCTCCCATTGAGCTATTTCTGAAAATCTTGTTAGGTACCTGATAAAATGTTATATTTATGTGTGTGCATGTGCATGCACACATACAAAAGTGTATGCAAATATTGAAAAATATCCATCTGTCTATGCAGATATACCTACGTATGATCATACGTCATGGAAAATAAACTAAACAAATAAATTAACAAAACAAACTATTAAAGTGAAAGTTGGTGGTCTGGCATTAAAAAAGTCAGCCGGTATAGTTTCCCTTTGGAATATTCGGGATTGGATTCCAGACAAGCTTATGCTTATAAGCAAGCATGTAACCGGCAATGCTCCCTGCTTTTTCGTTTAATTTTTATATACATACATCTACCTAAGCTCTGATTACGAGGTTTTAGTTAAACATTATTAATTATTTATTAATCAAGATTATCATGGTGGAACTAATCAATTGGGACCCTTGATAGATCCACTCATTGAATTTTAAAAAACCACCCCCTCCGTCCAAAAAAAAAAAAAAGGAAAACCTGGAGCTTGGATTGGATATGGAATCCACTGCCTCGTTTCTTTTGTCACTTTGCTCTATCACCAATCAAAACATGTCATGTAATACGAGTCATATATAACAGGACTTATGAAAGCATTTTATGTGACATATTTTGATTAGTGTTGGACTAAAGTGGCAAAAGAAATGGATAGAGGATTTGGAGCACCAGGGAATTTGTTATCTTCTTAAACCCTTTATGTATCGATCATTGAAAACTTTTAACTAGAAAATCAAGCCAATTGGGATCCACCATTTGGTGGGTCCTATCAAAGAGATCTACTGGCCTAGCAATCAAGCAAGTGTGGTTGATTAAATAGTGGGCATATATATATATATGATCAGTGGTAGATATGATTCCCATCAAACCAACTACTAAATACTAAAAAATTTGAAGTCAAAGATGATAAGTGATATTTTTATTCTCATATCCTATGGTTAGGATTGCATTATCTCAACACCACATCTATGGTATCAATGACTCTTAATTACTGTAATGTTTCTTGGAAGAATATGTTGATGGTGATGGGTGTGGTTATATGGTACTGTTTAGGCTCTCAGTGACTTGATTCTTAGGAGGAAATTGGACAGAAAGATCCAATGGAGTTAGTGGAGACCACTAGAATCAAACAAAAAGGTACAACCATTGTGAGGGGGAAGTTGATGATGGACAGATGGGGAATCTCTACTCCTAAATAAATAAGCTTTTTGATGATATATACAAAGAGTGCTCCAATCCTTTATATTTTGCACTTTACATCTCATATCTACTACAAAAAAGTGCTTAATAATTTTAAGTAATGTTTAATTCAAGCTATTTTAGTAATTTTTAATTTTTTATTTCCAAAATTAACTAAAATAGATTGTTACCATCTCCCATTCTTGTTGTCTTAATTTTCTTAGAATGTTTTTTTACAGGTTAATTACTATTAGATGAACGACATACTTGTCCTGGGGATGTCCTTGTGGGCCCCAAAAAAATTTTATTTTGAACATTTTTGCTTCGGTGACAGCTTGAAATACCGCATGCAAAAGTGCTTCTCTAAAGCCTACTTTTCCAAACTAAAAGAGATAGAATCTGGTGCTTCCATCCTTGCGCACCAAGTATTTTACAGAAGTGGTTTACTGAAGTTGTTTTCAACACACGCGTAAACCAAATACAAGCAGAGAGAGAGAAACTGTGTCCAAAATGGTTTAGAAATGAAAGAGGAAAAAATAATGGAAAAGGAAAGAAAGAGACATCTGTGCAAAGTGGGAAGGAAAGCTGGCATTGAATTGGAAAGGGGATATCATGCATGAAACCTGGGTTTACCTTATTTTATTGAGTCTACGTTAACTACATATATTATTATTATTGTTATCATTAAAAACTGATATTTTATACCAAAAACACCCCGGACTTTTTATCAAATTAATTCCTACACTTATTTTTTAATGCCAAGTGTATCAATAACTAACTGCTAACATTTTAATACCCAAAATGTCCGTCAATTCTCTTTCAAATTGGCTATGAGCTAGTTATGCGTACGTGTAGCAAATTTAAAAAAAAAAGAGAGAAAATTTTGGGTAATTACCACTATACATGTGGAATTAACAAACAGATGTAGGAGTAGGGAAAAATAGAGAGTGTTTTGGGTATTAAATGTCAACAAGAAAAGAAGGTCTTGGCTTTATATAGTAATCTATACTATTAATAAAGAGAAGAGGGGGGAATATTTCTTTTAGATTCTGGCCTTCCTTTTCCAAACATTGCCCTTTCTAAACAAAACAATCACAACATATAACTACCACAACCACCTTTCACTTTTAAATTGAAACCCTGCAAATTTTTCCCTCTCCTACATGCACCCTTCTTGTATATACACATACAAACACATATACACATGTATCAGAGTAAGAATCAAGGAAGAAAGCCAACTTAACAACACTTAATTACCACCCCACCCATATAACAAATTTATATAATGGAATCCATTCCCTTTGTTGCATCATTACTTTTGTATGCATGCACGAACTTAAGGATTAAGGGATCACTTTTGTCTGTCTGAATTTATCGGTGGTGTGATTGGGGTATTCACTTTTTAAAAAAATATTTTTCTCGTATAAAATATTCTTTTAAAGTGAATACGTACACTAATCGTAACACGGATGTATGTAATATACACCGAAAATAAATTTAATTTAATTTTACGTTAGCCTCCTTCCATCGTCATCAGGCGGTTTCGGATTCATGCAGCCACTAGTTTTGCAGATCGATCGAACTCTGGTTTTCCACAAACAGGGACCTTAATATATTATAATCTCGCATTATTATTAAAATCTCTAACGTATCATCCTGTATTTTAACATATGAAGTAAGCAAAGACAATAAATACAAAAGAAAAAACATAAACAAAGAAGAAATTAAAACCACTCCACCCCACCATCAGCACCAACTTCATAGAAGAAAATGTTGCCTTGGAATGAGGTAGATTTTTCTTCTTTTCTTTCAAAGTGAAGTTACTCTCTCTTTCTTTCTTTCTCGATCTCACTTATTATAATGCTCTTAGTTTACTTTTGCATTCAGTATAGAGAGCTGTGCCATGAGCAGGTTCAATGTTTCCACCAGACAAAAGCAGCCCTTGCCATTGTCAGCCCAAAACAAATCCCATTTGGTGTCATTGTTCCTCTCTTGATATAAATGCAGTTATATATATATAATAATGTTTTGGGAGATTGTATAATGGTGCATCAGTCACCATGTTGTGTATGTAATATTCCTTTCTGATCAATGTGTTAGTCATTAATTCCCATTGATTTTAACCTTGAGGGTATTGGGGTGCAGTAGAGCAAAAAAGGTCTCTAGCTAGATCATTAAATAGATGGATATAATATCATAATTTTAAGATCTAGTGTGGAACAATTCAGCTGGCCAAGCCTCATATGTTATTTGGTCTATTTTTTTTTTGTACCCTAATGCTTAGTACCCTTAAAGGGATTTATAACTAGGATTATCTAAAAGGGTTTATGAATAAATTTTATTATTTTTATAATTCAAGTTTAGATATAAGCTTATGTAAAAGATGTATTATGGGTGTAATAAAAGAGGACGGCTAGCTTTTTGAATAATTTTAACAATTGTGTGATTTGAGATGAGAATCCTCTCTTTTGGTTTTAGTGAGAATTAATTGCTAATCCTTGTTCTTGATTGACAGAGACATTAATTAAATGAAGACCATGATGGTGAGACCCTATCAATTTATCCTTTGCTTTTTAGGATCATGGTTAAATACATGATAGTATCTACTTTTATATTATTTTATTTTATTTGAATATTTTTTAAAATATTATATGATTATATATCTTTCAATTGATTTGTACATGCACAACATTCATAAAGTACACACATAAGGCAAAAGCATTGAAACAAAGTATAGGAAAAGAGAGAAATGGCAGTTCAAAAGGATGCTTTGATTTAAGCATTAACTTTTCCTATCAAAATCAAATCCAATTTAGTCCATCTCTACTCATATGTCTACCAAGACCTCTAAACACCAACATCAAAAGGATACACAAAGAAAGCCTTTTTGCTTGTTGTGGGGCCCTGTGAAAAGAAGATGCTTTAGGGTAGCACTAACATTATGCTTCTTGATTTTGTAGGGACTATAACTGTTAGTTAAGATCACAACTCAAAACAAGCCCTCTTTAAAACTATAATTACAATAAAACTGGTAAAAAAAATTGAGAATTTTAATGAATAACTACAATTTTGAAGTCAACAAATGAATGGATAGTTTATTCCTTTTACAAAATTTTTGCAACTAACCATTAAAATTTAATGTGCGAAGAAGATTTATATTAGCCCCTGCACTTGAAATTTCATCTCTCTTCTCTTCAACTCATTAGCAATTTTATTTAACCCTTAAACTAGAAAACAAACAATAATGGAAATCTATGGCTATCATCATGGAAGAAACTGAATAGGCTATATTGTTTGCACCAAAAATTCTTGCAGCCTTGCTATATCAAGGCAACTATTGAACTATGGAAATTATAGAAATAAATAAAAACTTAATTTACAGTTATTAGTTGGATTTTAATTTTCATAAGCCAATTAATACAGAGGTCTATATATTTGTTTCTAATTATTCTTGGACTGTATTTCTGGAGTTTCCACTTCTGTTAGACTCTGTATTGCTGAACTTTCCTCCTCTGTTAAACTTCCATGTATTGCTGAACTTTCCTCCTCTGTTAAACTTCCATTCATGATCTCCAACGTCTCTGGACTTTCCTCCTCTGTTAAACTTCCATTCATGATCCCCAACGTCTCTGGACTTTCCTCCTCTGTTAAACTTCCATTTATGATCTCCAACGTCTCTGGACTTTCCTCCTCTGTTAAACTTCCATGTATTGCTGAACTTTCCTCCTCTGTTAAACTTCCATGTATTGCTGAACTTTCCTCCTCTGTTAAACTTCCATTCATGATCTCCAACGTCTCTGGACTTTCCTCCTCTGTTAAACTTCCATTTATGATCTCCAACGTCTCTGGACTTTCCTCCTCTGTTAAACTTCCATTCATGATCTCCAAACTATGCTGTGGTGTGCTAATAAATTAGACAAAAAAAGCTACAGGGTTTTTGCTGCAGCTGATACAACCTTACAAAAGAACTTCACAATATAAATTCTAAGGTATAAATTATGGGATAAGTTATACTAATAGTAGCCAGGGTGAGGAGTGCAAGTCTCCTTTTGGTAGTGCTTTTGTTTTTTGGCTTTCAAAAGCTAGAAAGTAAAAAAATAATTTTCTGCTTTTTAGAAGATGTTATGTTGAAGCTAAACTTTTGTTAATAACATAGAAATTTCTTCCATGCTGTTATAAAAGTATATATTGTCTGGACAGTGAAATTGCATTTACAAATTTGCTGGAATAGACCGAGCAAACATTGGAAACAACCACAAGAAGGCATGATGAGTTAGGTTCAAAACATAAGACGCCATTCAACCACGATATCAAACCCTTCCCATCATTTAGGAAGAAAACATGAGAGTCACCCTTATTCATGATATTTCACGTAGTTGAAAGTCCAGAACTTAACTGGAGCATGCAAATATGAAGCCAAAATCAAGGAAAAATGAACGAACTTGAAAATCTACTTGATTCAAATATTTTCTACAAATAGTTGGTATGCGTGTTTTTCTGAAAATGCATGGGTTTGATCTACAGTCTTTCAAAAACAAAAAAAAAACTTCTGAAAAGTATTACCAAACACAAACTAATGCTGCGTTTAGGATTCCTTAATTAAGGAGGACTCATTAGAGCATTTTTTAAATCTGTTAATTATAAAGATAGAAAGATGAAATCAAAATTAAAGATTAAATTTTCAGTTCTCAGACCTGCCAAGGCAGGCAAACCATGCAAGACTTTCTTTAAAATAATAGCCTAACGGTTCAGATCCAATTGGCTTGTAAATGAAACATACTAAAAAATGAGAAAAAATGAATGAACTTAAGCAATCATTAACCTCCTGTCATCTATGATTCCTTCCAAACTCTGATTGGATGACAGAGCTCTCTCATTGCATTCTGTGAAAATTAATGCATAAAGAAAAGACCCCGCCAGACCTGCAAGAGCTCATTACCAAAAAAAAAGACCTGCAAGAGCTGCCATTGTCAGTTTCTCTATTCTTAAATTCAAATTTTTTTAAAAGGGTTCCTCGGTTTTAGTTCCTGCTATCAAATGGGTATGTGACACGCGTTATCAAAATTCTAAAAATTTGGTCAAATGGGGGAAGATGCATATATGCGTGTGCTTAAATGATTGAATGTCACGTTAGATCAGAGAGGGATTTCCATGAATTTATTGGGCCTTCATTACCGACACAGCAGGAATCTTTGAACGTTGCAGAGACAAGAGAAATGCGCAAGAGAAGATGGATTTGAAATATTAAAGATATAACGAGAAGTGGGTTAGCAGTTATGTTGTTCTTTTAGAGAGAGAGAGAGAGAGAGAGGGCGGTGGAGTGACTGGTCAGCCATGGAGGGGATGAAGTAGAAAGGAAGGTGGTTAGGTTGGATCTTGACCAGATTTCTGATCCATGCATATTTTGAATTTCCTTTAGGAACTAAACCTCTATATCAACATGTATTATTAAATAGTCATCAAACACTAAAATAATCCCATTAAAAATGAACTAAGATTGCTATTACTAGCTGTTTTATGACCTTGTTTGAAGGGTAGAGGTGATAATTTCATTGCAGACTCTAAACTACTTCTGAAATCCCATTTTTAACTTGGGTTTTGCTGATATATTTATTGAATAATGAAGCTGTCTAATGAAGTTTTTTTCATTATTTTTGGACGTGAATCTCTCAACATTTTCAATAGGAAAATTGTTGGATATTGTTCCTATGACATTAATAAACCAATGCGGCTCGCTAGGGCGGCAGCTCCATTAATGTGTACTGAGCTATGCCGGGTCAGCCATGGAACTACTTTGAATTGAATTAGATACTTTTGTTCTCCAAAAGGATCTGTGATGCTTATTTAATACAGAAAGGGGAAGGATTTTTATGTCTTGCACAGTACGAATGGATTTAATGGTGTGCTTCTTGAAAGAAACATGACAAAAATGAATATCAGCTCAGTTTCAGTCACCCCACAAGTGTTATCTGATTGAAAGATACATGACTTAGCATTTATTTTTTCTTTTGTTTCTCTTTCAAAAATTTCATTGAGAAATTATCTAGAGTACTTCCTTAGTCAATAATAAATTAACGGGAAGAATTAAGAGAAACTTTTCACACGCAGATTTAAGTGGTTCGGCAATATTCTTAGGTCCACTGTGTATGGCGAAAAGTTGGACTATATCACAATTAGGGTTATATATGTCTTTGCCTGGGCCTTTCAAGCCAATCCCCTATGGAAACAGATAAAAGTATGAGCCACACTCCAACACATTGTAATAGAACTTATCGTGCTTTTTAATCTAAAGACTTGAAAATTAAACACAACTCAACTCAATTGTCAATGGATTGATAGGTCAACTCATTTAAACACTATTTCCAACTTGTGTTATCTTTTCTTTACAATCAAAACAATACTTGGCAATAATGTTGGATTATTGGAAAAAAAATGGAAAATTAACGAGTGAATCATCCAAATCATAAGAAACCATTTTAATTCTTTAACGTTGAACCGAATTGACTTAATTGAGGTGTTTGATTTTAATTAGGTTGCTACAAGGAAATCTGGATGATGAGTGCATGTGCCCTACAACTGAGTTGAATAAACTTGCCAAAATTTTCAGTTTACTTAAGCCCTTAATCCATATTATTATCATAAAGTAAGTTTTCTTGGTAAGCAAATGATAATGTAATGACATAGAATATAATATGACTTATTATTGCTGCTCTCTAAGAGATAATAGTATAATAATGTATTCTTTCCAAAGATGCCAAAATCTCAACTCATGAACTCATACAATTTGAACCTTAATACATTGGATTATAATTGCAATAGTCTAGTGATTTCATAGGTTCTTTCAAACGATGGGAAGAACATTTAGTAACATGAAATCAACTAACTTGGCTTAAGTTTTGCTCAATTATTTTTAGTATCCAAGAAAAAAATGGAAAAAGGGATCAATTTGTAAGCAATAATTTAAAATTTTTCTTAGTTTTTGATAATATATATTTTAGTTAGTAATTTACAAATGGAGCATCTTTAACAGGTTCATGAATTACTAAATCAGCTCAATAAAAGTCCAAAGTGAATACATATTTGGTGTTTCAAGCTATTAATTCTTTTATTTTCTTATAGATGCTTTTCTTGTTCTAGAGGTGATACTTAATACTTGGGAATCGGATTCCTATCATGCTTAAATATAAAAATCCTATCTTCATTTATAAAAATGGGGTGGGGGAGGGGGGAATGGAAAGAAAGAGCATGTACATATGGTAAATGAATATTTCTTTTGAATTTTGTATATCTTTGTTTAATTAATTTTGTAGATAATAATTTCTCAATATGATTTAATGAACCTTTTATGACATCTTAATTTCTATATCTCCAGCATTTATAATGGGGAATGCCCATAATGCCATTTTAATTGTGGAGAAATTCTCTGCAATATGAAGCCTAGCTACAATGTCTCCTGAAATGTAAGACGACATGCAAGTACTAATGACTTGTTTTTTTTTTATCACCGACGCGCCCCTCCCTTGTGTTGGCAAGTGGTTTAAAAAAAAAAAAAACAAATGCATATCGTCTGCACCTAAAGTCATGCGCACCGGTGCCTGCATTGGTGTTATAATTAATTGGTGTTTTCACATTAAAAAAAAATCATTTTATGAGTAAGAAATCATTTTTTCCAAGTTGAATGCACCAATCACAAGGCTCTGCATGAGCTTCGGTATTCTTGGGTTTAGACAATTTCTATGCCTTAAAAACCAATTAAGAACTCTTAATCCAAATAGAAATTGTTATTTTTAGAAAAATAAACTTAAAAATTTTCTTAAAAGAAAAGTTTTTAATCCAGATAGTTATGTGATCTAATCCCTTGTTCTAATTTAGTTATCGGCGGATAGGTATAACTTTTCAAAATTGCTTTTCTAACTTTTCAAAGTAGAAATAAAGTAGAAAAGTTAAAATTTTTCCTTTGGAAAATTATACCAAAAAGACGGTTGTAATTTCTGACGTCAAGGCACCGGTCCACCCTATTACGATGATGCAGGTTGTGCCTTAGCATTCTCACGAGTTTGGTCGGCTGAATAAAAAATCTTTTGAAAGCGGAAGAAATTGATTTACGTATTTTGACTGCAATGTGAACCCGACAAAACCCTAATTAACATGAGAGGCGGGAATTTAATGCAATGATTGACTCGGAAGAAGCGATGCACGTTAAACTAAAAATATTCTTAATTACGTTTAAAATAATAAGGTTATTTCATAAAAACCCCTAATCTTGTTTATTTTTATGTCGACCTCTCCTTATTTTCTCGTTTTAATAAAGCGGTGACCACGTGAGCACAGGCTCGGCGTGGGTACTGCGTGGTTGCTTTTTGGTCAATAGCGGTGTTTGGGTCTTGACCAATTCCGTCCTGCCACGCTAGCTACCCATAATAAGCTAGTCTCATGTGATCATCACTTGTGATCTCACCTTTCTCTCTCTCTCTTTTTTTTTTTTTAAGTCCCTAATTTGGACTTAACTTATATAAACAAAATTTCATATTCTCAAACTTTTTGCTCGCACTAGATCGACTGTGCAACATTATGGTCCCCTCGTAGCCATGGTTAGCCTTATCATTCATGTGCTCTTGACCATTGTTCAAATTAAACCCACGAGATGCATCGACAGGTTACGACTCGCCTTTAAATCCTGCATACTAAGCATACTATGATTATATTGTTTTATAATAATTAAAAGAGAGCTAAAACATGTTAAATAGTTAAGAAATATTAGTTAGTGTTCTGTTAAAACATGATATTACAATATTTATAATAATTATATTATAGCAATCTGAAAAAAAAATAATTCACCGGCTCGAATAAAAACTCGAAAATTGGCCAAGAAATATTTACAATAAACAAGACAATATACAATTATTTTATCATTTTTAATATGCTTATGCCACTTAATTATTCACTTTATTTAAATAATTTTGCTTAATTTATTTTAAACAGAATGGATATTTGTGTCAATATGCTAGACAAGGTTTGAATTTTCATTGTTTTAGAGTCAAGCCTTAGGGTTAGGCTTGTGCAAAAATAAGCAAATGCATAAGGCCCTCCCTAATCCCTATAGCCCTTACCAATGCATGGCTATAATTAGGTGAAACCAAGCTTAATGGACTCAAAACTATTATGAAACTGGAGGGGTCTGCCTATAATATCAAGGAACTCAAGGTGTTTTCACAAAAATTTAAAAAACTAAAAATAAAAAACACTAAAATGTACCAAATCAAAATAATATATTTTTTATTTACTTTGACTTTTCTACCTCATGATTCCCTTGTGTTGACCCCAATCATTGTAGGAGACAGGTAATATAGATAGCTTAAACTGATGCCAAACCAATTCTTACTTCTTCCACTCCTTGTAGCACTTTTCCTAAATGTAATAGAAGTTATATAAATTACAATTGCCTAACAATAGTCAAAATCGGTTTGGAAATAGGATTACCCATAAAGAAAATCTTCTAACTCACGCTTCTTCTAGCCTAAGTAACAATAATTTGTACACCATTCAATGTGGATGAAAGGGACATTTTGAAGCTTTTGGAAACAAGGTGGTGTCCCTTTTATCAAAATGTATAGCGAATCCTACCAATCACTGATCATCCTTTTTCTGTTCTGGTTTTTGGAATTTAAAGTAAGTAAGTATTTATATTTAAAGGTTTACAAAATGTACAAAAATTTAGGGAGGCATACCCCCTTATAAAATCATCCTTTTTCAGTTCTATAAAAAAAATTCATTTCTTTAAAAATCCTACTTCTTGAAAAAAATTCATTTTTTTCGGTTCTCTCTCTTGAAATGAATTCATTTCTTAAAAAAAAAAATCCTACCCAATTTATCGTGAAAAAAAAAAGTCATTTCCTTAAAAATCCTACCCAAAATATTTTTTTCATTTCCTTAAAAAAATTCATTTTTTTCATTTCTTGAAAAAAAAAATTTCATTTCTTTAAAAATCCTACCCAATTTATCGTGCACCAATGTACTAGCTAGTTGTGTTGTGATTGGTGCATCCCACTTAAAAAATTCATTTCTTTCTCATGAAATGACTGAATGTACCAATCACAATAAATGGGTGCATGGGTGTATATGAAATTGGGTGTAGACGATATGCGCTCAATGCCCCCATTTGGCATTCATTTTGGAATGCATTCCAAGGTTTAAAATGAATTCAAGTGTCTGGAATGAATTCCGAAGGAAAAATAGTGGTTCCTTTAGTACATTACGAATGTATTATAGTGAAATGGGATTTTTAAAATGCACATAAATCCAAAATCGGATAAAAACCCATTTCTTGATTCTTATTTTTCATTTTAGACTAAGTTGTTTTAATGGTTTTTAAATTTAGTACAGTGGCAAACTTGTAATGTTTAACTTTATACAGAAGCTGAAGGTCCTAAACCCTCTCCCAACTAATTCATAAGTTCATAATCCAACACAAATGCCAAAGAATGCCTAAATGGCTGAAAATGTCATAATTAAAAAAAAATTTTAAGTGGGAAAAGGTAGAAGTGGGAAAAGGTAGTGATAAATCAATATATTGGGTGATGGTATCATATGATGATAATGAATCTGAATGGTATCAAGTTATGTGGAACACTTTCTTCAGTGCACTTGTTATGCACCATACACATTCTTAGAAAAAATATAGATGGATAGAGAACCTACAAATAAAATAAAATAAAAATGCAAAAAGATGGAAACCCACCTCCCATGAGAAATAGAAAAGTTGGGTACTACTATTCTTGTAAAGTTTTAACCTATGGGCTAAATTCCCTCCCTCTCCCTCTCTCTCTCTCTCTCTTGCATGTGCTTACCAATAGTATTGCACAGGCACTTCCATTTGAAAAAACCATAAACAATCATAACTATAATGGAACCCATTAAACTAAACTAACATATTAAAGTGTCTAAAGAAACAAAAAATTATATAAAGGGGACAACAAACCCATCTCTTCCCATTATTAAACAACCCCAGAAAAAAAAACAAAAAGACTGTTATTATTTTGGTATTTCCTCTCTCTCTACCCTTTCTGTATTACATGCTTAAGCTAAAAAAAGTCTATACTTTAAAAGAAAAAAAGATGTCACTTTACCTCCAAGTTTCTACCTTGCAACAAAAGAAGCCAAACTGCTCTCTCTCTCTCTATAGAAAAGTTTTTAAAATGGAGAAAATAAGAAAAGGTTCTGTCACTCTTTTGATGAAGAGCAAAGGTTTCTCTCCGTCCACCCTCTAGCAAAAAAGGCCAAAGTAATTAATTAACTAGAATTAACGTCTTTTTCTGATTCTCTGCATTAATCATTGATGATTTAAAACATAATCAGGAACAGTGATGTTTCAGGTCAGTGGAAGCAGAGCTTAAAGTCCCCACCACCACACTATCTGTTTCTTCCCCTCTCTCTCTCAATTTCTGTCTTTTGAGAACACACGAGTGAAGAGGGAAAGCAGAAAGCTTTTCAAACCTCTGTTTTTTCTGGCTTCCATGGTTGAAACTGAGATAATTTGAAAAATCAAGGGGCATTAGCTGGTTTGACGTCCAAGGCCCGGCATTACCCCACCGTCGATTACGGAAAGAGGTAGAGAGAGAGAGACTGTACCAGTATTAAAAAGGTCAAACAAACAGTTTCTTTTTTTAGCTTTATATCTTCACCCCACCCTAATCCATCTCCTTCCCTTCTTTCTTTCTTCCTTCCCTGTTTTCTCTCTGCTTTTCTGCACAACCATCTTACTTCACCTCCACATTGAAGCTAAAGCAAGGAAATTGTCAGCCACATTTCATAACCCAATCCTTGTTTCATCTCTTCTGCTTCCATTTGTCACAGCTCTTGTTTTGGTTCTTTTGTCACCGTCCCAATCCAAACACCCACTTGGAGGAGGAACATAAAAAAGACAACACTTTGTTGAGTTTTTTGTTTTGATCCTTGGATTTTGTGGTGATTCTTCATCTGGGTCTATACCTTTTCATCGATTCTCTGCTTCTCTGCTGAATTCCCACCTCTTCTTTTCCTGTAGCTCTGAAGGTTACTAATGGAAAAGGACAACCTCTTTATGAATGGTTGTAGCCCAACCCTGGTCGATTCACAGCTTCTCTGTTCTTCTGGTATGGAGGGTCAAATGGGGGAGCCTAATTGTTCTTCTGAACAACTACCAGCTTGTTATCTCAATCTGAATTGGGAAAATTCAATGGATCAGAGTGCCCCCTTTGATTCAGCCCTGAGCTCCATTGTTTCTTCTCCCGCTGGATCCAATGCCGCCGGTCCCACCGAGAGCGTTATCATTAGAGAATTGATTGGGAGGCTGGGGAGCATATGCAACTCTGGTGAGATCTCTCCACAGTCACAGACATTGGGGAGGAGTGCAGCTTCTTACATTGGAGGGAACAGCAGTACCAACACTTCTTGTTACAGCACCCCTTTGAATTCCCCTCCTAAACTCAATCTTTCAATGATGGATCATCAATTAAGGGGGAATCTACCCCTTCCAGGGACTTCATTGCCTACCCATCCTACTTTGGCTCCTCTCCCGGCTGATCCCGGATTTGCCGAGAGAGCTGCACGGTTCTCCTGCTTTGGCAGTAGGAATTTTAATGGCTTAATGAATCCGGTTGGGTTCAATGAGGCTGAATTCGCTTACAGATCGGCCCCAAGAATAGAAAATGGGAAGCTCTCAAGAGTCTCAAGCAGTCAATCTCTCAAGGCTGCTGGATCTCAAATGGTTGGTATCGAAAACAAGGATGTTCAGTTGCAGGATGGACTAGAAAATGCTTCAGTTTCAGCTTTTGATAGGAAATTCCGTCAATTTTCGAGATCTTCCACCCCTGAAAATGCAGAATTCTCCATTGCCCACGAGGATTCTTCAGCTTCCGAAAAGATCCCGGTAGGCGAAGCGAGCTCGAAAGGTGCTAGTGATGCTAATTCCAGAAAGAGAAAAGGAGTTCCAAGGGGAAAGGTGAAGGACCTCCCTTCATCTCCGAGCAAAGATGCCAAGGTACATAATTCTGGTCATAACTCTCAAATTTTTAAGCTTTTGATTGCCTTGAGGACTCTTGTAAAAACTAATTGTTTTCCAATCAGGTTGCAGCAGAGGACGAAGATTCGAATGCAAAGAGATGTAAACCAGCTGAAACTACTAGTAATGAAAAGGAGTCTACAAAGGCAAAGGCAGAACCAAATAGTAGCACTAATACTGCAGGGGATGGAAACCAAAAGCCACCAGAACCCCCAAAGGATTACATTCATGTTAGAGCAAGAAGAGGCCAAGCTACAGACAGTCACAGTCTTGCTGAAAGGGTAAAAATTCAAGCAAATTTCCTCAATTCATGCCACTCCAGCCTTGCAATCTTTCCTATTAAACCAGGAATTCCGTTGTTCTCTGCTTGACAGGTTCGAAGAGAGAAAATAAGCGAGCGGATGAAGCTCCTTCAAGATCTTGTGCCAGGTTGCAATAAGGTACTTAGAGAACATCATATAACCACAACACCTAAGAAGAACACAAGTGATTTTAACTCCCAGTTCTAACTTTATCTTGATTTCTGGTTATAGGTAACCGGAAAAGCAGTTATGCTCGACGAAATTATAAACTACGTCCAGTCATTGCAGCGCCAAGTCGAGGTAAGTTATTGATTTATCAGTAACTAACAACCATTGATAATGTTTATTTGATTTTCAACTTTGCTTATGAACTTGTAGCTCTGAATTTTTTGCAGTTCCTGTCTATGAAGTTGGCCACTGTTAATCCCAGACTGGATTTTAACATGGAAACTTTGCTCTCCAAAGATGTAAGTTGATTCTCGTAGACAATGTAAACAAAATAGCTTTCTATGTTCTTGACTGAACTTGGATTACTGCTTCATTTGCGAATTCCAGGTACTTCAACCGCGTGGATCTTTGCAACATGGTATTTACCCATTAGATTCTTCATCATCAGCTTTCCCTTATGGACAGCAGCCACAGCAAGGACCACCAGTACAAAGCAGCATTTCTAATGGGATTGAGACCCAGTTCTCGTTGAACCCTTTAGATGCTGCACTAAGTCGAAATGTAAGCATGCAATTGCCTCCCCTTGATGGATTGGGTGAAGCTTCTTCTCAGGTAACTAAATTCATTGCCCATCTACAATGTCATGGCTTTTATGAGCACTTCCATAGGCCTCCCTTCATCATCTTAACTTTGCCCGTAAAACAATTAACAGCTTGCAACATTCTGGGAGGACGATCTCCAAAGTGTGGTTCAGATGGGTTTTGGCCAGAATCAGAGCCAGGAACCATTATTCCAGTCCCAGAGGTTTCATGGTAATGAACATGTTCTTGAAAGAGATTAAAAGTATCAGTAATCTCAAGCTCTTGGTATATAATTACTGATATACTCAATTGATCAAATACAGGCTCATCACCCCCAGCTCACATGAAACTTGAGCTCTGACCACCACTGATTGGTTCTGAATTTGATCAAGCCTTTGTATATAAAAGAAGGGATGTTTCGACCAAGCAAACGAGCTGCTAAGTGATCAATCATTGGATATTGAGCAAGATGATCCCTTTATTTATTCTTTTTTGGGCAGTCATTTCGAAACTGATTCTTTGAAGAATTCTCACACATCCCCATTGTAAAATCTTGAACTAATTTCATCAAGTGGTGTAAAATATTGTAACACCGCATGTAAGATGTAACATGGTAAGAACAAGAGCAGAGAAAGGTGGCAAGGAGGGGAGTTTTGTTTTTTCTGTTTTTTTTTTCACCAGCATCTGTTCCAGCCTGTTGTAGCATTTGTTAACTTACCATTCAGAAATATTACTATGATATTCATTTAGACAAACTGTGATCATGATTATTAATAATTGTCACAATTAGCCAGAAAATTAAAGTGCAGGATTAGCTCTCAAAACACTGTTAAATCGCTTAACCCGTCAAAAAACAGATTCTTGTTGTAAACAGCTGTTAAGTGGGGTCCTATGTAATCTTAAGTCTAATTAGATGATTAAGATGCTGTGTATCTTTAGCTGGAGTCAACCATGAAATCTGGCATCCAAAGTTCCATTAAAGAACCTTTTACTTTTCATAGATCAACAAGCACTAGAAACTTTTGTTCCTTTCTTTTCTCTTGTTAGAGAACAGAAAAATAGTGAAACATCTCTCTCTCTCTCTTCCCTCCTTTTTATTTGAAGGACCCAGGCTGGCAGTGGTGAGGTTCTGACTAGGCCAATGAATCACAGAGCTTTAAACTCCCGTTTTCTTTTAACAAATATGAAAAGACCTTTATGGATAAGTAGAATATCAATGTAGTGGAATTCAGATACAGAGAGATACCTTCAAGACCAGAGCACATTTTTATGGAAGGCTGTCATGGAAGGAAAGCCAGTTTCCAGACAGCAACAAAAGCAATCTGCAGACACTTTCTCTGTTGGATGTTCTATTATTTTTCTGCAGAAAAATGGAAACAATTAACTGTAGAGGCCATGAAAATGTTCAAGAACTGCATCATTCAGAATAAATACAGAACAAATCTGAAAATATAAAGCAGGTAATATACATTTCATTTAAGATTAATCAGTCTCTTTGATGTTTCTGATAATTCAACACTTAAATTGACAGTTAAACTGCTGATCATCCCAGATGCCCCAAAGTCAATTGTTTTTCTTAATAAAAGTCTTCTGTGTTCTTTTTACCAGTTTTCAGTTAGTTGCTCCGAAAATGACGAGCCCATCAGGGACCACTGAGAGAGGACATGACTAGGGTTGTCTGTAAGTTACAATGATAATTAGGGGTCCATTACCAACCAGGCTATCATTTTTACCTTCAGGTTCCATCAGTAACACTCACCTTCTCTTTGTCTCCATGACTTTCACCTCAAGATGCATTTGATTTCACCTGGGTTGGTATTGTTTTGTAAGGAAGATAACACAGGCTGTGAAGAACCATCATTTGTTACACCAACTGTGGTCACCAATTATCATGGCCCTCTCTGCAACTGTCAGAATGATTATACATTCCAAAGTTTCTCCATTTCCTATTGCACTTTTAATGATCAGATAGGAAAGTGTCTGTGTCACCTTCACAATTTGCACCCAGAGCTACTTTTTCTTGAATTGGATCCCTGGACTATTTATTATCCTACCCAAATTGAAAGGCTGAAGCATTTCGGTTACAAACTTCACTCTAAGATATTTCTATTTTGTTGTTTCGCATCCTTGCCATCCACTGGTTGTTGCAATCTTTGTCACTTTCAGAAATATTTTCTCTCTGAATTATGATGTCTAGCAGATTATTATTATTTTTTGTGAAGGACTTATTATTTTTTGTGAAGGACATCTTGTTCTTCATAAAATATAAAGAAGAAGAACATTCTCTCTCTGCAATTGGGTGGCAATGTATGGCAGAAGTATTTACAACTCGAAATGTTTCAAGCCATTGTCCCTTGATTTCTATCCCCTTTCAGTTATTGGTCATTGAAGAAGAGATGGTCCACAGATGCATTCAGTGTGAGAGAGGACAAGGTCACAAGCTCTTTGCTTTATTGTCTCATTGACATGATGGACTCCCTCTATATCCAGTTCTCTTGTGAGATGACCGTAAGAGCAAGTGTCAGTGGAATGTCTGCTTCTGCTTCCTAAATGCACAAGGACTAATAGACATACTGATCTGATCTACTTAAAGACTGCCCCCTATCCTCTTGACACCCAAACAAGCAAAGACAATGCCAACCTCTCTCTCTCTCTCTCTCTCTCTCTCTCTCTCTCTCTCTCTATGTTTAAGATCTTTCTTTGGTCAATGTTTACAAGAGGGACCATTAATCAGCAAATCTGAAGCCATGAATAGGCTGTATTTATACAAAAATTCTCTCTCTCTCTCTCTCTCTCTCTCTCTATGTTTAAGATCTTTCTTTGGTCAATGTTTACAAGAGGGACCATGAATCAGCAAATCTGAAGCCATGAATAGGCTGTATTTATACAAAAATTCTGGTTATATTTTCTTCTACACCATTAGGCTAAAAAATTGAGAGACTACAGCCCCAGAACCCACTTGATCTTTGTATTCAGAACCCAGATTTTGCACCTGGCAGATAATTTGGCAGACCCCTCTTTGTCCACATGTAGCTCCATGTGTCCTTACTTTCTGATTTGATATGTTGGTTGTGTTGTCATTTTGTTATTGGCATTAAGTTGATAAGGGCTTCAAGCCAACTGGGCATGACGCGAATCCTTCCTAACAAGTCGGCAAATCTTATCCACCATTTCATCCTACCGAAAAGTCATGTTAAATTGCGTGTTTTTATAAACTAACTCCACCCATGTCTTTTTAAGCCTTTTAATTTTCCTCTCAAGAGCAAACTCACCGAAGAGAAAAATAAGGAAACAAAGGAAAAAGAGTAAAGGGAAAGAAAGGGATTTTCCAATACATGAAGATTCAGATAAATGGGAGAGAAACATTATTCACTATATTAAATGTGCAAGAATCAAGATTTAAGGCTGAAAGCACACTAAGAGAACCAATACCTTGGTCCTCTCACAATATGTAAGAAGTGAGAACTGCTGGTATTTGCCCCAAGCAATCCAAAACTGATACAACTCATAAGCTATATAACAGAAACTGTGAATATTACATACAAGTGTTTCCACCATGTTCTTTTATTTTTTATTATATGTTGCATCGATCATACCCAGAGAACCACAAAGAGGGCTCTGTGAGTTTTGAGAACTCATCACTTTCTCCATGGTAGAATGGCTCAAACTCTTCTCTCCATTGCTGATCACCTCCATGTTTGGCCATGTCAGAGTCATCATAAGTAGGTCTCAATGCTTCTTTAGGAAGACGAGACTCTGCGAGGAATTGATTTAGAGTCGTGATCTCCTTTTCATGTTTTTTATTCAGTTTATCTATCTGCTTGTAAGCTTTCTCGGTTTCTTGTTCTGCTTCTACAGCTCGCTTCTGCAAGGTGTAAAATGTGAATAAAGAAATTAGTTTGAATAACAGTATATAATCTGTTAAATTTGTGTTCACTCATAGAAGGATCAATAGTGTAATTGGCACTTGTGAAATATGGAAATTCTTTCATTTGGTCCCAATTGTCAGGAACTAAAAAAAATAGAAAGCGCAGAAGCTTGAGAGGATCCAAGACAAGAAGACATCAAATAGAACTCATATTCATCAAATAGGTCTATTTGACAAGCAGCATAAATTTCCACCTAAGAAAATCTATTTAGCACAAATAATATAACAAATAAAATGGTAACAAACAATATGTATTTGTAATATTCACCAATTATAATAATAGGCCATCAGCATATCAGCCAAATAGATAGCAGAATCAACATAATCTAAACAGAAAGTACCTCTATAAAGGTTGGAAAGGCCTTCCCAAAATATGGAAGTTAATTGCATAAAATATACATCTTAGAATTCTATTGAAAAAAATTCCATAAAAATGATGAAGAAGATTTACGATTTCATATACAGAAAATATATGAAGCAAGTCAAAAAAAAAAGAGAAAAAAAAGATGTACATTTCTTAACCAATGAATTTAAAAAGAAGAGGAAAAGTACATGCGCATATGTAAGTGTGGATTAGTACAAGTCACATAATATTTTGAAAACACCTCTTCTCTAGTCCCCAGCTTTGGGGGTTTAAGATGTCTCATTAGTTTTCTATCTATTTTTCAGCATCCCTTAGCCCTACATTTTGAAAAATAGAAAGTAGATTGTGTTTCAAAGTTGGCACATTGGAATGCATCCTCTGTTTCATTGCTTCACGATGCACAAGGAACTCCCAACTTATATAAAAGCTTCTTCAAGTACAAAGATTTTAAATTTCAGATAAATGAATTCCAAGAGGTATGCACTACTAAAAGGACAGAAGCATAGAAAACATTAGTGAATAGGGACAAAGTTAAGACATTTAGATGTTATTAATTATATGGGTCTTATATGCCAACTTCATGCTCGTCTCTGCTGGAGGATCTGTACAATACACGATCTAGTTATTTGCCATGGTAGGCACCATGTCCAAGTTAAAGACAAGTATGTTTATTAATCTCAGACACAAATTCAGGGAAATAAAGCAAAGCAAGTCCAATATATGAAGAAGAAATAAAGGGGGGAGAAAAAGGTTATTCATTATGTTAAATGTGTAAGAATTAAAATTGAAGCACACTAAGAGAACTGAGGCATCAGTCCCTCCCAATATACAAGAAGCGAGAACCACTGCTAATTACCTTAAGGAAGCAATTCAAACTGATACAACTCTTGGTCTACATAAGAGAAACTGTTAATATCCCATAAAAGTGATTCCACTATATTCTTTTATTTTTTTAATTATATGTTGCATCAGTCATACCCAGATAACCATGAAGAGGATTCTGTAAGTTTTGAGAAATCATGACTTTCTGATGGGATAAGTTGATTGTTGTCATTTTGTACTAGGCATTAAGTTGATAAGGGCTTCAAGCCACTTGAAGATGACATATCATTCTATAAAATAATGGTACGTTAATAAATTAATAAAACCATACAATTAAACTAAAAATTTAGACATGTTATTAAAAACAAATTTTATTTACTTAAACATAGAACATATCACAGGCTAAATAGATAAACTTTAAGTTCACATAGACCAAAAAATGAAGTGAAGATCAAGTAAAGTTTTCTTGAATGTGAACTGAAAAAACCTTTTTGTTACTTAGCCAGCATCCATACTGATACCCAGCTAATCTATACCATCAAAATGAAGAAAAGGTCGCTCATGATGGATGGCAAACACAGGGATCCATTAACTCATCAATCTACACATTTCAATTGTCTGACCAGCCAAAATCATAATAACAGTGCACCACAAAGACCATAATGTACCGATGCTTTTAACCCTCTCACTATTACCTTCAATCCTGGATTTTTCTAGTTGCCCATAAGTTGTCTCTCAGTTGAACCATTAAATATTACCATATTTTTTATCCTCCCAGAAGTTTGTGTCATCCCCTAACAGAAGGTAGTCCACCAAAGAAACAATTCTGTCTTAAATGAAATTTCAGGCACACATTTCTTATTCTGAATGCACAGAAAGAAACACATAATAGTCTTCATATACATCCATATGCATGACTGTGCAGGCAAAAAAATATGAGGCATGGAAATTCATTTGGAGCTCCAATTTACTGACCTGGGCTACAGCAACAGCTTCTTCAGCCTCTTTAAGCCGCACAAGTAGCTCACCAGCGGCCTGTACAGCTTCAGCAGTATCCCTTAGTTGAGATTGAAGTGCTCTATTCTCATCTCTCAGGTACCGCCTCTCTTTTTCTCTTTCCACTTTGAGAGCTGAAATTTCAGCAGCAAGGGAGCTAATGAACTTGGATTCAGCACCCTTGACTCCAGCTTTTGCAGCCGCTTTCTTGACATCATCTATTCCTTCCTGAATCTTCCGATGCCTGGCAAGTAATGCAATATGCTTCTCCTGAAGCTCTGCATACTGCTCAAGTATGCGTGCATGCCCTTGCATTGCCATCTGCATTGCTTCCTTCAGCTCCTCCGAGCATTTCCTTTCAGAATCAAGTTCACGCTTCTGCTTCTCAGAATGAGAACGGGCTGCTTCTAGTTCAACTCTTAATTCTTCAGAAAGAGAAATCCACTTGCTCTCTGTTTCAGTCCAACGGCGCCTTTCCTCTTCAAATTTATCTTCAGAACTTTCTTCGGTGGACTCGGGAATCGTACACAAAGGAGGAGTTGAACTGGGTTCACATGAATAAGTCAACTGTAATAAAGAACTCTGTTTTCGAGACGATACGAGTGAAGAAGAGTCCATGTAATAGTGCAGCTGGCTTCGCAAATCTTGGATCTCTTCCAATAATACTTCCCTTTCACCCATATCAAAAAAGTTCTTATACGAATTCAGCTCATCTTGAACTCTTTTTAACTCAATTTTTGCCATCAAAACTTCAGGATGGTTCTCATATTTCTCCTTCAGAAGCTGCATTACAAAGTAGTACTGTAGTTAGCAACTTTTCACAAATTATAAAGAGAAGAAAAATAATCATAGTTATAACAGTTCTCCCTCCGTCCCTCTGTCCCTCTCTTTCTCTCTCTCTCTCTCTACCCCTCTCTCCTTCCATCCCTCCCTTTAACTCTGTATATCTCTATCTTGATCGATACCATTATGGAAATGAAAGTTATACCTTATGCTCATTTTTAAGTGATATAAATTCCTCCTCCATGAATTCCTCGGTTGGTAAGACACCATCCATGAGACTCTCAAGGCGAACAATTTTATCCTCCCTTGTTTGTTCAATTATCGCATTGCATTCTCTCTCGTGCTTATATTGCTGGACCTGGTGAAAACAAAAATAAAATCAGATACATTTAGACTAGTAAGTAAGGTTTACTTTTTGGAAAGATGAAATCTGAGAGAAACTTACCAAACGATTGAGCTGCATAATTTCGGCAGTTTGCTTTGAACTGTACTCCTCAAGTGCCATTTCCCTTCTGATGGCTCCTGCCAAGACCTTTTCCACTGCCTGCAGGATCAAAATAAAATTTGGAAAACTCATTTATATTTCAATATAAAAAAGTAGAAATAATTTATGGCTCATTTCATACTTTGGGAACTTGCTTCTTGGATTTCTCAGCAGATTGTGCGCTGTCAACTGGTACCAATTGCAGGTTTGAGGAGTCACTGGTCTCTTTGGACTCCTCAAATTTAGGTGTTCTGCTCTTGCAATTACTACACAAATAATTCAAGAAATTGCCCTCTGGTATCTCAGGGTCTTGCAAAAGTGTTTGAACACCCACATCGACTTTGACAATTGGAAATATTGGCTTACTGTCCACTTGTTTAAAAGAAAATCTGAATGAAGACCGTCTCAAAGCAGAACTCTGGCGATGATTGTCAATAATTTCGAGACCACGATGGAGACTAGCAGCCAAGTGTTCAGCTGATCCATGAAGATTCTTGCTTGTCTGAACAGATGGAGCATTCATAGAGCTACTCCTCAAGGACTGTGCAAAAGATAATTTTAGAGCCTCTGTGCCTAATTTATTTTCCTTTGGTAGATCTTTCTGAGAAGCTGACACCATTGAAGCTCTCTTAAGGCTTTTCCTACTGTTGTCATCAATTCTTGGTGAAATGCTCAAAGGTGGAGAATGAAGTACTGGAGATGCCTCAAAGGGCACTATGCTAAGGTCAGAAGGAGAGCCAGTAAGAGAATCGTGGCCTAGTTCTGCAACTGTAAAGTCTGCAGGATGACTAGTAGCTGATTCAAGGATTTTTCCTGCTGAAGGATCCTCTTCCTTGGGCTTGCCTGGTGATCTTACATTTAGCATATTACAGTCTGAGGAGATAACAGCCTCATCAATGGGCTGATCAGGAGAACTTTCATTAAGTAAATTTACACTAGTCCGAGCCAAATTTTCATCCTTCTCATTATTTATCTCATTTCCTTGATGGCTTAGAATATCAGAAACAGTTTCATGCCTATTAAATTGTTCCAATGCTAGTCCTTCTAACTGGCAGTCTTCCATATTAACATCAGTTTCCTCAGAACATTGATCACTAGCAAATCCATATCCAGAAGTATCATTCGGCTGTGGCTCCCTTTTAACTCCTTGTTCAGAGTCTGCAACTTCTGCACGTGACTGGGCAGCTTCAAACTTGGTCCCATCATTGATAACGTTTTCTCCTCCAGCTGATTGCAGACCTACTTGAATGCAGAGCTTTTCAACAGCATCTTCATCAATTTCCATCTCTTCATCGCTGTCATCTTCAATATGAGGCAATGTCATGGGACGGTTGAGGCTAAACTTCAATAGATTCAAACTTCTACGGGCATTCCAACCTGTTGAATATCCTCCATTACCGTCAGTCGCATTCCCATCTGCTTTCATCCGCAAAAGTTCTTCCTGTCGAGCATCTCAGCCAAGAGTGATATTTTAAAAAAAAATTCTGGTGCAATTTGAAGAAGAGGACCAATTTCTTACAAGTGAAAAGATGAGGACTGAAAAAATTGTGCAATGTACCTTTAGCTGCCGTATAACTTCACGCAGGACTTTCACATCATCCTCCATTACTTCATTAACAACAGCCTTATTCTTGATGGCCTTTGCTCTCTGTGCAAATCTCAATGTACTGAATGTTTCACTCTTACAGCTGCAACATAAATCAACGTGAACTTCCCATTTGGGAAACAAAGAAGTAGATAAAAGAAAATTAAGGGCCTGAAAAATTACCTTTGCGCTGGACATATAGCACAGATCATTGCCAGCTTTGCATTGCCACCAAGGGATTCCTGCAATAAAAATGTAAGCCTGGAATCCCTATATGGAATATGCCTTTGCTTTCCTGATTGGGAAACTTCTGCAAGAATATTTATCAAGTTCCTGAAATTGTCATGGAAAACAGAAATCAGCATAACTTGTAAAAAATGCATGTCCAACACTTTAAAAAATGAAATTAATGCAATAAGGAAATAAATGCAAAAGCTGATACATTCCCAAATGCGAGAGACCGAGAGTTTCTGGATTCTATTTCAGATATTCAAGTTACCATCTGGACTTGATGCTGCTCACAATGGTTCTTGAAGAACAGTTAGTTACAAATAGGACTATCAAATTAAATGCCTTAAGTTATGAAATCTACTGATGCTGCTTAAAATGGTTCTTGAGCAAGAGTTAGATACAGATTGGACTCTAAATTTAAATGCCTACATGTCATTAAAACTCAATATGAGATTCAACTTAATATACAGAAGAAACTTGGAATGAAAATCTGCTTCATGTACAATTTTGAATATTTCACCTTTTATCAGGTTCAAGTTGAGCACCTAAAAATAGTTCTCAATATTCGTCATCTTAATTCCTTTTTCATCATTAGTTTAAATTAAAACTTTGGTGGATCCATTTCCTCGCATACCATTACCTCTTCCTTTTTTCCAAGCCTTGCCCCTCTTCCCTCATTGTCTTGTAGAGGATAGTCATAAAATACTTTATTAACACATTTAAAATTTTGTTCTTATTCTTCTAGTTTTTTACTGAACTTTGCATTTCATGGTGAAATGTATCTTATAGGGCTAGCCCAGTGCACAAGGATCTTATCATTGCGCGGAATCTCAGGAGGGTCTAATGTATGCAACCTTACCCTCGCAATGGAGAGGCTGTTTCCAGTGACTTGAACCATGAACTTTAGGCCGCAATGGAGCAACCTTACCATTGCGCCAACGCTCGCACTCAAATGTATCATATAAGATTCAATTTGAATTTCACACCAATGTATCTTGGATTATAATTATTAAACTATATTTTCGGATCTCAATGTCAGTGCTGTCATGTCTTGCAGAAAATAATTCAGTTGAATTAATTTAGTTGAAAAATCATACCCTAGCTGTGAAAGGGATCGATTGATATTCCCAGCCTCCTTCAACCGTTCTCCTGCTGCACCTGTAAGCTTCTGTCTTTCTGATCCCGCAAGATCAACAAGATTTATTCTACTGGACCTGAAGCTGCTTAAACCATCTGCCAGGCTCTACAATGCACAACTTTACTTTTAGCAGCTAAAACAATCACATTAAGGGAATAAGTGGAAATTATTTCTTGCTTTTGAAAGCAAGAAATAAAAAACTTATCATTCTTCAAGTAATAATAAAAAAAATAAAATCAACAGAATAGTAAAAACGAAAGCCTAAAAATATATGCTAAAGGCATAAGCATTAGAATTACCTTGCATCGTGATTCAACAACACAAGTAAAAACACTATGTGAACGCGAACTCTCTGCATTTATACTTGTCACACCAGTTCTCCTGTTTGATAATCCCTGCATAATTGGTAAATGTAACATTTCACAAGATTCAGCCAGGATTCCAAGATATGCAAACATGGGAATGAGACCACCAAAGAATCAGAGTTTATTTTAATTTTACTTTCCAATGGAAAAGTTTATTGTTCCTGGCTTGCGAATGAACAAAAGCCGGGCAAAAGCTGTAACCATATTACTCTAATCAAGGCAGAGACAAGACTAGGTTTATAGCCTGAATGAATAGTCTAATAATAATTATAACCAATATTCTTTCTCTTCAATATAAGTAAGTCCATGCTTGAGGCTGCTTGAATTAGTGCTTTTTATTGCTTTTAAAACTATAATGGAAAAAAAAAATGCTCTATTGACGTAACCCGTGTAATCACTTGAAATACAACTAAAGAACGAGAAAATATAAGTAGCTATCCTCTACAATTTTATTATAATAAAATGGGCAGAAACACCTAATTTACCTTTAATAAAAGCTGAGTGGCATCTTTCATTGTACATAATAAAATAGGCAGAAACACCTAGTATACCTTTAACAAAAGCTGAGTGATGTCTTTCATTGTACAAACACACTCTTCCATTAGATTTTCAACATAAACACCAGATTTAACATCTTCTCTAATCTGCAAGACAAAACGACCAGAGCTGAACATGGTCACCCAAGGACATCAGAATGAGTAAAACAAGAAAATACGATAGAAATATTTCATTTTACCTGGAGGTTCCGCTGAGTAGGATCCAACAAATCAGTGATTTGTTCATTGTATATCTGTTGAAGGAAACAGTGATGAATTACGAGGTTCTAAGTGGACCAAAATGGATATGACAAGGCATTTTGTTGGTATTGATGTTGAAAGAAATAAAATTATATGGCCAAGGAACAATTACACAGTAAATGGTAATTAAAATACAATACCTCAAGAAAAGAACAACGGCATTGGTACTTGAGTTGTTTGTCAGCATGCTTGACTTGCTCCTGGAAGTGAAATGTGCAAGTATATTATTTACTAGCTTCTTTTTCTCTCAAGTTTGAAAATGAAGATAACTGAAACTTACTTCATCAATCCGTGCAAAAAGCTTCTCGAAGACACGGGGTGTTAAGCCCTGTTGATCACTCAATAAATTTTCTTCCAACAAGGCGTTGGCTGGTCCCCACATAGTATATGTCTTTCCACTCCCCGTCTAATAAATTAACACAGATTGGCAATTTATTCTTCCTCATATGTAAGATAATAAATCAAATAAAAATCCAAAAAAAAACCAGAAATGAATGGCAAGATCACACATCGAAAGAGATTAATCACCTGTCCATATGCAAATATTGAGCTGTTAAATCCAGCCAGACAGTTTTCAACTAAAGGGGTGCCGACTAGCTGGAAAATATCTTTCTGTAGAGGGAAGTCATGGACATAAACTAACTAATTAGTTTTGTGAAATCAATAATTTCTTCCTTTCTAGAATCCATAGTCAACAAAAGAAAGGGGATCGAATGAACTTTTACCTGTGTTGATTCTGTATCTGCAACAGAATCGAATGTGAAGGTATGTCCAAGTATCGACAACGAATTGCTGGAAACTTTCTGTACTATCATCTCGCTTTCCTCCTCTTCCTTGTTCGGAGGCCGCATCCGCACTATCACCTTATCCACGTAACAAAAATGATAAAAATCAATTTTACAGACAAACATAAAATGAAGTCAGACATCACAATTCCCGAACTGGTTCGAAAAAGTTCTGATTTTAAGCTTCAATTACAGATTTAAAGAAAAAAAGCCTAGAAAGAGGGAAAAATGCAAAGTACCTTGACACCAGAATCAGAAACTCCCGGAAACCCATTTTCAAGGGCCGATTCCATGTTAAGCTTCCTTTTGAGAGGATTAGAGTTTGAAGGCGGAGGTCTGGGCGGAAGGGGGCTTCTGATCTTGGCAGCCGCCGCCGACGACTTTGCCGCTGCCAGCGAAGGCGACGCAGATGAGGCATCAGGAATCGCATTTGGATTAGCTGGTGGAGCATTTTCCTTTGAGGCCTTCTGCTTCCGAGAAGATCTCTGCTTCAAAGAACTAGGGTTTGGAGAAGATGGGGTTTCAGACGGAAGGTTCTCCCTCAAGACCCCGTTTCTTGGCAGCATGAAGTGCTTCATTATTTGCAGAACTCAGGACCAAGAACGAGATCACAGAAAGGCGAAACCCTAGAAATGAATTTAGAGAGAGGAAGATCTTCGTTAAGACAAGAGAGCGAGAAGAAAGACAAAGGGAGACAGATGAGAAAGAGTGAGAGGAGAAATATAGCCGTTAGAGAGAGAGAGAATTTGAAATGGGATCCATCGTAGCGTCATTATTCACATGCGACGCCTTTATTTAATTTAATTCCAGAAGAAAATTTTTTTGAACCGTTTGGATCTGACTCTAATAAACAGAAAATAACGTCTACCAAAGCCTTGAGCAAATAGTACATACCCAAACTACCCCACGTTTATTTTTTATTGACATTTGTATCCTCGAACGTTTTTCTTCCTCTCATTCCCTGTTTCTTTAGTTGCTTCCTCCAACCTCTATACAATATTCAGTGGCAAACTAAAGATTCAGATAAGCAGTTGCAGGTGCAGGTGCAGGTGAGCAATATTTTCAATTAGGTTTTCTCTTCTTTCTCTTTTTAGTGCTTCATGTTCGTTAATGCTTCTTTATTTTGATTGATGGTTTTACTCTTTCTTTAGGATTCTTCTTGTTTCTGTGGAGTTGGTCTTCTTGTTGATTCTGCATGTTGGGTTTTATTACCATTGTCTGTAAAATGATAAAAAGAGAATGTTTGGTGTTTTGGTCGATGGGTTTTGTTCTTGTTTGTGAAAATGACAAAGAGAAACTGTTTTGATAAATCTACGCGTTCTGCTTGCTTTCTCATGTTTGTAAAAATGCCAAAGAGGAAGCTTTTGTTTTTGTTTTTGTTTTCCTTCTATCATTTTCCACTTTTATAGTTCCCATGCTTAAATATTTGTACTTAAGACTAAATAGGATTTCTTTGAAAATTATGGCTGTAAGCTGGTGGAGTTTAAAAAGGCTAATATGGGTGGTTCTATCCACTCATTTGTCAAAAAACCTTATATTGGTGTTCCAAAGTATGCTATTCCAGTTAGTTGAATATAAACCACAGGGGGAAATGAAACTGAAGAAGATGGATCAGACAGTGGTGACCGTATTAGGTGCACTTACAAACTCTAGTATAGCTAAATTGTTCAATGAAGTTGCGACAAAATGCGCATAACTTTAATTAATGTGTTTGAGCTGCTGAAATTTTGCATGAACTTGAAAATTGGGTAACATAGCACTGTTCGTTGTTTATATTGTTGATTTGGTGAACAAAGGAACTTTAAGGGCCTTGTGAAAGATGCTTTATGGGTCTCTATGTCATCAGATTATTTGAGGATTGTTGGGGGGGGGGGGGGGGGGGGGGGGGGGGTGGTTGAAGTAGAAGAATTTTTTAAAATAAGGATAAAAAGTTTCGAAGTCAATTGGGGATATATTACAATATAACAGCTTCTGGGGTTTCAGTTTTGGATGTTTGAAAAAATTGCCTTGAATGCAGTAATGAGGTACTAGCAGTTGGTCACTGTTGGTGGCTTCTTCTGGTACTTGGCATATAAATTTTCATGTAAAGTGGACTGATCCTCCAAGGGCTTGATGAAATGCTCAATTTGATGGCTGCTCTTTAGGTAACTAAGACAGGTGGGCAGTAAGTTGGCTTAGAGATGATAATGGCTCCATTTTTCACTTGTAATGGGGTTCAATTGGAGAGGTTTTTGCTACAAGAACAGAAGCTTAGCCATTATAAATAGACCTTAAGGAAAGAAAACTAGAGGTGAATAATTTGATTGTGGAAGGCAATTTATCCATCATCACTTGGGTTAAGGTAGTAGCACTGAGTTATGGAGCTTATTAGCTAGAGCTGTGGCTTCTCCTATGAGTGCTTTTTCCTGTAGGTACATAGGTCAAAGTATGATACAGGAGATTCTTAGCTGAGAAGGGTGCTGCTAGAAAGATCATAGTGTCTCTACAAGTAGTTTTCATTTTCTTTTTTCTGTTTCAGTGGTATGGGGACTCATCTCAATCGATTTCTGCCTTTTCTTAACATACTCCATGATTAGTCTTAATAAAGCTGTGGGTTCTTTATAAAAAGGAAAAAGTCTCATTTTACATTACACAAAGAATAAACCAATATACTTTGAACAATTCATGGTAAGTAAAAAAAATTGTCATATTCAGCAAAGTTATTTGGTCATCCACAAATACATTCCAACTGAAGAAACATGTTAGCAGTCTCCACCTGCCAAATTTGACAAATGGGAACTGATACAATAAATATCTTCATTACTCACAGTTGCAATTGGCATCCTAACTGACGCACCTCTTTTGTATAAATATGGCATTGGAAGGTTCCAAATCCGGATGTTGTATATAACAAAGATGTTATGAACTAACCAATATGAGAATGAATGAAGTACCAAAGTGCTATTGGCATAAAAGTTATTGAGTAAAAAATAAAAAAGTAGTGCTAAGAAGTGTTACTTATTGCATGCTTCCTTCAAGGCATTTAATTTGAATGCATATGAGGAAGTTCTTAATAGTCTTAGGGGTCTCCTGTATTGATGGTTCTAGTAAGCATGCATTATAAGGAGGTAGTAAATATCCTTTTGTTTTGTTTTGTATTTTGTCTTTGACATTGGTCTCTTAGTATTATTGTAAAAATGTGACTACAAGTTTGTGAAAATCCCAAGAGACCTTACTTGGTCAATGGGATGGGCAAATTCACCATGGTATGCCCAAAATCAGAATTGTTGATATAAGATGGTTTGGAACTTTGGAGTAGCCAAAGATTGTAAGAGCAGAAATGTCATGAAATTGCAGAGTGGTTGGATTAGTTTTCGGGTTTTGGATTGTGTCAAAGCCCTTGAGATAGATCTTCTGGAGGGAAAATCATACTTAGATGATGATTGTTGATATCTTATGCCTTTCTGCATCCCATTTAGTTTGCTTTTTATCTCTTATTGCTTGACATACAAATTTAGTATACGCAAATGGTGGTGGATGGAAGTTCAACTTATGGTGGTGCAACTAATTGCAGAAAGAGCACTAAAACAGAGGAGAATTAGTATAAAATCACAGTACAGCCTTCAAATTGATAAAAGAAATGCACTTTGTGAAGTAGAGACCTTTTTCACCAAAAGTGCTCTTATATATTGGATTCGATGAGTTCGTTGATGATGTTTAAATTTGACTTGGTGCATGATGGTTTCTAGTGTATTTGAGCTTTTTTGCTGGTTTCTTACTTTTTTCCGTTTTCTTTTTCCTTCCACATATGTAATTCAGAACCATTTTGAAGCTTTGGCTACAAGGAGAGATGAGTGCACTAAAACTTGTCTCAGAATCATTCTTCCCTTCGATCACACCAATAATCAGAAACTCATTTCAGTGGGCTCACCGTTACACTAGCCAATCAGAGCTACCATTTATACTCAAGGGACCATCTATTTTAGTCGCCAATCTCATGAAGTCCTACTTTGAAAAGGGATTGCTGAGGGAAGCACGTAACTTGTTTGATGAAATTCCTGAGAGAGATGTTGTTGCATGGACAGCAATGATTTCAGGATACACATCATGTCGCCATCATAC
The DNA here is from genome assembly GCA_947561395.2 of Buxus sempervirens. Classification (NCBI taxonomy): domain Eukaryota; kingdom Viridiplantae; phylum Streptophyta; class Magnoliopsida; order Buxales; family Buxaceae; genus Buxus; species Buxus sempervirens. Next base: position 24,826,735 of record OX387192.1, read on the forward strand.
CCAAGCATGGATGTTTTTCTGCAATATGACTAAAGAAGGGATGGACCCCAATTCTTATACAATTTCAAGTGCCCTGAAGGCATGTAAAGGCATGGAGTCTTGTTCTTGTGGGGCCATAGTTCATGGTTTAGCCCTCAAATATGGTGCTGATAAATGCATATATGTTGAGAACACACTGTTGGACATGTATGCGACATGTAGTTTTAGCATGGACAATGCATGCATGGTCTTCCAGCAAATAAAATTGAAGAATGATGTCTCATGGACAACCATGATCACTGGGTACACTCATAGAGGGGATGCTTATGGTGGACTACGAGTATTCCTTCAAATGTTACAGGTAACTATGTGATGATTGACATATATCTAAGTCCATTGCAATGGAATACTGTCAAGTTTATATACTGCACCATTGACATAAAAGTAGCTACTAAATCTACATATTCATGTTCTTTTGTTGGGTATTTTAATTGTACAACTTTCAGCACACTTCAATTTATTCTGTTTAAATATGAACTGGAGCAACACCATTGCAGTAGTTATAATTTCAAGGGGGAAGTCTTTCCCATATTCAGTGAATATAATCAACCTTTTTGCCTTTTTTTCCCTTTTACAAACAGGAGATGAAACTGAATCCATACAGCTGTTCCATTGCAGTCAGAGCTTGTGCTTCAATTGGATCCCACAGTTTTGGCAAGCAAATTCATGCCATGGTGATTCAACATGGATATGAGTCCAATCTCCCCGTTGCAAATTCTATATTAGACATGTATCGCAGATGCAACAGTTTATCTGAGGCAAATCAATACTTCCAAGAAATGCCTCAAAGAGATGTGACCACGTGGAACATCCTGATAGATGGGTTCCAAAAATCCAGCTCCTGTGGGTCTCTCTATGTGTTTTTGCAAATGAGGTTAGAAGGTCTCATCCCAAATTGCTTCACATTTACCAGTGTTGTAGCTGCCTGTGCTAATTTAGCAGTTTTGAATTGCGGACAACAGGTACATGGGGGGATAGTTCAAAGTGGTTTTGAAGAAAACGTGGCATTGGCTAATTCCCTTGTAGACATGTATGCCAAATGTGGAAGCATAGCTGATTCACGCAAGGTCTTTAATGAGATGCCTTGTAGGAATTTGGTGTCTTGGACTTCCATGATGATTGGATATGGAAGCCATGGACATGGAAGAGAGGCGGTACGACTGTTTAATGAGATGGTGAATTCGGGTATCAAACCTGATCGAATTGCTTTTATGGCAGTTTTAAGCGCTTGTAGTCATGCTGGACTTGTGGAAGAAGGCTTGAAGTACTTCAATTCAATGGTGATTGACTATAACGTTAACCCAAATCAGGAAATTTACGGGTGTGTTGTTGATCTGCTAGGGCGTGCAGGGAGAGTTATGGAAGCTTATGAACTGATGGGCGCGATGCCATTTGAGCCAGATGAGTCTGTTTGGGGTGCACTACTTGGTGCTTGCAAGGCACATAAGTCTCCGAATTTGGGAAGATTGGCTGTCCAGAAGATTTTAGATATGAGGCCTAACCGGGCAGGGACGTATGTCACACTGTCAAATATCTATGCTACTGATGGAAAATGGGTGGAGTTTGCAAAAATGAGGAAGTTGATTAGAGGACTGGAGAAGAGAAAAGAAGCAGGGAGGAGTTGGATTGAGGTGAGAAATCAAGTTCATAGCTTTATTGTTGGGGATAAGGTTGGATCCAATATAAAATTGGTGTATGAAGGATTGGAAATGCTGCTTTGGAACATGAAAGAAGCAGGATATGTTCCTGATTTGGATTGTTTGTTGCATGACTTGGAGGATGGAACTTGAAGAAGAAAGAAAATAAAGATAAAAAGTAGAAATAAAGAATCAGTGAAGACAATTTTGTGAAAACATACAAGTTCAAGAAAATATTTATTATGTGGACATGAAGAAGGTGAAGGGGGGTAACATGTAAAAAGGAAGGCAGAGAAAATTGAACAGAATTTGGTTTCCGTTTTGGAAGTAGAACAAATTGTACAAGTTTGAACCAGGGAAATTAGAAGGGAAAATAAATTCGTTGTTCCACAACCACGAACATGCAAAGATATGAAGACCTCAGCATCGTTGTTGTTGATTGTACCAAAGAATTAGATAAACAAATGTAAATAATTCTTTTTCAATCTTTTCAGGAAGAAATTGTTGTATTTGTCACAAGGAACAAATCCGGTTGTCCTCGTAGAACATCCTTTGGCTGGTATCAACTTGAATACATACAAAAAAATTTTGTGGCTGTGAAAGTTTCTCTACCCATGCAGTTTTGCTGCCTCTCTCTCTCTCTCTCTCTTTAAAATCTTATTGCAGACAATGCCATTTCCCATTGAAATAGATTTTAGCTATTTTTACCATTCAGTTGAATGATACAGCAACAGAGGTGGTTTGCCAATTAGATGTCTGTATCTGTAAATTTCCTGTCTTTGGATGAAATTAAGCTGATCTAAAAAAGATGTAATAGTTAAGGGCTCCTTTCAAACTCTGAGATTGTGTGAGAAAGTTAATTGAGAAAGTAATATGCAAGTAAATTGACTGCATGAGATTTGATGCTCAAATGTTCCAGCAGCATTTTGGTTAAAGTAAGAGTTACAGGGTTATTTTGGCCTTCTGGATATAAAATGAAAGGCCACAAAACACATTTCTGCATATTCCTGTACATTTGGAAGTTAAAACTTCTCAATATTTAATGAGTTAGGGTCACTTTTGGTGGTACTTATAAAAACAGTTCATGAAAAAACTTATTTTTAAAAAGGGTCACTTTTTAGAAATAATTATATTACAGAATCACTTTTCAAAATAATTAAATTATAAGATCACCTTACTTGAGGACACAAATGCATTATACGTGAGATACAAGCTTCCTTAAGTAGAATACGAGCATATCTTATGTGGAACACAAGCACATCCTACATTGAACACGAGCACATCCTACGTCCTACGTGGATATAAGCATTTTTTTTATCGGAGGTAAAGTCAATTATGGTTGAAAAGTAATCCTTTTTCTCTAAAAATGAGATTTTGATTTTTTATAAATACATGCCTTTTTCATAATTTTCCTGATTTAACTATTATTATTATTATTTTCACAATTCAATATTAAATAATATAATTACAAAATTATTCTTTCTTAGGCGTCGTTTGGTAGGATTTTTGCTTTCTGGATTCTACAAAAATCCAAAAATCAAGATGCATTAAGTTGTTTGGTAGGGTTTTTGAATGTTTGATTTTAAAATCAGATACTAAAATTTACCCAAAAACCAAAATCCTCATTTTCTGGGTTTCTATAGATTTTGATACTTAAAAAGTAGTGGGTCCCATTTGAACAAGAGTATTAAAGAACTATTAATAATGGTGGGTCTCACTTGCACACAAGTAATCAAGAGCTATTAATGGTGATGGGCCGACTTAAATAATGTGCTAAAATCCAAAATATCAAAACAAGATTTTGGATTCTAAAATTAAGTATTTACAATCTTGATTTTCAAAATCCATATTATTATACAAAATCCATAATCCAAAAGCCATACCAAATGGGCCCTTAGTCATGTAACTGCAGTCTTGCATGAGTTGCCTCCGTTAGGACAAAACACTTCCAAATTCGGCGCTTATTCCGTGCTTCGCACCGACATCTTATACAGACAACTCGTGGCCAAACCGAGCGACCTCGGATCCAATCAGGGAAGAATATATCCATGCGAAGACAATTTTCTTGAGAAATATCCAATAATCAAACGACACATGGACGCAGAAGGAGCGACCTCCTGCAAGCCAGCTCCGGTTTGGCGTCATGAGATGCAGAGAATATTTCTCTCCCTCGATTAGCGGATCAAAAGCAATCACACAGAGACAGCTATGGCTCTCTCACTGTGAGAGATTGAGAGATCTGCGTCTCTCTGCAAAGCGAGCTTCTTAGATCTTAGATGTCTCCAGCTCCGAATTACGAGTTTCAGGAATGCTGGAACAAGCAGAGAGAGAAGATCCATGGATTCGTCTCTGACAAACCGGAAAACCCTAGTTGCTTGATCCTCGACGTCCCTAGCCCCACCGCCGGCGGCGCCGATCCGGCCGTCGACAAGGGCCGGACTCGCACCGCTCGCCAGATCTCCTTTGTCTGCCTCCTCAAATTCCAGCAAGTCGCCAGTTCCCTAGCTTGGCTCACCAATGGATTCGTCTCCATCCTTCGAACCACGAATCGGAGAATCGCCTCTTCGAGTTCTGGTTCTGAGTCGTCTTCTCGATTGGAATCTCGGCTTTATCGGATTATCAAGGTTTTCTTGGCGCTCGTCGTATCGTTACTGGTCTTTGAGCTTGTTGCGTACTTTAATGGATGGCATTTCAGTCCTCCGTCCGTGTCGTCGGTCGAGGTTTTGGGTTTCGTCGAGCTCGTCTACGCGAATTGGCTCCGTATACGGGCGGATTATTTGGCGCCGCCGTTGCAGACTTTGACGAATGTTTGTATTATTTTGTTTCTGATCCAGTCGGTAGATCGAGTTGTTTTGATGCTTGGATGTTTCTGGATCAAGTTCCGGAAGATTAAGCCGATTCCGTTGGTGGAATACTCTGATGATGTCGAGAATGTGGAAGATTATCCCATGGTGCTGATACAGATACCTATGTGCAATGAGAGGGAGGTAAGACAATGTAGGTCCCGCATCCCCGTTATTGGATTTCAGATTATGTTTTGCAATTTTTCTGAATTCATAATGTGTTCACTTTATATTCAAATATAGTACTGTAGTTGTTTTGGTTTATTCCATAACAAACCTTCACTGTTCACGAAGTATAAAAACTATTTTTCTGTTGATCTTCAGTAGCAATGTATTTTCATGGAATTGTTATTGAAGGCAGCATTTGGCTCCTTTGGATAGTTGTAAACACTCTATTGAAATATGAAGAATTCTTAGTTTTTGATTTACTGGGATCTTGAACTTTCTTGCTTTGCAACTTTAACAGTCTTCGTAGTGACAAACACCTGAAGAAATACAGTATTAACTCTAGGAATATTATAAACCATGGCAAGTACAGTACTTCCACTATAATGTTTTTTTTTTTAAATTGTTGAAAGTAGAACGATGCTTACCACTATTTCTTACAGTCACAGCTGGTTCAGGGGATCTGAACCCAGACTGTTGTTTTTCTACAGTAAGAATCCAGTAATAGGCAAGCACAGTTGGTTCTCTTCTTGCAATTAGGGTAAGATAAATAGTACAAGTACAATATATGTGACCATAGATATGCACATTTATGTGTGGCTCCTAACTATTGGTTACAATGTAAAATTGGGAATGCTGCCAAATATATATATGTATATTAGTATTACTGTAAGGAATTTTAAGAAAATATTAGTGACCTTGATGTCATAAAATTAGATTTTTATATTAACTACAGATTATTGATATGGCTGGAGGTGCAAGGCTCCTCAAAGTTTACATTTTTGCCATTGGTGGAAGGAAGCACACAATGCTTTATGAACTATGGTCTACAGTTTCAATTGAGACAATGATGTTTAGTTTCTACTTGTGTTGCAGGATTTGAAAGGATAAGATTTGAATTCATAAATCATAAGATTAAATGGATATTGTATTTACAAAATTGCAAAAATTAATTGAAAATGCATTATTTATTTATATAAAAAGGAATGCAGACATAAGATTCAATGCATTTGCATTAAGATTTTCTTCTTTTGAACACAATATGTAATCAATAACATCATCCATGGGTGGAAAATTGGTGGATGGAGATCGATTGGAAGAAATTTGAGTTTAAGCTTTGGTATGGAGGAGGATCAGAATAGCTTCAGATTTTGGAGCAAAGAAAGGGTGGAACTTCATAGTTGGTCTTCAACAAAGAGAAGTTAATATGGCTGTTGAGATTAATTCGGCAATTGATAAAAAATAGTAATAATGGGCTTTTAGGGAAGATAATAGTGTAGTCAATTTTTGTTATTAGAGCATCAATGGAATATGAAGTGAAGATATTTGAAGGTCTGATATTATTTTTCCTAGGAGGTAAATGTCAATAACATTTTCGCTAGGTAGGGACAGGTAGAACCTCCAATATAGCACTCTATATTGATACTTGGATTTCAGGTATGGTGCAGAGACTGAAAAATAGAGCATCTGTAAGGACACGTAGAATGTTGCTACAATGAGAGTTAAGCAGGTGTTGCTAGTGATTTTTGAAAGTTTGGCCTTGTTTGGGAAGCCAGTGTATGTGAAGAAGAGCCACCCTAAAGGGAGGTATGGCATAATGAAGCCATTGGCAAATCTTTCCTCTAGAGAGGGTGGTTGTAAGTTTAGGTAAATCAATTCAATTAAGAGGATGTTGTCCCACAAAGTTTAACAGGAAGATCTTGTAGTTTAATGGCAAAATATTTATTTAATGGGTATGTTTGAAGGTGAAACTATTGACTGCTTTCAGGCAGCCTACGAGATCACAGCTTTGCGGAATGTTGAATTGATGGAAGTGAAGGATATTTCTAATGAGATTCTCTTTTTTGCCAATGTTCAAATTCGAGGTGGCATCGAAGAGGTTGTTCGAGAATAGGTGGAGATTTCTGGCCTTTCCACATGTTAGGGGTGAGTATGATGGCTTCCTAAGTGGAGATTGGAAATAACGTTCATGTTGGTTTTCATGGTAGGCTTACTGAAGAAAAGCTCTTTGTTGGATTTGTTTACATAAGCTTTGCTACATTTGGGAAAAAAAGAGCTCTAACGAGGATGGATGTTGGTAAGAGGATTTACTCTTCCTTAAAGTTTGAAATTTGGGTAGGCTCCAAGTTATTTGAACATTTGACTAGCTAAAGAAGAAACATGTTTATTTTGTGTTACCATGAGGCTATAATCGTCCCTTAACAATTTTTTTTTGGGTTGATAGGGGAAGGGTTGCTAGAGAGGCACTAGGGCTAGCTTCAACATGTTTCCTAGCTGCCCAAAGGGCAGAATGTGTCAAAACTTTCTTTTATTCAAGGAAATGAGGGACTTGTGCCATAGAAGACAAATGAATCAGGCTGATGGGCTATTGGGCTAAAACCAATACCCAGTATCAAGGTTAGAGGTGGATAGTTAATAGCAATCATCTCTAGTTCTCAATGAATGTAAATTGAGTTTCACATTAGCTGATAATGCAAGTGGGCTTTTATTTTGCAGTTTCGGGTCAATGATTCAATTTTATTAGGCCCAAACATATGAATCAAGCTCGACTGAATTGAGCAGAATGGGATGCTTACTTCGCGAAGAGATCCTGTTGCATGGGATGCTTACTTCGCAAAGAGATCCTGTTGCATTTAAAGACTTGTGAGTATTATGTGAAAGGTTGGAGTCCTTTGGGGAATACATGTTTGCAAATTATATTGGCAGGAAGAAGAACTGCTGGAGTTCCTGTTGAGTTCGGCTGAGGAAAATAAATTAAGACAAAGGCACCCTTTATTGGGTTTGATCCAAGGTAGGAACATGGCAGTAATTGGTTTTGGAACCTCAGATTTGGGATGAAAAGAAAATTTCAAATGAAAGAAAGGGAAAAAATGATTTATGTTTTATTTCAAGCATTTATATAAGATGAGAAATATAGAGGAAAGAAAGATAGTAGATTTTTTTTTTTGGATTGGTAATAAGAGATGGGAAACAGATACAGCAGGGGTAAACAACCTTGTACCACTAGAAAAGCTACAAGAAGGGAAAGAGAAGAAAACCTAACACCCTACCAATTCAGAGAACAAATTACATTAAAGAAAAGTTTCTAAATGTTTGATAGAAAATGAAGCAATCAAAGATGTCAACCAAAACAGTGATCTTATTACCCCTCGCTCCAAAGCTTTCACTTTCCTTTCCTTGCTTTGAAAAATTCTCCTGTTCCTCTCCCCCCAAATCACCCCAAGAGAGGAATGCAGGAATCATATTCCAAATCATAACAACATCTGACCTGACTTGCCACTCTTCAAACTCCAGGCTTCTATTGCTGGCTGAACCCATGACAACTCAAATCTCTTAATATGCATAGGCTAGTGGCTACAGTACAATGTAACAATAGATAATCTACTGATTACTCCGTACATTTGCACATAACGCATCTATTAGGAAGATGCTACCCTCTACTTTGCAAATGATCCACTGTTAAGATTTTGTTTAAGAGAAGCTGTCCAAAGGAAGAAAGCGACCTTACAAGGAAGATGACTACGCCAATAATTTTGCCAAGTCATATAGCATTTGCAGTGATTCATCCATCATCTCCATTACCCAATCAAAAGTTTTTTCTGAACTTAATGTTCCACACTACATCTGAAACTAAACTGCTTCTATGAAGAACATTGCCTACTATAGTTGTCTGATTTGAGCTGGCATTATACAAAACAGGAAATCCATCTTTTAATTGCTGATAACCACAGGACAAATCTTTCCAAGAATGATCTATATTTCACTAATCCACTACAAATTTGCATTCTTTTTCTAAATAGGGTAGCAATTTCAAAACAAGCCTCCATAAGCTCACACCAAGTGTGATTGTGAAGCCCTAGGATGTAACGACCCAACTAACGAGTTATTATCCGTTTTGGGTCTAAGCCTGCACATTTTTGTCCCCAAAAGGTGTCTCGCTAAGTTAAGTGTTCTTCCTGCTCTTATACCTTACCAGGCTTTCATCGATTTCCAATGTGGGATCGAGATGTCACAATCTCTCCCCCTTCAGGACTGCATGTCCTCGTGCAGTGGCATGCTAACCTAGAAGCTTGCCAACCATCACTAGGCCCACCCATGTTGGTCCAAACACCTCCCATGGGTAGCGTTAGGACCCACACCAGTCACGGACTATCGGACCTGGATCTAGTTCCAATACCATTTGTAACGATCTAACCCAGTGAGGTATTGTCAGCTTTGGGCCTAAACCCGCACGATTTTGTCTCCAAAAGGCGCATCGCTAAGTTAAGTGTTCTTCCTGACTCTTATACCTTATCGGGCTTCCATCTTTCTCTTATTTTTATTTCTAAATGTCTATATTTTGGGAGAGAAAGGTCTTGATCCCAAAGAGAAAATTTTGTTAACATATTTTCTTTCTGAATTCCTGGTCCTCATTCCAACCAAATAGGAGAAAGCGCTTTCCTATCATTTTTTTTTCTTTTCTTTTAAAATCCATGGTTCCAAACACTTTTTTTTGGGGGGAATTTTCAAAAGTCAGGCTTGGAATCGGAGGGTTTCAGAGATCAGTATGTAAACCAGAGGTTATTGTTTGTCAAACAGTTTAGAGGAATTTTTTTTTATGCAGTAACTAGTGTGAGGTCAATTAATAATGAAATCCACTGCAAGAGTCAAGTTCATATCAGGCAGCTAAAATCCCTTGGTGTGTGTTTGTGGTTTGGGTGGGGTGGTTTTTTTGGGTTTTAGGGGGAGAGAGAGAGCTGGTAGGTGTTCAATTTAGTCTGGTTCTGTTTGGAGAGGCAAGACTACAGTTGCTCATTGTATGTATGCAGGGATTTTCAGATTTTGTACATGATAATTATCTTTTAGGCAAGGCTACAGTTGCTCATTGGAAGGTGTAGTCTTCACTTGGTTCAGCAACTGATCAAGGTCAAAGTTGGGCAGGTTATTGATGTATTTTGGTTCTGAGGACATGTCTTTACATTTGCAGGGTTACCCTGTCTTGTATGAATTCAGATCATGCTCCTACATTTCTTGAGTGTCAGGAGAGTTCAAAGAGGTCAGCCCTTGTTAGATTCTAGAATATGTGGTTAGGGGACTCAGACTTTTATGATGGACTAACTTTAATTTTCAGGGATTCCTTTCTCTTTGTATGTGAGAACTTAAAAGGCTTTGAAGTTGGCGATTAGGAAGTGGAAAAAAGAAGTTCCTGGAGGATAGATGATAAAATAAATGTGTTTTTGGATGAATTAGAGGACGTGATGGGAAGGATGAAAGGATTGGGTGCTTAGGGAAAACTGTAAGACTAAATTCAAAATGCTGGCACATAGGGAGGGATTAATTGTGACAGAAGTCCAGAGATTTTGGCTCAAATTGGGAGATAAGAACACGATGCCTTTCCATTGTTTGGCCAAGGATAACAGTAGTTTGGAGATGGATGGAGTATTCTTGGAAGAAGATAATGACATTACAAAAATGCTGGAAGACTAGTGCTTGAAAGTTATTCCTAGAAACTGGGTTCTTTAGGTTTGGTATCTATGGAGTGGACTTCTCGGTTTTATCAAAGAGGAGAGGAACACGTTGGAGAAGATTGCTTCTATGGAGGAAGTTAGGAAGGTGGTAGATAAGTTGAATGGAGATAAAGCATCAAGCTGTAATTAGTTAATGTTATCTTTCTGCAATAGATCTTGGAGTATGAAAGGTGTTGGAGAATTTGCAATCAATGATTTTATGCAAAATGAGGAAATTGTTAAGGCTGGAGGTGCCATCTTTATATCATTGATCCATTGATTGATCGAGTCTATAATTTTAAGGTTTTTCGGCCTATTAACTTGGCATATAATTTTTACAAAATTCTTGCAAAATTACTGGTCAATAGAGTTAAGGTGGCATCACCTAAAATTGTTTTGACGTTTAAAACTGCTTTCATAGGTGGGAAAAAGGTTTTTGGCTAAGGTTTTGAGTGCACATGAGTGTCCAGACTCTGAAATCAGGTAGGGTGGATTTCACCTTTTATGTAAATCGAATATGGAAAAGACAAATGGCCACGTAAACTGGGATTCTTATTTTATATAATGAGTAGAATGGGTTTTGGGGCAAATTGGAGGAGTTGGATGAGATCTTGTGTATTATCAGCATTTATTTCCATTTCGATAAATGGGGTGGCCTCAGGTTTTATGAAGGCAATTAAAAGCTTGAAGTAGCTGAATGATGGAGAAGGTAGCCTTTCATGACCTTGATAAGATTTTGAGAAAAATTTGCACTAAGGTTGTCAAGTGCCTAAAAATATCATGCACAGAAATAATTAAATAACAAAGCTATGTGACAAACTTTGTGATTAGTCTGTGCCTGGCAACAAGCTTTGGAGCTATTCATTTGATGTTATTCCTGGGTACTCTGCAACAAATTGTCCAACAACTTACGAAATATTTTTAGTTATAAAAAAATGTGTGCTATATTTTCTATAAAAAAAATGCCCAATGTGACACTTTCTTACTTACATAGCCTAGTGCAATGAGCAACAATATATTAGGTGTGGTCTACCATGTATAGAGCAGTGTTTCATGCTGTTGTGTGGTCTATATGGTTGGAGCGAAATGGAAGGATCTTCCGGGATTGTCGGTCGACGGTGGACCAGCTAATAGGGAGTATTCAGATAGCAGTGGCATCATGGGTTTCAGTTCTTCCAGAGTTTATGGATATTTTACCTTCAGATATAGTCAGGGAGTGGCATAGATGGTGCTACTCTACATCTATTGTGGAGGGGAGTTCGGTAAGAGGGATGGGTTCACAATTACCATGGGATGTTGGGTAGTTCTGGTGGAGGGTGGTCGTCCTTGGCACATTATTGAACATCTTGTTTCGTAATGAGCCAAGATTCATTGTGGATATGATCATTGATAGAGGGTGGTAATCAGTTCTTGGGGGGCTTTTTGTGGTTGGTGTATAGGAGGTTTTTAGTCATGTTGACATCCGCACGGATTTGTGTGCGTTGCATAGTTCTCTTTCTTTACTCACATATATATATATATACAATCATCTACATTACTAATAAAAAAAAACAATATATTAGGTGTGAAGAACTTACAATGAAATTAAAAATTCAGTGTTATAAAATTATACAAAAAAAAATTGGAGTATCCGAAGTACTTGTGCTATTATTTGAAGGGGAATGCATGCAATTAATTGGTTTAAAGTCAATTTAATGTATAATTAGTTCAATGCATCATATTAATATCATGCACGGAAATAATTAAATGGTAGAATTTGAAAATTGCGAACTAGATTTGCTAGTAACAAGAATAACAAGATAGATTGGAATTAGGTGAAATAAAGTATGAGATTCAGAGTGATATTAGTGAAACTTTCATTACTTCTGAAAAAAAAAAGTATGAGATTCAGAGAATTATAAGGATGTAAAAATGAAAAAGTAAGAGTCAAAAACAGAGTATAGAGAGGGTGGCTGAGAAGAGTGGTGTGGGGGGGAGAGAGAGCTGAAAGTATTGTAAATAAATAAAAAAGGAAAACGGGTAAAAGACACAGCTAACTATGAAGAGAAAAGGGAAGTAGGTAGGAAGGGTTTTAGGATGCTTCAATCCAATATCATCAGGTTTTTCTTGCTTTCATTTACAAGAACTGTTTATTATACACTCCAGCTTCAAAAATACCAACTGATCAAGGGACACTTGGGACCATTGAATACTAACTGTCGCTGGTTTCCATGTAGGTTTACCACCAATCTATTGCAGCTGTGTGCATTCTGGACTGGCCAAGAGAAAGAATGCTGGTACAAGTTCTAGATGACTCTGATGATTTGGATGTACAGCTCCTTATTAAGGCTGAAGTGCAGAAATGGCAACAGAAGGGTGTCAAGATCTTGTATAGACATCGGCTTATCCGAACAGGTTATAAGGCAGGAAATCTCAAAGCTGCAATGAGCTGTGATTATGTGAAAGATTATGAGTTTGTGGCAATATTTGATGCAGATTTTCAGCCGGGGCCAGATTTCTTGAAGAAAACTATTCCCCACTTCAAGGTAACTTTATATTCTATTTGTTTCAAGTTCAAACGGTGTTACTAGGTCACAATTGAAGTTCAGGCAGAAAAAAACTTTTTTTTCTTTTCCCACTTCTTTGTTTCCTTTTTCTCAAGATGAAAACATAAACAAAATTTTCCTTGATGCAGATGCAGCAAGTCGCATTGTGAATTTTAATTTTTGATCATCCAATATTAGCCATTCTTTGGATAGCCACAACAAATTTATATCTTACAAATTAATGCTAGTTTTCCAATATTATGGAGCTCATGTGATATAATGTGTTAGGATTGTGGATGTGTGGTGCATTATAGGACAGTTTATGGGGATAGCAGCTGGGCTTGTGTGAACTAAAGAAAAATAGTTATAGTAATGATGGTTCGTTAGCTAGATATTACCATTTATATTGATTATTGTACAATAAATTTATTGAAGTGTTCAAACTTCAGGGTCGATGGGTGCAGCCTCTGAACACCCACCCAACAGTAAGGAATTATTTAAATGGCATAGAGAATTTATCCTTTTATCTAAATTTTAGTGCGTTATTACTCTGGACTTATTTTGTCATGTCCAAGTTATAACTTTGGATATTTTAATACATTATTACTTGAAGACTTCTACATTGTTCTGTCTAAGTTATGATGTCCTTATTCTTTTGTTGAAGTTTTCTTTTATTGGAATATACACTGTATAGCTAGCTTTATATGTGAACCTTTTTTACCCTTTATCTTTTCAGTGAAAGGTTAGATAGTCAACAGAATCTGAAGCTTAAGATCCGTGTCTACACCTGAACCTTAACCTGAAATTTGCAAAATAGGCATAATTTCTGTATAATACACCTGTTGTCTCTCTGGAAATACATCGTGTTATTTGGATTAACTCTATTATCTATGGATCTCTCATTTTCTGCATTCAAGTTTAAAATGGATCATTGTCATCTAGTCAAATTGTTTCATAGATGTTTATGATTTCTAGGACCAAAGTACCCTTTTTTTTTCAAAGAAACCCAAGGATATCTTGACCGAAATAATGGTCTGAATGCAGAATATGTGCAATACTGATGATAAAATAAAGATGACAAAATTCATGCACCCACACACACACACACAAAATTTTAAGGAAAGAAATGAAAAACCATGACAGATAGGTGGAAATAGCTGTTCGATACTCTGTATTTTTCCTAACATCATCAATTATTCTTAAATTTTGAAGGGGAATGATGATCTAGCACTCATACAGACAAGGTGGGCCTTTGTGAACAAGGATGAAAATTTGCTTACGAGGTTGCAGAACATAAATCTCTCGTTCCATTTTGAGGTAGAACAACAGGTTAATGGTGTATTCATCAATTTTTTTGGTTTCAATGGAACTGCGGGTGTATGGAGGATCAAAGCTCTCGAGGAATCTGGTGGCTGGTTGGAAAGAACAACGGTTGAGGACATGGATATTGCTGTCCGTGCACATCTATGTGGGTGGAAGTTTATATACCTAAATGATGTAAAGGTTTGTAACATGACATATTCCATGAGTTTTCTTCTTGGTTTAAAAATGGATATTCAGGTCTCTAGTGACATTGATTTGTTTCCTTATAGTGTCTTTGTGAACTCCCGGAATCCTATGAGGCCTACAAGAAACAGCAACACCGTTGGCATTCGGGTCCAATGCAATTGCTCCGCTTGTGTTTGTTTGACATCCTTCGTTCAAAGGTCAGGAGGCTTTTTTCTTATATGATCTTATCACACAAATCTTCAGTACTTTACATAAACTTGCAAATTTATTTCTGTACTTTCCAGAACATTTTGTTTCGCTGAATAAGTTATGTACCCTGGATGAAATTTATGCATCTATCTGTATATATATTTATTTGTTAATTTTATTATTGTTGTGGTTGTTGTTATTATTTATTTATTTTTGTGGAATAAAATTCCTATTATGACATGTTATTGCTAAAATTATGCACATGTAGATTACGTACAGTGGTTTGTTCCTTGGTTAACATTTTTTCTTTTTCCACTTGGTTATTCCAGATAAGCTTAGCAAAGAAGGCGAATTTGATCTTCCTTTTTTTCCTCCTGCGGAAGCTCATCCTACCTTTTTATTCGTTTACTCTGTTCTGCATTATTCTTCCATTGACCATGTTCCTGCCTGAGGCTCATTTACCAGCTTGGGTGGTATGTTACGTGCCTGGAATCATGTCCATCTTGAATATCCTTCCGGCACCACGGTCATTCCCATTTATTGTCCCTTACCTTCTATTTGAGAATACCATGTCTGTCACCAAATTCAATGCTATGATATCAGGACTGTTTCGGTTTGGAAGTTCTTATGAATGGGTAGTTACCAAGAAGTTGGGAAGATCTTCAGAGGCAGATTTAGTTGCCTTTGCTGAAAAGGAATCTGATCCTCTAGTAGAAACTACCAGTATCCACAGGTCCTCATCAGACTCAGGCCTCAATGAGCTAAATAAATTAGAGATGACCAGGAAAACTGGGAAGAAAAGAAGAAATCGTTTATACAGAAAGGAGCTTGCTCTTGCATTCATTCTGTTGACTGCCTCACTAAGAAGCTTGTTGTCTGCCCAGGGGATTCATTTCTACTTCTTGTTGTTTCAGGGGATAACCTTCTTGGTTGTTGGGTTGGATTTGATTGGAGAACAGGTGAGTTAACCTTATGATCATTGTTTTTTTAGCTGCGAAGGTTCTTTTGGAATTTGTGCTGTGGATATTTGAACCCGGGATGAGAACGGTCACATTGACCATTGCATTGTCTCCATCAAATTTCCCGTAATCACAGCCTTCACTTTCCGTGCATTATCTAGTGGTTCTTAGTTGCAAGGTTAAGTGATCAGAGTTTGCAGCAATTGCCTGCCAAACACGCATTATCTGTTTACTCCCTCAGAGATCATTACTGTCTCTGTTGTTGCTTTGTGGCACAAATTTGTTTATTGTAAAGGTAAGCCTGAGTCTCAAAGACAGGAAAAGGAACCCATTATAGAGAGAATGCAATGTACTCGGCCGGTGTAGTATAATTCTGTTGTACATTGGCTTGCCTGAGTTAAACCAGGCAATATTAGATTATTTAATGCCATTTTTTTGTAATTGATTTTTTTTATTTTTATCTTCCAGATCTTTTTTACATGTATGTTAACGTACTGATTATCATCTAGTGTTGGAGATGAGTTACGATTGTGATCAATGAAAAACCATATATTTGAATGTTTTTTCTTTTTTGTATCAATCAATTCAGTTTTTAGGCTGTCTAATTAGATATAACTTATAAGAATTGTGTATAATATTGCCATTTAGCTTTTATTGTTGGTTTCTCATTTTTCTCCCTTGTATACTTATTATGTTGCTTTTTGAGTGATTGATCCAAGGACTCAAAACACTTGTTTAACATACAACATAACTATTATGTTCTCTGCGCTCTGCCTGTCATCTCAAGGTGGTGTCAATCATGAATAATTTATTGTATCTAATCTTCCTCAACTCTTAACATGTCAATAACCAAAATAAATTTATTTGCATGCAATATATTGGTATAATGTTAATTATTTCCCTTGCAGCTTTGTTTAGTAGCCTTTTTCCCCGGTTGCTAGTCTTCGGTTAATATTATCCACTACAAAGTGAAAATTATTCTTGGTCATCTCACAGCATAAAATAAGAACTTCTAAAAAATTCCCCATGTCCTAGGTCTGAGAATTTTTGAAGAATGGGAGAGAGCTCATGCATTTTTTTTCCCCATGTTTCAAACCTCTAGATGATTCAACTTCTTCTTCTTCTTATTTTATTTTTTTGGGGTTCCCCATTTCAAGAGTATTAAAACTGCAATACGGTTTTCTCAGTTAGTAACAGTGTGCTTTGTTTGAACAATGCAAAATGCCAATTTTCTCAGTACTCTCCATTCAGCATTTCTGTACTAGTCTCTATTGCATCATTTTTTTTTTAATTTGCTGCTTTTGTTGCGGATGTTAACCGCTACTACTAGTCTCCATTGCATTATCTTCGGTTGGCTGTCTTGAGCTTTTCATTTCCTCATTTGACTATATATTTTTGCTCATGTGGTGCTACTACTACATCTTTTCTTCTTTGACCCTTAACCTTGATGGTGGTACTTTGTTGCTACTATATCTTATACATGACCTTCGCTCGGCTAAAACCCGCCCAAGTAGCCTAGTTATTAGCCCTTCATATATGGACTTTCACTTTCTCCTCCTCATATACCAGCAAGAATATAAAAGGTTATATCAAAATCATTGATTGGTTGAGCAACTACAAGCAATCATGGACATATTGCCTTTCTATAGAGTCTGCAACTGAAATTATAATTGTATAATATGAGCACGTGACTGAAAAGCAACCAACTATTTTGAAGTAACCAACGTAAGCAAATCATATCAATAACAATTGATATAAACCATTATACGTACCTCTGGCCAATATGATTAAAAATCCTTTTCAACGGAATCTGTAGAAGCCAAGCACTCACGTTCATGTTGCTCCAACGTCCAAGAGAGATTAGAGGAGGATAATAGATGAGAAGTTTCTGATTTAGTGTTTTATTGGATGAGCCAGATTGATAGGATCTAGGATTCTACTAGTACGAATATTTACACGGTTCCTTGCTTCGTAAAAAATGATACCACATAACCCCAAAGGTGGTTTCCTTATCCACATACAAGAAAATTTATCGATTCCAAAATTAGCTAAATAATCAGCTGCAGCATTGCCCTCTCTAAAGGTATGAGAGACAAGAATGTTCTGAAGCTTCTCCTTGAAGTTAAAAAGTTCAATCATGCACAGGTATATTTTCCATGGTATGATGGATTCATGTGGAAATTCCCTTTGCATTGACTTTAGGAGTGTTATCAGAACCAGAGAATCTCATTCCAAGATGATGTTGCTGAACCCCTTTGAAATTGCGATCTTCACAGCTTCTACTGCTGCTCTGGCTTCTGCGAAGAAAATGCATAGCATTGGGAGCCTACTCCTGCTAAGAAAGCACCAGTCCAATCTCTAGCTATGATGCCAATTCCCGCAGCTCCACTTCAACGTCTGAAAGCACCATCAAAATTAATTTTAATGAATCGAGGAGGAAGTTGCCAAATGACATTAACCTGTTTATTGGGGCTTGGGTCCGAAATTTGATTCTCTGCAATACCATGTATAAGGGACCATAATTTGTTAAACAGGCGGATAAAGTGGAGAACATAAGGGCATGCATTATCAAACAAAATGCTGTTTCTATGTGTCCACAACGCCCAACCGAATGTGGCAATCTTTGATAGAATAACATCTGAATTAAAATTGTCAAGATGAGCAGCAGATTTAGCCACTTGTCTAAACCATAAATTAAAAGAGTCGGTAGAACCTGATGTTTGAATTGAGCCTCCGATTGTTGCAAGCCATGCAGCACGGGAGAAACGGCATTCTAGCCAAAAATGTTCCACAGATTCTTCCTCATTCTTGCACAAACAGCGTATGCTAGAAATGTTCGGCATTCGTGATGATAAAAGCTTAGCAGTAGGGATAAGTCCATGAAGACTCTTCCACAAAAACAGTCTATAACGTGCTGGGCATTGTAAATGCCATATCTTCAACCAGAAGATGTCTTGGTGATTTGAAGTGGTCTCGTCATTGCCAAGCCAAGTCGGCATGCAGGATTCTCATTGAAGGGAGAAATTGGAAGATTTTTACCAATTGGCCAGAGTGCCCACGTTGCATCGCACACCATGAAAGGGTAAAAGGGCAAAAGCAAAGCACCGGCGGGGTGTGGCCTGGTCTGGTTACTGAGACTTACGTTTCAAATGCTCTTCTCCTCTCAAAAAACTCACCAAAACCCAGTCGTCGTCTTCGACCCGTCTCGCCAAAGAGGCGGCACGCCGATCGTGTCCTAACCCTTAATTTGCGTGCCCAAACTCTTGTCTCTCTCCATCCTCTATTTATTCCGAGACTCTATACTTCTCCTCTCCATCACTCAAGAAATAGTCACTCACAGTCACAGCCATGGCAGCTTCCAGGTCTCTTCTTCTTCTTGTTCTCTTCCTTTTCATCTGTCTTTCATCCTCATCCCTCTTCACTCTTGTCGTTGGGGATAGAGGAATGGTTGGTGGTTGGACTCTTGTGAAAAACGTCAAGACCAACAAACATGTTCAGGAGCTGGGGAGGTTCTCCGTGCAGGAATACAACAGACTGCAACACCAGCACCAACCTCAACCTCAACCTCTGACCTTCTCCCAGGTGGTTTCCTCAACCTCAACCTCAACCTCAAATACCACATCAAGGTCGCCGCCCAGACGAATGGGCTTCTCAAGACCTTTGATGCTGTTGTTGTTGTACAGCCTTGGCTTCATTCTAGGCAACTACTGACCTTCACTCCCTTAACTAATTAAACCACTCAATATGGTGAAGGGTTAGGGTTTCTCTGGTTATGATGGTGTGTTTCTTTGATTTTGCTTGTACTGAGATATAATGTAGAAGAAATGGGGTAATTGGGTTTTGATGCTTTGATCTTGATGTGAACAACAGTAACTCTTACATGCAAGGTGTTTTGGTAAGATTTCATTGATTTTGTATCTTATCATCACTGAAGGTGATGCAGAAGTTCTCCCATCAAAAACCCCATGCCAATCCTTAGAGTAAGTAGCTAATTGACAAGCCTGCAAACATTTTGAAGGAGGGCTTCTGCAGGAAAGCCATAGAAATTTTAGGGGGAAAAATTCCTTCGGGCAGAAATGCACGTTTGATTGGTTTGAAGTTCAAAAGGAATAATCTGCACTGAAGCATATATACCAACGCTTTGTCCAACTACCATAACCTAGACACATGCCTAGAGAATTAGATTTCTTATTTTCAGCTTTCCAGGTTTAAAATCCTTAGATTAAAAACTGATTTGGTATGCTTATGTTTATACTATTTTATAGATTAATATTTCAAATAAAAGAAATTCACACTTTCCTCCCTGAACTTCCTCATATTCTTTGTTGTCTCGTATCCCTCCCTTTTGGTTCAAATTTCATTTAAATTTGAATATGTTTTGAAGAATTTAACCTTCTTTCAAGAACAAAAAGTATAAGATTTTGAGATTCTTTATAATAAAAAATAATATTTTAAAAGTCTTAAGAATCAATTTAAAAAGATTATTTATAATAAAAAATAATTTTTTAAAGGTTAAAAGTCTTGGTAATCAATTTAAAAAGCATGGTTATTTTTTATTTTTTAAAATTTTCTTTCTTATTACAAATAAAAAATTGATATAACAGATAAAATATTCAAATTATAAAAGGTGAGAAGGAAGTTAAGTGTCATTTTACATACCTCGGGAGAGGTATTTGTAGTTTTCCAAAACCATAAGGGAGTGTAATTTACTCCGTTTTTGTTTTGATGTAAAATCCAATGCAGAAAATGTTTTTCGTGGAAAATGGGTTTTCCACGTGTTTGTTTCCATGTAAAATATAATACAGTGTAAAATGATTTTCCTAAAAGATAGCTATTTTCCGGAAAATGACTTACCATTGAAAATCACGTATGTCATTTTCCGGAAAATGGCATACCATTTAAATGTAGGGGTACAACTCGGGTCAGTTCGGTTTAGTTCAGGTTGAGGCCAACCCAATACCAAACCAAAAATATTTATAGTCGAACCGAATTGAAAACTGAACCGAAAATAAATAAGAACACCAAAACCAAAACCAAAACCAAACCGAACCGAACCGAATTCCATGAAATCAATTCTGTTCGGTTTGGTTCAGGTTAGTCCAACACATGCTTGTGCCCGAATGGAACTGGATTGAAAACCAAACCGAAAAAAAATAAGAAAACCAAAACCCAAACTAAACCGAACCGAATTCCATGAAATCAATTCGATTTGGTTTAGTTCAGGTTAAACCAACACATGCTTGTGCTCAAACAAGGGTATTGTTTGTAATATCCTCAAAATTTAAAGGTAAACTTCAAATTTAATATATATTCTATTATATATATAATATTAGGTATTATATATATAATATATTTGGTTGGTTCGATTTAGACAAATATATGAATTCAGTTCGGTTTTGGTTTGGTTCTGTTTAATCGAGCATCCAACCCTACACATGCTTGTGCTCAAACAAGGGTATTTTTGGACTGAAACTGAACCGAACAACTATCCACGCCGAACCAAAGTCGGTTTGGGTCGGTTTTTGGGTTCGGTTTGAACCGGAACGAGTTGCACCCCTATTTAAATGTATATATTTTTTGTTAAGTTTTTCTTTATTATTTACATTTATTCCAAACATAAGAAAATGAAAAATTATCATTTTCAACTCTATTTTCCAATGTCCGTTCAAATAGTTGAAAAACTTTGATTTTCCTAAAAATATTTTCCGACGTAAATGTTTTCCAAAAGAAAACGTTTTATACCAAAACAAACGGAGCCTGAATCTAAATAAAAAAATGCATGCTTTTATGAACAAGTAGAATTTGATGATGTCATTGCCTCGTTATATATTATCCACATGAAAGTCATATTATTAAGGAAAAAAAACTCATAGCATTAATTATTGAGGTCTGATCAACCCAATTATATTACTTTCATGAACAGGTTATTAATTTCTCTTATTGTACCCCCAAGAGAACTTTAGGACTTAAGCTTCCTATTTATCTTGGACTAAAGTGTAGCTTTTACTTTCCCATTGTTCAATGCTTCACCTAATGTTTTGTACATGTGTCCCTTGGTCCTAGTATTACACTGATAGCAACCCAAGAGTAGGCTTGCTTAACGGGCCAGCCCGGCACGGCCCAGGCACGTTTAGGGCATGCTGGGCGGGCTGCCGAGCCAAACGGGCCAGATCCAATTTTTTTTCTCAAGAAAAATACGAAAAAATGGTAAAAAATTCTGAAAAAATATTTTTATTATTCAGAAAATTGTCTTACACATAATGGGATAGATTTTGCTCAAAAAATGTAAATAAATTAATTATTGCAAGTACAAGTACAACTTTGCAAATAATACAGAATACACTTGCACAAATAATACTGCATCACTATAGTATGAGCACTTCCCACTTTTGATGCTTGAACAATTTAAAAGAGAGTAAGAGATTGTAGAAAATGTATGGTTTTGAGTGGAAAGGGTTAGGCTATTTATAGAAAACCAAAATTGGCTTTTTGCCACCTTTACCCTCCAATATGACTGTTATTTGGCAGTTGGAAGGGTGGAAATTGTCATTTACAGTCAATTACAAGTATCCCCCCAAAATATGGCTGTTGGGGGGGGAGGGTGTAAAACCGTTAAAAAAGTGACAAAATCACTTTTTAAGAGTTTAATAGGGCTAGCCAAACGGAGACTGGGGCTAGCCCCTGGCAGGCCAGCATGCGAGGCGGTCCACCGGCTCGCGTGCCCAATGGGCCGGGTGCCCGGGCCGACATGGCCCGATAAGCACCCCTACCCAAGAGTGTGTTTGTTTTAGTTTACTTACTTTTCGGGCCGCAACAACACAAGTATTTTAAGGGGAAAATAAGTTTTTCATTTCCACGTTTGACTATATATTTTTGCTCATGTGGTGCTACTACACCTTTTCTTCTTTGGCCCTTACCTTGATGGTGGTACTTTGTTGTGTAGCCAGTCAATCTTCTCCACTTATTTCCCTGGCTTTCACGGAAGCATATTGAGCTATTTTCTCCATCTGACTTCTGGATTTTATTCGGTACCTTCTTTCTGCTCCCTGATGTTTAGCACTTGCATATATATCTCGCCTCATATTCTAATTTGCGTTAACCTTCTGTTCTTCAAAGACCACCTGATCTGAATACTTGCCTCTCTTATCTTTGTTCTCGATATCTGCTTTCTTCCGATCTTTCATCTGTTTCGTGCCTTGTATGTTACAAGCTTACATATGACTTTTACTTTCTCCTCACCGAGCATTGTGAGATTCCAAGATCTCACAATTCATTCCCCTTATGGACTATACGTCCTTGTGCAGTTGATGGTGAACCTATTAACCCGAGTCTGCCTACATGGCATCCTACCCATATGCACCAGGAAACGTCAACTTCCAGTCGGGTTTTAGTTTAAATACCATTTACTAACACCTCAATCCTCATCAGCAACAATATTATCCACTTTGGGCCAGTAGACCTCATGTTTTGTTCTTGGGTTTTACCCTCAAAAGGCCTTGTTGTTTGAAGGAGTCACAAGACTACAAATAGGTAGGGGTGCTCATGGGCCGGGTGCTCAGCCCGAGGTCACCAGTACGTTGTTAACAAGCTTGGTCATGGATTTGTTGACCATAGGGTCGGGCTTCGATTGCATTTCAAAAGCCCGAAAAAAGTTTGAGCGGGCTTGATCATGTATGAGAAACCATGGGCCAGCCTAGTTCAACCTGTTGCTACTTTAATATTTCATGTGTTTTTCTTATAATTCTAGAGAAGTACTATTTACATTGTAATACTTGTTGCCTAGCTCAACCCCAACATCAATCTTTTCAATTATCAAAAGAAAACAATTTTAAAAAAAAAATTAGATGTATAAGTAATCATAGTTATGCAGGCTCGCTTGGGCTTGGGGTTTAGATATCTTCCTTGAACATAGAGGTGTAAGTAGGGCGGGTTGGGTTGGGTTGGGTTATGAGAGTTTGTGTTCAACCCCATCTAGGATTTACTAGCCCAAACTCGTCATTGACCCGCCCTAACCCAAACTCACTAAACCCAAACCCAACCCAAATATTATTGTTTTAGTTCGGGCTAGGTTTGGGTTAGCCCAAACAAAATGTAAGATTTTGAATCCATATAACTGCTAAGCCCACTCAACAGTCAGAAAACAAACCAGAGAATTGGACATACTTCTCAATAACACCCACCAAATACAGAACCTTATCTGTATAACCAAATCCGCCCATGAGGAAACAATAAATCAGGCACCAGCTTTGCCACACTAGTGACCCAAAAACAAAAATAGAATGCACCAAGTCATATATCCAAAACTCCAGGTTTCAACGGGCAAATATGTCCTGAATGTGTATCGACTCCATTGATGCACAAAATACCTTCATATCACCCAAATACAGGTGTATGAACTCATAAAACCAACATTGGTTAAAAGTAAAATCCTTTGGAACAATGGAATCAAGTAAAAGTGCCTATTTAGAAACATCTACCCAAAATCTTTATAAAATTGAATTTTAAACATCCGCCAGTGCCAACAATCCCCAAATACCCCAATCTTGATGGTACATAAGTTAAATTTGGATAAAAACACTTCCGTAGTAAAAAACTAGGTTGAAAGACAAATTTTCCAAAATCTGACAGACAGGGCGCTCGAACGGCCTTACACAATAGGTTGTTTCAGGGTTGGTCGCTTGAGCGACTGTTCTAGCGACAGTTCAATCTAGGAAAATTGCTCTCGGGTTTTGAATAACCACATAGGGTGCTCGAGCGACTGCTCAGGTGGCCCGATACGTAAAAAAATCCGTAACTTTACGAAATTCAATAAAAATTCCACAACTCAATATGTGCATCAAATCCATTCTAAATCATTCTAAAACACTTTATAAACATGCTAGAACAATTTCGAACAATTAAAACATCATAAATAACGAATACAACTCGTCAATCACCGATTAAACATGCATAATGTCTAAACGCGAATATATATTTGTGCAAGAGTTAAAGGGACTGCTTACCTAGTTTTGGAAACTAACTCCTTCTCTAATAGCTCTAAGTTATCACCCCAAATACACTCCAATAGATCTCAGAAGGCCTTGATATCGTCTAGTTCAAAAATCACTCTTTTAGAAACCCAACAACAAGTTTAACTTCCCAAAACAGAGCTTCTCTTTTAGTTTGATCTTACCTGTTTTTAGGCACGAAAATACTCCTCCTTCTCTAAGACGGCTCCATCAGGTTCTGGAGTCCTAGGGTTTGATCTCTAGGAAGAAGAAAGAAGAATAAGAGAAGAGTAACCAATGTGGACGGCTGTTTCTATGTTATGGACGTGGGTAGCCTAGTTGCATGCACATTGGGTTTTGTTTATTATTTAAAGTCTTTTACCATAATGCCCTCCTTCATTAAACCAACTTAAATCAAACCATTCAACCAACTACTCCTTAAGCCAAATAAACCTTTGGGTCAACCCACTCTCCTTGGGTTCGACCAACTCTTTTTATTCTCCTTGTTTATTTATCAATTAATTCTTACTAATATATATCATAGTACACTACAATTATTTATATTAAAATTTACTTGGCCATTAATCATGTTCTCACCTTATATAGGCTCACCTATTATCTCCGGTTGATCTTGAACTCCTCCGGGTTGAACCAAAATTTCATCTCCTGCATATTATTAACCAATTAGTCTATTTGATAATTAGTTTTATTTATCACTAAAATCTGGGATTTTACATTAAGCAACTGCAAGTAATCATGGACATGTTGCCTTTCTGTAGAGTATGCAACTAAAAGTATAATTGTATATTACGAGCACGTGACTGAAAAGCAAACAACTATTTTGAAATAACCCATGTAAGTAAATCATATCAATAACAATTGATATAAACCATTATACGTACCTCTAGCCAATATGATTAAGAGTCCTTTGCAGCGGAATCTGTAGAAGCTTTAATTTGTAGAAACCAAGCATTCACGTTCATGTTGCTCCAAAGTCCAAGAAGAAGAGATTAGAGGAGGATAATAGATGAGAAGTTTCCGATTTAGTGTTTTACCAGATAAGGCAGATTGATGGGATCTAGGCTTCTATTTATACTAAATCAAGACTAATCCCATCACAACTTGAATTCCTAATTTGTCTATCCCTCCACCAATAGGATTAGATTTTAATTAGGACAAACCACTTAAACTACTTTAAGGGTAATCTACCATAACCCACTTCCCATGAATTTAGAAAACCAAAACAATGTGTCCCACGTAGCAGTCTGCCACACTTTAAATCTCCTAAAGGAGACGTGCACAACACTCTTATCCTCATATAGAAATACTGACTACATGAGATAATGCACTTTCACAACTAGAAATAAGTGGTCTCGTCATTGCCAAACCAAGTAGGAAGGATTCTTATAAGCCAAGTAGGAAGATCAGCACTAACAAAATCCCAAGAGATTATAAGCTTGAAGAGATAACTTAATGTTAAATATTGTTTATAATATATAATGAGAATGTGCCCTTGGGAAACGTGCCAGCAATTATGAACGACTTCCCCAAAAGTCCTTATCATCCTTACCATTCGTTTATCGTAAAAACATCATTAATATAGGGTTAAAATGTTTAAAACTCTGTCTATTCATTTAAAATGTGATACTTTCAAAACTATTTCCTCCCTCTGTATACATACAGTGCAGCTAACTGTTAGAAGATGATAAAGTGACAAGGGTGCATTTACTTTAACAAATTATTTCACTTTGAGGGGAGAAGTTGGAAGATTTTTACCAATTGGCCAGAGTGCCCACGTTGCATCGCACACCATGAAAGGGTAAAAGGGCAAAAGCAAAGCACCGACGCAGCATGCCATGATGAAGCTCCATGTGGCGGGGTGCAGTCTGGTCTGGTTACTGAGACTTCCGTTTCAAATGCTCTTCTCCTCTCAAAAAAACGCACCAAAACCAGTCGTCATCTTCTACCCGTCTCGCCAAAGAGGCGGCACGCCGATCGTGCCCTAACCCTTAATTTGCGTGCCCAAAATCTTGTCTCCCTCCATCCTCTATTTATTCCGAGACTCTATACTTCTCCTCTCCATCACTCAAGAAATAGTCACTCACAGTCACAGCCATGGCAGCTTCCAGGTCTCTTCTTCTTCTTGTTCTCTTCCTTTTCATCTGTCTTTCATCCTCATCCCTCTTCACTCTTGTCGTTGGGGATAGAGGAATGGTTGGTGGTTGGACTCTTGTGAAAAACGTCAAGACCAACAAACAAGTTCAGGAGCTGGGGAGGTTCTCCGTGCTGGAATACAACAGACTGCAACACCCGCACCAACCTCAACCTCAACCTCTGACCTTCTCCGAGGTTATCAGAGCAGAAACCCAGGTGGTTTCCGGGATCAAGTACCATCTCAAGGTCGCCGCCCAGACGAATGAGCGTCTCAAGACCTTTGATGCTGTTGTTGTTGTACAGCCTTGGCTTCATTCTAGGCAACTACTGACCTTCACTCCCTCAACTAATTAAACCACTTAATATGGTGAAGGGTGAAGGGTTAGGGTTTCTCTGGTCATGATGGTGTGTTTCTTTGATTTTGCTTGTACTGAGATATGATGTAGAAGAAATGGGGTAATTGGGTTTTGATGCTTTGATCTTGATGTGAACAACAGTAACTCTTACATGCAAGGTGTTTTGGTAAGATTTCATTGATTTTGTATCTTATCATCACTGAAGGATATGCAGAAGCTCTCCCATCAAAAACCCCATGTCAATCCTTAGAGCAAGTATCTAATTGACAAGCCTGCAAACATTTTGAAGGAGGGCTTCTGCAGGAAAACCATAGAAATTTTAGGGGGGAAATTTCCTTCCGGCAGAGATGCATATCGCAAACCAATTATGCAGGTGCTTTATAGCCAAGTTCTCTCTTTATTGACATTAGATTGGTTTGAAGTTCAAAAGGAATAATCTGCACTGAAGCATAAGTACAACTCTCTTCGTCTTACTACCAGAAGCTAGACACATACCTAGAGAATTAGATTTCTTATTTTCAGCTTTCCAGATTTAAAATCCTTAGATTAAAAACTGAATTGGTATGCTTATGTTTATACTATTTTATAGATTAATATTTCAAATAAGAGAAATTCAAACTTTCCTCCCTGAGCTTTCTGATATTGTTTGTTGTCTCGTTTAAAATTTTGAGATTCTTTATAATAAAAAATAATATTTTAAAAGTCTTAAGAATCAATTTAAAAAGATTATTTATAATAAAAAATAATTTTTTAAAGGTTAAAAGCTTGGTAATCAATTTAAAAAGCATGGTTATTTTTTATTTTTTAAAATTTTCTTATTACAAATAAAAAATTGATATAACAGATAAAATAGTCAAATTATCAAAGGTGACAAGGAAGGTAAGTGTCATTTTACATACCTCAAGAAAGGTATCTGCAGTTTTTCGAAACCATGAGGGAGTGTAATTTATTTCGAAACCATGAGGGAGTGTAATTTAGGGTTGCTTAATGGGCCGATCCAGCACGGCGCGGGCACGATTAGCCCATGCTTGGCCCATCACCGAAAACCCGTTTTTCGAAACCATGAGGGAGTGTAATTTAGGGTTGCTTAATGGGCTGACCCAGCACGGCACGGGCACGATTAGCCCATGCTTGGCCATCACCAAAAACCCCAGCACGAAGGTAAGTGGCATGGCTAGGGCTGGGCCATGCTTTGCCTAGCGGGCCGCATAATAAATGCTTTAAAAAATTCAAAAAAAAAGGAAATAAATAAATAAATAATACAAAATTTTAAATATATTTATTTATTATTCACTCACATTTTTTTACATATATTGGGATACAATTTTCCCTAAAATTATAAATAAATAAAAAAAGTAAAAAACTTCAAAAAAAGGCAAAAAAAACCCCATTCTTTTTAACAAGTCTGCGGGCCGACATTGTTTGGCACGCTTAAAATGTGTCGTGCCGCCTACGTGCAGCCCGCCGTGCCATCGTGCCTGGCAAGCCGTGCCTGATATGCCAAATACCCAATACCCCAAGCATGGCATGACTCATTAGGGGCCATAGAGGCCATGCCCGTGCCCATGCCGATCTGGCCCAATAAGCAACCCTAATGTAATTTACTCAATCTAAATAAAAATAATGCATGCTTTTATGAACAAGTAGAATTTGATGATGTCATTGCCTCTTTATATATTATCCACATGAAAGTCATATCATATCATTAAGAAAAAAAAAACCTCATAGCATTAATTATTGAGGCCTGGTCAACCCAATTATATTACTTTCATTAACAGGCTATTAATTTATCTTATTGTACCCCCAAGAGAACTTTAGGACTTAAGCTTCCTATTTGTCTTGGACTAAAGTGTAACTTTTACTTTCCCATTGTTCAATGCTTCACCTAAAGTTTTGTGCATGTGTCCCTTGGTCCTAGTATTACACTGACAGCAACCCAAGAGTGTGTTTGTTTTAATTTACTTAATTTTCGCAACAACCCAAGTATTTTAAGGGGAAAATTAACTTTTAGTGATAATTTTTGTAAATCTTTAAAATTTAATTTATTTTGGAAAAATTTTACCAAAATAATTAAAATTTAGTGACATTTCAAAGTTACAAAACAAAAACAAGTAGCTACAATCTCCTTTATCAATTGACTTGTAAAGTACTGTGTATTGACTTATACAGCTACAAGACTACTTGTACCACTCAATCAAATGATTTATATAATATTATATATTAACTTGTATATCTATAGACAAACTTATATCCATTTATCAAATGAATTGTATAATACTACGTATCAACTTGTACGAGTCAATCAAATAACTTAAACCTTTTATCAATTAAGTTGTACAAAACTGTGTATTAACTTGTATTTTTATAAATAAACTTATACTTCTCTATCAACTTACTTGTACAATACTATGTACTGACTTGTACATTTTTAGGTGAACTTATATCACTCAATCAAATAATTTATACCTTCTATTACTTGACTCGTATAATAGTATATCCTCAGGGCGTTCAGGAAGAATTGGGTTTGTAACAATAGAATACCACTAAAATCTAATTATTTTGATAAAGGTTTTCTAAAAATTGCTACCCAGCTGATTGAATTTTAATTATTTTTAAAAAATACCACTAAAAATTAATTTCCCTAACTGCAACCTTACTTTTTCTCTTTATTCATACAACTCTAATAAGACTCCATGAAAGACAAGTCCAGAGTGCAAACCATCCAAGACACACTATTCATCTTACATTGTAACCCACTACACTCTGACCTTTCAATTAGATAATTTGATACTCTTTAGTTCTCTATTTGATCTTCTCTGTTTACAAAGCAAGAAAACTTCACTGATGATATGAATATATTCATAGATCGAAAAGCAATTAGATATGACAATTTTTCAAGCACCACTACAAGATTGGGTTACATAATTACATAAAGGCCAATGGCATAAATCGTTTTGCAATTTTTGATTATGAAGCTCGTCATGTCTTTCTATATTAACATTTTTCTGCATTATTCTCCATTTTGAAAAGCCTTCCAGTATACCAAAGTCATTCAATGACATCACATCAGGACTCTTTTGATTTGGAAGCTCTCATGAATTGATAGTTACCAAAGAAGTTGGGAAGATCATTTCAGACAGAGGTAGTTGCGTTTGCGGATAGTGAATCCGATCACCTAGTGGAAACTACAAGAAGAAATCCTTGTGCTGGGGGAACTTGCACTTGCATTTTTTTGTTTGTTGTGACGAGTTCTACAGCAACGATATTGTCTGCTTTGGTCCATCCAACCTAACCGTTTTGCCCTTGCATTTTACCCCCAATAACTTTATTGCTTGAGGGGTCACAAACCTACATATACAGCCCTTTACCTTCTCTTTTCAAAAAATTTGGAATCTGCGATCTCATTATATTTTTATCCAGTGATAATAACCATTCCTTTTCTCTCTTTTTCCAATTTTTTTTACGAGAACGGAACAGTAAGAATAAATAGAAACAGCACACACAGTACAGTGCAGTACAGTACCACTACTGAATTTCGGATTATCCTTTCATTCATCAATTCAAGGTTCCATACCCTGTCGAATGATATTCAATCTCCAGCTTCTCATTTCGAAAAATTGAAACTTTTGATCGAATCAACCCATCATCTGACATCCTGAGCAACCCATTGAAAAAGCTCAGACTGCCCATGTCCATTTGTCGATCGCAGCATTCCCAACAGAGATATTAGAAGGGCAAAATGGGATTAGCAGAGCACTGACATACCAAATTGGATGCAGCTCCACGTGGTGCAGTATGCAGCTACGATCCTTCCTCGTCACAGAAAACTCCACTGAGTCACCAACCCCAGTTCGTCGTCTTCCATTCCTTTTAGAGACGCGGCACGTCGAAGGTGCGCTCAGCCTCGATTTGCGTTTTCTATTCTTATCTTCACCATCTATTTATAAGCTACGAATCGATCCACTCTCCACACTTACTACACTCATCTCCCTCTTCTCTTCTCTTCTCACAGAATTTCTCATATTCATGATCATGGCACCATCAAGATATCTTCTTGTCTTCTTCTTTCTAGTCCTTGTTTCATCTTCATCCCTCTCCGGTGTTGTTGGGTTTGGACGGAAGGTTGGTGGGAGGACTCTAATCGACGATGTCACGACCAACAAAAAGGTTCAGGAACTAGGGAGATTTTCTGTGGAGGAATACAACAGACTGCATCACCGGCACCACCAACACGACGAGGATGACGATGATCTGACGTTTTGTGAGGTCGTTAGAGCAGAAATCCAAGTGGTTTCGGGGATCAAGTACTATCTCAAGGTGGCCGCCGCCGAGAAGAATGGAGTCCTAAAGACGTTTGATGCCGCTGCCGTCGTAAAACCCTGGCTTGGTTCTAAAGAACTTCTAAGCTTCGGCCCTTCTTCTTACTCGACCTTAAAAGACATACCTTTTTGTTTAAAGCGGTTCGGGTTTCGCTGTTTATAGCTGGTGCTCTTCTGGGTTTTGCCTGTACTCCTCTCTGTGTTACGGCTACGTAACCTGACGAAATAAAAGATAAAAATGTCAAAAACATAAATGAGTAACCTGTGTTCTTTTGGTTTGGTTTGGACGCTTTGATCTTGATCTGAACAACAGTAACTCTCTTGTAAGACAGCGTAGGGTTGGCTTTCCTTTTCTCACACCTAAAGCCGCATTACAGTTCTCTTCTTCTCCTGAGAGCTCCTTCGATAAAGTCACTAGCATGGGCTCAACATAATGTCAGTGTTAAGTTTTTAAGGTTTCCTTCTTTTTCTGGGCCAATCAATATGGTGGCTTTTAACGTTAAACGATAGTAGCAACTAGCAAGGAGAATTGTCATCAAAAGTGTTCATATGGGAGCTCTCCCTCGGAAATTCCTGGCAAACTTCAAGAGCAAATGCTTAACTTAAAATCTGTAAGAAGAGCTTCTGCAGAGAAACAATCAAAGAATAATAACTAGCAAGGTCCCTCACACAGAACCCCTTGTCAATACCCCCTATTCTTGGGTTCTGTGACTAAAGTTCAGAGAGCACCGGTGCTTAAGCATATACCAGTTCCCCATCAGAAGTACAAAGACGTGACTCGAGAATTAAACTTTGATTTCCAACTTTCATGTTATGGTAAATAGCATACATTACCTGATATAAGAGAGCCCATGACCAAACCTTTTAATAATAGACCATTCCAATTCACGCCACCATTTATACAAACAGATCCTCACAGCAACATCGACATGACCATGACCATGACCATGACCAACCAATCTTTCTGAATCTTTATTTTTTCTCTCGATTTATCTACAATCCCGTTTTCTTTCCTCCTCTCTATCTGTCGAAAGGGAATTCTGAATCATTCTCAGTTACCTTAAAATGCTGGGGATGTTGGCCTGCGCAGTATAGGTTCCACATCTTGAAGTACGAGCGCTCCAGATTCCTCACCTGGATTTGGTCATTCAATTGCACAATCAGTGGTTACAAAAACTACATATTTGGAAAACTAAAACCCATGCTCATTGCTCTACCGCCCCTTGTGATGGTCAACATGAACCAAACAAAAATTAACATTGACCCACAAAGTTTGAGCAACGGCTATTTCATTGTGGAGGATATTTCCGCTTAATATGGACACGTAAGGTTTTAATTGCTAATACAATGGACGCTTAAAAACTTACCCAGCGTGCTGTGTCGAATAGAGGACATGTCAACCGTACAGCCTTCAGTTTATTTGTCAGAGCCTGGAGCTTTGGGCGATTGTCCGCCAATGACACTGCCCTCTCTTCATACTCTGTCATGCTATTTAGACAGGAGAGTAATGTCAGCAGAAAGGGAAAAAAAAAAAAAAAGCAAGAGCATGTGGGTTTTACATTTGTGAATAAGAGAAAACCTACAATAACTTCATTTCCACTTCAATAAGGTAGCCTTCTACTGTCATGAGGCCAGCAGCATGACAAGTAAAAGAGCACTTATTTTGAAGGCAAGTCTTAGTCTCATGTCAGCCTCATAACATACCCCCCCCTTTTTTGGCAGTTCCCACAATGATATATGCATTAATGCATAGGAAGTTTTAGTTTCTTCAGAAAAATTCTCTAAAAAGAAGGGTTCAATTCAAATTTTGAGTGTGAAAAAAATGGCATGTGATGCTTGAAAGAAACAGACCCGTTCTGTTAAACTCGGTGGTGAATGCCCAAGAACTCTAAAACAACAACAATAAAAGCTTCTTGCGACACAATAAGCTACATCCGGCCTCGAATAAATAATCAAATTACTTACCTGTTAACAATCATCTCCTCCCCAACACCGGTTGCCAGACACAATGAACCAGCAACTCTGGTTGCCATTTTCTCAAGGGGCAGAGTAACCATTGGCAGACCAGCCCATAAAACATCTGTGCCTGTAGTGTGTGCATTGCATAATGGCCTGTACAAAATAAAACCAACCATTATCAGTCAATCAAAATGATCAGATGAAAAAAGGAAAGCCTCCCTTGTATACAGACTAAATTAATTATATGGCAAACAAACTTGGTGGTAACACTTACGTGTCAAGAAATAGATCAGCTAAAGCACTGCGCCTGATATGTTCCTGCTTCATTGCAACATCTGTGAAAATAATTCGATCTGGTTGCACCCCCCGAGCGGCAGCATCTGAAAATGCCATCACCAATTAGACAAATTATACCCAATGACCAAACAAATGAATTTTAATCATCACAGGACTGCTTCAAGATTTGTAAAAGCTGAAAGTAGCCACATGTTAAAAAAGAATGATTGAAAGAAAGACACAATTGTCTACAAACATACGTGCACGAAGTCTCATCTCTCCTGCAGCAGGGAATCTGAGAAGCCAAAGTACACTATTTGGAATACGCCTAAGAATATTGCACCTGAAACAGATAAAGCATAGATTAAGAATTATTCTAAATATTTAAAACCTCAGATATCAACTTGCAGTTGGGACCACCCAGCGGCTACCAAGTATTGAAGATTTCAGGATCCATCTTGTATAGCTGATTGAAGCATGCAAATATAAATTTGTCATCAGGCAGTCCGTAGTCTGATCGCTTGTGTCGGCAGATTGGATCCAGTACATCACGATTTTTCTAAAAAAATATATAATAGTTTAAAATAAATAGCTAAATGAATTCATATTTTCTTCTATAACTCTAAGGTCAACACACATTGATTGTGGAATTTTGAGGCATTAAGTGTTATACTCTTGCATACCTGCTTATAATCATTCACAAAGTAACAATGTGGAAGATGGACAAGCTTCTCGGAGTAGATATGTGAAAACCGTGTTGGAGAAACGAACTACAAAAGGAAGCCAAGTGTTAAATTGGAAAGAACATCAGGTTCACAGCATAAACATAAGGTTCAGAGTTTCAAACCCCACCTCATCAGTAACCAAGTAATCAATGTAAGTTGCCCCTGTGGTTCCAGGGAAACCCATGTACGAAACCTGAATGGGAGCCGGCTTCATGGCAAATACTTCGTTCCTTGCACCCTTCATAATAAACATTAATTTCCATGAAACCAGACATTGCAAAAGGTTTAAATCTAAATCATAAAGAGATAGAAGTAACAAATACTTTCATTTAATGCCATGAAAATGTTTACATATACTAGAGGTGCTTATTACATGGCCCAAAATATTGTCCATGCAGCTAATCCAGATTTACACTGTCAAGCGGGCAGCTGGATTGGCCAGATCATCCAGCCACACCATGTACTCTGGTCTTTCACAACAGCCAAACTAAGCTGTTGCGGCTAAAAAAAATACCTTTTGCCTCAAATTTACACCAAAAAAGTTAACAAGCAACAATATACCTTGGTATAACCGTTAAGATTGATCAGGATCTGTATTTTATCCTCATTAATTAGCCGGGCTATCATATCAGAAGACATGGCAGACACATCTACAAAGTGCTCTGTTTCAGTCTGAATACGTTGCCTCCATTCTGTGCCATCATTTGGACTCAAGGCATAACAGAAGACCTACAAATACAATGTGATATGACCAACGTTACTATGGGAGGAAAAAAACATGATAACATTAAGATTCAAACGAAGGGAAGTAACAAATTGCAAACCTCAACATTATCTCTGTTGTGCATGCCAAATACTGATCCCATCAGATGTGATAGGGGATGATTACCAAAGTCGCTGCTCACATATCTGGAAAAAAAGGTGCAGCTTTTAATGAAATGATACAAAATTTAAAGACAATGAAATTCAGATAAAATGAGGTGGATGAACTCACCCAACCCTTAGCCGCCCATGTTTGCCCTCGCTCGTTATGGGTAAGGGTTGTGGATGGTTGAAAGAAGGTAGCGAATAACGAGATGCAATCATCAAACAATGTGCCGCATATTTACGGCTATAAAACAAAGATGAATACAATTTAAACTAACTTCAGAACAAAGACTAATTCAATTCAAACTACCTTCAATGAGACAGAGGAAATGATACAGTAATAATATATTTTACCTTATGTCTAGTGCAAGCAATGCATCAATAGGATAAGCTATTGCATGGAAAGGCTGCACACTTGGAAGAACTGACATCTAGGGGGGGAGAATCAATGAAATCAGTTCCAAAATTCCAGATTAGAAATTCAAAACGAAAAACAATGTCTAGTATGTGGGTGCAGACACACATACACATACAGACACACATGATATCACACGCGCACACACATAGAGAACAAAGGAGTTTGATTCCCAACCTTTATTTGTCTTCTAATAATCCCTTCAACATCAAGGAACTTGTTATCCCGATCCTCCCAATCGCAGACACACTGGAACAAATTGTCAAATCACGTGAGTTGCACAATGGAACTTAACCAGGATCCCATGGTTAGAGCACCCCGGTGCTTTTGTGTGGTTAGACAAAAGATTCACAAGATTATAAATTAAAAATGTGTCCATAGAAGCAAATATTTTAAGCATGCAGCATTCACCATAATCAATGCAATGGAGTACAAGCGATACATTCTAATAACATAAAAAACTAAAGGGTGTTAGTAATTGGAATTCAATATTCCTTACTTTCCTTCCGATGCTCATACGTACACAGCAGCATTTTTATGAAGAATCATAATTTCTTGAAAAAATATCTATAAGGTAGTCGGTAAACTGCCTGAATTGTATACCGTTGAATTTAGGCACAATTGACTATGCAATTACAAGATTTATTCTACCATCTGAACTTGTAGTAGAACTGATTGAAAAAATCTATGATAACTGGATCAAAGTGAAATCGTACTATTGATTTGTGCTCAAAAGAAGAAAGATCGATGAAGATATGTTTTGCAGGCTCAGCTGATAAAATAAAGGATCTAGAAGGGAAGAAAAAGAGGTAAAACTGCACTGAATGAAGGCAGCATGAATTCATTGGGCATACACACTTGAAAGTACCACTAGTTTCCTATTCAATGAATTCTTTGTTAGTTCTTGTTGTAAGAGTCTAGCTGATATGCTCCAATAGTATAAGAATCCCATAGCCACTTCTGTCCATTCCCAAATAATCCTATGTGGACAGTGGCCCATACCAAAGATGAGAATTTTTCTTGAATTAAATGAAAAAAAATCAAGAAAAAAAGGAATAGAAGCTTCCCATGCAGTTACAGAGCTGCAACCACTTTACCAAAATGTCAGGTGGATCAGGGCTTCCACTCAAATGAGTAATTGAATCTGTTACGCTACAAATAATTTCTCCAACAGTATACATAATCTAAGATTCAATCATGTCACTTCAATACATAATTCTAGGATATGTATGGGTTTGTTTGACTTGTATGATCCCCATATCTAGGTTCCAAACCAATCAAATCCACATTTCTCAGGAAATGGAGACTCATGCAGGCCGGTATATTATAAAATTTCAACTTATTTAGGATAAAGAGTACCAAATTATGCTATTCCTTATACATAACAAAGTTTCTGCAAAGCTAAAACCCAATGGTTAAGCAAACGATCAGGAGATAAAAAGAAATTTCTGTTTTGTATATAAGAAACCTTTGATTTAACTGAAAAATAAAAGACCCAGATATCACCAAAAAGGTGCCAATAACATCTAAATGTATCAATACAGGCAGTCTGGACCAATAAAGTGTAAATGTAACACAGACATGTACACTTTAAAAAGAAATCCAGTGGGGTCAAAACTGAAGGTGAAGGAATATTTGAAGTAATATCTGTAACCTAGAGGGGGGCCCAGAGGGAGTATGCATCAAGCCCAACAGGATTCACCTTACCTAACTTTAAGGAGTGCTAGTATATACAAAAGGATTACATGATAGTGATTCTAAGGAAATTTTATGAAGACAGCATGGTTTATAAAATCATTAATGCTATATATTTTGTGCCTGCCACTAGGAAGGCCGGCACCAAGGATCTCAATGATATCAGACCCGTTAAACAAATTATCAGCCTTTAAAAAAAAATCCTTTATAGGAGTTTGTAATAGCCTGTAAAAGGTGATAAGTTTGACCAAAGTACCTTATGATATGAAGCTTTTCATTGCCTATAAGTGTTCACAGAGATCAAGATCTAGAGTTTCTGGGTTTGGTAAGTAAATTAGATCTAAAAAAGGCATATACAAGAGTTAAATAAACTGTTACCCAGGGATACAAATGCCTTGCACAGGATAAAATAATTACTTTTCCTCCATTTCAAAAGTGACTGTAGAAGGTTTTCTTCAATTCGTCTGAGGTCCTTCTCCAAGATCTTTCAACCCTTTTTATTTTTACAATGGTAGGGAATGCAAACAATGGATTTCCAAGGAAAAGGAACAGGTTAGGATTGTGGAAAGTTTTATAATAAGATGGGTTACGGTACACATTTCCTATTTCAAATTATAGATGATAGAATCCTTTTCCTTGTTGCTAACCGGTTGTATAGGTTGAAGGGATTTTTAGTTGATTTGAGATGGTTTTGGGACTGGCTACGAATATATGACAACAGTAGCATTAAAAAGAATTATCACCATAACAGAGTCAGGAAGGCCTCTCCAGATTTTAAGACTGAGGGTTGACCCCTTCAGTAGCAAGGTTTAATACTGGGAAGCCGCCCATCCCTGAAAATTTTGGTATCAAATCAAAAATAACACCAGAAGGAAGCTAGATAAAAGAAAGAAATCCTTTCCAACAGGAGGCATGATCACTCTGATTAAAGCTTCATGAGTTACTCTCCCACGCGCCTCTCTTTCCGATACACTTTACAAGATAGTTAAAAAAAAAATTCATAAGATTCAGAGTAATTTCCTTTATAAGGAAAATGGTGAGAAAAAAGGCCATTCATTAGTTTAACTATGGCTTCAAGGATATAAAGGAAGAAGCCTAACATAGAGAAAGCACAGTCTCTTAACTTTGAACCACATGATAAATGGTTTTGAAGGGTCATACCAGATGGAGATGGCTATTTTGGCACCAAGCTGTTTGTAGCAAGTACAAAACTAATCCAAATGGATGGGACATCAATTCTGGGGACAAAATTCTGGGCTAAATCCTCAAACAACAATACTTTTCTTGATCACTTGTTTATCTTTATCATGACTACGGCTGAGAGGAAAGTGGAACATAAAATATATTTCGTACAAAGCCTACCTCATTCCCCCCAAATTTTTTCTATCTAAACAGCCTTCTTCTACAACTTCTTCCATCACTGAGTTGAGGGATTGCCAATATTCTGTTGTAGTCCCCTTTTTGCCATCTTCAGACTTGCCTTTGCATTAAAAGGCTGGGTTTCAACCATTTTGATTTGGAATATTTTTTGAATGCATCTGACATAATTCATTGATTCCCAAACGAAATATCAATGGTTTTGATTACTGATCCAACCAAAAAAATTCTCTACAACTGTTTTCCCCTCATATCCATTGCACAGATCCATGATACCTTCAAGTCAAGGAATCTTTTGAGACTCTAAAATCTAAAGAAAAGATCTCAGAGAATCACAACTCACAGAATGTTTGGATAAGAGTGACATTGTTCTTGTTGTAATATCTTAGAAATACAAGTCCTAAATCCTAATCCCCATGAACACATTTGTCATCTATGAATTTTGGCCAGGATGACACTGAAAATCAGAAATTACTTTAATAAAGTGTTTTTTTTCAGGGTTTTGGCTTTATATATGGGATAGAATTCATGCGGCTGATCCAACTGATCGGTATAAAACATGCTGTTATTGCTGTTGTAATACATCAGAATACAGTATCCCTTGCCCACAACAGCATTCATTTATGTACCATTTGGAATCTAAGTGGAGAAAATATCTATAAGCGGTTTCAGGGATATCCCCCAAAAAATAGAAGCTAACTTGTTGTCCTTGTAAGTTGATATTTTTCTTTCAATCATACCTGTAATGTATGCAGAAGATTACAAGTTGCCTCTGGAAAATCTGGCCGCAAAATCAATGCCTGTTTATAGCTCTTTATAGCTGCTTCCACATGCCCACTGCAAAACATCCAAATGAAATAATTTACGTGCAACATGAGCACTTCTCATCCTCTACAACCCCAATAGTTTAAC
The DNA here is from genome assembly GCA_947561395.2 of Buxus sempervirens. NCBI lineage: Eukaryota > Viridiplantae > Streptophyta > Magnoliopsida > Buxales > Buxaceae > Buxus > Buxus sempervirens. Next base: position 24,866,129 of record OX387192.1, read on the forward strand.
TTATTTGCAAAAAATAAGGGTTAGTTATTCATAAAACAGGGAAAATAAAGGTAAATATAAGTACAAAATACCTGTCTTTATAAGCTGAAGCCAAATTTGCATGAGCTTCAGCCATTGTTGGCCGTATGGTAACAGCCCGTATATAGTCCTGAATTGCTTCACTAACTCTGCCCATCTCCTTGTATGTATTGCCCCTATTAACGAGCCCATCAGCTGCCAACGGATCTATTCGCAGGACTTCATTATAGCAAGATATAGCATCAGCATAATTTCCCTGAGGTAGAAAGAGAAACAGAGAAGGGGATCAACATACAGCAGTGTTTTGCAAGTATCAAAGGACAAACGAGAAGCCAGCATCAATACTGTTTCAATATCCTTTTCACACCAATGGATCAATTGAAGACACTACCTGTTGTTTGTATATTATGGCCAGATTGCTGAAAGGGGCAGACAATCCTGTTGTTACAGTCAACGTTGCCTTGTAGCATGTAGCAGCAGCATTCATCATGTTCCTGTAATACCAGAGAGAATCCATCGTGAAAATACCAGGTATCAAGAGGGTCACAGTTGCAATTTAGTTTTATCACGTAACAAATAAAGATAAATGGGAGCAGTATACCATTCCATATATATATTCCCAAGGTTGGTGAGCGCTTGCGGGTGGTTAGGTTGGAGCGTAAGGCATTGCTACATGCAGAAAAAATATAATCACAACAGAAGTTGACAGTGAGGGATAAGGACAAGGCAAGTAAACAAGCAATGCAGAAACCAACAGATACCAAAAGTTATATACAATGACAAAAGGGACACAAACTTACACGGTAGCATTGGATTGCTTCATCCACTCTGCCCGCATCTTTCAGTGCATTACCCTTACAGAAACAAACACAGAAGTTTGTAAGACAAATTGTCTTTTTCAAGTTTAAGAACAACACCAGTGAGATCACTGTTTGAGAGAAATGAAGCTAACCAGATTGTTGTATGCTTCCAAAAATCCTGAATCACAGGCAATGGCTTGCTTATAATGGATAATTGCCAAATCAAGCTGGCTTTGCTCATAATAAATACTAGCCAGATTACCTGCACCACATGATACCAACAAAGTTGTCACTGAAACAACAGTCTCTGTTAAACAATTGATCAATAAAAGACAACAGAATTAACTTCTGTATCTCTACTAGAATACATCATTCCATATTGCCTGGATCAGGATACAGGATAAGGATACATCAAATGCAGATTTGTTGCAAGAGATTAACATGAGGTTGTGGATCTAAATTTTCAATTTTTTTATCCTGAAAACTATTCACAAAGGGCCTTTGAGACCCCAAAAGCAACATTTCACAGCTTATTAAGAGTTTGAGAAAAGAATGAATTATATATAGCATCAAAAAATGCAAAATTTCTAAGAGATTGTTTTCACACTCAGACCTCATTTGGCATTCATTCTGAATCTGGTTCCTCAGGAATGGGTTGAACAATTATAAGAGAAGATGAGTTTGAAGTTTGCCAACCAACTATTCATTCTCTTAGATGATGTAAATAGTACAAATTTTCACTTCTCATAAATGACATTTATTTCATTGTCATGCAAAGGAGTCTTTAAAACAAGTTTGAAGTTAATCCTTTAAATTCTAGATATTACAAGTATGCCACCACATTTCGAAAATCTAAAAATGGTTGTTGGGGTGATACCTCATTTGCAATGTATTTTTCAAAACTCATTCCCAAAATGAAACCAACCAAGTGTTTCAAAACTGAAAGTTATTCCAAGCCCTAGAACTCATTCCAAGCCCTGGAATGCGTTCCCAAAAATTATGCCAAATGACACCTCAATGTCCTAAATGATAATGGATCTCATCTTGCACTATACATAAATGAAAACTAAAGTGAAATCACAGAATTGGACCTATGAGATCACATGCCCACCATCAGGCAAATAAATTAAGTATGATATACTAGAATGAAACGCAGCATTGATAAATCCTTTTAACATCACAAAAATTCAACTAGCAACTATGACACAGAAAAACATAACTTTTACAGCACGTTCCCAAGCACAGCGCTAAAAGCTGCTATTTAGCATATAGATACAAAATGATAATGGGAACAAAAAAGTCAATCAAAATGCTAGTGTCTTTTCAGACTGTCCTTGGAAACCCATTTTGGACCTAGCCCGATTATTTTTGCCTCTTGTGTCTACTAAACTTCGAACGGGGGATACAAAAAAAGGCTTCAGTCTGATATTTGATGGGGTAATTCTTCCCTAGCTTCAAGTTTCCCTCATCTTTTTCATGCTTGTGTTTTTAGAGATCCTTTTGTTTGTAATGTCCTTTCGCCATCATCCTATGGGTTGCAATGGAACCTTCAGTTTAGCAGGGACCTTTGGGAATTCAATGTTGATGAACTAGATATTTGAGTACCTCAAACGCGTAGTTATTTAACCATATATTCCTGATGTCAAACCGTTGTCACCTGATCCCCAAGGGCAGTACTCTTGTAGATCCTGGATGTCATATTTTGGAAAACCTACTTGTTTCCTACCTTGTTTCTTTGGAAAGCCAAAATTTCCCTTAAGTGAAGATTTATGCTTGGACTGCTTTCCTAAATAGGATTAATAACTTATGAGTCATAGACAACCTCTAGCATTGTAGGAAATCTTGGGCCTTGTCACCGCATGTTTATATACTTAGCTTGAGGGCTAGGGAGTCAGCAGATCATCTACTGCGCATTGTGAATTTGTGGGTTTCATTTGGAGGAAATTGATGTTGTTGGCTAGAGTAAAGTGGGTAATCCCTAGATCTCTTGGTGAGACAGCATACCAGGGGCGATCCCCAAGTTTGTCCAAGACGAGGAGACGTCTTTATTCAAGCATTTTCTTTGCTACCATCTGGTTAGTGTGGATGAACCGTAATAGAAGTATTTTTTTTTTAAGACACCTACAGCAGCTGAGAGTTAATCCTAGACATAGGGCTTGCAGATTTTTGGGTATCAATTTCTTCTGATTGATATGAATGGGTGGGTGTAATATCTTGTAATATTATCTATGTACTTTAGTGTTAATGAAGAGGGCATCATAGTCTTTTGTATCTTAATTCTATGCATTTTGATTGACCAATGAGGTTATTTTATTTCAGTTTGAATTAACGTGTACGTTGGTGAGATTTAATTAGCTATGTATTTGGGTTTGGTGGTGTGACGCCACACCGAATTGAGAAAAGTTTATATAAACCCAAGCAACCAGGTGAGGGTTGATATGCTCGTGCATAAAGCTAGTTGAAGAGAAAATAAAGAGAGCTCTGGAAGAGAGAAAGAAAAAGAAAGGGAAAAAGAGGTAAGAGAGTCTTACTAAATTGAATAATTGTGCAACTAACTGTTTGGTGTGTCTATTACTGATACTTCATCTCTGTGTGATGGATTGTACTTCCTTAGAAGTGCTTGATAATCTGTTGAAAAGTTAGATAATATGTCTTAAGTGGTTGTATAGAATTTCCAATTTTGAATACTTGCCGATATTAGTTGAGAAATATGCAAATGAAATTGTATATGGTTGCTGAATGCGGAATTTATGTTTGTTTCCTTTTTTGTACGATTGAAATGAACTCTTTAAATCTAATCATGACTTGAGATTAACCGTGATAACTAATCGTGTCTTGTCGATTAATCATGGATGACATAGATTAATCTTGAGAGCAAGACAGTGCTCTAGAAAGGTAATTGTGGTGGATGATTAATTGTCAGACCACTTTGTTGTATATAATTGTCATGACTTTAATGGTACATAAATACCCTGTTATTTGATTATTACTTGAGAATGAGATAATGATGTAGAGCATGTAACTGTGACATAATTCAATAGCATCTGTTGTGCTTTATGAATTTTCAAATGATAATTAAGTTGACGATTAATTAGAATGATAACTGCCTAGTGGTCATGCATAATATTGCATCACCTGACGCAATGGGGTTTTTGGAATGACCTGATAGAGAGCGTGGCTTTGTCTAAGGATGTCAGGATGTGACTCCCAATGGGTGGTAACCCGTGTTTCACTAGAAAATAGAAGGGGAAGAGACCAATCATGAATCATAACATACCCAGGAAATCTTGATTGTCTTCAACAACAAAACATGTACTAGCAAAATATGTCATGGTATCACACTTAGACGTGGGTCTATCCATTTAAGTATTCCCAAAGAGACTATATTAGCCTAGAGCTGGCAACGGGTCCGGTTGGGTCGGGTTCAGGTCGGGTCATAATCGGGTTTGGGGTTAATTGGGTCATAATCAGGTTGGACTAAATTAAGGCGGGTTGGAAAACCCCCAACCCAAACCCAACCCGCCAACCCGTTTATTATTTTTTTATTTTTCAAAAAATATTATTAAAATAGGGTTGGGGTTAATTGGATCGGGTTGTACTTGGTTCGGGTCGGGTTTTGGAGTTAATCGGGTCGAAACATGGCACTTTTGCCATCTTTTTTTAAATCGGGCTGCCCGTCGGGTTGGCGGGTCATAATCGGGTTGACCCGATTACTGGACTAGCGGGTTGGGGAAACCCCAACCCAACCCGTTTATAATCGGGTTGACCCATCGGATCGGGTGGCATTTTGCCGGCTCTGTATTAGCCCTAGTAAGATTTTTCTTACATTTACAATATGCTTTAGAAATAAATTAGCAAGAACAAGGCAGAAAATCTGCACCAAACTCAAGAAAACAAGATCCAAAATATGATCCATGGAATATGTATCGCAAGGTAGTCAAAATAGTTCTTGATAGTCATCACAAACTTTCCGATAATCCAAAAGAATAAACAGAAATGGCCTTGCAGTTATCAAGTATTTCATACTCAAAAATAAGCCAATAAACAAGTTCATGCCATCTGCAACAAGGGTGTATAAAAATGCTGGAAATACTAACCAAAAGCCATTGCATAGTGTGGCCGCGCCTGAAGAGCACGCTGATAACATAAAATTGCCTCTTGAGGCATTCCCAGCGCCTGGAAAAGGCAAAAGAACTTGTTTTTTTCCTGATAAAGGTCTGCCATTTGCATTTAGCCGACCCTATTGGCACAATGTATGATATCTTACCTTGTAAACATTTCCAAGATTTAGGAAAGCATCAGAAAATGTTGGTTTGAGCTTAACTGCTTCCTGTAAATTATGAAAAAAAAATTGGTCACTACAACAGTTAATACAAATAATAAGACAAGTATAAAGGAAAAGGGCTACAACATGCAATATGCCAGTAAGACATGTTGTATAAGCTATAAAATATATTACTCCATCATGATTACAAACAAAGAATAAGATGGAAACAGGATCAAGAACCAAATACCTTGTAGTATTGAAGGGCTCTGTTAAGATCACCAGCCTCCATAAAAAGGCCAGCAAGATTTGACCATGCAATAGCAAAAGTTGGTTGTATACGGAGAGCCTCAAGGTAGCAACTGTATGCCTGCCAAACCACCAAGTAATGAAAGATAAAGATGGGGAAGCTAACAAAAACCAACAAATTCATACAAAGTTTGACAATAATGAAATGACACCTAGGTACAAATTTACAACACCAACGTAACTTAAAAACCATATTTCTTCATTGAATGGCCCAACGTAAATAAGAAAAGTGCCTGTGATAGGACCTTCTCATATTTATCCAACCATCCCACTTGTTCTAATAACTACAATCCAACCATTTGGGAACTACATTTCCATCACTATACATGCAATGAACCACCAGCTGATCCATAATGGAATTGACTACATGGAATAACCATGGAGCCATAGCAAGATGAGCATAGAATAAATCCAGATATGAATGGGAAACATAATTTTCTACATCAGGTTTTTGGCAGATGGTGGCCACAACAAAGAAACAAGAACAAAAGAGGTACAACAAAACCAACTTGAGAGAACACTCATTAGCACCAAACTGTTGGCTGGAGAAAGTATAATCAAGAACTGGGCTTCACATTCCAAGTTCCTGGTTCACCACTAAACCATGCAAATCTTATTGAATAATGAAACTAAGAAAATAGAGAACAAAAATTAAGATTCCAAATTGTTTGCTATAACTTACTTCCTGCACTAACCCTTGTGCTTTCATCAAATTCCCAAGGTTGCTATGAGCATCAACCTATGCAAATTAGACAAAAATCATATAAATAATAAACTCACTAAAACTAGAACAAATCATATGTGAGAGAAAAAAGGTCGGGATCTACCAAGTGGGGATTTATAGAAAGAGCCTGGCGACAACATTGGGCTGCTTCATTAAGCCTTCCTTTCCGCATGTAAGCACTAGCTAAGTTTGACCATGCATCACTGAATCTGGGGCGAAGCTGCAATAAGAAAACTTGTCAAATGACTTCAGAGAATTAAGGAAATAAATATAAGTACAGAAAACACAACCTGAACAGTGCAATTATATACACAACATTTGAGAATAAAAAATAAAAAAAAATCCCAAGGCACTAGCACTTCATAAAGGAAGAGAGAGACAAGAATTAATTTTCTAGGCCCCTTATCTCAGGCTCTACTCCGCTGAAAAAACAGTAACATTGGAATAGCAATCACCTGCTTTCGAGTTAGTTATTAAAACAATTAAATGTAAAGTACATGTTCTTGCATAAACGTATCTCATCAGACACCATCACTTGTTGTGATGGTCTAAGCCTCAGGCAGCAAGCAGTCAAACACAGATTCAAGTAAAAGAGCAGCCACTTTGCATAAAACTTCCAAAGGTGTAGTCATATTATCAGTCTACCTATCCCAAGATCCCACTTTTTCAAGATCTACACAAGGTTATTATATTTGTGGCACCATTCAATCGTCCATGCCAACTTTAATTCTCCCATACTTGCCAGTCATTTTTACTGTATCCTAATACTGCACCACATAATGAGCACCAAACAATGCAACAATCCAGCATTCAAAATAAATAAATTGCTAAACGAATTTTTTTAATACTTTCTAAAAGTACACTTTTCTGAATAAAGTATCAGAAACTGGGTCCACTGCTTAAAAACTATACACAAACCTCAATAGCGACCAAATAATATCGGATTGCAAGGTCAACATTGCCTTTCTCCTACATTCAGGGGAAAAAATTACTGTTATTAGAACCAGGAGAGATTAACCAGCCAAACAGTTACATTAACTGCAACAATACATCATCATTTTATTAATCACCTTCCAAGCATTTGCCATGTTACCAAGGCACTCAGCAAAATGCGGATCAATCTGCAGAGCTTCCTCATTTTTTTCAATGCACATATCAAAATCATGCAACTGCAAGAGAGCAATATATGTTCAATTTGGAATTCCATAGCTAACACAGAACAACTGCAACATCAACTACACAAACAGCTTAATACGCACAAGAATGCTTAGAATCAAATCAAGTTCAATGAAAATTTGTTAATAGATGAAAAAATAATAAAAAAATGACTATTGATGCCAAAAGTTACGTCTACTGGCAATATATATTCCTCCCAATATCATGCTTCAGTAGGACCTGCACTGAAGTGTGGTCTTTTATACATAAATCACAACAAATATATCAGATATCAAACAAAGATGGTACATATTGGTCTAGAGACATGCCAATACAAATCCAAAATTGCCTCCATCTTTTAATGTTTTCTACCAATACCAGATACACATTTGTCAATGCATATCAACTTGTATCAGCTTTGGAGGAGGCCAATTTCCAATCCAAAACCAATACTTTAAATACTTTGAGCACAAGGCATGCTTAAGTGAACAACCTGGTAATGAATGGCACCCAAAAGAAGAAGATTATCAGTGCGCCGAGGATTTCTCTCATAAACAGCATTACAATGTTCCAATGCCTCTTTATAGTTCCCAGCCTTGTACTTCTGATGAGCTAGAGCCAAAAGCATGTCATCATCAACTACAAAACAAAGAAGAAGTGGATCATCAGCAACAGGTTTTAAAAACTAAATTAAATTCAATTTGAAGAAAGCACAAAAGGACATGAAATATGAAAAACGTTTAATACTTCCCAAAACACTCTCCTCCCTGTCCTCTTAACTCTCTTTAAAATGTTATTTATGATTTCTTCATTTTCCCTTTAGCAACCCATTCCCCTTAGAAATTTTTTTTCACAAAAAAGACTTTTCACAAGAACATATAAAGCAACATATTCTTTCAAAGAGTAACTTATCTAAATAAATAGCTCTTGTATTAACCTCCCAATGCTTTCGAACCATGCTCTGAATCATGCTCCTTACCATTGTTTCTCTCTAAAAGCAATCCTAGACATATATAAATGTCTAATGTTTGAACGCGTCACAATTTCTCAAAATAGACTTCCCCAAACCGTCCCCAATTTAAAAGGTCTATATTTATTGAGTGTCAATCTTCTAAATCCTCAAATGCATCCTATTTTGATTTGTTGCTTTTTTTTCCCTATTGGTAACTTTACCATGCGGAAAGCTTCATTTTTACAGACAAATCCTTCAATTTAAATGTTTTCGAGCTTAAAGCAGAGGAAACTCACAACATCACACCTGGTCCAACAGCATGCTTATAATAATATTAAAAAAAAACACAATAAATCCATTTGGTACGGTTTTGTAACAGCCCTCGGAGGCAGTAAGCATGAGATATGTCCGACAGCTTAGCTGCATCCTAGTGTAACTACACCCCAGGTGCTGCCTCACTAATGGAGCCACGCCAAACCACACTGAACACTACCAGTGGAGGAACAACGAACAGGAGAACAAAACTTTGAATATGACCTTCTAAATCCTAAAAAATTTCATCCTTTTAAGCAGAGATGCCATTTTATCGAGGTTTTCATTCAAACACCGCAGTTGCAAGTGCAAAGTAACCTTGAAATACCTTCAAAACGCAGAAAAATCCCCTCTCCCTTGGTCCGAACTTCATATAATAAGAAGTTTCCCTCAATTGAACTCCTCAATAAAACCTAAATAAAAAGGAACTTGGGATCGACTCTAGGCCTCAAAGGTTTCAACTTTTCTCATGAGAATAATATCGTCTTAACCAGGTAAGTATCAAATCGGATGCTCCTTCGATTGAGAATCTCAGTTGCGAGAACAAATAACGGACTTTCTCCAACGGGAATCACGGAATTAAGAAAAAAGCATGAAACCCTATACTGGATGATTAATAAACTCTAAATAAGAAAATAAACGAGATTAAACAAAACAGAAAAATTGGGGAAGAACAAAGGAACCTTCGTGAGATTCTGAGACATGTAAGCGCTTGAAATTCGAAGAGGGATCCGATTGCAAAAGGAGAGAATCATCCCGATCGGTTTTAAACGAAACCCTCGAGAACCCGCCCGAGCCCGAGAGCTTTAGCTGCGGCTGTTGCTGTTGATGTTGCTGCTGCTGCTGACGCAGATCGTTCTGCAAAGAAAGCATCATCTTGCAAAAACCTCCAGAAAATCACCCGTATATATCGAAGAAGACCATCAATCGAACCGGATCGGAGAGATTTAAAATGCCGAAACCCCAAAACCAACAAAAAAAAACACAGAAACCCTAGAAAAAGAAAAAGATCCCTCCCAAGGAGGACGCTCCAGGAGTTCGTCCTCAATAACCTCAGTTCCGCTCTTCTACGTTTTTTCCCTTTTTTTTTCGGTTCTTTCTTCTCTCTCGCTCTCAGCGCTTTTGTTCTTCAACCAGAATTCCTTCCTTCGTCAGGGTCTCGCTCTCTCCGGCTTCTTCTGCAACTTAAAAAGCGTCCGGCTTCTTCTGCCACTTAAAAAGCGTCCACCTCTAAATGTCGAACAAGTTTTGAAACTTTGATGAATCACAGCCGTTGATGATTGAAACGTAGATACCGTCCGATCTAATACAAGATTCTCCGCCTTTATCCACGTGTTAAGTGCAAGAAGGAGCGACTTGCCTGGGTACGTAGTGCGTACGGTGCAGCAGGTCATTGGTCAGAGCCAGTACCGTCAACGCGCCGCTCTAGCCACGTTCACGCTTAGGCTCAGGCTCCGTTCGTCGTAGCCGAAATTTAGCTCGGCAATAAGGCTTATAAGCTGAGTAGCTTACAACCGTTATTACGTTTAGCCGAAATTTAGCTCCGTTCGTCACGGCCGTATTCTGCCTTTTCTTCTAACGGTTTCTTTCTTCTGTTCTCCTTTGCCCTTTTTTTCCCTCTTTTGGGAAGGCATACACTAATATCATACGATTCCATAAAGCTTAAAATACTACTCGTTTTACTTGTCGTTGCACGTGCAGAACGGTTTAACCACGGACAGTTTTGTGTACTGTATGATGTGTAAGGACTGTTTTGGAAAATGGTACTTCTTCTGTTAGCTAAACCCCAAAGGGGTTACCTCGTGTTATGTATTGTATAGATTTACTTATATATTTTCCAATTAATTGCTTATAGCCATTTAATCTTGATAATTATTTACCATTTTGCCATTTGATCTGTTGCTAAAATCCTTCATTTTTATCTCTCAATTACTTTTTTATATTTATTTAAATTAATAATCGCCTTTTTTGTTGGTAGAAACAATTGGGGAATAGGGCTACCACTTACTAGCGTGGTCGACCCCGTGGACTTGATCATAGGGGCTTCCTCTTTATTGCAAAGTGTTTGGATTGAACCATAGCTACCAAATTAATCCCACCTTAGTTGGGGGAATTGGACCATTACTACAACGCTACGAGAGTACAATGTTCCTGTAGGTGGAGATGATTACCTCAGTCCTTGGACTACCCTTGCAGCAAAGAAATTGATCCTTATACCTCAAATTAATAATCACCTACCAACTAATCAAAGAGTCTCAAATTCATATTCAAATCTATAATCGATAAGCTATATTTGTAACATATATTACTCAAAGTCCCCTTGGAAATCGCACCAAGCATAATATGCAACTTTTCAAAACAGCTCATACACATCATTGTAAAGATTTATTAACAAAAGGGTACAATAATCAAAATTGTCTCAATTTTTTTTAAAAAACTTAACAATCAATTGCAAAACCATTCCCTCTCTCATTTGCCTCTTTCCTTATAGGTGCAATACTACACATGCACCAGGCTAATATATTCTCTATATCTATATCTATTTTATATTATACTAATAGGGTGCACATGCAATACTGCACGTAAGAATGGATGTAGAGGGAACATTTACAAAAATTACTAATAAGTTTTAAGAAAAGGAATTAAGCCTTTATGATAATTACACCCCTTTTATTAATGAATTTTAAGAATGCGAGGAAAGGTTTTTTTTGGAAAGTTGCACATCGATTGCAACGCTTCCAAGAGGTCTTCTAGCATTAAATATAATACAAATAGATAAACCGTGAGGCGCCTCATTAAAAAGCGTGCCAAACTAATTTACTTTTTCTTTCTAGAATAACAATCTAATTTCGTTTCGTTTGGTCTTATATATTTACACAAGTAATTTTGTTTTCGTCCTTTTTCATTTTCCAAAAGATATCCTTTAACAATTTCTTATCTTTCATCTATAATGCACGTGCACACCCTCTCGTAATAATATTCTCTTGCAACGTCGCTTTTATCTCTGAATTAACTTTTGCAAACATCTCGAATCTGCTCTCGGCCGCCCGAAACACCTGTTTCGCACCGCGGAGAAAGAGACAAATTCCGCGTACTGTGCTCCACGCACGCGTGTTACCAATAGTAACGCTATTTATTGGAAATGGCAACGTGTGACATGCACTATTTTTGATTCCCACCATACAAAGGTTAATTTTTGGCTGCACGATTGCCACGTAGCTTCTTTTATGTGTCCCAATAGGATTACTTTTACCGGTTCAAAGTATCTCCATCCCTTTACCTCGACGGATGTTTTGTTTTTTCTAAGTAACATTTGATCGTCTTACGGAAATAATGTTATAATAATAATCGTCCAAATTCACGAAGAAGAAAAATAATAAGAAATAGATAAAAATAATATAGAAAAGATTATAATTAATTGCAAATATATGGTAGGTTTTGTCACATGTATCGATTAAGGTTTTAAAACACGATAATGGTTATGCTTAGTATCGGCCGATAATTAATGGTACAAGTTTCACAAACGATTAGGACTCAATAGTAGTTGATACTTAAAACCGAGATGTTATTAAGTGTAAATTTTTTTATTTATTTTTTATTATTTTTAAACGATATGCACAAATAAAGATAGTAATTTTAAGAAACAGTGGAAGAAAAGTCATGAATAAAACCTTTTGTTTTTAATTTATTGGATACTTCCATCACGAGCATTGCTTGCTTGGCATATAGCCAATACGCGTACATACACTTTATAGGCATTTCCTTTCGGAGTAAAACTTAAAAGAAGACCCACCAACTTGATATATAACGACAACTCGAACAACTCATGATATTTTATCCTGAAGCAGGATATTGAACAACTTTATTTGCTTTGGCGAGGACAGGTTTCAAACCTGGAAATTGGATAATGAACAGTTAGTTCAAAATTTTCAAAATTTTGAAATATTTTCTTAAATACATATTTTTAAATGGTGGTAATTTGATCTATCAGGAAAAGCTTGATGGTTATGGCTTGTGGATACTATCACTTCATGGATATCAATTAGATGACGCTTTTTTATTTTTTTTCCCCGGGGTCAAATCTAATATTAGTTCACCCAAGCCAAACATCCAAGCAATGGACCTATTAAAAAACGATTTTTTTAGGTTGCAGATGGCCTAACCATGATCCGAATTCAAATTAGTTGACAGAAGAGTCAGAATACTATAAAGATAATTTTCAATAACGTGTTACAAACACGCCTACTCAATTGACATTTTAAAAGCAATTAACATATTACAAACCTCCAAGGGCGAGACGCAGCTTTTTTTTTTTTTTTGGTGGGAACAAGGCGCAGCTTTGGTCAACATAAAGTTGTTGAGATACAATAAAAGACTTGTAAGATTGAACTAATGTCATTAAATAAATAAATAAAACACTTTATTTCGTAAGCAGGTGTGATAATAAAGTGAAAAAAAAAGTTCTTTTTTAACATAGGAAAGAGACAAGTTGCCTGTTAATATGGCAAACAGCTGCTGGGTATTGCCCTACTGCGTTTGGTGCATTAAATTTATCAAAAATTGATTTCTCCAACTTTGAAATGATTTTTCTAATCAAGTACACCAACCAAAATGACAGTTTCCAAATGACAGTTTCTTTCAGGCAAAAACCAGGAACATTGCCTCTTGGCTATGGAAGCAAATAAATAAGACTAAATCTCAACTTGAGCTGGGGACATCATGGCATATTGCGAATGGTAGGTCTATTTCAATTCATGACCAAGGATGGTATAACAGTGTGTCAAACCTGTAGGTCGACACTTCAAGATGTGGAGAACAGATTCTAGTCGTTGACTTGATTGATCAAAATTTGAGAAAGTGGAAAACAGAAACATTAAGACAGTGGTGGCCAGATCAGGTAGTAAACAAAATTGCATCTATCCCAATCAGTTTATTCTCAGCAAAAGATAGACTCATATGGAGAGGTACGTCCTCTGGCAAATTCTTTGTTTCTTCCTCCTATAAGTTATTAAGTGCTCCAACCACTTCTGCTTTTGAAGAGAAACAGTGGTTAAAGGTCTGGCATTTACATTGCCCTCAAAAAATTCGCTTTTTTCTCTGGAAACTTATGAGGGGAGGTAATGCCACGAATGACATTCTTCAACAAAGAATCGGAACTCCTGCTGAGAAATGTGTTCTGTGCAACTTTGAGCAAGAATCACATCTGCACCTTTTCTTCAAATGCAATCTCTTAAGGGCTATCTGGTTCAACTTTATCGGGGGCCGCCTACTTGATTCTCAACCCCAGTCATGTAAGGAATGGATTTTTCTGAACGTTCTCAACTTTGGTAAGGATGGTAGAAGTGATGGAAACCTGCTCAAGGCGACGTGGGCCAACCTATGTTGGGTGATTTGGAAGACCAGGAACAATGTAATTTTTGAGAACAAAGCCCCAAAACCTGACCTTGATAAACTCTTTGTTTTACTCTTTGCAAAGAGACACGGAACATCTGATTGAAGAGGAGAATAACCAGGCAAAAGGGAGGAGATCTGAGGAATATTTCATGTGGAAAAGACCCATGTCTGGGTGGGTTAAAATCAATGTGGACGGGGACGCTAATGGTTGTCCAGGCACAACAGCGGTGTGTGTCATCGCCAGAAACTCTGATGGAAGGATGCTAGGGGCAATTGCCTTAGTGGAAGGATGTAAACTTGCAATACCGTTGGACTATGACACTGTGTTGATCGAGTCTGATTCAAAAGTGGCGGTTGAAGCCTTCTTAAAGATTACTGATGATCCGTGGACAATTGCTCACCTTCTAGAGGAAGCAAGACACCTTAGCAGCCTACTTGTTAATTTCCGGTTATCCAAAATCTTCAGAGAATCAAATTTTGCTGCGGATGGTCTTGAAAAATTTGCCATTAACAGCTTTTCTTGCTTTTGGAAATCTTCTATTCCCTTTTGTATCCAAAACTTGATCCACAACGATTTCTTGGGCCGAGCCAATCCAGGCTCGTCCCACACTGATGTAATTTTTTGATTTGCTTAATAACGTTTCAGTATTTTCATATCAAAAAAAAAAAAAAAAGTACACCAACCAAAGTAGAGGTGATTGATTTTAGGTGCAGGGTTTTGTGCTAAAAAAATGTGCATGAACATGAGAAATTTTAAGAGTATTAAGAGAATGCAATAAGCAAGACAATCTAAACAACTAATAATTAAAACTCATTTACGTGCCCATGACAAAATACACTCATCTCTCATCTCAAAATTGCGGAATCAGGTTTGCAAGATTTGCATTGGTTGTGCACACACTCCATTCTAAAGGACACCATGCTGGGTTAAAAAAAAATTTCAAAAATATGATGAATCAATGACTAAAACGGGAATGATTAGATCATGCAGCAGCACCAGAGCTACCCTTGCCCTTCTTCCTCTGAAGCTTCTTTGTATAGAACTCCAGTTCCTTGCCTTCCAACATGTATCTGTTGATAAAGAATGGGCAATAAATAAGGGGGGCAGAAAGTGAGAAAAGAAAAACAACAGACTTGAAACTTTTGCTGTATTTCTACTTACCCATCAGCTCTGCCACACTGACCAGGGCGAGAAGAGATGCAAGCCAACAACCTACCACCACCAAATTGTTCTTCAATGTGGGGATCAAGTTTATGACCCTCCAGGCGCTTTTCCAGCTTCCTGCGGACATGATTGCTTTTCTTTGCCTCCTCAGTAACAACTTCCCCTTCCTGCCCCTATAAAAAGGAAAGTAGAATGGTGGTATTTAATTTTACAGAGAAAAAACACAAGTGATATAAATCAAAACTTAAAAAGGAAAAAAAAGGGAGGGGCAGAATAGCTATGGAATCTTCATATAAAAGACTAAAATTATCGGCCATAAACAGAGTTCACATCATATATGGTAGCTGGGAAGCAAGCATAATTGTCAATAGAATTTCCCAGATGCTAGAGCAATGCTATTAACAGGAACTTATATTGTAAAGAGCATGAATAAGTAATTTTTTTCCCAAAAAAAAAAAAATCCCACAACAAAGTTATTTCAAATCCATGAAAATTATGACTGAAATCTAAAACAAATCAGATATGGCAAGAACCCTACACACACAAGGTGTTGGGAGAACCTATTTACACCATCAAAAAATAGAATTACCTTCTTCAACTCATCACTCACTAACAAGCTCCCAGCCCTCCAATATTAAACAGGCAGATTATGACAGCAACTTTGTAGCATAGACAGCCACGAATCACATCATACCCATGAGGTATGAATTTGGATCACACTACACTGAATTTTGACCATATATTCATATTCTATAAAACCTTTAGGGGTACAAACAGAGAATGCTAGGGGAATATGATCAAATTAATTTCTTAAAAAGATTCACTTGTGACATACACCACATTTAGAAGACATCATAAGCAATCTAGCAACTTTCCAAAAGACCATAGTAGAAAGGTTGTGGGGGATGGCAGTGATCGTCCTTGTTATTGATTTCAAGTCATATCATTGTTTCAATACATTTGTTATACCCAATATAAATATGAAATGACATTATACAGTCATTGGTGACTGATATCGAACAATATGCAACTAAGTGCAGTCGGCACTGACTGGCAACAGGTGGCTGGAATATGGTTATAGCCAATTGGTGATGCTAGTGGCCAGAAATAGCCAATGGTGTTGGGCAGTCTAGGTGTAATTGTGGCAACTGCAATGAGGTTGTTGTTGTGATAGTGGCATGTGGAGATCATAACATTCGGTAGTCCAAACTAATGGCTGTCAGTGAAGAGCAACAACTGACCGTGTCAAAATCCAACATCAACTGTCAACCTCATAGCCACCTCCACAAAATGCATCTTTACTTATAAGGCACAAAATAAATGCATCTTTGAGGACCAAAATACTCAGGCTCATGCAGTGTTTATTGAAGTGGAAAATAAAGGTATATTGGGTTTCCACGAGGGAGGAAATCAGAACCATCACAGCAAGTTATATCACGTATTGGCAAACAGAAGCACCATAGATGGGTTAGAAACTGTAATGGGATCTTAGGGAGATTTGTTTTTTTTTTTTTTTTCACTCTGTTTACATTATGTTTGTGTCTCTCTTTTCACACATTTATCATGGGTTCAATAGCTTCTAACGCATTGATACATAATGAAATTTTATTACTTATCAGAGAAAAAGGAGAAAAAAAGACACCATCATCATCATCAATATAAACCAGTTCCCACCAAAGTGGATCAGTAACACCGATCTTGTCTCTCCATCTCATCCTCTCAAAAATCATATATTCAGTTGATTTATGTTCAAGTAAGTCTTGTTTTATTATTGAATTTTAGTGGAAAGGCAAAAACAAAATAATGTAACCTAGAATTTGGGATGTATAGACTGAAGTAGAGAAGAAAAAAATATATATAGAAGTCTATGAAAGCTTGGGCCTCTCTAAATATACGACACACCAATGAATTCCTTTTTATATTCTTTGGCATTGTATAACTTGTCTATATAAAGGCTCATAATAACATCTTAACTAAGGAGACTTATATCTGTAACTGCAAATGTTGACTTTGTACACCAACCGACAAGGCTTTACAACACAACCACCCTTTTTAATCTATTTCAAGCATCAAATTTTGACTTTTATTCTTGCTGTCTTCTAGAAGTAGATAAACTTAAACAAGCCTCCATTCTAGCCGCAATATTTGACTTGTTTCAATTGTCTTTTAAAAGCAACAACTTACTTACTTGTGAGTTGCAAGTATAAAATTTTCCGTCTGCCATTTTGAAAATGCATTAATTCTTCACTCCTCTTTAATGCACTTTTTCTATTACTCTGATCATGTTATGTTGCAACTCAAATTTAAATTTTGTAATACTTAAGTGAAGATGCCCGCAACTTTTTCTTCTGTCTTGCAATACTTGAACTCTATTTCTTTGTTTGTTGTGGCCTCTCTCAGAAAATCATATTTGATTACAATGTGTTTGATTCTGTTACGGAACATAGGATTTTTTGTCATAGCTATAGTAGGATGCACTTTCAAAATGGAAGCTGGAAAAGTCTAAACTTGTGATTGATAATTAAGTAATTTGTTCCTTCTAGAAGACAGTTGAAAGAAGTCAAAAAATAATGGCTGGAATGAAGGCTTGTTTAAGCTTATCTACAATTAATTCTAGAGGGAAACTAAATCTAGAAGGCAGAAGAATAAAAGTCACAAATCCGAGGCTTGCCTTCTATTTCGAGAGGCATGAGCTTTCATATACATTTATACCGATGTTATCTTCTTTTTTTTTTTTACTTTGTTCTACCCATCCCAAATTCTAGGTTACATTATTTTGCCTATCCACTCAAATCCAACATCATCTATGTTGCTCTTTTAGGCCCTTTGAATATGCATCCTCTCACCCCGTATGGGTACATCTCTAAGTCACCGCTTTAAATGTCTAACCCATCTTAACCAACTAGTTCAATTTCATCCCAAATTATGCTATTCCAATAACTTTCCAATATCATTGTTTCTTAATTTGTCTTTCCTATTTTCAATGTATGCCTATCATAGCATCTTCATCTTGGTAACACCCATCTTCTGAACATGTTTCTTTGTTGCCCCCAACATTATGCACCATACAACATAGCGCATCCAACTGTTGTGTTACAAAACTTTCTCTTCAATTTAAGTGGAGCATGCTTATCACACAATGCCCTAGAAGCACCACAACACCACCCCCCCCCAAAAAAAAACCACCAAAGCCAAGCTAGATAACTCTAATCTTATGTGCTATATCTTCATCAATTTCTTCGTCTTTTTGTCCACCATGAGCCAAGATATATGAATGTGTTGCTAAAAGGGATATCCATATTATAAAATCTAATAGTTACATTAGTTATATTATTATTTGTATTAAAACATCATTTTATATATTCAGTCTTCGCATGACTTATTTTAAACCTTTTGATTCTAAGGAATCTCTCCACAAAAGATGTGCATGACTTTTTACTAAACAATGCTTTTTAATCACAATGCAAGGAATTTTTTCATCATCAAACAGTGTGTAAGAATAGGCATTATGAAATGGTGCATAAGATTTGCTTCATTACAAAAATTATATATATGAATATGACAACAGATCTTATATGATAATCTCACCCCAAATATAATGATACATATTGAGCACTACCCAAAACAAGGAAATAACATCTATTCAATAAATGAAGCGGAAACAGAGATATAAACTTTGCAGCACACAAACACAAGCATATAACATACACAAATACATACATAAATATAAATGAAAATTCCAGGTCAAAGGAAAACATACTACCAAACAAAGAAATAAGTTACAAAAAGATTAAAAAGAAGTTACCTCTGCAGCATCCTTCTTAGCAGCTGCCTTCTTCTTCCTACCAATGTCAACACCATAATGCTGAAGGTACCATTGCTTAAATGGAGCTGCATCAACCTGAACAATAGCACTCTTGACCAGGGTCTGCGTTCTCACAAGCTCATTGTTCGACGCATTGTAAACCACATCAAGAATACGGGTTTTACGGGTGACAGCCTCACTGCCCCATGAATAATTTCCTGTGTCCAATCTGAGGGCCCTCCATTTCACATTGCCTCCCCTCACACGGACTCTCCTTACAGTCTTGTTACTTGAAATCTTAGTGTTAGCAGGTTGACGCCCAAGCTCATACCTTTAAAATCCAATAAAATTTCAGGAAAGAAAGCATATATCCAAGGATATAAACAATGTAAACTTGACTCTTATCAAATTCCGTGGAATGAATACACCATATACAAAAGAAGAAAAAAAGAACCCTCCTCATCATCAACAGCATGCCATCTGCAAAAAGTACCTCTGCAATAACTCTCTAAACAACCAACCAATATGCAAGCTCTTCCATAATGGTCAAATTTGGTTTTTTTCTGAAAACGACTTTGATTCAGCATTTTATCTGAAGGTTACTGATACTAAATCTAACGAAGAAATTCCAAAGATTATGCATGTTGCCAGTCCACTCCTCCTGGTGCCCTCCTTTAGCAGCACCTACACTGGCTAAGGGTCCTTATTATATTGATAAGTTATGAATAGATACCATGTGCCCCCAATGCCTGCATTTTATGCCTCAAAAGTGGAGAAGCAATGGATCATATATTCACTCGTTGTGAGGTGGTGAAGAGAGATTATTATTATTATATCAAGCATTGTGAATAACATTCGTCCAAAACACCTCAACACATAAATAAATACAGAAACAGTCCGGAAAAGGAAAAGGATCATAAATAGATGTTTGAAAACCACAATGAACAGACCTAAATCTCATATTTATAATATTAATTTGTCATCTGCGCCCAATAGGAAAAAGGTAAGAAATAGGAATCAACTAAACCAACAGACATATCATTAACAATAACAGTTCAAGAGATAATACTGCAGCCCAACAATAGAACATCAATCTCGGACCCAGGGTGTGAACATTGTTCCAAATTATAGAGATAGATCAATCAATATACGAAAGCACTAAACGTGACAAATGTAACTGATTTGTTCTTCAAACATCGCCGAGCGAACGCAGAGCCCAGAACAGAAAAGGGATATATGAAAACATTCATTAACGGAATTAACAAAAAAAATAAAAAATTCAACACATCAAGAGAAAAGCAAATTACTTTCTCTTCTTCCTCCACGCTTTCTTCTTGCCTCCAGTTGCGCGCCTTTTATGCATGGAGTCTCGAGAAATACCTGAGGTTACAAGACAAAGCCATTATAAAGCGAAGAGCTGAAAGTGTAGAGATCGATAATCAAGAGACTAAGGATTTGCAGAGAGGAAGATTGTTAGATAGAATATGGAGATTCTAAAGTAGGGATTTTACCCATCTTTGCTGCGCGTCTAAGAGACAACGATCACCGCGCACTTCTCAGCACCAATTCCACTTCTTAGCACCGATCCCTCCTCTCTCTGGAACGAGAAGACCTCGCCATATAAAAGTAAAACCCTAATCCTTCAAAGCCGCGATTCTTATTCGGTCCGGGTTCAGACCCGCATATCCTGACCTGACGTTTTTACATACGTGCTTGTAGAGCTGGCAATGGGTCGGGTTCGGGCGGGTTCGGGTCGGGTTGATGTATGGGGTTAACAAGCCGATGCTCAACCCGAACCCGCCCGTTTAATAAACGGGTTGGAATATCCCAACCCTAACCCAACCCGCTCTAACCCGTTTCAACCCGCCAACCCGTTTAAATAATTTAAATTACTATTAAAAATTTTAATTCATTCTAATATCAAAGTCTATACAAATTCTATTTTTTAATTCATTCTAATATCAAAGGACACCTAACAAGCATAATAACACAACAAGCATTAAGATAAAACTAAAATAACATGAAGAAAAGAACTAAAACGTAATAATAAAGTTTTAAAGGACTTTACCTGTCATCAATGTGTCAATTTATATTAGTGGAAGCTAAGAAATTTGAAATATTTATACGTAAAAAGTCTTTCTTCACTTTATCCTTTGTCATTATTTATATTAAAAGAAGAAAGATTGAATGGCCACAAGTATTGTAATTATAATTTTTCAAACTTTTATTACACAAAAAAATAAACGGGTTGTAATCGGGTCATTTCGGGTTGAGGGGTCAAACCCTAACCCAACCCGTTTATAATCGGGTTGAGAATTCATAACCCTAACCCAACCCGTTTATTGAAATAGTCAACCCTAACCCACCTAAGACCGGGCGGGTTCGGGCGGGTTGGCGGGTCACGGGTCACAATTGCCACCTCTACGTGCTTGAACTAGGGTTTTAAACTCCAACGAGTCCATGTTTTTTTATCACCTTTCCCGCAAGGGCTCGATTCTTATTTTATATAATAAAAGGGGTATAATAGCCATTACTGCCTCAATTAATTCAAAAGTCCAGCTGTTACAAAATTGTTTCCTCTCTTTCCTTTCTATATAATTATGAAATACTGTGCACCCTACTAGTATCTATACTCTATATAATTAAAGTCCAGCTGTTACAAAATTGTTTCCTCTCTTTCCTTTCTATATAATTATGAAATACTGTGCACCCTACTAGTATCTATACTCTATATAATGAGAAAGGCCCTTGGGAAGCATGCCTAACAAAATATGTAGCTTTCCAAAACAGCCCTAACACACTACTGAAAAAATTTATTAATAAAGGATAGAATGGTCAAAACTGCCTCAACTTTTTCAAAAACAAACAATTAGTTTTGCAATTGTTTTCTCTAACATTGTCTCCCTCTATCCCTTCTTACACGTGCAGTACTGCAGTCTGCACGTGCACCCCCTCTAATGTACATAAAACTCACAGCCCCCTCAAAAAACGTGCCCCACATACACACACACACATATAAAAATAAGGCCAAGCTAGGCCTAGCAATGGATCGAATACGGTATGGATCTACTATGACCCGAATTCAAACCGAAAATAAAAAATCAATATCTAAATTCGATTTGAAATCTGACGAATCTTTTATACCTGAATCCGAATTCATATATAGCATTCGAATTCAATATTCGACCGACCAAATAACCGAAATCTGAATTCGATCTGATTTGAACCTAAAACTCAAAAATCAATTTTAACTATTAAAGCAAATTTAACTATCAATTTTAACATCAAAACTTATGAGCCATAAAAATATTAAAGCAAGACATGAGTAAAGATGGTTCAACCATTGTTTATACAAAGTTTACAAATGGTCTAACCTGTCACTAGTCTAGGTTTGTGTACAATATATGTTGATTTTGGTTTCGATTATATTTGGATCAAATATGGGCAGATTCGATCCAAAATTCAATATCTGTATTCGAACCATAGATCTATATCTCATATCCGAATTCGACATTTTTAGATCGGATTTGAATACATATCCGATCCATTGCCAACCCTAGGCCAAGCTAGATAGGTTTAGAATTTTACATTTTTCTAAAGGAGAAACTTGGTTATAATTTTATCTTAGGTCAAACAGGCTTGATCAATAGGCATAGATCTTACATATGGCCCCTAGCTTGGCATAAGCCTACCTGAGCCCACCTAATAAGCAGCCCAATAGTGGAAACCTTACAAAGTTAAAGCTTATTTAGGAAGCCCATGTTATTGTATGCACACTGAACTAACCCCCTAGGTCGCATATCAAGTTTCAAAGGCAAATAAAATTTTTGCTTGATAAAAGGAAAAGCTTCATATGGTTGGCATGTTCGTTTTCATGTCAACATGTCAATTTTGCTTATATGCTTACGGCTCTCAAGATTTGAACCATGACACCTTTCAATAAAATTCTTATGATCTATTTTCCTAAAGAATGATGGCATGCCATATTTTGACTAACTCTTTTAACTTTTTGTTATTTTTTATAAATTTATAATTATTATTATATGATTAAGTGGTGAAGTTTTGCACCACTAGATGTTGAAAAAAAAAATTCCAGCTTATGTTCTGACCCAAGTAGCATGAGGCATGTGAAATCCCTTGTGACTCGGCAAAGACCCTATTGCAAGAGTAAAGAACCCCCACTTGAGATTGAAATAGAACGGTAAACTCCCAGGCAATGAGAGTAGACCATGGCTCTGGTCATGTGCCTGTTGAGTCATAGCGAAAGCTAACAAGCAAGGTCTCTGCTTTAAGTCCAAGATGGCCTAACTACACCATAGAAGAGAATAGAAGAAAAGTTTAACTCCACCATGCTCCAGATACGGATACGGTCAGTGCAAACATCCATTTTGAGTCTCAAGTAGATCTGATCAACATTTCATAACCGTAAAGATCTGTGATAATAGTGGAATTCAAGCTATGACCAACAGTCCAAACATCCTTTTTGATTCTCTTTGTTGATAATTAAGAAAAATATACTAACCAAAACAAAGAAAACACACGCACGCACTACTTGGAGAGATCAGACATTCAAATCCGTGTACGAAGATTTCACTTGGACTCTCTAATCGTCTCTGCATCTTGGTATCAACTGCACTGCCCCCATTAAGCTTTGCTGTCAATGCTCATGGGCTCTGCCTCTTGCTTTGCTGCAGCTTTCTGTATTCACACACATTTCCACCATATTAGCATATCGTAAGAAAATCATCCAAAAACAAGGGCAGTTATTAAGATTTTGCAAACTTACATTTGTGTTGTCTGACTCAAGTTTGTTCAGTTTTGCAAACATGTTGCCGTAGAACTTTGCATCTTTCTTATTATACTCCTTCACCTTCTCCCTTAGAACCTTGTACTCAAGCTTCACATCCCTGCACCCAACAAAACAAAAGAACATGACATAAATTATAAGCAGCATGTAATGTATTGATACAGAGACATAAACCCAGATGAGCCTTCCTATAACAGCACAACATAGCACCCACCTGTTGTCAGGTTCAATTTCAAGAGCCTTCTTGATATCCAGCTCTGCCAAGTCTAGGTCAGCTAGCTGTATATATGCCTGGGCCCTCCTATAAAGTGCCTTCACATTTCTACTTTCCACCTCCAACACCTTCAATGTTGTATAACAGTATTGTTAAGAAAAAATTAAGAACTTGGAATAAATAAATAAAAAAAAAAAAAGAGAGAAAGATAAAAGATTATATTTTGGGGTGCACATAAGAGGATAAATACCTTTGTGCACAGCTTCTCTGCTTGCTTATAGTCCTTAAGCTTCAGCTTGCAAGCTGCATTGTTGAGATTGCATGCAGCCTTTAGCACTTTAGACTGCTGCTTCTCCTCCTCACTGAATGAAGAGTCGTACTCGATGAATTTCACGGCCTGCAGGCCAATTAGTTTTTCTGTAAGGCATATCACCGAAAGGAAATAACTGAGTTGATTCAAGGTCATTACTTCTATTAGACAACTGGTACCTTTTCATATCTCTTGGAGGCCCTTTCGTATTTACCAGCCTTGAATAATACATTGCCCTCTTCTTTCTTCTTCCCTGCAGCTTCAATTTTCTCCTGAGTGTTCATATCCCATGATTCTTTTTCCTGAAGAAGCCAAAGAGAAATTCAAGAATGTCTACTGACAACCACCTTCCATGGAAACAACTTAGGCATGAAAGAGGTAGTTATAGATATAACCACACAAACCTTCACAAAGGAAACAAGCTCAACTTCATAGTACAGAGTAGAATTTGGTGGAACCACAGCCAACTCCTGTTGTGTCTCGGACGAACCAAAACCATACTCAGGTGCAATAATTACCAATGCACTCTCCCCCTTCTTCATTTTGATCACGGCCTTATCAAGTCCAGCAATTACTTGTTCTGCACAACAGATCCAACATAGTCAGCAGTATTTAAACAAGAAGAATTAACTCCCTCACAAGTCACCAGATGCAGCTAATTACCCTCATCTGTTTTGAACTCAAATGGCTCTTCCCCATCATGACCCTTCTTCAAGAAAACTGTTCCATCTTGCAGCTTCCCAATTAATTTCACTACAAAACGGTAGAGATATTATAAACAATAAATATATTCTTTTCAACCGCACCCATAACAGGAGTAGCCAAAAACAAGTGAATCACCTCATTTACCTTGAACCACAGCTCCATCATTTGGGTGTTCATACCCTTCACCTTCCTTCAGAATCTTCTTCATCACCTTCTTATCATTAGTAACTTCTGACACAGTCTTCCATGAGACCAATTCAATGGTTATCTGAAGTGTAGCATTTGGTGGGATGGCACCTTCATCTCCAGAGGCTGGTCTGCCCTTTTCACCAAATCCGTCTGTAGCCATCACAGGCATCAATGCGAGGAACATGATAACAAGCACTAGAATTATAAGTGAGAACAGTTCTGTAACAATCAAACTTACATTGTGGTTTCACAGTAAGTAGGACCTTCTCTCCCTTCTTCATTGTCTTCACAGCCTTTGACAATGCAGGACAGAAATACCCTATCCACGAAGAAAAGAACATCAACATTACAAGAACTACTCAAACAATGAGAGATGTACTACCATTCAGATTTTATATTGGAATTCTACGCACCATCTTTAACTGTGAACTCAACTCCATCAGATTTTGAGACCAAGGTTCCATCATCCAGCTGAGCTATATATTTCACTGTGCAGATAGCAGTGAATGTAACAAAAAGGGGTCAGCCAACCTGATACCTAACAAAAGGCACAGTAAAGATGGGTACAGATTACATACCGAAAACTTCATCTGGATCCTTGGGGTTCTCCCATTTCTCTCCCTCCTTAAGTATTTTCTTGAATATTCCTCCATCCTTGGATATGTCTTTGACACTAGACCAAGACAGTAGCTCAACATCAAACTGGAGAGTGGCATTGGGAGGAATGATTGGAGGAGACCCAGACTCGCCATAGGCAAGCTCAGGTGGAATTGTAAAGATAGCATTTTCACCCTTCTTCATCGTCTTGATACCTTCGTCCCATCCCTGGATCACTTGCCCTGCACAAACACCACTGGGATGTGAGCAAAATTTGCAACATCGATCACTGTAAATGTTTAAATCCCATTTGCCAAACAACATCAACCAAGAAGATTAGGCAATCCTCACCCAGTACCAGATTATTCAAACTTCAACAATCATAAACATCCCAACCATTAACATATACCCAAAATAACCACATTACATCAATGTAAAGCTGCGAAAAATTGGATCCACCCCGTACATAGGCAATTTCATCAGGAATGAAACCAAAAGGCATTAAAAAACTTCTAAATCTCTGCTCCCATTTTTCCCCTTTTTTCAGACACCATTTATGCTCATACTACTAAAAAAAATTAGTCTAATATAACAGCATTATCAAAAACCTTTATCATAATTATAAATTGGTAAAACACAACAGAAGACTCGACAGAAATATAGAACCACCTTACCAGGCTGGTAACAGACAACGATCAGACAACTAAATTTGCTTTTACTGCAAGATCAATACATGGATTGATTGCCATACAGAGTCAATCTAAGAAGACCAGTTGACTTTTCTGTACTAAAACGCATACTAACAGGATACTGGGCTCTTAAAGACGCCAAATCAAACATCGGCAAAATCCTCACCGATTCACAGACAGTCTATTAAAAAGGAAAGCTTTAGAAAACCAGACTGATTTATCTAAGATCAATAAGATTTAATTCCGATAACGAACTTGGGAGTAAGATTAGATGGCAAACAAACATCTATATAATAAAGAAAAAAAATACGATTTACTTTATCATAAACATATTGTTAGAAACAGAGGATTGGAGCAAAACCAATTCGCCGATCATCATGATAAAACCGAGCAGATTGGCATCAGAATCTCGTACCTTGACCGAGCTGGAACTTGAATGGAGTCCCCTTATCCCGACTCGAATCGAACTGAGTTCCATCAAGTAGAGTACCAGTGTAATGAACTGAAAATCAGACGATACCGATTACAATCAGATAATATCTTAACAGAAGGGGGAACAAAAGAGGCCTAAATAAAATAAAATTTCAAATACCAAAGCGTGAAGCTAGAAACCCAGAGAGGAATTAATACCTTCGACCTCGTCACCATTTTCGGGAGTGTCCCAACCTTCACCTTCCTTGACAAGCTTCTTCTTCAAACCCAGTTTCCCTATCTCCTTCTCCTCTCCGACCTTGAGAATCGGGCTCTCGTCGGGAAGATCCAAGTCCTCGTTCATGTCCTCTGCAGCTGGGATGTCGAAATCGTCATCCATGGCTCAAATACGGACGCTAAAAGAAACAAGCGTAGAACGAAGAAAAAGAGTAATAAGCGAAATGAGAGAGAATCTTCTACTTCTTCTCAACGAATGAACGAATTGCAGAGATTTCCGGCAGAGATGGTAGATGAGAAAAGGGCTTTTATGGTGTGAGGGTAGGAGAGTGTAGAGAGAGATCACTTGGTTCTAGAGAGTTCCGAAAGGGTTTTTGAGAGAGTGAGGCTACGAAGGGCCAGGATGGTTCCAGAGAGAGGACGTTCAACAGGTTTTGGAGTCTCGAATCTTGTGAAGATGGATATAAAAATTTTTAGAGCAAATTTACCTCCCTTTTAGTCTATGAGAATTTCAAATACGTCCCCTAAGAACTTAGAAATCAAACTAATCTTCCTCATTAGTCATTGGAGTTTTAAAATCAATGAAAGTAATCCCTCAAGAATTTTTATGTCAAATAACAAGTATTTAAAAATTTTAAATTGAATATTATTATCTTTAAATGTTAAAAAACACTTATTACTATTACAAATCTCAAAATTTAAACTCTTTGTATTTAAAAAATAATAAATTCATATAAATAATCCAAAAAATAGACCCCATTGGGAAATGTGCCAACAATTATGAATGACTTCTCCAAAAAGCCCTCGGCATTCATTATAAGGCCATCATTAATATAAAGTTAAAATAATCAAAATGTTGTCTATCATTTAAAATCCAGATAGTTATAAAATTGTTCTCTCCCTTTATATGTACTATTACATGTACCCGCTGTAATTAATAAAGGGAAAGGGAATATGGTTCATTTTAAAATTTTTTGGGAGATATTTGCAATTACCAAAAACCTTAAGGGGGAAAGTGGAATTTTCTCAAATTTAAATTGGGGAAATTGTTAGATGTTTCATGATGCAGTGTAAATTGATTCAATCGGATGGCTTGTATGATTCTTATGATGGGTATGGACACATGGCTTTGGGTCAAGCCATGATGAGCCCACGAAAGGAGTCCAGGCCCAAGTGGAAGTATGATATTCCATAGTTTATTTGGATCAAGTCTTACACAATAAAACAATAACTAATATATAAAACTATTCCTCCCAAATTAGGCTTGGTTTAACACGTGGCAGTAGGGATGACGTATTTGTATGCAAGCATGCCAATGTTTGTTGATACGAAATTTGGTTGGGTCTTGATCCTGGACACTTATTCCTAGTCTAAACTGAAGTTGATTTAGTTGTATTGCAAGTCACCTGTAATGATAATCAGTCAGACGAAAGAATGAAAACTAAGGGTTTGGTCTTTGTTTGGGTTCTTATTCGTGTTTAAAAAAACAAATGGCATCAATGAAGCAATGTAATGAGATATTAGTCGCTAAAAATACAACCGTTTATTACAACAAGTCTCCAAATAAAGCAAAAAGAAATAAAAACAAAGAAAATCAACAATGCTAGTACTACCGACCCCCTCTTGCTCTATAGTCGTAATTGAAGTATAGAGTATAGGGGGCATTTGATAGCAGAGTCAATTCAGATGTTCACCCATGAGTATTATTTAGCCGACACTCGGCTACTCACCTAGTTTGACAAAAAGGAAGCTTCGGTACCGGCTGCTCTTAACTTTGTAGCCATAATTGGAGTACAGAGTCAAGAAAACAGGGGCCTGGACTTTCTTGCCAGTTGTAGGATCTTCACTTTGATCAGAATAAACGGTAGTCTGGAATGTCACAACAACAGGAAGCAGTGAGATGAGTCCTAAATTATCCCTTTTGCTGTAGTGTAAGTGTAGGAAATTAGATAGTGATCACGGATGATCGAAGATAATTATAATAACCAGTGTGTTTGAGTGGATGTTATCCCAGAACACTTCGCAGGTATGCCTTTTATAATCGATAGTTGGCGGTTGTTCAACGTCCCATGATTCCACAATCTTCATGATGGTTTGGAGTTGTCAATTAACTTCCCACTATTTTCTCAGCCGAGCGACAGTTTGCCATGATCCTAACAACTAACTTCTTGAATTGCCATTGTTTGTTAAAATATTGAATTACTTGTGCACCAAACTTGGCCATGAACCGTATTTCAGTTATGACCATTTGGGTGATGACGCCAGCTCTCACGCGTATGAAAATCATTCTCTTGCTTCGACATGTGCATATGTCTACGTGTCTTTTGTTTGTACAATTAGCCTGCATGGGCACCATGTGACCTTCCTTTATTCGCTGGACTACGGCAAGTGTAAACAAAAACAAAATGTTTTATCACAGTTAGTTAAGATCAATTATAAAGATCTTTTTCTATCCTATTTAATCTATTTAGATTACAAACCCTAAAATGATTTATTCAAAACTTCGAATTCTTATATTTATCAGCGTTTATTAGCGTGTCAATGTAATGTTTTATTATTTTTTACTTTTATAGTTATTTCTCTTGAAAGTTTTAAATCTTTGTAAGGTACGGAATAAAGCTATGAGATGATGCCACTTAGGAGTTAGGACCATGGCAAGGCATTGCCATGTTCATATCTAAGGCAGAGATTCAAAACTCTCTCTCACTAAATTAAAAGTAAAGTGCTGTGCCACTTGTCTTTAACTAAGACATTTCAAGGTCGAGTCTCAGGCTCACAGCTATACTCATGCCCATACGGTTATCATCGAGTTACTAGGTTCACATCACATCTCAAGCTTAGGAGTAAGGTGCGGAATAAATCCTAGTGGGTTCACATCATACGGTTATCTCTCTCAATCTGCATTACCTGTAATTGCGTACGTGCAAAAGAAGGCAAAAAAAGGGTCTAAAGTTATGATGCTAACCTTTTTTTTTTTTTTTTTTTGTTATAAAAGTTCAGTAAAGCAGTTACAGTGAGGTGGAGATGGTCGATCTTACAGTGGACCCTCCAATGAAATCCGAATGAAGAAGAGTAGATATGAAGACGGAGACGGGGAAGTTAACCCAGAAGCAGGATAATCTTCTGACGCAAAGTTGGCGAGTACATCAGCTACCTTGTTTGCCTCCTTATCTTTCACATGAAAGATAAAAATGCTGCTTTATCCACCTACTTCAGTGGGCCCTTTATGTACTTATCCTTGTTGGGGGAAGTAAAGTGAAAATTCATAAGCTCCTCAGTTTTCACACGTTCCAAGTTCTTAGAAATGTCATGAATTCCCATTTCTAATACCCACTTAATAAATCACCCATTTAAGGAACAAAAAAAGGGGGAAATTTTTTAGCTTCTATTTATTTTTTTTTTTTTTAACTTGAGTTTTTCTATTCTATTGCTTTACGGCATTCAAAAATTGCAGTGAAATTCAACAACCTTCAAATCTCCACGTACAAGGCAGGTGCCCTCTCACTAGTTATGGTTGAATATCTGCCCATGTTTTCTTCTGCCCTTTTGAAGGCGAGAAGAGCCCTCAAGAACCGCCGTCTGTGTGTTCTGAGGTTCCATCAAGAATGAAATTTGGTGAGATTTAAGTAGTCCAGCAATAATGTGTCTTACAGTGTTTTGGAAATGAACTAGAATCCTTGTGAGCAAATGATAAGAGCCATCCATACACCCACCGGCTGCACACCCTTGCCACTCCAAATACAAATGTGTAGCTCTCTGGTTTCACTCCTTTAGAAGACATTTGACTCAACTCACACATACTGGAAGACAAAGGGAATGCCAATATTTCATCCCACAAGAATGCACATTGTTCAAACACTTCTTCAACTCATCGAAACTCAAAATTTTTACCGCATTAACCGTTATTGAATTCTACCAATTAAATCTCTGCAAAAAATATAGTATGAAAGGGAAAGAAATCAATAACCACTGATACTCAAGGCACTCAAGGCACTGATATTCAAGGCTTAATGCTTTCCAAAATGCACCACGACTGGCAGTAACCAAAAGGGAACAATTAAATAAAGGGTAAACACATGTTATTACTCCGATTCTTCAAACTAATGAATGGTATAATACCAGCTACCCTTATTGATATTTAAAGACAACTATTAAGGAAAAAAGAAGAGCAGCATAAAGCTTAGTTATTTAAGCAAAAACTTAAGTTAAATGGCTTCACAATTAACATCCTAGCCGCTTGGAACTGACCAAAAGTTCCTAGTCTATGGTTAAAAGAAAACAAGGAACTGCTACTAAAAAATTTTTATATCTCAATGTCAAAATAGAATCTAGCATCCAATCAACTTTCAGAAAGATTCTGCCAAGGCTCTGAAAGCTTACCAGAACTGCTACAAGAAAAGGACATAGTGGAAATGTTTCTTCAACTATAATTCGCTATCTCCATCATCGGTTTCCCCTCCACTTGATGGTTTCCCATTTACGGAAACAAGCTCGGTATCAAAAATCAGTGTTGCTCCACCTGTGTTCAAATTAGACATTTCAAGTACCTTGTGAGAATTCAGCATTTTATTTTCTATGGCTGAAAGATGAAATTTGGGTGATTTCAGCCTCTAGGATGGATTTTGGCTATATTTCATAATTGAAGACACTTTCCAACCTGTTTTTAAGTTTTTAATAATGGTTTAAAAAAATGCGTCTTCAAAAATTTTCAAAATCTTACACCTCTACCCAAATTTTTTTCCCACATTCTCTAACAAAAATATTTACCAAAACAAATATTTTAGTTATCATTTGCCACACAAAACTCAAATTCCTCAAAATTTGAGATCCTGTGCTATATTATATGTATATGGGGCTAATGAGATGCATGTACTGGAACATTGCCAATATATATCAAATATTTCTCTATAAT
The DNA here is from genome assembly GCA_947561395.2 of Buxus sempervirens. Lineage (NCBI taxonomy): Eukaryota > Viridiplantae > Streptophyta > Magnoliopsida > Buxales > Buxaceae > Buxus > Buxus sempervirens. The sequence goes on from OX387192.1 coordinate 24,898,098, forward strand.
AAATATGTTAAACGTCACACCAAGAAGTGTAATTTGAGACACAAGAATCAATAAAAGTAACCTGGGATGGTTGGTGGGGATCCCTGTTCTCCATAACCAAGTTTTGCTGGTATCTTCAACTTCCTCTTCTCGCCAACACACATTCCCAGTAGTCCTTGGTCCCATCCTGCAAAAAAGATAAAATATCAATAATTACCATGTTATTTGACCTCAGAAACGGCCCCCTTCTGGTCCAATGCCGTTTTAACTCTCCCACTCAAAATAATTTTGATTTAACAATAATGAAAATGTTTATAGGAGAAACAGGTGAGTGTTCGAGGATAGGCAGTGTTCCCTCGTGGATGTTGTGGAGTCTATTACATTCTTTGTATCCTCTTGGGTGGCATTACTTCCTTCTTTTAGGGGCTACTCCATTGACGACATTAGGCGGTGTTGGTCTTCTCTTTGTGACTAGTGTTTGTATTTAGCGATGGGTGGTTCTTCCCTATTCCATTCTCGGTAGAATTCCTTATTCTACCATGGTGTAGGGGTTTTCCTCCATCATTGTATTCTTTATGTTTTCTTCTCTACTAATATATGATCTCATTACCAATAAAAAAATTTTTTTATGGGAGAACACTTTTTTTTTTTTGCTAGGTGTTAAAAATTTTTAATTATCATCACCAATTCATTCTACATACTCCATCTGATTTTATTTTTCAAAAAAAAAAAAAAAGGAATAAAAAGGGAAAATAGAAAAAGCTTAATTTACATCTAAAGCAGCATATGAGTTGCAGTATTAATTCTCCCTCTCATCATATTTAAAATAGGATAGCAACAAAAAGATGAATGATCTGATTTGCATAAGTATAATGTGTAAAACTGGTTAACGAGTAAGAGGCATGGATTGAAGTGTTGCCAGAAATTGATGCTGAGCCATATCGGTATCAGAATGACAGATCCAATGTTCAGGTCCATAACTGAAGGTGAAAGTTGTATAAACTAATGTGTCAAACCAATCCAGTCCACTACTAATCTGGATTGGTATAGAAGCTGACAGATACAGCTACCAATTGTGATACCTAAAACCCTTGAAAGGAGAATTATGCTTGTCAAACACATTGTAATTCTTGTAATAGGTGTACAAGGTCAAACAAGCAGATTCAATATCATTTAAGATGACAAGGGATTCTACATAAACTGTCATAAAATTAGATAGACTTCACTTAGCCCAAAAACATATATAAGGGGGCTTGTATAAATATGACATTCTTATATGATGGGACTGGGGAGGGGGGTGGGGGTGGGGGATATATATATATATGTATGTATGTATGTATGTATGGTGTCTGTTTAAGTATACCTAAATTATATGGAGTAATCATGTGATACATATCATGCATCAAAATTTCAGAACTTTAGGGAGGACCTGATTCCAACCCTTCTGATGGCCACTGACCAGAAGTTTCAAATCTCTTCTAGGAACAAGGTTCCAGCTGTGCCAACTTGGTTTTGCTATGAATTCTTTAATGGAAACTTATTAATTACCGATTCACTTTAGGATTTCACAGTCATGGAGCACACAAAAGAAAGTAGAACAGAAAAACAATAATTCCCATTTTCTTGAATCGATGCTGAATAGTCAAAGAAGTGGACTAAGTGAACTTGAGTGATAGGATAAAGAATTTAAAGAAGAAAGGGAAAATTTTCAAAAAATGGTAAAAGAGCCGTTTCAAGTTTCAACTACCTTTGTCTTATTGGTCATTCCAAGCCACCAGTACCTATGTGATCATACAGGTTCCTGTCTCTAGATTTGACATGGGTTGACCCAAGCAGTTGCTGCTTTGCTGGGTGGACACCCATGTCATCAGGTACAAACGTGCAATCCTATCTGCATCCTAAAGTTAGAAAACCTAGTACAAAGTTAGGGTTTTAAAACTACTTTCCTGTAAAATGTCATGGGTTCCCATTTGTTTTAATTCATTCATTGAAATGGGATGAAGAGAATTATTGATTATTAATCTACACGCAATCAACTTGCTACAATAACCGTTATTATTCAGTTACAATGTTATGTCCCTAATAAAGATGGTGATGTGGCAAGCATTACCATGCACAAGAGGCTTACGTCCATAATAAGATGGTAACGTTACCATGCACAAGAGGTTGTTGGAGAGATTCCTGGCTGGGAAGAGATAACGGCTATGAACAGCCCAAGAAGGAAGGTAACGTCTTAGAGAGAAGTTAGGGAGGGTCAACTTAGAAGGTTAGTCTTAATGATAGTAATCCTTAATAAAAGATCTGTGCTTAGATTGGGGAGGAAGATTGTTTTGTAAAGCCTATAAAAGAGGCAATAGTATAGAGGAAAGTATCGAAGAATTTGTATTGAGTCTTGTCTTTGTAAGAAGGTTTCCCCCTAGAAGAGGGACTTGCTTAATAGATTGCTGTCTTCTTCCTTGTTGTTCTTATCAATTGGTATCAAAGCACCCATCCTGCCCTGTGAGGTTGATAACAATGGCTGAAGGAACTAGGTCGCAAGATACTAGGCGCCTGGAAGATACCATCAAACAGCTGAAGGATAGTTCAGACAAACAAGCCACGGCTATGAAGGAGCTGTCACAAATGGTGGCGGCAATGAACCTCAAGTATGACCAACTAGCTAATCACTTGAGTGAAAGTGATCGAGGAGAGGCTTCCAGTTATGCTGGACCAAGGCACAACTCGGGTAAGGACACCGTTCACACTCGGTATACTAAGATTGAGTTCCCTCGTTTTGATGGAGACAATCCGAGAGGTTGGATTTATCGATGCAAACGGTTCTTCAACTTCAACAGCATAAGAGAAGAGGATATGGTGTATCTAGCTTCCATTCATTTGGAAGGTAAGGCTTTGGATTGGTTCCAAAGCTATGAGGTTTCCAAAAATCAAATTGATTGGAAGACATTCACCAAGGATATTTCTCTACGTTTTGGTCCAGACCATTATGAGGATGCAGTGGGCCAACTCACTAAACTCAAGCAAGTTCTGTGCATACCTATTATGAGCAATTTGAAGCACTAATGAGTCAAACTGCAAGCTTATCAGAAGATTTCTTTGTAAGTTGCTTCACAAGCGGCTTGCAAGCGGAGATAAGAAATGGCGTTATGATATTTCGTCCCACCACCTTATCTCAAGCAATCGGATTAGCTCGATTACAAGAGGAGACGATGGAGGCAATGGTTCAGAAAGTAAGGGCCACGCACAAGCCACACACTCTTCCTACCAGTTACAAACCCGCCACAACCACTGCCATACCACCCATCAAACGAATCTCTCAAGCACAAATGGATGATCGGAGAGCCAAAGGGCTATGCTACTATTGCGATGAAAAATATGAGAGAGGGCACCGTTGCAAAAGACGACAGTTATACTTACTGGAAGGAGAGGAGGAAGAGCTTGTAGAAGAAGGTGAACCGGAAGAGGAACCCACAAATGAAGAACCAGTCATTTCAGTTCATGCTCTTGCCGGATCCAATGCCTACCACACCATGAGAGTGCATGGTTACATTAAACATAAACTGGTAACAATCCTTATTGATTCCGGCAGTACCCACAATTTCCTTGATCCAATGGTGGCCAAAAGAACAGGATGCACTATTCACCAAACCAATCCCCTTCCGGTGACAGTTGCTGATGGCACTAAAATCTCTAGCACGGCGGTATGCCGACAGCTTCAATGGGTTATGCATGGAGCAACATTCGAAACAGATATGCGGCTATTATCACTAGGAGGATGGGACATGGTGCTTGGAGTTCAGTGGTTGGCAAGCCTTGGACCCATTATTTGGGATTTCCAAAACCTTCGTATGGAGTTCACTACAAATGGAAGGCGGCATGTGTTAAGAGGCGCTACCACTAGACCCAACAAATTACTTGGAGCAGAAGACATGAATCAGACCTTGAGAAGGTCTAATCATGCTACTGTTGCTCAATTGTTTTTTATACAACCCATTCCACTTCTTGAACAGGGCGATACCACACTCCAGAATGAATACAGCTCATGGATGGGCCACCCTGTTGAGGCTCAAATGGTTACAACAACCAATGGTAACGTCCAAAAAGCCAACACACACACCGACCAGCCCCAAAGGGGTACTGAGGACGGGTTGGAGGCAGAAATTGAAGCAATCCTAAATCAATATGCTGATGTATTTGCAGAACCAAGTGGGCTGCCCCCATGCAGACCTCAAGATCACCGAATACCCTTGAAACCAGGCAGTTATCCCACCAATGTTCGGCCCTATCGATATCCTTACATTCAGAAAAATGAAATAGAGAAGATTGTACCGGAGTTATTGGCAGCAGGAAGTATTCAACCAAGTGTAAGCCCCTTCTCATCACCAGTGCTATTGGTTAAAAATAAGGACAACACTTGGCGAATGTGTGTGGATTATCGAGCGCTGAATCAGGAAACCATCAAAGACAAGTTTCCCATACATGTCATTGATGAATTATTGGATGAACTCGATGGAGCCCAATACTTCTCTAAGTTGGATCTTAGAGCCGGGTACCATCAAATAAGGGTGCACTCCGACGATATACACAAGACGGCATTTAGGACTCACGAAGGTCATTATGAATTCTTGGTCATGCCCTTTGGATTGACCAACGCTCCTTCCACCTTTCAAAGCCTAATGAATGAGGTATTCAAAACCCATCTTCACAAATTTGTGCTTGTGTTTTTTGATGATATTTTAGTGTATAGCCGCAGTTGGAAGGACCATCTTCATCATATAGAACTTACCATGGGTGTCTTACAAGCCAATCAACTCCGGGTAAAGCGCTCCAAATGCCAATTTGAACAACACAAATTAGAATATCTTGGCCATATTATTTCCCGACATGGAGTGTCTACAAATCCGGCCAAGGTAGCAAGCATGGTTCAATGGCCCAAGCCCACCACAATCAAGGCCCTACGGGGATTCTTGGGCCTAACAGGCTACTATCGTCGTTTTGTACGTGACTACGGCAAGATCAGTCAACCACTCACAGCCTTACTAAAGAAGGACAATTTTCAATGGAACCCAGAAGCCGACAAAGCCTTCAACTCACTCAAGCTAACCATGAGTACAACTCCCGTCCTTGCTTTGCCCAACTTTGATAAAACCTTTGTGATTGAGTGTGACGCATCCGGCACAGGATTGGGCGCAGTACTAATGCAAGAAGGGAGACCTATTGCCTTCATTAGCAAGGCCTTGTCACCAAGGACTCTTGGTCTCTCCACCTATGAAAAAGAGATGCTAGCAGTGGTTTTTTCAGTACAGAAATGGAGACATTACCTTCTTGGTCGTCACTTCAAAATCAAAACCGATCATTTTAGCCTGAAATACCTGTTGGAGCAAAGGATCACTACCCCAATGCAACACAAATGGCTTACCAAGTTATTGGGGTATGACTTTGAAATCACGTATAGATCCGGTCAAGAGAACAAGGCGGCAGATGGATTATCCCGTCAATTTGAAGAAGGCATGCATATCATGGCTATTTCAATGCCTATAACACAATGGATGGAGGAACTATCTGGGCTACGGATCCAACAATCCAACAACTCATACAAGAGCTACAAAGTGATCCTACAAGCCACCCAAAGTACACATGGGAACATAACCAACTACGATTCAAAGGCAGATTATGGCTTGGATCAAACTCGTCACTCAAGGCACGGGTTCTCTATGAGGCCCACGATAGCTCAGGTGGGGGACACTCAGGGGTACTAAAGACCCTCCATCGGGTCAAACGAAGCTTCTACTGGAAGGGAGTTCGTAAAGATGTTTGTACTTATGTTGCAGAATGTGATACGTGTCAAAGGAACAAGACTGAAAATTTGGCTAGTCCGGGTTTACTCCAACCCCTGCCGATCCCAAGCCAACCTTGGAGTGATATCTCCATGGATTTTGTGGACGGACTACCCCGGTCTAAGGGTAAGGATGTCATATTCGTGGTAGTGGACCGCCTCACTAAATATGTGCATTTCATGACATTAAGCCATCCCTATACAGCCATGGACGTGGCTCAGATTTTCATGGACAACATTTTTAAACTGCATGGGCTACCAACCACCATTGTAAGTGACCGGGATGCGATTTTTACAAGTAAGTTTTGGCAAGGTTTGTTTCTCATTCAAGGTACAAAATTGCATATGAGTTCAGCTTACCACCCTCAAACCGAGGTGGTAAACCGTTGTCTAGAGCAGTATCTTCGTTGCATGACAGGAGACCGACCCAAGGAGTGGGTCAAATGGCTGCCACTAGCTGAATGGTGGTTTAATACTTCGTTCCATTCATCTACCAGAATCACGCCATTTGAGGCAGTATATGGTATACCACCCCCAACTCACGTATCAAATGTAATGGGCGAATCGAAGGTAGCAGCAGTGGAAGCAAGCTTAAGAAGTCGTGATACAATAATACGACTACTCAAGGAGAACCTTCATCAAGCCCAACATCGAATGAAGCAGGCTGCCGATAAGCATAGAACAAAACGAGAATTCCAAGAGAATGATTTCGTTTATTTGCGCCTGCAACCGTTTCGACAAAGTTCGGTAGCTCTAAGACGGAATCAGAAACTATCTCCACGGTTTTTTCGACCGTTCCGGGTATTGAAACGAATCGGTAAAGTGGCATACCAGCTACAACTACCAGAAGGCTCACATATTCACCCGGTCTTTCATGTATCGTGCTTGAAGAAAAAGGTGGGTAAAGAGGTAATGGTATCCACTACATTGCCACCAACAGATGATGAAAGAAGACATAAACTTGAGCCAATCACAATTTTGGACCGTCGAGTCGTCAAAAGAAACAACCGAGCTATAACCCAAGTACTGGTTCAATGGTCTAACTCCTATCCGGAAGATGCAACATGGGAGGTTTGGTTTGATTTTCAAAAAAGGTTTCCTGATTTCAAGCCTTGGGACAAGGCTTATTTCAAGCAGGAGGATATGTTATGTCCCTAATAAAGATGGTGATGTGGCAAGCATTACCATGCACAAGAGGCTTACGTCCATAATAAGATGGTAACGTTACCATGCACAAGAGGTTGTTGGAGAGATTCCTGGCTGGGAAGAGATAACGGCTATGAACAGCCCAAGAAGGAAGGTAACGTCTTAGAGAGAAGTTAGGGAGGGTCAACTTAGAAGGTTAGTCTTAATGGTAGTAATCCTTAATAAAAGATCTGTGCTTAGATTGGGGAGGAAGATTGTTTTGTAAAGCCTATAAAAGAGGCAATAGTATAGAGGAAAGTATCGAAGAATTTGTATTGAGTCTTGTCTTTGTAAGAAGGTTTCCCCCTAGAAGAGGGACTTGCTTAATAGATTGCTGTCTTCTTCCTTGTTGTTCTTATCATACAATTATGAGAAATGCCGATGTCATGGTTTGACCACGAACCTGGAGGGTGGATTATTTGACCACAAATCACCCCATCTTCAACACTTGGTAGATTAACTGGTCTAGTGATGTTGGACATGTTAAAACAAGTAAAAAGATTCAACTTCTCTATTCGGGATTGCATATTTTGGTGGCATCAGTCATGACCATTCAGCTTTGTTTCAACACTTTCAACCTACTTGGAGAGACCATTCGGCTCTGTTTCAACACTTCCAATCTATTTAGAGAGAATCAATGAGAATGTTGCAGAATATGTGGAATCTTTTAATCTGCATTTTATTACAAAACCATGTAGCACCTGTCATTGAAGCAAGCTGGAAAAGTAAGTGCAGTGTACCTTCTCCTTGGACGAGAAGAGTGTTAGTTCGATTCTAGTTATGAGACAAGGTAAGCATACTTAAAAGTTCATGTATCAGATTTATCTGTGATGATTGCAGGGAAGACAAAATAACGTCTGCTGTAAATATCAGTTTTGAAAAGCAAAGTGTATTATCATGTGAAACTAGATGCGTCTGCAAACAGGTTTATTCCTTCATCATGAAGCAAATTATCTCTAAACGTGGTTCTACAAACAAGTTTCAACAGGGAATGTGATGTTAAACCAGATGGGGCTTCACAAAGATGGATAATTTCCAATGGACCTCCCAAATTTGGCTCCAAGGAATTAAAAGCAAGATTGTTATAGGTCTTTGCCACTTTTTTCTTTTTCTTTTTCTTTTTTTTTCACTTGGTTCCTTATCTGCTTAACAAGAAAAGAGAAATATCAAAGTTCAAAAAACCGTATATATGGCTAGTCACAGACCTTTAATCACTTGACCACTACCAAGTTCGAACTCAATTGGGTCACCCCTCTCAAAACTGGAGTCAAAAACAGTTCCATCAGTGAGTTTTCCCTGCCAAAAGAAGTAGAATCAGCTAAAAAATGAATTTCATGAATCAGAAACAGTTTCAATCAATTATTACCCATTTGAACTTGTTCACTTTAAGTAACCTGCTAAGAAGAGACCACTTGATAATTTGAAAGCTTTCTAGAAGTTGGATTCGATATAATTTCACACAATGATCAGAAGACATTCAACATATTTTCCAGACCAAGTTTTGTGCTTCAGAACTTCAGATCACTAGTACTAGCTGGGTGCACATACGAAGAAAGAAGTAGACAGGGAGGGAACGATTCCCAAGTGGCGCCTCACAATATATATATATATAGTATAGGTTCCTACCCATAAAGGCAACATCATGTTGAATTCAGGGTTTTCCATTTTGATGCCACTGGGCATGCCGCCTAGGACACGAGGTGTGCCGCCAGATCATTGGAAAAATAAAAAAACACAAAAAATGATTTTTTGGCATTTGGGGAAATTTTGCTCAAATCAAGCGAAATTTCAATTCTTGCCGACCAAAAAAATTAAATTTCTTTTTTTTTCAATTGTTACCCCCGTTTCGCTCGGCATACCGTTGCGTTTCGCCAGCGCACCACCAAAATGGAAAACCATGGTTCAATTCTCATTTTTCACTTTTTTTTTTTAAATTTAAATGGCAACACCTCAACCAGGTGTCCTTTTGGTTCATGTCATTCCCAAATCCGGAGGCTAAGGATGAATGGATGAATTGATCCAGAAGTTGTAATTTGTACTGTTCTTTCATCAACTAGAAGATATAGAATACGGTTTCAACAACAGATCCAACTTAAAGAAGGTTTTGGCAATAGAGAGAAGGTTTTTACAACTTTAAAGTACGTGGCAAGAAGAATATGAAATTTGGCTGAGAATTGCAGACAAGCTTAGGGGTTTCTAGTCTTCATTTTCTTCGCAAAAAGAAGAGGTGGTCCAAAAAAGGAAGTGGTTTAGAAGAATAGGCGAGTAAAGTGCATCAGGTTAACTGGCATAAAACCTGAACAAAAATTGTCAGTCATTATGCTATAGGCAGGAGTGTGGAGTGAAGTGGTCTGTTTTTCAACACCTTGTGGAGGTGTTGAGGATCCAATCTATACTAGAATCACAGAAACAGGGGATCAAAGGGAAATTGTCAAAGAGATAGAAATTTTAGAAGAATGCATTCATAGGTTATTTAATGGTCTCAACTAAAGCTGGAAACTCGTGGAACATAGTGTTAAGAAGAAACCTCCTAGATTGGGAAATAGACAAATATGAAGTGGGCCAGGAGGACGATGTTAGGAAGTAGATGAAAGAGAAATCAGGTTCCTTCACAGTCAAATCAGCATTTCAATCTATGAGTCTTATAGGAGGAACTTTCAAAGGGAATGAAGAGGTTTGGTCCAAACTTTTACCAAGCAAGGTGTCTTTCTTCGTATGGACGGCTACCCTAGATAAGATACTAACGGTAAACCATCTCAAGAGTAGGGGATGGTACTTACCAAATAGATGTATCATGTGCAAGGGGGATGAAGAAACGGTTGACCACTTACTTGTTCAGTGCAAAGAGGTATGGAAAATATGGAATGGGATCATAGCCAAGTTTGGGATCCCTTGGGTTCAACCAAGAAATTTTGGCAAGGTCTTGGAGTCTTGGGGAGTAAGAAAGGGGAAGTCCATAAGGAATATGGCTTGGAATATCACGTTGGCAGCAATAGCGTGGGTGATATGGGGAGAAAGGAATAGAAGAATATTCAGAAATACATAGAGAAATGTGACATTCTTGGGCAAAAAAACCTTCAGCCTAATCCAAAGATGGTTGGTAGTTCATATTGCAATGGATGACATCAACCATGAGGATTTTATGGAAAGTTTATCCTTTCTAGCCTAGCTAACCATGGGATGTGGAAAGGATTTGTCTTTTCTAGGGTTGGGATTGCTGTTTTGAGCTATAATCCTTTGGTACACTGTCTGTGTACTCAAATCTGTATTTAGATTCTCAATTATTAATACATTGCTACTATTTACTGATTAAAAAAAATATATATATCTCAACACTGGAAACACTTAAATCAATTCTATCAAATAATAAAACAAAATGGTTTAGTAGTGTCTAAGCCAAAAATTGTTTTATTTCAGACAAAAATCAAATTCTTAGGACATGTAATTCATCAGGGCAAAATTAAACCAATCTAAAGATCACTTTCTTTTGGTGATAAATTTCCCGATGAAATCAAAAACAAAAAACAATTACAAAGATTTTTTGGAAGCTTAAACTATGTAACGGATTTCTTCCCAAATCTCCGCTAATCTGTACAACTGTTAAGAAAAAGGCTAAAAAAGAATCTAGGTCCCTGGACCCATGAACACATAGCAATTGTACAGAGGATAAAACAAGAAGTTAAACGGTTGCCATGTTTAACTTTACCAAACCCAAATGCACCCAAGATTGTTGAAATCAAAAATTTTTATTACGTGTAGATTGCAAAACCGCAAAAAGTGTTTTACAAAAAAATGTCAAAAATTTAGCTTCAAAACAAATTTTTGCCAGGTGTCAAGCAATTTTAAGTGTCTTCGATTTTGATATAGAATATATTAAAGGAGATGGCAATTCCTTGCCTGATTTCTTGACTCGTGAATTCCTACAGGGCCAAGATGCCAAGACAACTACCTACAACGTGGCCTAAGCTTAGGCCTGGAACCCAGCCAGCTCAACAAAACCAATCAAATACAAGTCCATATACAACCCCTCAAATGTATGCTCAATCCTCTAGCCCAAGGTCAATTCAACCCATAAGCCAATCTCCAATTTCCCAAGCCTCTCCAAGAATACCAAGCCCAAGTCCAAACCAACCTAGTATCCAGTCTAGACAATATTGGTTTGATCAAACAAGAGAAGAAAATTGAAAAATTCAACTTATTCAGCAATCACAGCAATTGTCTCTTCAATCACAACCATTCAAAGAAATTGTGAAAAAGAAATCAAAAGGAAAAGAAGTTGCAAGAATTTCAAAACCTATACAACTTGTGGAGACCTCTTCTGGTCCTACACCTTTAAAATCAAGTAAAATATTTTCTTCAAATTATTTACAAAAATCAAAAGTTTTACCAATTTGTACAATTGAAAAAAAAACGTTTTCACCCTTATCCAGATCAGTATGCTCAAAACTATTTTCAATTTCAAAATGAATTTCCAAGTGGTTTTTCCAATAAAACCCAAAAATATTATGAGTTCATCCTGGTTGACACATGATCTGTCCTCCTCAAGCATTACACCTCAAATGGACCAGATCCAACCATAACCCATTCCACATGCCAAATAATCCAAGTCCACAATCTCACCACATGGGCCGGACATCCAAATTACTCAAGAAAATTCAGCCAAGCTTTTGAGCCTCAATGTTACAATTACTGGGATTACTGTAAGGTCTGGTACAATATGTTTTTCCTCAGGCCTACGACCCATTCTTGGCTCATTTATTTTCACAAACAATTTGTAGATACTGTTCCCGCCTGGTTTCTTGAATGGTGGACCTATTTCGGACCCATTCCAGATAATCTCCATCCAACAGTTGAACCAGCATTTGCCCTGTTCACTAATCAGTTCAAAAGCCCAAAAATACATCTTCAGAGTTTTCCTCAACTATTCCATTATTATATCAATTTTAAATTATCATGGATCCTAAGCTAGGATTATATGATAAATCCATATGAACATTTTCCCAAATTATCAAGACAATTCATGACAAAGTGGTGGGACAAGTTTGATGCTTCCCATGCAACAATTGAACATGTAAAACAATGGCTTCATAGTCAAGCAAATCAAAGGACCAGAACAAGAACAGTTTTTTATGATCAAGTCACAGATACAAGTTGGACTGGCATCAACAATGACCAAAGAACAGTACAAACAATATCTTCAAGCTGCCCTTGAGGCATTGGACAAAGACAAAACCAATGATGAAGAACAAGAATCTGTCGGGAATTATGATCCGGATGACCCTGAGGATTTTAATGTAGTCCTGTAATCCTCAGGAGAACGACAATGAAAAAATTTCAAGATCAATGATGGATTCAAGAAGACCCAGATAGATTTTAAACAAATTATAAAATTAAAATTTTCTGGAAAACGACAGGTTACAAAAAATTCAAGAACCAAGATTTATGATGCAAACATGATACAGTAGTGATGTCAAGGATGATGCAAGCGTCCACCTCAGCATGACGTCATCAACATTGGATACTGCTACAATAAAAGTCAAAAAGTGCTACAGTAAATGACAAGTGTCCATGGTTACTATTCGGACTCCAAATTTTTATTTCAAGTCTAGAGGTTCCCTTTATCTATATAAGGAAACCTCCTCTTCATTCCAAACCATCTTGGATCTTCCATATCTCTTCTTCCTTCAAGTTCTGATCAACCAAAACCTCCTTCCCTCTTTCTCAATCTCAAACCTTGAAGACTCCTCATCCAAAACAAACCAAGTCAAGCCTTGTTTCAAAGCCGTCTTGTAAGTATCCATTATCTCAAAACCTTTTTCAATTCCGTATGTCTCTCCAATCTTCTACCTTTCGTCAAAGAGTCTAATTTTTCAATTATGGTTTTTTTTTTCCAAGTTGTAATTGTAGTTTCAATTTCAAGTTTGTAAGTCAATTTTATGTTGTAATTTTATTTTATCAATAAAATCAAAGTTTGTTCTTCAATATCAATCACACCTGTAATCACACACATAGTAGATCTCATGGTTGGTGCTATGGTCGAGAACCATAGATCTGCTCACGAAGGCCGGCTCTGCCGCCTATCTTAAATTTCTTTCAAAATCTGAAGATTAAGTCAATAAGATCAATCTTTCAAGATCAATTTATGGTCGGCTCTGCTGCCTTCTAGGAACTCTAGAAGTACTGAGACAAATCAACAGACGCCTCCTGGCTTGAGATATGTACTTATGTTCAACAAATACCGCCTACCGGGCTCTGCCGAAGTATAACTTTCGGATTTTCATCCGTCTGCGATTGAAGGCAACCTAGGGGAACTAACTAGTATTTGGAAAGTCCCTTCAATTGATCAGATCTATTGATCTGTTTGATCTGATCTAAAGATTAATTTTCAATTTGTTTAGTTTATCATTTCAATTTTCGTTGTTTATTTCTTATTTACTTGGATTATTTCTTCCTGTGTTTATTTTAACGATCCTAAACGTAGTGGTATCACTATGTCTAGGATCATTTAAATTAAACACACCAAGAAAATAATCTAGGCAAATAAAGATAAACAGCGAAGATTGAAATAAACTAAATAAATTGAAAATTGATCTTCAGATCAGATCAATAAATCTGATCAATTGAAGGGACTTTCCGAATACCAGGTAGCTCCCCTAGGTTGCCTTCAATCGCAGACGGATGAAAATCCGAAAGCTATACTTCGGCAGAGCCCGGTAGGCGGTATTTGCTGAACATAAGTACAGATCTCAAGCCAGGAGGCGTCTGTTGATCTGTCTCAGTACTTCTAAAATCCCTAAAAGGCGGCAGAGCCGACCATAAATTGATCTTGAAAGATTGATCTTATTGACTTAATCTTCAGATTTTGAAAGAAATTTAAGACAGGCGGCAAAACCAACCTTCGTGAGCAGATCTATAGTTCTCAGCCGTAGCACCAACCACGAGATCTACTTTGCGTGTGTACTTACAAGTGTTTGAGATTGAAGAAAGAAACTTGCTTTTATTGATAACAAAACAAACTTATAACATAAACTTTGATTTACAAACTTGACATTGAAACTACTATTACAACTTGAAAACAAGAGAACATAATTGAAAAACTAGACTCTTTAACGAAAGATAGAAGATTGGAGAGACATACGGAATTGAAAAGGTTTTGGGGATTTAGGATACTTACAAGACTTGGCTTTGGAAGAAGGCAACAAAGCTTGACTTAGTTTGGTTTGGATGAAGAGTTTCAACCTCTAGATGAAGGGCCTCAACGAAGGTCTTCAAGGTTTGGACTAACTACTTCTTGGTAATTGAAGAAAAGAGAAGAAGGCTTTGATTTGATCAAAGCAGAGGGATTGAAAGAAGAGAAGAGATGGAAGATGAAAGTTCAAAGATGGTTTAGAATGAAGAGGAGTTCTCCTTATATAGACAAAGGGAACCTCTAGACTTAAAATAAAAATTTGGAATCTGAATAGTAACCATGGACACTTGTCATCTACTGTATCACTTTTTGACTTTTACTGTAGCAGTATCCAATGTTGATGACGTCATGCTGAGGTGAACGCTTGCATCATTCTTGACATCACTACTGCATCATAAATCTTAGTTCTTGAATTTTTGTAACCTGTCGTTCTCCAAAAAATTTTAATTTTATAATTTGTTTAAAATTTATCTGGGTCTTCTTGAGTCCATCATTAATCTTGACATTTGTTCATTGTCATTTTCCTGAGGATTAAACCATTACATCAAAATCCTCAGGGTTCTGTGGGTCATAGTTTCCAACCAATCATCATTGTCTTTTTTGTCCAATGCCTCGAGGGCGGCATGAAGGTACTGTTTGCATTGTTCCTTGGTCATTGTTGACGCAAGTCCAGCTTGTATCTATAACTTGGTCATTAAAAACTGTTCTTGTTCTAGTCCTTTGATTTGCTTGACTGTTTGGGCACGAAGCCATTGTTTTACATGTTCAATTGTTGCATGGGAAGCATCAAACTTGTCCCACCACTTTGTCCTAAATTGTCTTGATAATTTGGGAAAAGGTTCATGTTCATCTTGATTTATCACATAATCCCAACTTAGGATCCATAATAATTTAAAATTGACATAATAATGGAATAGTTGAGGAAAACTTTGGAGATGTATTTTTGGGCTTTTGAACTGATTGGAGAATAAGGCAAATGCTGGTTCAACTGTTGGATGGAGATTATCTAGAATGGGTCCGAAGTAGGTCCACCATTCAAGAAACCAGACGGGAATGGTATCTACAAATTGTTTATGAAAATAAATGAGCCAAGAATGGGTTGTAGGCCTGAGGAAAAACATATTGTACCAGGCCATACAGTAATCCCAGTAATTTTAACATTAAGGCTCAAAAGATTGGCTGAATTTTCTTGAGTAACTTGGATGTTTGGCCCATGTGGTAAGATTGTGGACTTGGATTATTTGGCATGTGGAATGGGTTATGGTTGGGTCCGGTCCATTTGAGGTGTAATGTTTGAAGAGGACAGAACCTTTGTCAACCAGGATGAACTCATAATATTTTTGGGTTTTACTGGAAAAGCCACTTTGAAATTCATTTTGAAATTGAAAATAGTTTTGAGCACATTGATCTGGATCAGGGTGAAAAAGTTCTTTTTCAATTGTACAAATTGGTAAGACTTTTGATTTTTGTAAATAATTTGAATTAAATATTTTACTTTATTTTAAAGGTGTGGGACCAGAAGAGGTCTCCACAAGTTGTACAGGTTTTGAAGTTCCGGCAACTTCTTTTCCTTTTGATTTCTTTTTCACAACTTCTTTGAATGGTTGTGATTGAAGAGACAATTGTTATGATTGCTGAATAAGTTGAATTTTTCAATTTTCTTCTTCTCTTGATTGATCAAACAAATATTGTCCAGACTAAATACTAGGTTGGTTTGGACCTAGGCTTGGTATTCTTGGAGAGGCTTGGGAAATTGGAGATTGACTAGTGTGTTGGACTGACTTTGGATTGGACGATTGAGCATACATTTGAGGAGTTGTATAATGGCTTGTATTGGATTGTTGTTGGGCTGGCTGGGCTCCAAGCTTAAGCTTGGGCCAAGTCGTAGGAAGTTGTTTTGGCATCTTGGCCCTGTAGGAATTCACGGGTCAAGAAGTCAGATAACGAATTGTCTTCTCCTTTAATATATTCTATATCAAAATAAAAAATACTCAAAATTGCTTGCAATTTGACAAAAATTTGTTTTGAAGGTAAATTTTTTACATCTTTTTGTAAAACACTCTTTGCAGCTTTGAAATCTACACAATAAAAAATTTTGATTTAACAAATCAGACTAAAATTTTGAAATACACAAAACAATCGATAAAATATCTTTTTTGATTGTAGAATAATTTCTCTGTGTTTGATTCCATGTTCCACTTGTAAATTTGACTATTTGTTCTCTGTTATTATTGATTTTTTGTTTGAAAATTCCACCATAACCGTGATCAGATGCATCTGTCTCAACGATTTTTGGTGCATTTGGATTTGGTAAAATTAAACATGGCAATTGTTTAACTTCTTGTTTAATCCTTTGTACAATTGCGGTGTGTTCTTGGCTCAAAGGACCCGGATTCTTCTTTAGCCTTTTTCTTAACAATTGTATAGATTGGTTGAGATTTGGGAAGAAATCTGTTACATAGTTCAAGCTTCCCAAAAATCTTTGTAGTTGTTTTTTATCTTTGATTTCATCGGGAAATTTATCACCAAAAGAAAGTGATCTTTCGATTGGTTTAATTTTGCCCTGATGAATTATATGTCCTTAAAATTTGATCTTTGTTTGGAATAAAACAATTTTTGGTTTAGAAATTACTAAACCATTTTGTTTTATTATTTGATAAAATTTATTCAAATTTTTCCAGTGTTGAGAAATTGATGACGAAAAGACTAAAACATCATCAATGTATACAATTGTAAATTTGTCATAAGGATTGAATATATCATTCATGATCTTTTGAAATTCTGAGGGAGCATTCTTGAGGCCAAATGACATTACATTCCATTCGTAATATCCGAACGGAACTATGAATGTTGTTTTGTACCTGTCTCCCTCAGATATCTGGATTTGCCAGAATCCAAACTTCATGTCAAATTTTGAAAAAATCTTGGCATTATAAAGTCTTTGTAATAAATCAATTTTATTAGGAATTGAGTACCTAATCCATTGAAATACATCATTTAATGGTTTGTAATTTATTACAAATCTTGGAGTTCCTCTTTCTATTTCTGAATTTTTATTAACATAGAAAGCAGAACAACTCCAGGGGGATTTGCTTGGTCTGATTATCTTTTTATCTAATAGATCTTGAATTTCTTTTTTACAATATTATAATAAATCTTGTGACATTTGAATTGGTCTAGCTTTTGTTGGTATTTTGTCTTCAGTAAATCCTGGTTTATAAGGTAATTTAATTACATGTTTGTTTCTGTGCCAAAAAGCATTTGGTATATCCGAACAGACTTCCTTTTCTAATTTTTGTTTGAAAATTTCAATTTGTTGAGTTAGATTTGGATTATTTAATTGATTTTCTATATTTTGTGTTATATTTCTTTTTTAAGAAACATTATTTGTTTTTCTTTTCTTTGAATTAAATTTGCTTTATTCGATATAGACAATTGTTTTAATATGTCTATTTCTTTGGTTATTTGATGTGTACTAAAATTGAATTTGATTTTCCTTCTATATTTGTTTCTAGACCACTATCCGTTACGGTAAAGGGCTGGATTAGGGTTAAGAATTATGTTCCTAAAATTACTTGTTTGCTTAAATCTTTGACTAGAATAAATGGAGTTTTGAAGCAGATATTTTCATTGCAGATGTGTACGTTTGATAATTTGTAATTAATTTGTAACCTTGTTCCATTTGCAGTGTGTAATTTTTCTTTGGTTTTCTCGAAGTATTTGGATGGTACTAAATTACTAATCCTTCCTGGATACAGTTAAGATCGGCACCACTATCCACCAAGGCTATTGTTTGAAAACTGTGTTCTTGATTTATTACTAAATTAATCTTGATTATCCATTTTCTATAATTAACTTTTGAAATTATATCTAAAAATTGGTTATGTTCTGATTCTTCTACTTCTTGTGATGTGGAGGCTTCATCTTTTTCTTCTGGTATTTTGCTCATTTGATTGTAGGTAAGATGATTTTGTATGTTCATTTGAGTTTGTAATTGTTTGTTATATTTTTTAATTCTTTTAACTCTAATTTTATTTGGTTAATTTCATATTTTAAATCTTGTATGGTGATCTCTTCCGATGAACTTGATTTAGACCTATTCATAATATCTTTAAAATTGTACAAATTTTTTGTTTTGTCCACTACTTGTTTTTCTAAAAAATTTGTGTTTGGTTTGTCAAGTGATTGCCTAAGTTTTTGTAATACTAATTTCTTTTCTTTGGGATTTTGTATTTCATCTATAATATCTAATAATAAAGATTATTCTTTTGTTAAAACACAAATACTTGGTTTATTGCAACAATTTCCTGTACATAATTTTAGATTGTTTTCATCCTCAGATTCTGATTCACTTGAATTTGATTCTGTTTCAGAATTGATTTCATCTTCTTGTACTTGATTTATATTTTCTTCGCTTGAGTTTTCTGTTTCTGTTTCCTCTATTTCTGAATCTTGAACTATTAAAATCTCTTGCAATTTTTCTTTTAATTCTTCAGATAAATCTAATTCATTTAGTTTTTGTTTAATCTACATTTGTTTGCGTAATGACCTATTCTTCCACATTTGTAACAAACTCTATCTTTGCTAAATTCTTCTTAAATGGTTTTGAGGGCTTTTTATCTTTTGAAGAACTTGGTTTTTCTTTTTTATCTTCTTTAATTTCTTTCCTATAATGTTTTCTGAATTTTTTGTATCTTTTTTCTGGCCTATATGATTTTGATTTGTATGATTTGTAAGATTTTCTTGGTTTTGTTGATGGTGTTTTTATTTTTTCAAATCCAAATTGTTCACAAAAACTACCTAATTCTTTTCTTGTTGTTAGGTTGTCTTTCTTAAGTTTATTTTTTAATTGAATTTCAATACAAATTTCTAAGGCTTCAGAATTGATTGTTGATATTAAATCTCCATAAGTTAATTTGTCATATGGTATTGATCCTTTGTGTTGTTCTGCTAATTTGGTTTTAATTTTAGCTGATAAAACTTGAGGTAATCCGGATAAGAATTTCTCTTTCCAGAAGGCTTGATTACAATCTTCCCTTAATAATACCTTGGATAAAAACATATCTTTGTACTATTTAAAATCTTGTAACTTTCTACATCTAAGATTTAATAAAATTTCAGAAGAATTGTCTTTTAATTTTGATAGATCTCCTATATACATCTTGACAATTGTAAAAATTAAAGTTTCTACAGGATTTGGGATTTCTTGGTCATTTTCTGTTTTAATTGGTTCTTCGTTTTCATCTACTTTAATTGAATTAAAAATATTTTCTCTATCAATTTTAGTGAGATAATTATCCCACCAGTTTTTTAATTGTCCTATAAAACCTGCGACTAAGGCAGATGCTATTGCTTGTTCAGAAACATTTTCTTGTCTAATTCTATATGCTGTTGCTACCATTGTCATGTGTTTAAGTGTTTCTAAAATTAAGTGTTCAAACTTTCCATCTATATTCCATTCGTAGATTGTGTTTGGATGAAAAGAAGCTTGAGTGAATTGGGTTTTTTCTTCAAATTGCATATCTGGAAAACTTGATCTTGGATAATAATTTCTAGTGTTTTTCCAATTCATTTTGTTTACTTCTAATCTATCTTCGGATCTTTCTATTGTTATTACACTTTTTCCTTTGTCTTCCTCTTCTCTAAATCTTAATTGTTGTGGTGTTATTGGAATTCCTTGTGAATCTGGTATTATTAAAATTTGTCTTAATCTGTTATCAATTTCTTCTTCGAAATCTTTGCTTTTTAATTGAGTTGACAATTGTTTAAGGATTTCTGTTGGCCTAAATATTGGAGTATTTTTTTTATGTTGAAGGTGGAATTGTTTCTTGTTTTTGAATAATTGTTTCAATTCTATCTACTTGTTTACCTATTGTTTGTAAATATTTATTTGTTAAATTATTTTGTTCTATTACTTTGTTTATGCTTTTATTTGTTATTTGTTCTTTTTCATTATTTTGTATTTTAAAAGGTGCAGCTACAATTTCAGTTTTATTTACTTTAAATTTTATTTGTTCTTGTGGAGGATGTAAAGCGGTGATATTTTTGCCAGCTATAAACTTCCAAATTACTGTTTGGTTTTTCTAAGACTGAAAGATCGAAATTAAACCAGTCAAAGAAATACATATTTACTTGTAAAGTATTTAAAAATTCATAATATTTTGCTTGGATCTCGTCTCTTTGATCTTTTGTGTAATTTTCAAAGAACTGTTTTCTTTTTAATTTGTTTTTTTCGGAATAGAAATCTTTTCTTAAAAATTCTTTGTTTATTTGAAATTGTCTTTCTATTACTATACAACTAGGGTCTGTTTGGGGATCTTGCATTTGTGAATATGTTGGTGAAAGATTTGTATCTTCGGAATCTTTATCTTCATTTGTTTCTGGTTCATTTTGTTTGTAAGTTGGTTTTACTATGTTTGCTTGAGTTCTAATTCCTGTTAAATCTATTGTTGAAGGAATTGAAGAACATGATTTTCTAGAACTATTGTAAGATGGATTTTTACTAATTTGAGGATTTTGACTACTTAATCCTACTTCTAAATTTTTTAAGTTTAATTTTGTCATTCTATTTGATGAAAACTTAATTTCTACACTACCATCTTCATGTTGAATTATTTGTTCAAGTTTTTTATTTTCTTTTTTGGGTGGTGGAATTGCTAGTTAGATTTCCCATTCATTGGGTAACCTAAATTCATTCCACTTAATTGTTTTTGGAACTATTACATTTGAATCTTGGGGATTTGGTTGAATCAAGTGTGTTTCACCTTTTGGACTTGTAATCCTTACTAAAGGATCAGCCATTGTGATCATTGCTTTGTAATGAATCCTATATATGATAGCAAACGGAAGAGAACCTGGAAGCATATTATATCCTGAAAATTTGAGATTTAAGACTAAAGATTGCATTATTCCTGGATCTGTTAAAGATACAGAAAAATTGGGAAAAAAATTGAAGTAAATTGGACCATTATACAGACTTGATTCTATTATTCCTAAAAGAGTCTCTTAAGCATAATAAAATTGCAGTATTTAGACCTTGTCTTGTTAATGGTTTGATCCCTGCACAACCGGACTCTCCTGTTAGAGCGGGAGGTAATAATCACCGAGCTTGATCCCGAGATTACTTCGGTTTTTACTTCTAGGGGTTGGGAACCTTTGCTCAAAAATCTTCCTGCACCCCAAGCCATCCTTGTTCGGGAGTTCTATGCAAACATGTATGGTTGGTCCCTTACCCCTCCCGAATTCAAAGTGTATTTTCGCGGTCAAACAATTTCCATCACCCCTGATGTCATCTCTCAGATATTAGGGATACCCAGAGTGCTTGAGCCTCGATATCCTTACCATGAGGCCGACACCCCTTCACCTACTCATATGGCATCTTTTGTGTGCAACAGTGCTACCCCTTTCCGTGGAACACATCTAGTGGTTGATAATATTCCAACTCATCGGTCGGTTGTTCTTCGGATTACGAGCACCAACATATGCCCAGTGGGTCATTTACATACCCTCCCACTCGGGAGACTTAACTTCTTTTATGCATTACTCCAAGGTCATTCAATAGACCTTTCTTCCCAAATGGTTCGTTTCATGCTACACATTGTAATGAACATCAAACGGAAGCGAAAACGTATATATCCTTACCTCATTACCCGACTCATGCAAGGACTTGGCATAGTAATCCCAGATATTGAGCGACCTCTAGTGCTTCCACCGTCTATTGGGCCCACAACCGTAGCACAAAGTGTTGCGCATACTAATGCTGCTACTCGGGCTAGTGCTCTTCGTCCACGTCGTCAATCATCTTCCCAAGCTGGAACCTCCCATTCTGGTTCATCTTCGGCTGCTCCTTCATTTGATCCACCTGCCATTATGGATTATTTGTCAAGGATTTATGAATTCCAGCAACAATCGCGTGTAGAACTGGCACTGATCTGATCTACCCAAGAGACGCAAAGCCGGCAGCTTTCAGAGTTACAGGGAGCAGTGTCGCAACTTCAACTGCACCGTAACGAGGATGAAGAGGATGAAGACGAGGATGATGACGATGAAAAAAGTGAGGCAGACTGAAGCAGGGAGGGGGGCAGAAATTTTACTTTTTTTGTCGTGGCTTTGATTTACTGTATTTTGCGGCACTGCTCCCTGTAACTCTGAAAGCTGCCGGCTTTGCGTCTCTTGGGTAGATCAGATCAGTGCCAGTTCTACACGCGATTGTTGCTGGAATTCATAAATCCTTGACAAATAATCCATAATGGCAGGTGGATCAAATGAAGGAGCAGCCGAAGATGAACCAGAATGGGAGGTTCCAGCTTGGGAAGATGATTGACGACGTGGACGAAGAGCACTAGCCCGAGTAGCAGCATTAGTATGCGCAACACTTTGTGCTACGGTTGTGGGCCCAATAGACGGTGGAAGCACTAGAGGTCGCTCAATATCTGGGATTACTATGCCAAGTCCTTGCATGAGTCGGGTAATGAGGTAAGGATATATACGTTTTCGCTTCCGTTTGATGTTCATTACAATGTGTAGCATGAAACGAACCATTTGGGAAGAAAGGTCTATTGAATGACCTTGGAGTAATGCATAAAAGAAGTTAAGTCTCCCGAGTGGGAGGGTATGTAAATGACCCACTGGGCATATGTTGGTGCTCGTAATCCGAAGAACAACCGACCGATGAGTTGGAATATTATCAACCACTAGATGTGTTCCACGGAAAGGGGTAGCACTGTTGCACACAAAAGATGCCATATGAGTAGGTGAAGGGGTGTCGGCCTCATGGTAAGGATATCGAGGCTCAAGCACTCTGGGTATCCCTAATATCTGAGAGATGACATCAGGGGTGATGGAAATTGTTTGACCGCGAAAATACACTTTGAATTCGGGAGGGGTAAGGGACCAACCATACATGTTTGCATAGAACTCCCGAACAAGGATGGCTTGGGGTGCAGGAAGATTTTTGAGCAAAGGTTCCCAACCCCTAGAAGTAAAAACCGAAGTAATCTCGGGATCAAGCTCGGTGATTATTACCTCCCGCTCTAACAGGAGAGTCCGGTTGTGCAGGTATTGACGAAACCTCGTTTGTTTATGCCTACAGTCTCTTTTCTAAAGTTTTTTGACTTAATAAATGGATTTTTTCATGTTCATTTGTTAAAGAAATTGTTTGTTCTATTATCTTAATTGTATAATCTGAAATAAATTTGAAACTACCTTTTTTGTATACATGATCAACTGGTATTTTGGGAATTATCCAATTATTTAAATCTTTTTATATATTTGTTAGATTATTTTCTTTTACGTTTAAAGTTTGACCCAGATTTAACGTTTTCTGAGACATACTTCTCCTTAGATAGTTCATAAGGGTATTTTGGTCTTTTAACTTCTTCCTTAGGTATCAGTATCTCTTCTCCCGGACTGTCAACATTTTACGCCAAAACACGGCCACATCCTCGGCCTTCAAACGGCTACGAGACTTGGGGTCAGTCAGAGTTAAGATACTTCAAACTAAGAAATGATTAAAAAACTTTAAATCCTTACTATCTTTGTTGAAGAAATGGCTCTGATACCACTATGTCTATATATATATATATATATATATTTTTTTTTTTTTTGGTAGGTTCACCCCATTGTGGGAATCCAAGGACACACCGTGAAGGTTTATGTGATGGATCAAATGGTTTAGATCATTGGTCTACAACCATGTGGCGTGTGCCAAAACATATATTAGATGCCATCCAATACAAATCTTTATTTATTCCAAGGGCATGGTTGATAACAATTGACTAATACTTAATCTGATAAATCTTTTTTAAAAAGGACAGTTTTTTAATTTTAGTTTTGTAATTTGGTCTATAAAACTTCAGGTTCATCAATTCTTCGTATTTTTTTTTTGATGAAAATGATTTTGTTGTCCACAAAGCTTTCTACATCTCCAGTAGCTTTGATAATTTCGCAAGATCAAAATAAAAATTTAGCAATCAGATTATTTAAAAACAAAACATGCTAAAGCATTCAGAAGTATGTTTGATCACTATCCAAATTTAGTTTGACAATTTTATATGATTGGTTTAAATATAATAAATAATTTCACTTAGTAACTTTTCTCACTCTCCCACATTGCACAGAACGTTTGCTAGTGCAATTTTAGGAAAATGACTACATCATATGAGGAAGAGAGGGATAATTTTTGCAGAAAGGTTATAGTAGTAAAGTATTGAATTCCATCCAAAATTGGAACCCTTGATCTTGAAGATGTTCTTATGGCTTAGTCGGTAGGATGCCATTTTAGCATGTAAAATTTTTTTCATCCGTGTCCAGTTTCAGTTGGATGTTCCATGCAGAAGAGATCGTGAGAGGTGTATGGTGTGGAGATAGTCCTTTGATGCAATGGTTTCCTGGTATTTATGCTTTGGCTAGATGTTGGATTATTGACATATGAGTAGATACAAGATTGAGGAGATCTCATGGAGTGTTTATCTTCGATATCCCCCTTTTTGATAGGGAGGAGGATTCAACGGCAAATTTGTTTTCCTTGCTTAAGCGTGTGAAGAATGTGGTGGTTTGAAAGTTAGGAATTGTTTACTGGAAAATAATGGGGTACTATCTCTCTATCTTTCAGTCCATGGTCCAAGGAAAAAACTCAGTACAATTCGTTCAAGATGGTTTGGAAGTATCTGGTTTCACTTAAGGTGGCTTTATTTAGGTAAACAGCTTCACTTGACAGACTCTTTCCTCAAGGAGGATTATTAAGTTACAAGGGTGGTTACTCCTTAACAAGTGTTTTACATGCAAAGAAAAGGCAAAATAGATGCACACCTTCCGCTAAATTATAATGTAGCATCAAGATTGTAATTCTCCTTTTTGAAGATTATACCACGGGTTGGAAATGATATAAGATATTTGGGTTTGAACTATGTGTCCAGCCACTGTGATCTGTTTGAAAATGTGCACCTCATTTATTTTTCAAGAAACACAAATGATGATAAAAAAGAAAGTTCTCAGCACTAATTCTGAACAATGTGAAAACAAGGCAGACAAATGCAGCCATGTAATTGAACTTCGGTTAATGAGAAATAAATTTCATAGTGGAGTAAGAATTTCCTATAAAAAATTCTTTTGGAGAATGGCGTGATAAAGTTCCCTTATAATGAGAAACAAGCACAGAATCATGGGAGAAACACATGTAAAAAAACGCAGGAAATCAGGTCTTTCATGGATTTCTTGTTTCTAGGCTTTGCGGAACTTTTTTATCACGTTTCTCATTTCCAATTTTTTTGCTTTATTTTATTTTATGGAAATCACATAAATTATGTTGACCACCCACAACCTTCTAAGACTAATCTCCCTATACCCACTAATCAAGAAGAAATATAAATTTTAAGTTGTACTATCACATACCCGGTAGTGTACTTTGACTCTGTCACCTTTGTGAGCTTGAATATCACAAGCTTCTGGTTTATACTGTAACAATGAAAGAAATATCAAATTTGGATATATGCAAGAAATAAACCTCAAAAACGGAATACTACAGATATATACTTAAGGTTCACCGTATCTTAAATATGCATATATAGTGCATTGCTTATCTATCCCAGATTACATACTATGCAGTGCCCTGGAGTCTGAGAGAGACAAATAAAGCACAGGAAAATGCCAAATAGATACTCTTGGACAAAATGAATAATGTTATGCCTTTTACAAGTTTTAGATGAATGTGATTTGTGGTACAGCAATTTGATGCTTAATTATCTGTTAATTCTCTATTGATGTGATAAATAGCATGTTGAGTAGAAAGATGAGAAACGTAATTTTATATAGTCCATTTTAACGCACGTAAGCTTTCAAGTTTCGGCCCAAGAATTTCTCATGAGAACTAAAAGGCAAAAACCAAAAATAAGTTTCGGTCTATGTTCATTTTAACATATTAAACTCAATTTACAACAAGATGCGAAGCATCGCTTCAGTCTCGCCTTTTTTTTTCCTAAGCAACACATAGGAATCACGATCAGAACCAGGTCTCATACAATGACCGTATAAGAGACTGACAAAACGGAAATTACCTTCACCCCAATCTGTAGCTCCGTAACATCGCCAGATTTCTTTGAAGAAGCTAAAAAGGGGACAGAACGAAAAATAAGGAAAAATCAATACGACGATTGCATCAAAAGAGTCTAATATTGATGAGTTAATCAAAGTGCTTCGTTAATGCCCAGATCTACTTATTTCCAGCCACAAAGAGAAGATATTAAAATATAAATAAAATTATTTGCCGATCAGATCAAACAGAAAGACAAAGATAATTTTGTTTTCTGGAGATCTACAGAGCAGATGGATCAGTACAGATGCCAATTAGAACTTTATAATACCTGAAGTCGTAAAAACTAGAAGCGTTAACGCTAAAGCGATCGCGAATAAACAGCAAAAGTTTATCTTCGCCATTCTTTCTCTCTCACTCCCAGAGGGCCAGATCTCGTTTTATCTTTTGTCGATCGCCTTCTCATAAAAAGCTAAGAGTACGGCCAGTAATAGTCAAAACTATCACTCAGCGTTTCACTTGTAATCGGCGTGCCAATTATTCGGGTCGGGTTGTAAAAGCGTGGAATTTTGCGACCCTATATCAACCCATGTCCTAATCTATAGGCAGGCTCCGGCCCACCCGAATATGTTATATTCTAAGAAGTTTAGTATAAAGCATATAATATAATTTAATATATTTCCTTATAATATAAATATATATGTATATATATAGTTTATCTATTAATGATAAGGGTATACTAATGCAATGGCGGAACCAGGACTCCAAATCTGAGGGGGTAAACATTATTTTCAATTAACACTTCTCATGAAATATAGAAATTTCAATGAGTTGGGGGGACAAACCAGAAATTTTAGAGGGGGTTCTCATGAAATATAGAAATTTCAATGAGTTGAGGAGGCAAACTAGAAATTTTAGAGGGGGCAAAACATAAATTTTAATTAAAACATATAATATATATTTTTTTAATTAAAAAATAAAAGCTAGGGAGGCACTTGCCGCCCCCCCCCCCCCCCAGCTATAACGTGGTTCCGCCACTGTACTAAGGTAGAGTTTGAATTTGAATTGAGGCTGATTGGGCTAAACCCTAACACGCCCGTAACCTCTCTCTTTTTTTTTCTTTTTTTTTTTTTTGTGAAAGAAGCTTTATATTCTCAAGCATCATCAACAAGAGGTAAATATATACAAGGAGGAGACTGAATACGCACACATGAAAAATTATACAGGGCAAAGTTTGCCAAGGTATCTGCTACTCTATTACCTTCTCTAAGAGTGTGGGAGAACAAGAGACGAATATAAAAAATGATGCCAAGCAGCTTCCATGGAATATTGTAAAATCCCAGATTTTATTAACTAGACTAATTGTTTAATAATATGCAGGGGATGAAATTTCAATTCAACCCAGAGGAGTTCAAGATGAATCGGAGATGACAGGAGAGCCTATATAAGGTGAGATCATGATTATTGGCTAAGTATTAATTTAATTAAATAATTATTGTTGCTATTGTTTATGCTAGTAAGAAATATGAAGGGAGAATAAAAGGGGTTGGTCGAACCCAATGATAGTGGGTTGGCCTAATGATTATTTGGTTTAAAAAGTAGTGGGTTTAAAGGTTTAGTTGTAAATTGGTTTAATGAAGGAGGGGCAGTTAAGTAAAAGACTAAATTAATAAACAAACCTAGTATGCATGAGAAACCCACGTCCAACTCAAATTAGAATCAGCCGTGCATTTCTCTTGCTTCCTATTTTTCTTCTCCTAGTTGCCTTGTGACTAAACCAAACCCTAAACCACTGATGGAGCTGTCTTAGAGAAGGAAAAGAGAGGATTTTCGTGCACAAAGAACTCAGGTAAGAGCAAGTAATATCCAATTTTGTTTTGGAGAGAAAGATGTGTTGCTAGATTCTGTGAAACATGGGAAAAACACCGGAATGATTTCCCCTCCGTCAACACACGGGCTCAACGTAGAATGGGAGAGTCGCCATCATTCAGATTTTCGAGTGTGAATGGACACCAAAAGATTCAAAAAGAGCTAAAAGGCAAATTCTAGAGTAAAAATAACTCTACTTGAAATCAAATCCAGATATGGGTAAGGGAATTAGATTATAAATGGGGGAAGGTGTTAGGCACCCCCGTTCACCCACACAAGGTGGTTGCCAAGTGTTGTTCATGCTAAAAAATAAGAAAGCTTGCTAAAATCATTAAAAACCTTGAAAAAGGACAAGTGTATGATATCTTCACATGAAAATCCAAATGAATTTCAGATCCTCTTTTATGCCAATATCACTTATGGAATATCACCAATAGATGGAAATCAAAGTAAAAGTTGCACAAAACCAAGTTGAGTCAAATCCGGAAGATTCGATAAAAGCAAGAACCATTTGTCTTGAAATCATTCAAATCCAATTTAATTTGAATCAAACCAAATTCATTTGAAAGATTATGATAGATAGAAGACTCATGCAAATTTTCAATCCATTTCGATTAAAATCCTAGGAGTTATTCTCCTTTGAAATCTGCTGCTGGAGATAATTAAAAGTGATAAGTGGGCAACTTTGGAAAATAATTTAGAAAAATCGGCTCAATATAAATCCATGAAATTTGGTGTGAGTAAAGTCTGTATGGCCATCTTTCAAACAAAACTAGCCTCATACAAAAATTCATTCGGATGCGCCTTGGGTGGTCTCCCGAACAGGCCCCGAAGATCACAGATTTGCCCAGAAAAGTGCTGTTGAGCAGTTCTGGGTAAATCTGTTACCCATGTGTAGACACCTGATTTTTGCACCCCTAAAATGGCAAGAAATGAAACTTTTAGTCAAACCCTGAGGGGGTCAAAAAATTGACTTTTGATTCAAGACAATTTGGCCATCAAACTTTACATCATTGAAAAGAGCATTTCGACACGGTTCTAACGCAACTGAGTTTGCTGGAATCGGAGTCCAGGTGAGAAAAATATGGCCCGGTCAAACTTCCAGAAAGCAAAAAGTTGACTTTTTGCTCGGCCCCAATCCAACTGCCAAAATTGATCCCAATGGATAGGTGGTTCCGAGCTGATTCCAACGACACTAAGTTTGTTGAAATCGGAAACCGGATGAAGAAGTTATGAGCAGTTGAAGTTTCAGAAAAACTGCCTATGTGGCAAAAAAGCAGCAAAAGTGGACTAAACCAATAAAATAAATAAGATAAGAGTGTTTAGTAATATTTTAATAAAATGAATCTCGTTTATATAATAAAATAATCATAAAATCGAATATAAATCTTGCAAAAAACCAAATTGAATAAAGGTTTGAAATCCACACATTTTTAAAACGTGCGGGACCGTATTTGTATTACGGGCAAGGCATGCCCATATTTAAAGTACGGGCACGCTTCTAGAAGGAAACACGCGTCGCTGTACGGCGGAACACGCGTCCCGTACGGCCGAATCTGCGATAATTGCAAATATTCGTTTTTCGCCCGTACTTGAATTACGGGCAAGGCACGCCCGTACTTGAAGTACGGGCAAGGCATGCCCGTACTTCAAATACGGGCACGGAAATTTTGCCTATAAATAGAGAGGCCACCCCCCTTCATTTGGAAAAAAAAAAAAGGGTCCTCTCTCCTGGCCATCTCCCTTGTCCTCCTACAGGTTGCCTCGACCAAATGCTGCCATCATGCCGTCACTCCAATACCCAAACCCTTTCTTATCCCTAAACTACCCCTAGGTTAGTTGGATCATGCCAACATCATGCAAACACCATCTTTAGTTTAACTTTCAAAACCATCACCCAACCAAACCCTTTTTCATCCACCTTGAAATATTTGGGAGGACGCGGAAGCGCTGCCCGAATCTTCGGAGAACCACCAATCCAACAAAGCAAGATAATTACATTGTAAGTATATCATTCTCTAATTTGAATAAATTTTGCTTATACTATCCTCTTCTTTACTCCTTTTTTATCACTAACTTGTTTGCTGTTTTGGATGACATGAGAGATGCCATAGGAATTTAGAAGTAAAACCATTGCTAGAAATGAAGAAAAGAAAGTGTTTTGCTTTTAAGAACAAAATGGTTATTTCTAATCCTTTAATATGGAAGGATCAAGCTTTTTCTTAAAGACACCTAATATCCCCTGTAAATCATCCATTTCCCCTCTTAAGAAGTAGCTATGAACAACTAGCAAAGGGGTTGATCTTCCAGCAAAGAACCCAAGGAGAAAGAAGAAGAAAAATCAGGCCTTTTAGGCCAATTGAAGGCTACAAAGGAATTCGAAGGGCCTAGAAGCACCACTGAAGCTGCCAGAATACCTGAGAAGGCCACGTAACTGATCCCAGAAAGAATCGGCGGCCAAAATGCAAATCTGAAGGCGCCCGTAAACTCAGAACGGTCCCGTCTGGACCGTGTTTACTTCACGGGCAGGGCAAACCGGATTCCATCTACGGGCGACAATGGACCGTATAGAAAACACGGTCCCATATAAATGTAACTTAAAAATGTAATTTCTTGGTTCGGTTGGACCTGATCCGGTCTAAGCCGGCTTGAACCACTCCCTTCAACCACTTGGGCTGTCTTAAGCCCATTTTTGGACATTGGGCCTAAATAGGCCCATCAAGATCCCTTAGGCCCACTAGTGGGGCCCATTTTAGATCGGCCCGTACCAGGCCTGTTTTCAATAAACAGGTCCGGGCCCCTTGACTCTTGGCTAATGGGCCAAATCCAAGCCCACTAAGCCAATGAAATGTGTAAATAAATAAAATAACCAAATGGGTTACCCAATAACCCAACTGGGCCCAAGGCCCAACCATGGCAATCCACGGGTCTTCCAATGGAACCCGGGTCCGACCCACATCACTTGAATAAATAAAAAGATAAAATCAAATAAAAAAGGGATTCACACCTTCAGAGGGCCCCACCAGACTTAACAAGGCAGCATGCTGGTCTAGGAAAAGGGTGAATTGACTCAAAAACCAGGGAGACCCGAGGGACCCGTCAGACCGACGGGGCGGACCGGGGTGTCTTTAAGACTTCCCCGAACCGTAACCGAGGACTTAGCTAGATCTCTAATAAGCCGCAGACCAGACTTAGACCCGGATAGGACAAACCCGTGTCTGCCTGCACTCTCAGGCAGTGGCGACTCCGAATGTCCCGAGGCACGCACTAAAGGTGCGCCCGGTGTGCGATCTAGGCCAGGTTTAGGTGCGCACAGCTTGGCGACTCTGCTGGGGACCCCTCAACCCAGTCGGACCCTGGTTATCAAATGAGTCAACTTAGGAGGATATAGGCTAATTTAGGAAGTACTTTTTGTCCAACCTTAGTAAGGTATGGAACTCATGTAATTACATGATATTGGGGGATCCTGTCAAACGGACATGATAATCGCCTAAGGTAAGTGGTTTTTAACAGGGACCAATGTGACCCGCCCACTTACCTGGGGATCCACCCAAACCTTGTATTACATGCTGTTCTGCACTTTTACTATAAATGTGACATTAAGGAACCCTTTGTTGGCCCTTATCCGAGAATCACCCGAATAGACACAGCACTTGACTCCACTGCACATACAAACACCTCACTGCACCGTGAATGAATTTTTTTTAACTGCATGGAGTGACATGCACGAGGGAGACTGCATGGATGATCCGAACTGAATGCTGTCTGAATATCTGAATGCTCTTCTTAACCAAAACCTAGATCTCTCTAGCAGCCACCCTTCTTCAATCGAGAAACTTACTTTTGGGATGGTATTAGCTCTACGCTCCCGTGGCTTGCCGGGGAAAGTAGGGTAAATCCATCTCCCCAGGTTTCTGGATTCTTCAAGCGCCATTGGTTTCTTGCCATGGTACGCGAAGGGTCTAGTACTTGGCTCAGACCCTTGAAGGCAGGCGCCTTGGGCTGGGTATCCTTCCCCACCTATTACTTCTGATAAACCTTGATGCGAGCATGAACATGAATGAACAAATAAGGGTAAAATCAGTCTGGGGCATTAACCCCCATCTTCGTTGGTCTTAACTCTAATTAACTCGATTTAATCCTCGCATCCAAGTCGGTCTTGGTTCAGTCGAAAGCCGGCCAGATCAGATAGAAATGGGTCAGAACAAAGGCAGAAAAACCTAGAGATAGGATTTCAGCTCACCTGTTGAATGGCAAATTTGTACCCTCCTTTTGGGTTCTCAACAACCCTAAAGGAGATTCTCTTTTCAGATTTATTTTTGTAAATTTCGCCCTCGAAGGCAAGTTGTAAATATTGTTTTCAGTCCGACACTAGGGGCAGATGAAAGAGCAGATGAAAGAACAGATGAAAGAGCAGATGAAAGAACAGATGAAAGAAAAAGCCGGCTAAGATCTGAATGTGTTTTCCAAACATTTAAAGGACATAACCCTTAAAGACCCCATAACTTGAGTGCTTGGACTTGATTCTTGATTGCATAAACTACTTAGACATTGAGTTAATTTTTGCATATCTTGTTACATGCCTTAGACTAATTTAGAGTTTTTGGTGGAAAACCCTAAATTGACTTGGAATTTCAATCGGATAGTCGGCATGGCATCTTCATCCTCGACTGAGAGAGTTCGCTTCCCTAGGATAGAAAAGTGTGCCTTTGATACCCCTTGGATCCGTTCTTGGACAAGGCAATTGCAAGGAGATGAACAAATTCAGTGGGAACAGAAATACCACATGGGACAAACTTTGTCCCTGTTAAATGTGCCTATTAATTGGGACATGATCCAAGCAACCCTGCTTTTCTGGGATCCCCAATTTTCCCTTTTCAGGTTTGGGACTAATGAGTTGACTCCCGCAATTGAGGAATTCGAACTATTCCTCCGATTTCGTGACCATGGAGAACCAGCTAGGCCAAGTCTCAAAGATAGCTACAAGAATGAAGCTTGTACTTTTTTTGGCCTACCAAGAGGAGAATTCCAGACATTAGGAGGTGACCAAGCATTCACGCGGGTCTCTAAAACCTTCCTCGCTGAAAAGATAAGGGATAAAAAGCAGGAAAGACCCCGTGTTTGGTGGGACACCTTCACCCTCGTGGTTCTGTCACAACTCTTCTTTGCTACTGGGGGAGACACCATTAATTTGGCCCTCATGGAAATTGTGGACCAACTCCAAGTGAAATTCCGGATTGCACCATTAATCCTTGCTCAGCTATATCATGCCTTGACCATGACCAAGAACGGAACTAGGAGGTTTCAAGGATGCGCTCCTCTCCTACACATCTGGCTTCAAGATCACCTGATGGTTGCTGAACCTATCAGCTCACGTTATGGGTACGTCCGTGACAATGTCACATTGATGGCCCGAAGGGAGATTAGACCAGACTTACCCTCCAGAGAGGATTGGTTTGACCACTTTCTCCAGTTGAAAGGAGAAACGGATATAAGATGGGGAGGCACATTTGACCAGACATATACCCCCGTCATAGCTTTCAGGAAAAGACATTGCCTAGCCTTGATAGGCTTGACCCATGCCATGCCATACTATCCGGTTCGAATTCTGAGACAGTTTGGGAAGTCTCAGGGAATACCGATCAAGGATGAGGCGGAAGGATTAACTGGCCCACTTACATGGGAATTGAAGAAAAAATTGGTGAAGTGCACATACTCCAAGAGGACATTTTCATTGCATTCGACGTTCGTAATTACGAACAATGGATTGCTCGAGAAACTGGCCTAGACAGCCCACCTCCTCTCCATATCGTCACCTCTGACGATATCCCAGTTCCGCCCCCTGACACATACAGGGATAGGGTGGCCGAACTGCGGGAATCTCATTCTCGGATCCACCGTGCATACGTGGATTCCGAGCGTAAAAACAAGCAGGCCAATGAGGCCCTTCAACAGCAGCTTGACACTATGCGCAGACGCGCAAAAGAGGACCGACGTCTGCGGAATAAACTTCTGCGTGCCTTGAAAAGGCGAGACGTGTCCTCTCATTATGATGATGACCAACCTAGCTAGACTCTGGGTTTGTTTGTTTTGTTTAATTTTGAAATTACTTGTTCTGAATTTTGGCATTGTACTTCTTTTTCCATGAAGAATTTTGTGCTAGATTTAATAAAGTCAATTAAGACATCCCTCCAATTCCTTTTTCAATTTGGACCCAATCCATCAACTTCAAAACTTTCAGGCGATCTGAATAAAGAACTCGCCAAATCCTTTAACCCAAGGGTTCTGAATAAAGAACACCCAATTCTTACCAACTTCCCCATATTCAGAAACTATCAATTTCAAATTTGAGTCTTAAATCTTTAAGGGTTCTGAATAAAGAACACCCAATTCAAAATGTTCAGGCGATCTAAGTAAAGAACTCGCCAAATTGTTTAAATCTTTAAAAGCAAAGGGTTCTAAATAAAGAACACCCCATTTTTTTTACCAACTTTGAAACTTTCATGCAATCTGAATAAAGAACTTGCCAAAGGAATTTTTAAAACCCATAGGGGTTCTGAGTAAAGAACATCCCATCACTATCAACTCTCAAGCTTTCAAGTTTCAAGTTTAAGTCTCAAAACCCCAAGGTTCTGAATAAAGAACACCCAATCCCTTGAGCTCAGATCACACCCGTCTGATTTAAAAGATCACACGATCAGCCTATGGGGCACTGATGCCACTGGTAATTAAACCAAAAAATTGGCAGAGGATCGTCCTGGCATAGCATACCCCGTTGTGTGGCACCAAGGTCAAGCAATTAAGCTAACGACTAAGGTACGCTCGGGTATCCCTAGCCGAACTCCTAGGGCACTGAAGCCACTGGTAATTAAACCAGAAAGTTGGCAGAGGATCGTCCTGGCATAGCATACCCCGTTGTGTGGCACCAAGGTCAAGCAACTAAGCTAACGACTAAGGTACGCTCGGGTATCCCTAGCCGAACTCTTAGGGCATTGAAGCCACTGGTGATTAAACCAGAAAGTTGGCAGAAGATCGTCCTGGCATAGCCTTCCCCGTTGTGAGGCGTCAAAGTCAATGGTGATTAAACCAACGACTAGCTAAGACACGCCCGGGAACTACTAGCCGAAGTCAGGTGCTAAAACCATCAGAGATTAAACTGAAAATTGGTTGAGGTACACCTGGATGTTGCTGTTTAGCTCATCCCCTGCGGAGACTTAACATGGTCCAACCTTGTGATACTGAGCTCAAACCAACCTTTTAAACCGGGTTCTCTCCCTCAGCCGTTTGGCTAAAACAGACCAGTCTAAACCGGGTTCTCTCCCCCAGCCGTTTGGCTAAAATAGACCAGTCTAAACCGGGTTCTCTCTCCCAACCATTTGGTTAAAACAGATCAGCTTAGGGTTCTCTCCCCCAGCCGTTTGGCTAAAACAGACCAGTCTAAACCGGGTTCTCTCTCCCAACCATTTGGTTAAAACAGATCAACTTAGGGTTCCCTTTCCCAGCCGTTTGGCTAAAACAGACCCATCTAAACCAGGGTTCTCTTCCCCAGCCGTTTGGCTAAAACAGATCAGCCTAAACCCGGGTTCTCTTCCCCAGCCGTTTGGTTAAAATAGATCAGGTTCTAGATTCCCAGTCATTCTCAAAGTAACTCAAATAAATCAATCTTTAAATTCGTTTGGGTTCTCTTTCCCAACTATCTTAGGATAGTTAAAATAGATCTGTAATCATTAAAATTGATAATTTGACTGCATAAACCATGTAAAAATTGCACTAATTAATGGTTGCTTCAAGCAGGTACCAAAATTGCTTTCCGAAGCCCGTACTGTTAAGATCAAGGAAAAGACTTGAAATGGAACAGTCAAGGGAACAGACCTCGCCAGGACAGGACCAGGCAGAGTCCAGCCAGGCATAGACAGTGACTGATTTACAACAGAGGATTGATAGCATGGGTACCATCATTCAAGAACTAATGACAGAATTAAGAGAACTCAGGATGACTCCCCCTGCTGCACCAGTGACTCTGCAGCAACCAATTGCTCCACCACAGGCGGATGCTCCACCACCATACCCTGCGTACCCAGCTCCGTTGGTACCACCTCCACCTCCTCAAGCCGTCCCTCTTCCACAGATTATTGCACCTGCCCAACTGGGACAAGAAGAGGAAGATTGGTATAGAACACAGCAGGCCCAGTTTGATGAAAAGATGACAGCCACTAAGTCAGAGGTAGATGCTTTACGTGAAGAATTGAAAAGCCTACGACCCAGTGCGATCCCCATAGAGGCTACTTTAGACAGTCTCTGCTTCTTCTCCGATGTTCAACTTCCCCCAAAATTCAAGTGCCCTGACTTGCATCAGTTTGACGGTATCGGGTGCCCGTTAAACCACCTAAGGTCATACTCTGGAGATATGTGTCAGTATGCTAAAGATGAAAAAATTATGATACAATTCTTTCAGAGGTCGCTGACAGGAGCAGCATACAATTGGTTTCTGGGTTTGGATAAGACTAAGATCAAGAGTTGGAATGATTTAGCTGCCAAGTTCATCCAGCAATACCGATTGAACAGTCAGATAGTTCAGACCAGGGCAGAATTACAGAGGCTCTCCAAAAAGAATCAAGAGTCAGTGCGAGAATATGCCAAGAGGTGGAAAGAATTGGCGACCCTAGTCCAACCCCCACTACTTGAACAGGAGATGACCTCCTTGTTCATCGCATCACTTGGACATCCATTCTTTTCCCTGCTACTGGGGCAGAGCACTTCTAACTTCAATGACTTGATTCTGACGGCAGATAGAATTGAAGATGCAGTCAGGGCTGGAAAGATAGATGGCAGTGGCCAGGGCCCTACGCAGAGAAGAGCAGCAGCAGGACAAAGTGGCAGAAATCAGGGGCAAGAGCCTAGGAGGCAGGAAACTCAGGCTGTTAATTATGTACAGCCAACACAGCCTTACCATATCCCTCAAAGGCCTGAAGGCCAGGGGCAACCTATCAGAAGAACCAGAGAAGAGGCAGAGGCAAGGATGAAAAGGGTATTTACCCCATTACCTTATGCACCGGCCGAATTGTTGGCCACACTGCTGAAGAAGGGGTACTTACAGATGGTAAAGGCTAGGGTTAGGGTTTGCATGATGGTAAACATAAAATAATGTCTAGAGCCTACCAACCTTAACCCTAAGGCTATTTCCGAGATTTCCACTCCTTTAATGAAGGATATGACGGTAAAAAGTGAAAACTCTCGGAAAACCCTAATTTTGAGCAAAAAGCTTGTATCCGGCATGTCAGGTTGGACACAAGCAATTCTCTTTGTATCCGACATTATCTGTCGGATACAATAAAGATCCTTTGTATCCGACATTATCTGTCGGATACAATAAAGATATTTTGTATCCGACATTATCTGTCGGATACAAAAAAAGAAGCTTTTATCCGAATTTTAACACAGGTAATACTTATTTACATGTAATATCGTTTAAGTAAATGTCCTCGTATTTTTTAATCTCCATTTACTCAAGATATTACATGTAAATAAGTAAACACCCCCCCCCCCCCCCATTTGAATCCATTAAAAATAGTTCCATACCCAAATTCCAAGTGAATAAAAAGTCAACTTTCCAGTTCCAGGCTAAATTCCGGTTTTTCAGGTCTGGTAAAAAGATTCAATATGTTAAAACCAAGGTATTCGTCAAGATTTAAAATCTCAAAAAATTCTTTTATGCAATAACATGGCTAAAAACCTGATTACCGAGAAAAATTATCTTGAAATCTTGCTTTAAAAATTATTTCATTTTCTGGGGTCAAAAGTCAACAAAATTCAACCGGAAAAAGTTTGACTTTGCACAAAAGATTGAATTCGGGCCTTTTCCTTTACAGTTTTGGATTCAAATGGGTTAAGTATCTCAAACCCAATGCAAAGAATTGAAAATTCTAATAAAATATCTCTCCTTCAAGATTTATCAAAAATAGTGCACTTTTGGTGTGTCTACAGATTCTAAAAACATGATTTTTCTTAATCCATACGAGATCAAGACGTGTGAGATTGTTGGAGCATATTTGTGGTGATATTTCGTGGCTCTTAGAGAAGATTTAAGTTCCTAAAACCAGGTAAGTAGTCCCTTGACGCTTGCATAAAATCTAAATTCGCGTTTAGACGATATTCATGGTTATTCGATGTTTTGATGCGTTGATTTCGTTATTTATGATGTTTTATGTGTTGGGAATTGTTCTAGCATGTGTATAAAGTATTTTAGAAATATTTAAAATGGTTTTGATGCATTGAATATTTAGTTGTGAAATTTTTATTGAATTTCGTAAAGTTACGGATTTTTCACGTATCGGGTCGCTTGAGCAATCGCTTGAGCACCCATGTATATATTCAAAACCTGAGAGCAATTTTACCCAGATTGAACTACCGCTAGAACAGTCGCTCGAGCGACCTACCCTGAATTAACCGTTTTGTAAGGCCGATCGAGCGCCCTTGGCCGCTCGAGCGACCAGTCTGTCAGATTTTGGAAAACTTGATTTTTCAACTTATTTTTCACTACGGAAGTGTTTCTATCCAATTTTAACCTATGTACCATCAAGATTGGGGTATTTGGGAAGTGTTTGCATTGGCGAATGTTTAAAATTCAATTTTATAAAGATTTTGGGTAAATATTTCTAAAAATGCACTTTTATTTGATTCTATTGTTCCAACTTTTAACCAACGTTGGTTTTGTGAGTTCATACACCTATATTTGGGTGATATGAAGGTATTTTGTGCATCAATGGAATTGATACATATTCGAGACATATTGGCCTGTTGAAACCTGAAGTTTTGGACATATGACTTGTTACATTTTGTTTTGGTTTTGGGTCACTGGTGTGACAAGGCTGGTGCCTGATTTATTGTATCCCGCATGGGCGGATTTGGTTACAGATATGGATCTGTATTTTGGTAGGTGTTATTGAGAATTATGTCCATTATCCTGGTTGGTTTTCTCACTGTTGAATGGGCTTAGTAGTTATATGGATCCATAGAATAGCTAGTAAGTGAAATGTGTATTAGAGGGGTTTGAATTTTGTGTCTGAGGCATTCCATCATCTCGAGGATGGTACCGCTCTTGGATTGGTTGGTCGCTACGTAACCCACTCCTGGATTGGTTGGACTGTACATGCTAACTCATGGTTGGGTTTTTCCGGTAGTGTTGAATAACCAGACTGCAGGGCGGCTGGTCCATCGTAATTCGGTTAGGTAACATATTGGCACATGTCTACTCTCTTTATCTGGTATACTATTTCATGAGTCCCATGAGGTGAACAAATTGTATTTCTTTATTGTCTTGAATTCTTATTGTAATTATTTGGATTAAGCGTTGCATATTTTATTGTGGTCAACTATTTGCATGACTGCTTACTGAGATATTGTTTCTCACATTATTGTTTTATCGGTTTTGTTTTCAGATATTCCTGGGGAGGACGTTGCTAGGGTAGAGAATCCGGGAGATTACTGTGATTACCAGGAAGAAGATTATTTTATTCCTGTGTAGGTCCAGAAGGACGTGGAGAGACATTTACATTTATTTTCTTAGGGATTATTTTTAGTATTTTGTTTGAGGAGTTTAATGTTATTGGAAGGATAATTGGTATCTTTATTCCACACCCTTGGTGGATGTTATTTAGTTGAACCCTTTCTAGACTTTTTTGATGAAATATAAAAGGATTATTTTGGTAGTTTAATTCCGCGCTTTCTGAATGTTAGCACCTGATTTTTGCACCCCTAAAATGAAGAAAATAAAATTCAAACCTTGAGAGGGTCGAAAAGTTGACTTTTTGATCGGGTACAAATTGACCACCAAACTTCATACCATTGGAAAGAGGATTTCGATACGCTTCTAGCGTCACTGAATTTGCTCAAATTGGAGTTCGGATGAAGAAGTTATGGACTGGTCAAATCTAGAAATAGCAAAAATCGGCTTTCTGCAAAACTCCGAATTAGCTGCTCAATTGGACATCAGCAGAAAGAGCGCATTGACACAACTCCAACGCATGCAACTGAGTTTGCTGGAATCGGAGTCCCGGATAAGGAGATATGAGCAAAACTGGCTCCGGGACGCAACTTTGCACTTTGCTAAAAAGCCCGAATTTACTACCAAACTCTAGCTTAGTGGATAGGGAATCTTAACCTGATTCCAACGCCACTAAGTTTGCTGAAATCGGGTATTAAATGAAAAAGTTATGAGCAGCCAAAGTTCTGAAAAATCTACACCCATGGCAAAAATTGAAGAAAGGACTAAAAAAATAAAAATCTTAGAATAAAATAATAATATTTTGTAAATATCTAATAATTAAATTAAATCAAAAATAAAATGGAAAATGGAAAACGCATATGCCTTTTTGACAAAAATCTTAAGAATAAAATAATAATAAATCTTCAAAAATCTAAGAATTAAAGTAAATAAAAAAAAATGACAACCACATTCGAATGATATGCATGAGCCTAATGAGGTGGAAAGATAAGAATAAAAAATATTTAAGTTTTAGTTACATTAAACATAAAATTAAAACTCAGTCAAAAAATGTGATTAAAATTCATTTTTAGGTCATTTTTTTAACTATAAAAGGGGGCCACGCCCTCCCCCCATTCGAACGCAAGCAAAAACCCCTCTCTTCTCCCCCCTTTTTTGCTCTCTCCCACTTCACTCACCCCTCCCTTCTCTCTTCCTCCTTGATCTCCCCTCAAGAGAAGCTAGTCCCCCTTAGCCTCTCCCCTCTCTTTCTCTGCCTTTTCCATGTCCAACCCTTACCCAAGTGTTAGCACCTGATTTTTGCACCCCTAAAATGGCAAAAAATGAAAAGTCAAAACTTTTAGTCAAACCCTGAGGGGGTCAAAAAATTGACTTTCGATTCAAGACAATTTGGCCATCAAACTTTACATCATTGAAAAGAGCATTTCGACACGGTTCTAACGCAACTGAGTTTGCTGGAATCGGAGTCCAGGTGAGAAAAATATGGCCCGGTCAAACTTCCAGAAAGCAAAAAGTTGACTTTTTGCTCGGCCCCAATCCAACTGCCAAAATTGATCCTAATGGATAGGTGGTTCCGAGCTGATTCCAACGACACTAAGTTTGTTGAAATCGAACACCGGATGAAGAAGTTACGAGCAGTTGAAGTTTCAGAAAAACTGCCCATGTGTCAAAAAAGCAGCAAAAGTGGACTAAACCAATAAAATAAATAAGAGTGTTTAGTAATATTTTAATAAAGGAATCTCGTTTTCTAATAAAATAATCGGAAAAATCGGATAAAAATCCTGCAATAAACCAAATTGAATAAAGGTTTGAAATCCACACATTTTTAAAACGTGCGGGACCGTATTTACATTACGGGCAGGGCATGCCCGTATTTAAAGTACGGGCACGCTTCTAGAAGGAGAACACGCGTCGCTGTACGGTGGGACACGCGTCCCGTACGGCCGAATCTGCGATAATTGCAAATATTCGTTTTTCGCCCGTACTTGAATTACGGGCAAGGCACGCCCGTACTTGAAGTACGGGCAAGGCATGCCCGTAATTCAAGTACGGGCACGGGATTTTTGCCTATAAATAGAGAGGCCACCCCCCTCATTTGGACAAGCCAAGCTTCCAGGCCTCCACCCTCTCTCCCTCCTGATACACACCACGGCCAAACCATGCCAAATTGCTGCCACCCTCAACCCCAAAACATCCTAATACCCAAAGTACCCTTATAGGCCTAAAACTCCTCATCCTTTGCCTCCATGCATGAGCTACCCTCTCCACCTCTTTCCATTTCATTCTCATAAAATTGGGAGGACGCGGAAGCGCTGCCAAACTCACCGGAGAAATCATACCTAGCAAAAAAGAAAAGAATCACATTGTAAGTATATTGGATTTTATAATACTCTCATTTTCATTTCCTTTTCCAAGGTTTCCTTTAAATATTCTTGATGTTACTGACTCAACTACTGTTTTGAGCCCCATGAGGAGATGATACCAAAGTATTGGTCATTACAAGAAGGGAAGAAAAGAAGTGTCTAAGGAATGCTTTGATTAATTAAACAAATAACTTTTCTTTTTAAGTTTTTGACATGGAAGGATTGAACCCTTCTTGAAGTCAAAGAAGTATACTGTGACTTCCCACTTCCCCACTCCAAAATATGATCATCAATCACCCCAAAAGATGCTGGTATTCCTGTTAGAAGAAGGAGAAAGAAGAAGAAGGCCTTTTAGGCCAAATGAAGCCAAATGAAGCATCTGGATGAGTTGAAGAAATCCACAGAAGCTACTGGAGGTCTCAAGACGGCCACGGAATTGATCCCAGGAAGAATCGGCGGCTAAAATGCAAAACTGGAGGCGCCCGTAAACTCAGAACGGTTCCGTCGGGACCGTGGTTGCTTCACGGGCGAGCCTAACCGGAATTGGTCCACGGGCAAGGGTGGACCGT
The DNA here is from genome assembly GCA_947561395.2 of Buxus sempervirens. NCBI lineage: Eukaryota > Viridiplantae > Streptophyta > Magnoliopsida > Buxales > Buxaceae > Buxus > Buxus sempervirens. The sequence goes on from OX387192.1 coordinate 24,940,616, forward strand.
CTAAAAAATACGGGCGATTGTAAAATAATGTAAAAATTGTAATTTCTTGGTTCGGTTGGACCTAATACGGTCTAAGCCGGCTTGAACCATCCCCTTACACTATTTGGGCTATCTTAAGCCCATTTTTGGACTTTGGGCCTAGACAGGCCAATTAAGACCCATTTGGCCCACATGTGGGGCCCACTTTTGACTGGCCCATACCAGGCCTGTTTTCAATAAACAGGTCCAAGGCCACTTGACTCTTGGCTAATGGGCCAAATCCAAGCCCACTAAGCCCATGAAATGTGTAAATAAATAAGACAACCAAATGGGTTACCCAATAACCCAACTGGGCCCAAGGCTCGACCATGGCAACCCACGGGTCTTCCAACGGGACCCGGGTCCGACCCATTTCACTTAAATAAATAAAAAGATAAAATAAAAAAAAAGGGACCCACACCTTCAGAGGGCCCCGCCAGACCCAACAAGGCAGCATGCTGGTCTAGGAAGGGTGAACTTGACTCAAAAACCAGGGAGACCCGAGGGACCTGTCAAACCAACAGGGCGGACCGGGGTGTCTTTAGGACTTCCCCGGATCGTAACCGAGGACTTAGCTAGAACTCTGAAAAGCCGCAGACCAGACTTAGACCCGGTTAGGGCAAAACCGTGTCTGCCTACACTCTCAAGCAGTGGCGACTCTGAATATCCCGAGGCACGCGCCAAAGGTGCACCCGGTGTGCGATCTAGGCCAGGTTTAGGTGCGCACACCAAGCTCTGCCAAAACCCCACCAGCCCAAAAATATTCCCAAAAAACCCCTAGACTACACCTTCCCTCCTCACCTTCAATCCCTTTCAACCCAAAGAGAGGAGGTCCTTTTCAAGCCCATTTTGGAAAATCAACGAGAGTGCGGAAGCGCTGCCGAAATCTCTCGGAGAACCTCCACACCTCAGAACAAGGTAGTAATAGCACTGTAAGCCTCCCCACAACTTTGTATTTAACATATATAAGAATCAGGTTGTTCCGGCCACTTTTCTTTTATGTTCTTCTTAGCATTTATTTTGTTATATCTTTTCTAACTTGTTTGTTCTTCATTTGCACGCCACGATAGACTCCACGGAAGGCGGGGTTCTCTACACAAGAATGGGAGGAGAGCTACGTTGGTAAAATAGCTAAGGGATTTTATGAATAAGCTATGTTTAGCTGTCTTTATTTGATACTTTTTTATGGAGGGGTCTTTCCTCCTTAATATTCATGTTGTATCCTTAATCCCCTTTTCCTCACCCCCTTCACTTGCCTTGTTATTCTTATATTGATGTCTTTCTTTATGGTCATGCATTTGAGTGACAAGGGTATCTCATACTCACACACACCCTTTGGTTCCTTACTTGTTGGAATGGGTGATTGAGATGAGAGGTACCAGTGGCTTACAAAGCCATCAATCTCATTCTTTTGAAAAGAAAGAAAAAAAATCACTTTGGATACCAAACAGGGACGCCTAAGGTCCCTGTTTAGATGTTCATTTCGTAACAATAATGTCATCATCTTTGTTATTTTAAAATAGCCAAGAAGTAGCTTGTTTGGAGCCAAACAGGAGCAATATCATCACCAAAAGCAAGCCCTAGAAGCCACAGAAGTCACTAGACATCCCAAGAAGGCAGCCAAACCGATCCCGGCCGAAATCAACACAAAAATGTGAATTCGGAGGAAGACCGTATTTTCTGTACAGTCCAAGCATGCCTGTATTTACTATACGGTCAGGCCTGAACCATATTACATTCACGATTCAGATCAGCCTGTATAGTGAATATGGGCAGCTTTAAAATAACTTAAAAAATCAATTTATTTGCCCCGTTTGGGCTTGATCCGACCCGAACCGACTTGAATTAACCCAATGAGCTGCTTGGGCTATTCTTAGCCCACTTGTGGACCATGGGCCTAACTAGGCCCACTAAGTCTTCCTGGGCCCACCTACGGAGCCCACATATTCACCAGCCCAAACCATGCCTGTTTTCAACAAACGGGCCCAAGGCCACTTGTGTAGCAATTCATGGGCCCAGACCAAGCCCATTGAACCTTTTAACCTTGTGAGATTAGATAAACAAAACAAATGAGGGTTACCCAATAACCCTACTGGGCCCAAACCCAAACTTGGCAACCCATAGGCCTTCCAACAAGGCATGTATCCAACCCAGACGACTTAAGTAAAAAGATAAAAAATGAGATAAAAGGGGCCCACACCTCCAGAGGATCCTGACAGACCCAAGAAGAAGCATGCTGGTTTAGGAAATGGTGAAAATTAACTCAAAAAACCAGGGAGATCCAAGGGACCCGTCAAACCGACGGGGGCGGCCAGGGTGTCTTCGGACTTCCCCGGACGTAACTGAGGACTTAGCTAGATCTCTAATAAAGCCGTAGACCAGACTTAGACCCGGATAGACAATCCCTGTGTCTGCCTGCACTTCTCAGGCAGTGGCGACTTCGAAAGTCCCAAGGCACGCACAAACCAACGTGCGCCTCGAGTGCGATCCATGTTTAGGTGCGCACACTGAACAATGTTCTTATTTCCGCACTCTGATATAATAAATGAAATTGTTTAAGTCTGGAATAATGTTTTGGGCCATTTTCCCTAACGAACCAGATTTGGGTTTATGTGTTTAAATAAACCTGGATCCGGGGCATTACAAATATGACGCTGTGGATGGGTTAGGAAATGAATTATAGAGGCCAAGTCTCCTTCTAAAATAATAGGGTGGGAAAACACTCCCCTAACCAAATCCTAACTGTTAGGGGTGAGTTATCATTTAATCCGCACCATTGCCATCCCTTTTAAAGCATTTGCATGCTCAAATTTATTCACATGTTTGCGCATGCTAATAGCCTATCAAACAAGGAGTCGCTCCAATTTGTATATGAGCCAAATTAAAGCCTGTATATTATTTGTATTTAAACTTTGCTTTATTGTCTGGGGCTGATAAAAACAAGGTATTAACTTGGATGATTGTCCATTGGTATTTATTGCCCTCCACCCCACAAACCCTACCAGCACCCACCACCATCACCACCGCTATCTACTACTGTTGACCCCTCACTATCACCACCCCTACCAGCCCAACACCATCGCTTATCGCCACTACCGTCGTCGTTGCCGCTGCCACCCTACCAGCATCCATCCACTCCTACTACTCCAACCTATCATCTTACTGAAATATATATATTTTTTCTTCCCATTTCTCATCTCATCCAAACACTAGAAAGAAAAATAAAATCACTATTTTTCTTTTTTCTCTTATCTTATTTTCCTTTTTAGGTTTCCTTTTTTTTCTCCCCAAATCTAAGGTTCCAAACACAGCCTTAGATAATTGGGCATAGATTCAAGACCTCTAGTTTTTAGGGCACATTTTGAGGCCCTCGTAATTCTTCAAGTGTGCCTTTTGAGCCCCACTCATTATGGTTATAGGACACCTATTAAGCCCTCCTTAGATTTAAGAACAACTTCTAAGTTCCCAAGGTTCGGAGGACACTTCCCTTGTGCCTACGTTCATGGCTGCCTCTTAGATACCCTAGCTAGTTTACAAACATGGTTAAATATTGATATGACTCAAACATTTTATGAGTTCTCAAGGTTTGGGGGACACTTTTATGTCTCATATTCACTAGCTTTTCCCAAGTCCCCAATGCTCAAAGACGCCTTTTAAGTTTTACTATGATTTGAGAATCGGGCATGCCAAAAAGGCTCACCCAGCACGACACAGCACCACCTAGGCATGATTGTGTCGGTGCCTGCCATTCTGCTAGTCAGGCATGGCACAACCCAACCCATGCCCATCCGTGGGCTAGGCCATGTTGGCTCTGGTGGGTCATTTGGCCCATTAGACTATTTTAATAATACAAATAAAAACCAATTTATTATAAATTACACAGGGTATCATGTCATGTTGTCACATGGGGCCTCCGCATCTAGAGGTGGCAATTGTGACCCGTGACCCGCGAACCCGTCCGAACCTGCCCGGTCTTAAGCGGGTTAGGGTTGACTATTTCAATAAACGGGTTGGGTTAGGGTCATGAATTCTCAACCCGATCATAAACGGGTTGGGTTAGGGTTTGACCCCTCAACCCGAAATGACCCGATTACAACCCGTTTATTTTTTTGTATAATAGAAGTTTGGAAAATTATAATAACAATACTTGTGGTTATTAAATCTTTCTTCTTTTAATATAAATAATCACAAAGGATGAAGTGAAGAAAGACTTTTTACGTATAAATATTTCAAATTTCTTAGCCTCTACTAATATAAATTGACGCATTGATGACAAGTAAAGTCTTTTAAAACTTTATTAGTATGTTTTAATTATTTTCTTCATATTATTTTAGTTATATTTTAATGATTGTTGTGTTATTATGCTTGTTAGGTGTCCTTTAATATTAAAATGAATTATAAAATAGAATTTGTATAGAATTTGATATTAGAATGAATTAAAATTTTTAATTTTTAGTAGTAATTTAAATTATTTAAATGGGTTGGCGGGTTAGAGCGGGTTGGGATATTCCAACCCGTTTATTAAACGGGCGGGTTCGGGTTGAGTCTTGGCTCGTTAACCCCATACATCAACCCGACCCGAACCCGACCCATTGCCACCTCTACCCACATCCTCTCTTGCGCCCTGTCCTCCAATTTTACTGCACCAATAAATCACCTCCACGTGTGCTGTAGGTCCCACTGTTTCCTTCCAAATAGACGGCAATGTAACATCTTGTTAGAAACTTTTTTAAATGAAAAAAAAAACCTTAAACAAAAAAACCCAACTCGTCTTCAACAACAGAGTTGGGTTAGTAACAGAACTGGCAAAGACAGAAATGAAATACATCAACATTGAACAACTTCTCTTCATCTGCAAAAGCTTCAAACGACGTCTTTAATCCATGACTGAATGCTTTGGCTTCAACTTTGGGCTTGCAATCTGAAACAAACAAACCAAATTGTTGCAAAAGAGATGTGGTGGAGACGAAGAGAGTGCACTTCGGGACCTAAATTGTTCTGTCATTTCTCGGCTGTTGCAGTTCCTATTGATGGGGAAAGTTCAAAACCTAAATCAAAAGCATTAGTTTTCACTTGGATATATTAGTTTTCACTTGGGGTCTCAAGGAACAGACGTCAAGGGAAGTGAGACAATTGTGGAAGTGATGGGAGGAGGACTTTCGTGAGACTCGCGAGAGTTGGTAGATGATGTACTGAAAGATTGTTTCATCAAACACGACATGTATAAAAACCAGATTCATATTATCCCATTTTTACTACACCACTGCTTATGCCCCACTTGTCCTCATGGGTCCTACAGAAATTTGTATTTTTTTTTACGAAAGCTTTAAGGTTTCACTTTTGATATTTATTCAACAAAAAAAAAAAACTAAATAAAAGAAAACGAAGTTGTCTTCTCCATTTTGAAGAAGCAAACGTGGATCCGAAAAAAAAACTAGAGTTCTAATACCATGAGTTTTCAACCTTTTATTAGTACAGTTCCATAGTTATTGCTAATTTTCAGTCCATTTATCAAAATCTCAAAACCCTAACCATAATTTCTTCACATTTTTTTGGGTACCTTAGAGTCTTAGAGTGTGCGTAAGTGAACTAATAGCATAGGTGTGAGAACCTGAAGTCCCACATTGCTCAGAAGAGGAGAAAGTGAAAGTTCATGTATATAAGCTTGTGACTCTCTCAAGCAACGAGATCTTTGGGAGTAAAACCTAAAAGCAAAATTAATCATGAGGATTGGGGAGGAGAAAGTAACATAGGCCAAAGTGGATAATATTGTTACTAGTGGGATAAGGGTTTTACAAAACGCTATCAAAGCTAGACCTAACAGAAATGTGGGACCTTGAAATTATCTGGTGCATGTGGGTGAGCTCGGGTTAATGGGCTAACAGGCTATTGGAGTTGGCATGCTATTGTAGAAGGGATGTGCAACGCTTAAAAAGGGTGGATTGCAAGATCCCAACATCCCAGTATCCCACATTACTCAAGAGAAGAAAGAGAAGGTCTACATATGTAGGCTTGTTTTTGGAATCAAATCATCTACAGTTGAACCAGTAAAAGGGTTCAATTGTAGCCAACCTTGCTTGCCATGTAGGCAAGTAAGAGTCCTGAAAAAGTGAAAAACACTTTTTAATTTTTTAAATGGAGGAGAGAGAAATTTTCAGGACTCTTGCTTGCCTACGTGGTAAGCAAGGGATGGCTCCAATTGAACCTGTATAAGGGTTTAACTGCAGATGATCTCATTCCGTTAAATAAGGCCTTTTTGTGGTAAAACCCAAGAGTAAAACCGTAAGTCCCAGTGGACCAAAATGAACAATAATCATTGCTGGTAGGATTAGGGCATTACACTAGGGAATGAGAGCCTTGGAAAAGTTCCTAAGTTTCAAGGACACCTTTAGAAATCTCACATTTATAGTATGGATTTTAGATATTGAGGATGCATTGAGGAATTTCATCTAAAAAATCTAAATCACAGGTACGTGAGACACCTTTATACACACAACCTTAAAACAAAAAAATATAGGTAAAGAGGTTTCTTTTAGGAGTCCTAGTTATAAAGCTTGTACCCTATACCCAAAGGACAAATTGTAGAATTTCACCTCTAGTCATGATTAATAGTATTAAAAAAACAGCTTTCTTGACGTAATACCTAAAACTAAAAAAGTTTGGATGCACTAATTTATATGGGTACATCCACTTCTTCCCGTGTAGGATGCATTAAAAAACTAATAGGGAAAATTTATAAGCAAATCTCCTAGTTATTGGTGATTTTGGATGCACCAATTTAGAGGCCGTTTGGTAACTTTTTTTTAGAAATAGTTTGAAAACTAAAAACAGTTCCAACTGTTTTTAGGTTTTTGAAAACAAGTGATAAGAAACCCGTTTGGTAACAATCATTGTTTTTTGGATTTTTGAAAACAGGTGACAAGACACCCGTTTGGTAACAATTGATTTTAAAAAAAAGCGATTTAAGTTTTCAAATCAACAAATATACATTGTTATACAACCTGCAAACATGTTAAACTATAACAAATTTGCTATGAAAAAAGAGAAATCAAAATTTTACACTACAAATTAGGATAAATCCCATCAACTCCTTTCCCACTTATTGTCAAAACAACTCTTACACAATTTGCAGTCCATGCAATTAGGATGTGTGCAATTATTCTTTTTCTGTTTCACACCAAGATCAAGAATCAAGATGCAAACTGTTGCTAACATTTCACCACACATATCCAAATAAGCAAATACTACCGGACAAGCACATGTAGACGGAGAAAAAATGCTAGTGAGAGAGTCTGAAATATATTTTTTCCCTTCTATCGAATGTAAATATATGTTTTTTGGGGTTTGAAAATTGACCCCCTTTCAGATCCCAGATAACACAATTATTCAGACAGAAGAAAAGAAAGAAAAAATAAAAAAATGGAGATAAGAGAGTGAGAAAAGGAAAGGATTGATGGTGAGAGTGATCAATAAGCTTGCAGGCTATCTAAAATCTTTTCTCAATGACTTCCACCTGGTGATGCGCATTGAATCGAGATCATCAACTGCTCTTCTCTTCCCGGCAATCTTTGTGTGGACCAAATGGGGTCAAGAAAGAAGAAGATCAAGATGCAGAACCAAAGTCGAATGGGTTGGTAGAAGAGGTGGGTTATGTCCTGAAGAGTCTTTTTGATTCTTGTTTTGTTATTGACAGAAGGAGCAAGGTATGTTGGAGTAGGAATGGTGGGATTCAGGGGCAGAGCAGGGATGTTCTCCTTGTCATTGCATTCACAAGAACAGAGAACCTCCATAGTTGCTCGGAGAGAGAGAGAGAGAGAGAGAGAGAGAGAGAGAGAGAGAGAGAGAGAGAGAGAGAGAGAGAGAGAGAGCAATGGGGATGGTGACTGTGAGAGATGGAGAGGGTCTTACATTGAGAGAAATGCCTCTGATTTCTGCTTCTTCTCTCACTTGAATACCCTAATCATCCTCGTGAGAAAGATAAGTTCCATTGTCTTTGCGAACAAGAAAGACGAGAGGTTTTTATCGTGGATGAAAGAAATAAGTTATTACAAAATACCATCCAACAAAACACGATTCACCGTTTTCAGAAACGTCAATTTTTGGTTTCTAAAAACCAGGTTATTTTTCAACCGTTTCTCTGAAAAACGGTTTGAAATATTTTTCAACCAAACATGTTTTTAGTTTTCTGTTTTCTGTTTTAAAAAACAAAAAAACTATGTTTAGACATGTTACCAAACACCCTCTTACATGTTAGATACACATTTTTATCTACGTGATGCACTTTTTTTTCTTTTCTAAAAATGCATTATAAATCACCCTGTTATAAGATATTTTGGATTCATTAATTTATATATTAGATGCACTTATTTGCGTCTAGGATGCATTATGATTTAGCCGAATTACCAAGATATAGGCAATTTAGCAAACCCTTAAATCCCCCATATCTTCGCGATTTAACCAACTCAAAAATATTTTTTTTCACATAGATTACTTACATGCAGGCGATTTATTTGGTATGGTTGGAAAATAAACGTTTTTCGGTACAATAACATTTTCCAGTTAGCAAACAACCCCCTACGTCCAAAAAAGGAAAAAAATAATTGAAGAAGGAAACACCAAAAAAAACACGAGGGAGAGGGAGCTAAGTCCGAGAGTCCAACCCTCCCTAAAACAGTAACAAAAAACCCAGAACGCACAACGCAGTACATTTATAGCTCTCTCCCCCAAATTCCTGCAAAGCCCCCCATTCTTCACTTCGTAACGGTGGCCCCTTGCTTCTTCCTCCGTCAAAGGGGTCGCCTCCTCCCTCTCACTCTCTCTTTCTCCCGAAGAAGAAAGGGACGAAGATAAAATCTCCAACTCCATTGTTTTCAATCTTCCAAACTCAATTACAGAATAAGAATGGCAGAAATGGCGTCACCGGATCCTGAAGGAATCGACGGCGTTCGAATGACATGGAGCGTCTGGCCCAGATCCAAAGTCGAAGCCAGCAAGTGCGTGATCCCACTCGCCGTCTCGATCTCCCCGATCCGCCCTCATCCCGACATCCCCATTCTCCCTTACGCGCCTCTCCGCTGCAAGACCTGCGTCTGCGTCCTTAACCCCTTCTCCCGCGTCGACTTCACCGCCAAGATATGGATCTGCCCCTTCTGCTTCCAGCGCAATCACTTCCCTCCCCATTACGCCATGATCTCCGAAACCAACGTTCCGGCCGAGCTCTACCCTCAGTACACCTCCGTCGAGTACTTGGTTCCCTCAGGCGCCACTCCCGACGCGGCCGGTGCTCCGGCGCTTTCCCCGGTGTTCTTGTTTGTACTTGATACTTGTGTAATCGAGGAGGAGCTGGGGTTTGCGAAATCTGCTTTGAAACAGGCGATCGGGTTATTGCCTGAAAATGCTCTTGTTGGGTTCATCTCATTTGGGACTCAGGTGCAGGTTCACGAGCTTGGTTTCTCGGATCTATCGAAGGTTTACGTGTTCCGTGGTACGAAGGAGATATCAAAGGAGCAGGTTTTGGATCAATTAGGGCTTAGTTCTGCAGGGCAGAGGACTGCTCCGGGGTTCCAAAAAGGGATTCAGAATGGATTCACCAATTTGGGTGTGAATCGGTTTTTGTTGCCCGCGTCGGATTGCGAATACACACTTGATTCGGTCAGTTTGGGTTTTAGTTGTCTTTTGTTGTTCTCGATTGTTGATTGGTCTTTGTTTGTGATTGTAGATATTGGGAGTTAAGATAGACGTGTTAAACAAGCTCGAGGTGTTGAATGTATTCGTGGATTTGTAAAAATTTCAGGTATTGGATGAATTACAAAACGATCAGTGGCCGGTTCAACCGGGTAATAGAGCATTAAGGTGTACAGGGGTTGCTTTAAGCGTTGCTGCAGGTCTTCTTGGAGCCTGTTTGCCTGGCACTGGTGCACGTATAATAGCTCTTGTTGGTGGTCCATGTACCGAAGGCCCTGGCACGGTAAAACTTCTCCTTTTATGGTTTTTGTTAATTATTTTTTATCTCACCATTTATTGAATATTTAAACAAATAATCAATTCAAATCAGTTTCTAGTTGTCTATGCAAAGGTGCATTTTGGTCATTTCAAATGCATTTGGTTTTTTGTTTTGATTTATTTATTTTATATATATATATTTTTGAGAAAGGACAATGCCAACGAAAATGAGTCAATAATTGTTCTTTGTAGGAATGGTAGGTGTGTGTGTGTCTATATATATATATATATATATATATATTTAATGAATGGTAGAAAATTCCATTAGTTTAGGACACATGAAAACAAACAGTCTATCAGGAGATGGACTCAAAGGAACAAAAATAAAAACATAGCAGACCCAGAAGCATAAAAACAGTACTGACCAACAGCACATGACAGAACCATAGTAAGAAACAGTGCTGAACAGCATCCATGACAGAACTATAGATGTGTATGTTACATTACTATTTCTAGAAGATAATTACTATCTTTTAAAAGATTATATTACGTATTATTTGTAGGAAAGCATAACCTGTCTAATAAGTAGGTTTCAACTGATAGCAGTATTCAATATGTATTACTTATTTTCTTTCTGAAGTATCTTACCATGTTAATATTATGTAATATCTCATTCTGAGTGTGTGACTAGACATCTTGGTCATCGGGTTGTGTTATTTTGTCAACTGTGTGATGTCGAGATTGGCCATGAATGGTTTGATGTGGACCTTAAAATCAATTTAAGCTCTTAATCAGTTATAATGATAATGCGATAAAATATTTTATATAATGTTAGTGATTTCATATTTTACCATGTCATTTTATTGTGACATTTTAATCCTGAAGCAATTATGTTACTTATTGAAATGTTTCTCCTTTTGATTGATAGTGATGCTGCTGATGACATGTATGAAGGGTTCATAATGATAACTAGGATGAATATCCTGATGATGTGTTGCATGATTGGTGTACTGGGATAAAGTGTAGTGTTTCATTAACTGTTTCTATTTTTCATATGGTGTTAGTGATTTCTCTTTTTGTACTCTTTCTCTTGATAAATAATATCCATAATTAGCCATCAAAAAAAAAGCGCACGAGTACCAGTTGATGATGAATGTAAAGTTTTGAGTGACAACATGCTTACATTAAAGGTAAAATGAGTGTCTGTCTCTTTTACCAAGTTCTAAACCATTAACCTCTAGTTTTCTAGTTAAAACATTCCTGTCTTTTTATGGGACATCAAATTAATTGGTAAAATTTGATCAACTGATACATCTGGCTTCAAACTGTACTCTTTTTAACAATTTTAACTTTAAGATACCTTTCCTTGTGATGCTAATAGATGTTTTGGCTTATATAAGGTGTTTTCAATGATGCTAATGCATCTGGTGATTGATTGTTCCATTCTTCTTTTTAAGGGTGCTATTTTCTTGCTCTTCCATTACCCCAGTTGTTTTATTTCTCTTCAATATTCTGGCTTAATTGAGATCCATTAGTAATTGTTGTTCTAGGTAGACGGTATTGGTTACATTACCCAGCAATTTCAAATACCTCAATGGTTGGAATCTCCTACATAAATGAGTAGTTCAGGCTCTAAAAATAGTTTTCCATCCTGGCTGGGTTATCTGTTTTCATTTGCATCCTTCCTCTCTGGAGATTTGGGGAATGTGAAAAGTATTCGTTCTTACTTTTGAATTTTATAATATAATAATTGTAATTTCTTGAAATCTTATATTTATTTAATTTTTATATATTCTAGTGGTACTGAGGATTTTGATTATTTGTACACAGATTGTTTCAAAAGATCTTTCGGAGCCTGCTCGTTCCCATAAAGACCTTGATAAAGATGCAGCTCCACATTTTTACAAAGCAGTCAAATTCTATGAAAGCATTTCAAAGCAGCTGGTCAGCCAGGGCCATGTTTTAGATCTATTCGCTTCAGCGCTTGATCAGGTTTGGATTTGTCACTCTTCTCAAATATGAATTTTGAGTTTCACCATTTTATGGCTTATGGTTCTTGCTATAGTCATATACTCGCACAACGGATTAGTAGATGTTCTGATGATTTAATGGCATCAACTTTATCGCTGCTCTGTCAAGCAATAAGTTATAGGATGCAGCTTACTTATAGAGATCCTTGCGTGAGTGCTGTTCAACACATTCTCAGATGTTGACAGAGTCAAGGTTTGCTTATTTGGCTTCGTTGGGCTTTCAGTCCAGTGGCTGAAATGAGATTCAATGGAAAATCCTGAATCATACAAATTGATGAAAAGTCTTGATTTGGATGAGATTTCAAGTATTTTGCCCTTTCTGAAAGTAAAAAAAATAAATTTTTGAAAAAAGCAGCGTTTCATTGCGTTTTGTCCATTTCGTCCAAATTGAGTGGAATTTTGCCCCTTGTTTTGCATTGAGCTCAGCATCTCGCTCGGTTTAGAATCAAGTGAAATACCGCCATGAAATGTCCCACCGGGGAGTAGCTTGAGCAAAGCGTCGACAGCGTGTCTAACTGTAAACACCAGACGGTTGACTCCCTCTATTAATGCCTTTGACGTAGTTCGACACTGATCCATTGACTTCTTCAATGTTGATACGTGTGTCAACATAGTTAAAGCACTAATTCATGTGCCAAAACATGTTTACATCCCATTTTTCATGTATGACTGTCCTCTTATTCTTCCTTCTGGAAGTTAATGAAGAAAAGTATGGTAGTTTATATATTATACGAAATTGTAAAAATTTAGTTGTTATGGGAATTGCTATAAGTATAGTAGTCATGGTTCAAAGTATAGGCCTGTATCGTGGGATACACACGATACGTATTGTGTATCGTGCCAATGCGCACGATACACTACTTCATTTCTTTAAGCTAGCTTTATCCTGCAATAAGGCTATCATATCGACTGTGTCGATTAATAAAGTTGAAAAAAAAAAGAAGAAACATAAATAGAGAGAGGCGGGGGGTGGGGGTGGCGTACCTAGTTTATTGTCCTCACTTTTGTCTCCACAGTTCATTGTCATCTCTAGTTCTCTTGAAGAGAGGTCTCTTTCCATATGAAAGAGAGAGAATGTCTCCTTTTTAGAAAAGGGTAAGGTTGTCTTTTACTAATCATGAAAATGTGCAAGCCCATTTTGGATGCAATGTGAACAAAAAGGCTATAGCCAAAAAATTTGCTTCTTTGCTGCATTCCTGCAATCCTGCTTAAAAAGTTATACCAAAAATTTAAATTCATGTAAAAAGAATTATCAAAGTAAGCTTAATTTTGGTGTCCTTTGGAAAGGGGAACTTTTGGGAAATTTAAAACCATATCCACATTGACAGTTTTGTATGGAAGCTGATCTTATGAATATTGAAGAGGATATTAGGAGAGATGGGTTCTTTATTCCTCCACTTTTGATTTGTTATAATCATGCTTATGGCTTCCTGTTTAGATTAAGAGTTAGAGATTGCTTGAAGGTGATATTTGAGACTTACAATCAGTAAAACCAATTGTGAAGCTTTTTGGAGACAGACCTCATGGTGTGATGTCAGTTCAACCATTAAATTTTTTCATGGAAATTTGGTGTGCTAGTCATTTTCTCAAATGTTGACCTGGTAAAGAAGAGACTATTTTCATGTAATATTCTTAGTAGTATTCTCCATGGCATTCTTTTACTGATGACTGAATTTAAGTTGGAAAAAACTGGAAAACAAAACAGTGCTCACATGCCTGGGGAGTTGTTATATTCAAATTGTTTTAGGTATAAGAGACGTATATAATTTTGCATCATACTGGATAAGCCACTTGAGACATTTTCTTGGCTACTAAAGAAGCACTAAGGTATCGAAAGTTCAACCATTAAATCTTCTCAATCATTAGCCAAAATTTTTTTTTCTTTTTGGGTTTTGTTTTGTGTGATTGATCATGAAAAGGGTATATATTCTTTGCAAAGAGAACTTACAAATTAATACAAGTATGATGTACAAATAGGAAAAAAATTATAGCTGTTGTGAAACAATGAGTCAGCCCACCAAACCTAAACTGCATCTTCTATATCTCCTTCCAATCACGATGTGGTTGATTATAAGATAGGCCAGAAAATTCATGTAGTGGAACACCAATCAAATGACACTTCTTATTTTTTCTACAAAAAATCAGCACTGAACCATCCTTGTCTTCAAATTTTACTTTTATTTCCTTCAAAATGGCTCAACAAAAAGCAAATGCATCATCTGAGAAAGTATAAAAACTGAAATATTTAGTATGCTAAAAGGCAAACAGAGGTTGAACATACTGGGAATAAGTCCAAGCAACGCGAATAAGAGACAACAAGATGACCATGGTGCTGAGCCTGAAGCCACCATGCCATTGATAAATAAATGGGCCTTGCTGCATTGCCTTCCAAAATGAGATGAAAAATAATTATAAACTTCATTTTATAATTGTGATATTTAGTTCTTTACTGTTAGCTTGTTGTACTGAATCTTGCATTACATATTAACCTTCTATATTATTTCAGGTTGGGGTTGCAGAAATGAAAGTTATTGTGGAAAGAACAGGAGGCCTTGTTGTTCTGGCTGAAAGTTTTGGTCATTCTGTATTTAAAGATTCTTTCAGACGTGTATTCGAGGACGGGGTGCAGTCTCTTGGCCTTTCCTTCAAGTGAGTTCTTCTGAGACCTTCATTATTGTTTGGGTTTGTAAATAGAGGGAGGGAGGGAGGTTTATGTTTTGAAATTCATGGTAGCATAACTTTAATTTGGCCTCTTAACTGGCAGAGATAGGAATATACAAGAGTCGTCAGGTGAAGAAAATTGACAACTATTGTTGACTAAACTGTGATTTGGCCTCTGATTAGACCTTCATTCTTCATGTCGTGTAAGCTTTTATTATTTGTAGTGTAGGCTCATTCAAGATTTTATGTTCCTTAATTACATCAAAATAGGAGGACATTCTTTGATTCTAACTTAAAAACAATAATGTGCTTATATGGTTTTAATTATTTTTTAATTAATTTTTTAAGCTTAATATTTGTTGTTCATGGTGTTTTTTGAACTTGACATTTGTTGATGCTAAACCTAATTTAATTTTTTAACCTTGATAGTTGATGCTGAACCTAATATAGTTTTAGGTTCCATCACTCCTGCATCAAGATTTTAGGTTCCTTAAATCAAAACAAGAGGAAATCATTTGAGTCTAACTTAAAAACAAATAATGTGCTTATATGGATTTAATTGTATTTTTAATTTTTATTAATTTTTTAACCTTAGTATTTGTTGTCCATGATGTTTTTTAAAACTTGACATTTGTTGATACTGAACCTAATTTTTTTAACCTTGATACTAGTTGATATTGAACCTGATATAGTTTTTAGGTTCCAGCGTACCTGAAGTATGATCAGGCCAATTGTTGTTTTGTTATATGTTTTATAGGCTTTGTTCCATATTCATTATGAAACGTGAGCTCTACGCTCATCTTGTAAGAGGTTTTTGAAGCCTTCGTGTTGTTAATATATGTTTGAAGTTTAATTCAGAATTTATAAAGATTAAAGATCCATTTGTTGAATTGATTCTGGGCCATAAGCCACTGGTTCATAGGTTTTGAATTAGGATGGAAGTTTAGTGAATTAAACTCTTTATAACAGATACTGAGCTGGGTGCCTGGTGCAGTTAAAGGAACTAAATCCACTTGATTATGTAAGTTCACTGGCTGATGATATACTGTCCTTGTATTTTGGTTTTAAAAACCTGCCACTTAAAGGCTGCAAGCCCAAGTGATTGTATAGCTAAAATTTATTATTAGCAGAAGTTTATTATTGATTGAGAACAGGCCCTGGTAACTTTAAGTTCTAAAATACCAGTCTTTCTCATTTTTTGTGCAAGAGACTTCTTGAGAAATTATATGATCCTTTTGATATTGTGGATGGAGTTCAAGATTCCATGGGAAGTTTGGGCCAGGCATACCTACAAGGTAGCTTATTCTTGCTGTGCATGCGACACTTAGCCCACGAAACTTCACATTTTTCCATAAATAGACACTGAATTTTTGGTGGTGTGCATGCGACACTTAGCCCATGAAACTTCACATTTTTCCATAAACAGACACTGAATTTTTTTACTGGATATAAAAACTTGTCAGATGGATGGGAAGTTAGTTCTGTTTTCATGATTTAGACCCTTTGATGGAGTGTTGCTACTAGTTGTTGGCATTATGTTTTAAGAGTCGTTTCTTTGCCAATTATTGCAACTTCATTGATGGGTTTTAAACCCTCTGCAAGAAGGTGACTCAGAGACTCACTTTCTTGAGAATATTAACATGTGATTCAATATCCGTTGAAGTTGCATTCTTTATGGGTTGCAGTCCCTTGCGAAGCAGCTGAGGCAGATGCTTCCTAGAGTATGTTGAACATAGAAGTTCTGTCAGTTTCACTCTGCACAGTGTCAGATATGCTGTTCATAGCTGATGGTATATGTATCACAATCCCAAACCATCAAAAGGCATGACAATGTTGTATGGGATTGTTTGCTTGGACCCCTGGGCCTTGGGAACACAAATCAAGATGGCTTTGGAATCCAATATGACTGAATTTTTAGTGTTTTCTGAGTTTAAATCTGATTTTTTCATGAGTCAAGAATTCACATTGATGATCATCACGGATGGGGAGGATGAAGAGGAGGAAGAACCTATACCTAATGCTCTGATCTCTACTTAGAAATCTTATTCCTGTTCTTGCAGTTTGTTCTGGCTTGATTGTTGTAGAGAAACTCCTAGCTCTTTTATGTTTTTGACCGTTTTTGAAGACAGAAACTTCTTTATAAAGAATTGATGGGAGTATATGGACTATTTTATTTATTTTTTGTGCTATTTTTTTTCACCCTCAAAAGAAACTGAGCAAAATGGAATAGTGAGTCATTATGATGTCTAGATTTTCATCCTGAAGGTTATATGATGCGGAATCCATTATGTGTTCAATCCTAACACTCACTGAGCCAGTCATGTGTAATGTGTTCTTGCATCATTCTTAGATTGAGCAAATCTGTATGGAAAGCTCTATTTTGTATTTCATGGTGCCTTAGCTGGTCATTGCATGTGGACACATTGATGGGTTTGTACTTTGTACAGTTCAGACATATAGTTTGATTGTGATGATTAAACATATATTCGCAATTATGGGAATCGGTTCGGCAGCTGGTAGTGGCCCCATATAGCTTGATTGTGATACTTAAAACATATATTCCCATTTATGGGAATCAGTCAGGCCATTAATCCAATGTATCAACTTGTAATTCTTGGGCCTTTTATCTGGGTATTTCTGCCTTCATCTTGAGATTTTGTTCAGTATTTTATGGAATGATGCTTCAACAATAGCCATTGGCAAGCTGACCTTTCTCGGGTTAGTTGTGGAACTGTGGTTATAAAACAGCCCAAGTGTTAGCTTCACATTTGGTACATGTGGTCAACTGGTTATATTAATGTATGATGTTGAGGAAAATTTGCATCTTAGAAATTGGTTTCTTCACGGTATTATCCAGAAGATATTATACAGGGAAACTTCATGATAACTGACATGGCAGTGCAAGGAAAATGCTGATGCCCTTCGGTATGGGGAACTTTGCTGGATGTTGGGAAAATTGAAAACCATTTATATGATCGCTTTTCACCTTGTTTGGTAATTGATGGGCAAAAATAGTTTTTTCTATTAGTTTTGGTGTTAATTAACTGATTGACCTACTATTTTAGTGTGAAATGCTCTTTTTGGTAGATAATTTAACGTAAGAAGATTTGATTTTGATATATAATTAGTTATCTGCTTGAACTCATTCTATACTTTCTTGTTACAGTGGTACCCTTGAGATCAACTGTTCAAAAGATATCAAAATTCAAGGAATCATTGGTCCATGCACATCTTTGGAGAAGGTTGCTGTTTAGTGCTTGACCACTTGATGTTAGATATCCAATACTGAATTTATTCAGCCCTTTTTTTTAGTTATATGAAACTCATAAATATTTACTCAAGTTGAATCTTATTATTGCATGGGTTTTAATGCTGATTACTCTCAAGCCTTGCAGAAAGGGCCTTCTGTTGCGGATACAGTCATTGGGCAGGGTAACACTACAGCATGGAAGATGTGTGGCCTGGACAAGAGTACTTGCTTGACAGTCTTCTTCGACCTTTCACCTAGTGAGCGGTCGAACCCTGCAATAGCCGCAAATCCACAACTATATCTACAGTTTCTAACAAAGTATGCTGGGGATATTTATCAAAGGATGCTTAGTTATACACATGCTCACACACATTCATACATACCTAAATGAATGCATTTGTGTATAGATAGAGGTGGTGGCAATATTTCATGCAGTAGGTGTTTTAGTGAACCCCTTTTATCCATATATGTATTTCCTTGATGTACCATGTGACAAGCTTCAGCTCCCGGCAAATGATTGCTCTTACACATGGCATAATCTTATAAAAATGGGCATATGTTGGTTGACCCTAAATTATTATTCATGTCGCCTATCCAGAGGGTATCTTCTCAGTTGGATTGTTTGGATGAGAGAGTCTTTTGCCATTTATAAATATAAGTATACATGCATATACATACATACACGATGAGTACATATATACATACATACAAATACATATCTGTATTTTATATTTATGTGTATGCGTGTGTGTGTGTGTGAGAGAGAGAGAGAGAGAGAGAGAGAGAGAGAGAGAGAGAGAGAGCTTTTGTGTATTCAGTATCAGGCTACTGCTGTTTAATGGTTATGTGTTTGACTGCAGTTATCAGAGCCCTGACGGTCAGATGAAGCTTCGGGTTACAACTGTTTCCAGAACATGGACTGAAAATGTAGCTAACACGGAGGTTTGTTGCTTGAGGATTCAGGAGTTATATTCTCCTTTATTTTGGTCCTTTTTTGCATATATTTTTTATTATTTCCATAGTAAACTCTTTTATGGTGAAATATGTATTACTTTCAAGTTTTTTTTTAATCAATAATAAGAAGATATATTAATATAATAACGATACAAGAAGAGTACACAAAAAGTAGAACCACTAGATAGAGAATGAGAAATAGAAATGTAGGAGAAAAACCCAAAATATTCCAACGTCCTAAAACAGCCTGATGTCTGAGAAAGAATTACACAATAAAAAAATTTCCAGATTTTTTTTTTGGATAGGTAATAAGGATTTATATTAATTTATGATAAGAATGATTTATGGGTACACAGATTGTGTACCTAGAATTACAATACTGAAACCTCTGAGATTTACATGAAGAGTCCCTTCCCCACTTCCCTCTCTAATCTGAAAAATAGGTCTTCTCCATAAATTCTTGAATAGAGATGGACTCTATTAGGCGATGAGCCGACAACCAGCTTTGTATTAGTCTTAATACTTTCCTCTCCAACACCGCCTTCTTCCTCTCTATATTCCTGAATATTCTCCTGTTTCTTTCCCCCCATATCACCCATGATATGGCTGCTGGGGCTACATTCCAAACCATCTTCCAAGGGGACCTTCCTTTCCTCAATCCCCAGGCCTCCAACACTTTGCTGAACCTTCCTTCTTGTACCCAATGTAACTGGAACCTCCCTAGGATTGCTGCCCATAAGTTACTTCTTTGCAATGAACTAATAGGTGATCCACCGTTTCTTCATCCTCCTTACACATAATGCATCTATTTGCTAATTGCCAGCCCCTATTCTTAAGATGATTCACCGTGAGAATCTTATCAAGAGATGCTACCCATAGGAAAAACGACACCTTGCTTGGGATGGGTTTTAGCCATACCACCTCCCTTTCCTTGAATAAATTACCGGAACAATTCATGTGCTCGAAGGCTTCCTTAACCGAGAATCTTCCTGATTTTCCTTTGATCCACACCCTGACATCGTCTTCCTGATCCACCCGAATATTATATACCACTTGCAGTAACTCCTCAAACTTTCCCACTTCCCAATCTAGAAGGTTTCTTCGCAAGACTATATTCCATGTACCTCCAGCAGCTCCGTTATCAAAGTAGTCTTTAACAAAGGCTTGTTTATCCTTGCATATATGATAGATGTAACTATACTTGTTCTTGAACCTCTCGCTTCCGCTCCATAGATCTTCCCAAAATCTGATCCGGTGCCCATTTCCAACAGAAAATCTGCAGTCTTCCACAACTGTATGAGTAATGTATTACCATCAAGTTGGCTTCTAAGACTTGTAATACTCCTTTCAATTTAGTACCACACTTCAAATAAGAAAGGAGAATTTATTGTCTACTACTTAGTAAATTTCAGAATTAAATTCAGAAAATTGGCATGTTGTCTAAGGTCTAAATGAATCCATTAGTGGTTACTAATGAACTGCTGTTCCGTACAACTTAATCCATCATGACTGGGGCAGGTACAAGTTCACTTCCTATCCACTTTTGGTCTTCTTTGAATTCTTTAAGGCTCTTCTAACTCATCTGAGGCTTATCCACAAGCATTGTTATTGAAAATGTGGGTTGAAACTTTGTTATTTTTTTTGTTCTATGTGTTTATGTTCCTTTCTTTTCTGCTTTTTATGCATTATTACTAGACCTACTCCCTGTGCTGTTCTTCATTCTTATGCTGATATCTGGTACTCTTAAAAATGCTTCACGAGCCTGACATTTTTTGAGTAAACATGCATTCTTTGAAATATTTATATGAAGGACCGTTGCATTTGCAGGAATTGGTGGAAGGATTTGACCAGGAGACTGCTGCTGTTGTAATGGCTAGATTAGCTTCTCTGAAAATGGAAATGGAGGTATTTCATCTTCTGATGTAATGGCCAGATTGGCTCGACTGGTTTCCCACTCTGGATTTCAGGCTCCATTGTTCTCTTCTGCTGCTGCAGAATTGTGCATTTTTTCATAGACATCATAGCTCACTGTTTCAGAAGTTTCATTTTCCTTAAAACTTATGATTGCTTTGAACTTAATTCAGTGTCTCAAAATTTTCATTTTCCTTGAAACTTAGGATCATTTCAATTTTGCTTATGCTGTTTAATGTGCATGCCAAAATATGGGAGGAATATTTATTGCTATTGGGGAAGATGCATCATTTATGTATCTTGGTTTACTCTTATCATATGTTTTACCTTTATAATTTCATAAGATGTTTTTTCAAATCAATGATTAGTTTGTTCTTCTGCTTAACTAGGCGATGGGGGGAACATAACTTCCTTTTAGTGTATTTAAGTCATCAAATCTTTCTTATTTCACTTGGAACTACTTATCTGACTTTTTCACGTCAATACTTTGTTAAAGGTGTTGTGTTTTATGATTTGTTGAGAGCAACTCCTCTTTTCATTGGGTGACAGCTTCCTTTTTTTTCTCCATCTCAGGAAGAGTTTGATGCAACAAGATGGTTGGATAGATCCCTTATACGTCTTTGCTCGAGATTTGGTGACTATCGCAAGGATGATCCAGCTTCCTTTACATTAAACCCTTCTTTTTCGTTATTTCCACAGTTCATGTTTAATCTGCGCAGGTCGCAATTTGTCCAGGTAGTCAAGTGGGGTTCTATCTAGGAATACTTTCTTTGATTTTTTTCTTGTTTGTTTCATTAATGTATAGTATTTTAACAAATGCGGTTTTAAATTCTGGTTTGCAGGTTTTTAACAATAGCCCAGATGAGACTGCATATTTCCGTATGTTACTGAACAGGGAGAATATAATGAATTCTGCAGTCATGATTCAGCCATCATTGATATCATATTCATTCAATTCGCCACCTGCACCAGCTTTGTTGGACGTAGCTTCAATAGCAGCTGACAGAATCCTCTTGCTGGATTCATATTTCAGTGTTGTTATCTTCCATGGAATGACAATAGCTCAGTGGCGTAATATGGGCTACCAGAATCAGCCAGAACACCAAGTATGTATTCATTATTGTAATATTGCTCGTGATCACTTGATCTGTTCCTACTTCCTAGTTTGGAACAGGCCCAGAAAACCTTAGATCAATATATGTGTCAATTCTGAGGGATAGGAGCTGCCATTCTGCCTGACTTTTGCACTGTGGGTGGTTTCGTTGAACATGGGTGGAGTTGTTGATTTAGATATTTTATGCTTAGGCACCTATCTCTACAGATATATCCATAGGAACATGCGTATACTACCCCCTTCCCCCATCTCTAAGTTTCCTATGTTACATATATTTGTCTGACAATATGCTAGTGCGTGTGTATATTGTTGCATGATGGAATAATATATCTAAATCATGCATGGATATGTGTGCTGTTGTTTTTTACGTGAACAGATAGGTAAAAAGTTCTAAGAGAAGTCTAATGGAATTCTAACAATGATGTTGATCCTGCATATTGATCTTGGACCCTCTGTCTGCATGCATAAATTGTAGTCTTGTCACTGCAGAATCTGCTTTGTGTTGTTGTCCTTTATTCTTCTTCTTTTTTTAATTTTTTTTTGGTTTCGTGTTTTGCTTGAAAAATTGCAAAGGAAATTCTAGCCCATGTTTTCAATGATTTTTCAGTGAACCAATTATATAGAATCCATATATTTCATGCATTTAAAAATATTTTTTTTGCTTGATCTAGCCAATATCGTTCTTATGTTTGCATATATCTTTGTAGGCCTTTGCCCAGCTCTTGCATGCTCCACATGATGATGCACGAATGATAATACGTGATCGATTCCCTGTTCCAAGATTGGTTGTTTGTGATCAGCATGGCTCTCAGGTCAGTAATTCTATTTCAAATCTTACACATGATTTTTTTGTACCTGAAGAGCCAGCTTATTTGTCTTTATATATGATGCTTGAATCACGGTCTGTGTAATTCATGGTATGACTAGTATGAATAATTACTCATTAGTTGATGGAACTTTGGGTGTTTCATTTGTTATTAAAAAAGTATTGATGCAATTGCTTTTCCCTTTCATACAAGATATTTAGTCTGTAACTTTGAATTGAAATTCTGATACCATCATGCTTCCTCAATTTCATGGCTTGCCACCAAATTTAAGTTTCATGTTAATGTGTTTTGGTGATTGCCCTTGCAGTCAAGATTCCTATTGGCAAAGTTGAACCCATCAGCTACCTACAACTCTGCCCATGAAATTGCCCCCGGGTCAGATGTCATCTTCACGGACGATGTGAGCTTGCAAGTATTCTTTGAGCATCTTCAGAGGCTGGCTGTGCAATCTTGAGAAGTCAGAATGCAATTGTGGTCGAGTATGAACCATGAGTTCCATGTCTCCCTCTTATTATATTCACATTCCTGTTTCTGTTTCCTCTCTTCCCATTTTTTTTTTCAAGATATGCAAAAGGTTTCCTCTCTTCCCATTCTTTTGAGGCCAATTCCAACCTATGTGGGAATAGAGAATGCACATATGGTTGTTTTGGAAGTTGAGGGAGGTATTGGTTTTCTTGCAAAGAATAAGAGGCAGGTTATTGATTTTTTATTTATTTGGAAAAGAAAGGGGAGATCAGTGTAAGTTAAAAGAGGCCTTGCTGCCTCATGATGCTGCAGCAGGACGGTCAGGATCATATCTTGCGAGCTGCCCCTATTTTTTCTCATTTTGTAAGTTGGTCAAGGCAGAAATTAGTAACTATACTTAAAAGTCTTTCTAGTTTGAATTTGAAGTCTGTATACTCATGGGGATCAAGCCCCCAAGATTTGAAAGGTACTGAATCTTTACATCCCTCTTTCTACCTTTGCACTACTCATAATCTCTGGTAACAAGCCACTGGAGGATTACAACCTACTAGAGGATTGAAATCCAAATTAAGATTGAATTTCTTCAAAAGTAATGTATGAACATTTTAATGGAGAATAATATAAATATAAAGAATAAAGTCCCTATTTGAAAGAAAAAGTGAGTGCAAGAAACAGAAAGGCATGTTTTCATATGAATTTTTAAGAAAAGAATGACCTTTTGCAAATCTTGGAAAACTAGGTAAAGTTCAACTCTTGGAAGAAAATGAACAGTGCCAGCTAAGTAATATTAGATGATCTGAAACTTTTAAGAACAAGGGCAACCCATTAATGGGAGAGCATGAAGAAGACTTGGAATATGAAATAAAAAGAAAGGTAACGAGAAAAGGGAGATCTATGAACTGAGATTTGTTGAATGGTGGGTATAAAGGCTTTTAACGCTCTCCTTACAGCTGCACAACAGGAAGTCCAAGAGCCTCTTCAAAAAGAGTTCCAGTTATCTTACAATGAATCAGTCTACAAAATTTCTCCATTGAATAAAAGTGAGAGTCATGGCCTGAGTTTTTCCATCAGGAGACAATTTGTGTAGCAGGTTGAGAGTATTCACCATTGATGACTCCAACAAATGTTGACTCTCAATGAAACCCAACGTTTGTTTCTCCATGGCAGATGGTTGGTCTGTGTTAACTTTATTG
The DNA here is from genome assembly GCA_947561395.2 of Buxus sempervirens. Classification (NCBI taxonomy): domain Eukaryota; kingdom Viridiplantae; phylum Streptophyta; class Magnoliopsida; order Buxales; family Buxaceae; genus Buxus; species Buxus sempervirens. The sequence continues at coordinate 24,964,981 of OX387192.1, forward strand.
AAACAAAATTTCCAAGATTCAACTGAAAGGGATAGGCATACCTGTTCAACATTACCATAGAAAAAGTTCAAAAATCAGAAAGGAAGATACCACCATTGATCGTTCCTTAACATTACCAAGGCAAGGAATGAGCCGTTTCTCCTTCTTTTGCGCTTCAAGACCGTTGATTTTCTTTATCTCTTGGTTCTCCTTAATTCCTTACCCTTATGAAAGATGAAGCACAATCATATGCATCTTTTGGGATTACAGGTGGCGATCTTGATGACAATGTTGTGGATATATAGTTCCAGACTCCTAGGACATGCAATGCGCAGAATGTGGACGCAAAGGAAAATGAAACAAGTAAAGATCTAGAAGAGAACTTGAGAGAAGTGGCATTCAGTAAGCCTGGAAATGAAGAATCTGAGTGATAAGCTACGTAGATCAAGGAGGACATTGAAGCCAAAACCGAAGTATCTTCAAGGATAAGGATGAGATCTCAAAGCAATTGTAGTTGGGTTAGGATTAGTCATTAGCTTATCTTATGCTTTATTCTAGGAGTTGGGATTATCATATCAGTAGTTGTAGTTATGATATTATCATTATCTTAGTTCCTTTATCTTAGGCTTTGTTATTATCTTAGTTCCTTTATTTTAGGATTTTAGATATAGCTGAATAGTAATTGAGATTGGCTTATTTATAAGCCATGAACGAGAATAAGAAAGTAGGCAATTGTTATTTAATTATAATTGTGGTTTATCTCTCACCCCAAGAGAGTTTCTCGTTATTGTTTGCTAAGTTCTGACTGGGACCTATCATTGGTATCAGAGCTTCGTTTCAATGACAACCAACAAAGAGAGGATCGAGACCTTAGAGGTTGGACTAGGTGGAGTGCAGGACGGCATGCAGAGGATGGAGGTGGCCATGGCTGAAAGGCTACAACATTTGGAGGATTCCATCAATAGGCTCGCTGATTTGGTTGTTTCAACCAAGGGATCACCAAGTTCGCATAATCCAGAACGAGAAGGGCCCTCGCGTATGCACCGTGAGGACAACAACATTGGGAGACAAGTCTTTTCATCCAAGATGGCCAAATTGGAATTTCCGAAATATGCGGGGGATGATCCAACCGAGTGGTTCAGTCGAGTGACTCAGTTCTTTGAATACCAAGGCACAGCCGACAACCAGAAGGTGTCTTTAGCATCCTTCCATCTTGAAGGAGAAGCCAATCAATGGTGGCAATGGTTGTGCCGTGCATACAAGGAGGAATGTAGATTCGTGACGTGGGAGATATTTGAAGAAGAGTTATGGGCTCGTTTCGGACCTACTGATTGTGAAGACTTCAACGAGGCATTATCCCGAGTACAGCAAGTGGGTTCCCTACGGGACTACCAAAAGGAGTTCGAGCGGTTGGGCAACCGAGTTCATGGATGGACTCAGAAGGCATTAGTGGGCACGTTCATGGGTGGTTTGAAACCAGAAATTTCTGAGGACATCCGCATGTTCAAACCAAATACGTTCAAAGAGGCAATTAGTTTAGCTCGTATGAAAGCTGATCAGCTGCTTCGTCAATGAAACTTCATGCAACCGCCAGCTAGCACCCCGATAGCACTTCCAACACCACATAGAGCTACTTCTCCTTCGTCAGTAAAGCGCTTGACATGGGATGAGATGCAACGAAAACGTGCTCAAGGACTTTGTTTTAATTGCAATGACAAGTTTACATTTGGGCATAAATGTCGCGAACCACAACTGTTGCTGCTTGAGAAAGGTGACGGGTCAGATGGCAGCATAGGTGAAGAGCTTGGTGAAATAACAATGTTTGGTGGTAGAAGATGCAACCTGGGAGAACACGGATGAACTTTAGAATTCAACGGACCTTGAGGACAAGGTTCCGCTTCATGGGGGGAGTATTGATAAGCTACGTAGATCAAGGAGGACATTGAAGCCAAAACCGAAGTATCTTCAAGGATAAGGATGAGATCTCAAAGCAATTGTAGTTGGGTTAGGATTAGTCATTAGCTTATCTTATGCTTTATTCTAGGAGTTGGGATTATCATATCAGTAGTTGTAGTTATGATATTATCATTATCTTAGTTCCTTTATCTTAGGCTTTGTTATTATCTTAGTTCCTTTATTTTAGGATTTTAGATGTAGCTGAATAGTAATTGAGATTGGCTTATTTATAAGCCATGAACGAGAATAAGAAAGTAGGCAATTGTTATTTAATTATAATTGTGGTTTATCTCTCACCCCAAGAGAGTTTCTCGTTATTGTTTGCTAAGTTCTGACTGGGACCTATCACTGAGTTTGATTTCAAGTCAGTGGTGATGGGCATTTTCCCAGGGCTCCAGTTCACAACCTTTGCAATAATCTCTTTGTTCTTCTTTCTTCTCTGTGATTCCTTCACAACTTGGGTAATCAAAGCCTTGTCATTCAAGCCAATTTAGAGAGTAAACATAAGGGCTCTAGCATGCAAGAACATCAAACAATGTCAACCCACAAAGATGAAATAGCTGCCCAAGACAATGATCCCAAAGCCAAGACATTTCCTTCAATGTCAACTTCTCTTGCAACAATGACTAATGTTGTAACAGGGAATACAGGCTATATGAATGTGGAACTCTCCAGCAAGGCTACCTGATGGTAAGAGAGATAAGAGGAAAGTCAAAGGGAAACCCTCTTGGGTTCCATGGGTATACTGCTTACCTGTCAACTAGGATTTATGAACCATGGATGCTTGTAGTAAAAATGCACTTCTCAGCCCAGTTCAAACACAGGATATATATGGGATGTGCAATTGTTCTCAGTTCTTGTCAAACTTGTGCAGCTGATGAAATAAAGTTGACGGGTTTCTAAATTAGGTATGGCAACGGAAATAGATGGTTTTAGGGTATATATGTAGCAGTTTCTCGGTCGTTATAGCTTTTTGGGTCATTTTTATTTGTGGTGAAGTTGTTCTTGTGGTTCCTACCAAAAAAAAAAAAAAAATGGTTGTTCTTGTGGTGGTGGATGGTAGTGATAGTGGTGGTGGGTGATAAATGGTACTAGTGATGGTGGCTGGGGAGTAGTGGTGAGTGTATGGGGTGTTAGTAGTGTGTGAGGGTGGATTATGGTGGTGGTTTTTGGGGTGTAGGTGGTGGTGGTGAATGGTGTGGTTGTGATGGTTGGTAATGGTAGTGAGTGGCAAGGTCCATACCACCACTACCACTCACTAAACAAAAGAAGCAAAAAACGAAAATGAAAGCAAAATTTTTTTGCTTCTTAAGGAAAACAATTTGATTGTTTTTGCTTCATTATCTATATTATCAGTAAAACCAACTGAGAGGAATATCTTCAGATAATGGCCTTCCCATTTTTTTTCCAAAATTTATCCTTTACAACCAAAAGAATCCCTAACTAAGTAAACTATAGTGGTTCTTTTCACTTCCAAATTTGATCCCCATCTCTACTTCTATGTTACAGTTATTGTGCCACCGCTGGAAAGCAAACGCTAACCGAACAAGCTATTGTTATAAAAAACATGATTTTGCTTAAATAAGTAAAAACGCAAAAGCAAAAGTAAAACACAATGCCAGAACGCATTGTGTTTCAAACGGGTTCGGTGTCCTTCTGATCATCACAATCCCAGATTCTCGACAACTCGAGTCTCGACTCACGATTCACAACTCGTCCTTGTCTCCTTGCTGTGAGGCATTAATCATCTTTATGGTCTATTCTGTTTCATCGTCTCATCTCAGAAGAAAAATGGACAATGTTCGCAATATGGGTGTCTGCGTCAAACCCACACAGGCATCGATGTTCAACAGCAGCATATGCAGAGCACATCAGATGAATCCATTGAAAGCAGTTTCATCAACTCATTTCTTTCTTTTATTCTCTTTCTTTCCTCCATCAAGGGCGAGGATACTTGCCCTGAAATCCTACCATCACAAATATGCAGCAACCCCACGAACGGGTTCTGCTACGACGCACACGACCCTCCTCGTTGAAGCTTTCCATGAAAACCAGAGACTCAAAGACTTGATTGAGAAGCTTCAGGTGAATGATTCAAACCCTCTTCAGATACTGAAAGATGATGGTGATTGGAGCAAAGACCAGTTCTGGGCTGTCGTTAGATTCCTCAAAGAGACCCATCGATTGAAAGAGGCTCTCCAGGTACTTCTGTCGATCCAGTTACTGCTTAATTCTTGTTCTTTGGAAATACAACATGGACGAATTCGATACCCTCAATATAGATTTCGATTCTTCCAGGACTGTAGATTCTTAGTTCTCCTGTGTATTCCCTTTTCCGTTTGTGTATGAGTTTTAATGTTGACATTTTAGGATTTGGTTATAGGTGTTTGGTTTGTGGAAGAACTTGGAGAAATCCCGTACCAGCGAGGTTAATTATGAGAAGATTATACAGTTATTGGCTGAAGCAGGTCTGATGGAAGAAGCAGTCATGGCGCTCCAAGAGCTGAAGGCTAATGGTCTTAGTTCATCTGTGGAAATCTACAACTCTGTAATTCATGGTTTTGCACAGAAGGGGGAATTTGATGATGCTTTATTTTTTCTCAAGGAGATGCTGGAGATTAATTTGATGCCAAAGCCTGAAACCTACAATGGGCTTATTCAAGCTTATGGGAATTATAGGATGTATGATGAGATGAGCAAGTGTGTGAAGAAAATGGAGTCCAGAGGCTGTGTTCCAGATCAAGTTACTTACAATACACTGATCTTGGAGTTTGCTCGAGGTGGATTGGTCAAAAGAATGGAAAGAGAGTATCAAACTCTCCTTTCAAAGCGACTGGATTTGCCACCTTGTACTCTGGTTGCAATGATAGAGGCTTATGCAAAACTTGGAGTGCTGGAGAAGATGGAGAAATTTTATCGGCGAGCTGTGAGCTCAAAAATCCCATTGAAGGAGAGTCTAGTAAGGAATATAGCTGGAGTTTATATTGAGAATTACATGTTCTCTAGGTTAGATGATTTGGGGCTTGACATTTCCTTGAGTTCTGGTAAGACTGATCTTGTTTGGTGTCTTCGGCTTCTTTCTCACGCTTGTGTTCTGAGTCGAAAGGGTATGAACTCCATCATATGTGAGATGGAAATAGCTGGATTTTCTTGGAATATAACTGTTGCAAACATTATCTTGCTAGCCTATTTGAAGATGAAAGATTTTAGGCGGCTAGGGATCTTATTCTCTGAACTTCAAACTCGAAATCTCAAACCTGATATTGTTACTTTTGGAGTCCTATTTGATGCCAGCATGGGTGGATTTGATGAGCATTGGAATTTAGAAACATGGAGAAAGATTGGTCTATTTCAAGAAGTAGTGCAAATGAATACTGATCCTCTGGTTCTTGATGCTTTCGGCAAGGGGAGTTTCCTTCGAAGCTGTGAAGAGATGTATACCACCCTAGGGCATAAAGCAAGAGAGAAGAAAGTTTGGACATACAATCATCTGATTGATATGGTGTTGAAACACAGTGAAAGAAAGCCTCAGCTCTTGAGAGCGAAAGAAGTTGAAATTTAGCTAAGCATCCAGTGACCCAAGAGGCATCACCTGGAATTCATGATTTAGACCCACCATCTGATCTGTACTTCTGTAACCAAGTTAGTAGTTCTCAGATTAACTGTACTATCTCTGTGCATTTCATTCCTAGCCAGAACTAAACTATACTGGATAGGAAGAAACGTTCAAACACATACACTCAGGCACCTTGGGCAGTCTTGGCTCTGTAATGGCTACATGGACCACATGTTTCAGATGACTCCTGAACACACCAGGCATGAATCTTCCACGGTGCTGGTTGACAATCCTGCTCCTTTTATCATCCTCATCACTTGTTCTAAGCTAGCAAAATGAAGCAACCAGCTTCACAGGAGGATACGCACAATGTATCAGCCTCACAAACCATGACAGTGAATACGGATCAATGGAAGTGGTTGAGCTCCAGCAGACAGCTTGGAGAGATGTTCTCAATTAAGCTCTACGGCTAGAAGCACTTAAAAATGATGTAAAAAAGCAAGTTTGCTCTCTTAGAAGAACAAGTGGAGATTTAGCCATTCAGATATATACAGTATGAAATGGACATCTTCTGATGAGAAGAAGGTACAGTAAAATATCTCCTATGCCCATCCCCTCATCACCTTGCTGAACTGTTATTTTGTTGATTCCATAGACCAAATAGCCATTAAAAAGTATGGCTTTGAAGCTTCAACTTGAGGGGTTGAGAATCCAAGAAAAACCTGTTTATGCCTACTTAACCCACTATTTGGCTTACATAATTCAGATCAATCCCAGTCCATGACCTCATCTGGCTGGGCGATCAAACCTTATAATTTTCAAGAAAGAGCCTAAATCCAACTATTTTTGCAGAATTAATGGGAATTATAATACAAAGGTAAGCTTTTTGATACTAAAATAAATAAGAAAATTCATCATGGTTTATGTATGTCGTGCTGTCAATTTTAGCTTTGAAAGTTGGGTTTATGTATTTGCCTGACCAAGCTTGCTTGATATTTTAACCCAACCTGACCCTGTTGACACATGAACTACCCAGGCTTTGTAGTCTAGGCAAGTTTTCTGAAGCAATCTATTTATTAGTAATGAACCACCCAAACAAGTTCTTTCTTACAATGTATACCATCAAGAAGTGAAGGTCAAAGATTCTGTTCCTTCTTAAAAATTCTTAAAGGCTCCTATATGAGGCTATATTCCTTTAATCACTTAAGCTTTGGGGTCAAATGGCAAGCGCCCAACCCATGACAAGTGGTATTGGAGTGGCTCAATTCCTGATCCAATTCCATGCTAAGCACTTCAAGGGGAAGTAGGCAGGGTGGTCCGACTTGCTCCAAGGGCGGAGCCAGATTCAGGTTGGGGGAGAATGTCATGGGTCTCTGTCCCACATTGGATAGGAAGAGGGAGATCTTGGGCCATATAAGGGTGGGTAGGCAGCATCACCTAATGGCTTAAGCTTTTGGGTCGAATGGCAAGTGCCCAAGTCAACTAACAGATAATCCAACTGGTGTTTCTCCACCCTTTTTTTGGAAGTTCCAGTGATCATATCTCCTCACATTCCTTACAAAGGAACCGTGGTCATCAAGCAACAATGACTACCGATCCAAAGATTTGTAGACTCAAGGTCAACCATACTTTTCATGCTCAATATGGATGGATGATCCATCCATCTAGCTACATGTTATGACTATATATCCTTTCCCACATCAAAGACAGTTCATGATTTGAAGAGTCATGGTGTTCAACTAACCTGTTGAACCTCAATCGAATATCCAAGCATATCCTAGGCAATACATCACTACTCAATCCTTCCTAGACAATACTTCACTACTCAAATAAGTGTAGGAGGCAGATCAGATCATGGACCAAACCAGCTCAATCCTTCATTCGGAAGCAACCTCACATAGGCTTCCTGGTTAACAAGCATGACTGCAGTAGAAGCCAGAATTGTAGCAAATTAAGCAATGACCTTTGCAGACTACAGTTTGTGCATTGTGTTGTATGTGAACATCAAAATTCCAATCACCATTACATCTTGCTAGAAAGAGCTATTTGAAGAACATTTGATACAGGTAGAACTAGTCAATTTACAGAAACAGTTCCTACAGGAAATAAGAAGTTAAGAACTAGTTCACCAGAAAGAAAAAGGACTCACAAAGCTATAACAACGGATAAACTGCTACGTATATATACCATAAAACCATCTATTTCTGTTGCCATACCTAATTTAGAAATCCATCTACTTTAGCAACATCATATGATTTACTCAATGGTTTACCTAATTTTGTTTCCTGGTGGGTAAGGTTTACAGAAGAAATCTTTGGATTCCTTCACTGCTTTATCACAGTCAGGAGTTTCAGGTAGCTCAAATTCTACAGGTCCTTGGAATTCATGGTCTTCAGCTGCCATCTTGGGGTGATTTTCTTCAGAAATGATAAAAGGATGCTGAAAGTGTGGGATCATTTCCATTTTCTTCTTCTTTTTGTCTGCAAACCTCCACAGCACTACCAGTTTCTTCATTTTCAGGTTTATGGGATACCATTTCTTTCAAGTTCCATTCTTGATCTTTACTTGTTTCAGTCTCCTTTGCATCCACATTCTGCCCATTGGATGTCGAAGAATGATCGACATCTCTGTCATTAAGTTTACTACTTGTAATCCCACAACTTTCATATGATTGTGCTTCATCTTTCGTAGGGGAAAAGAAAAGCGGATACCCATTGCTGTTATCGATCAACTCAACAACTGATAATTCAGATCCCTTATCTAACTGTGAATCTGCGACTGAACTAATTTTAGAGCTTGACACATTTCCTTCACATTGTGGGTTACTCCCCAAGTGATTGGCCATGCAATTTAAGTACTGGGGAATTTGCATTTGAAAGTCCTCAATCGGATTTTTTTGATGGTTGAACAATATCTGCACTGCACATGAAAATCTAGAATAAATAAAAGCTCCAGAACAAAATCAAAGTCCCACCTTTCAATACAAAACGATTAAACCAGACAAAGAAGAATATGAAACGTAAGAAATTTCAATGTATTATTGATCTCAATTAAATTGAAACACTTATATATAATGCTATAAAAGGAAACACATGCGTAATCACACGAATGGCTATCATTATGGTGCTTAGGGGTGCAATTTGGTTCGGTTTGGTCCGGGTTGAGTTCAATCCAAGACCAAACCGAAATTATTAGAAGCAAACCCAAACCGATACAATAGAACCAAAACTGACTAAAAATGTAAAATCCTAAACCCAAACCAAACCGAACCTGAAATTGGTTCGGTTCTGGTCTACAACTAAGTAATTAATTTGGTTTTTCTAAAAATTTCTTGGTTTTGAAATTACTACCCTTGCAATGAAGTCAATTTTTCTTGTTTTCTTTGAGTTCAGGTAGCTTGATGGCTCTACCCGGATTTTGTCCGCCCTAGTAATAGCAACTCAATTAGGTCCCATGTAACAATGCAAATAATATTGTGAATAAATTAAAAGAAAAAAAAATCAAGGAACCGGTATATATCAACTAGATCTAGGTTTAATCTTACATCATGCATCAAATTTGAATTTAAAAGAAAATTATATAATGTATGTGCCTTTTTTGAATCCACGTCTACGTGTATAATGTTGTTTCCACGGTGTCAAAATGCTTGTGTGTTTTCAAATCTCGATTCTAAGTAGGAGAGATACGTCCGATGTTGGCTTAAACTATCAACTCAGCAGCCGTTACTAAACCATCGACTCATAAGAGGGGTTGGAGTCGATAAGGCATGATAGGTAAGCAATGGTTAGAATGTGAGACGAGAGATATTCAAGTAATCTTTATGTATACCAAAGAAGAGAGCTCCTTTAATGGTTGTACAAAATATAGAAAATAGAGAAATGCCAGAAATCAAGGAAAGCTCAGAGAAAGAGGAGAAGTGTTGCTCCAAGTAGCCAAAGATCAAGGGTCCTCAAATGGAAGAGAGTTCTCATATTTATAGAAGGTGATAGGTCTTTAGGATTATGATACTTATCACAATATGAGGCTTTAGGATGTTCTCATATTTATCTTGAATCTGGTCTCAAAGATGTCTAGGTTTATGATAAGAATCAAATAAAAGATAAGGCTTTTAAATATTAAACATGCTAAAGGGTAGAGCTCTCTAATTGGAACACACTAGGTCAACATGTGATACAGCAAATTATTTGACGTCTGCGTCATTTTAGGTTGACATGCCAAGATTCTTCATTGGCTGCTGACGATTCCCATGCTTGTGTCCGCCATACCTTAAGGACTGCCAAATAACCCCCCCTAGGTGGGCTTTCGCCCATGACGGAGATCTCCACTCCAATATGCTAAATAAGTTTCACATTTAACAGAGCTGGCAAAATGTGACCCAACTCGATTTTAATGGGTTTGGGTTGACCCGTATATTAATTGGGTTGGGGTTTCCCCAACCCACCAGTAATCGGGTCAACCCGATTATGACCTGGCAACCCGATTTAAAAAAGTGTCTCGTCCCGATTAACCAATAACCCGACCCGAACCCAGTACAACCCGATCCAATTAACCCCCAGCCCTATTTTAATCATATTTTTTGAAAACAAAAATATATTAAACGGTTGGCGGGTTGAACTCGTTTATTGGCGGGTTGGGTTTGAGTTAGGGTTTTTCCAACCCGTCATAATTGAGTTCGGCACAAACCCGACCCGATTATGACCCGAATCGAACCCGATCCATTTCCAGCTCTAACATTTAATATAAATAAATCATGTCACATTTAATTATTATTTTTATCTGGTGACAGAGAACATGATAGGCTAGCTTTGTCGGGTGACAGATGACCCATGACGGGTTGTGTCTGTCGTATCACAAATAATCCATGAAAGATAATTATATAAATGCCGTGTCAAGTATATAAAAAAAATGGTTATCTACACATACATATGTTGTGCAGGCTTTTATGTTGTGGAGGCTTTTAGGTTTTTTTTACATGTCGTTTTATTTGGTCATGCATTGACTCTAATAGATAAGAAATAGCTGGAATGAGAAATAGTGATAATAATAGTTAAAAGAAAGAAAAAATTTCGTGTTTATAAGTTGCCTTTGATTCATAAGTTTAAAATTATGCAAGAAACTTGAGTTCCTACCCAATAAAGTACATAAACTTCATAGTTTTATCAAACAAGAGGAAATTCACATACATAGCCAGCACTAATCTTCGAAATCTACACCAAAATGTGGGAAAGGAACCTATGGAATCTCCAAATTCCACAACCTGGATAACTAAATTATAATGAATAGTCTTAACGAGTATAAAGTGAAGACAACTCAATTCAGGTTATATGATAGAAGCATGGTTTGACATTTCTTGATATTTCGCCGAAATTTCGTTTTTACAAGGTCAGTGAGACCAAATGTATGAAGAAAACGAGATTTTCCTTGTTTTCTTGATTTTGGCGAAATCTGGTGAAATTTCTCCAAATTTTCTAAGATTTCTCCATATTTCCTCATATATGCATTTATTATGAATGTATTAAACCAAAATAATATGAGAAAAAGTGGAAAAACAATAAAACACAGATTAAGCATGTCTACATTCTTAAGCTAGTCCATGATGAAATTTCTCTAGAGCTCCTCCAGCGAAATGTCGGTGAAATGCGAAATTTCTATCCTTGGATAGAAATAACTACTTACAAAATGATATATCCATGTCGACGTTCTTAAGCTGGTCCAACTCATTGTGAGGGAAAATTTTCTGTCAATGTGGAATTGAAAGTAGATTAAACACATGCACAATGAAAAGATAAAATCATAAAACCAACTGTAGTTGTTACAGGCACAATGAAAAGATAAAACCAACTGTAGTTATGCCACCCCCACACACACCCCCACCCAATTCTTCCATTCAAGCCCAAATTGAATAGTCAAATATCATGTGCAGATTGATCATTTAACATGATTATTAATCTCGGGTTCCTTAGTACCCATGAATTTTAGGGCAAAAAATTTGGAAAAGACCAATATAGAGGATTGCTGCAATATAGGTTGTGTTGGCATTGTTTTTTACCTTTGCTTTTTTGCTTTTTGGAAAGATTAAAAAAAACCATAAAAGCAAAAAAGAAGTTTTATCTCTTTTTTTTTGGATTCAATTAAGAAACAAAAAAAATGCTCTTTAAATTTTCCGTTTTCAGCATACTTCTGTGTTACCCAGGCTTGTCCTTTTTTTCATTTCTCTTCCTCTTCTTCAAGACGGACTCAAGAACAACTTGATGCTTTGGAACCTTTTGTATTTCTTGGAAAACCAAGTAAAGTTTGAACTCTTGAAAGAAAAAGAACAGGGCTAGCTAAGTAATAGTAAATGATCATAAACTTTAAGAACAAGAGCAACCCATTAATGGGAGATTACCAAAAAAAAAAAAAAAAAACCCATTAATGGGAGAGCATTAAGAAGACTTGGAATAAGAAATAAATAGAAAGCTTACAAAGAAAAGAGAGATCTATAAACTGAGATTTGTTGAATGGTGGTTATAAAGGCTTCTAATGCTCTCCTTACAGCTGCGGATGGTTCCAACCCAACGAGAAGACCAAGAGCTTCTTCAAAAAGAGTTCCAGTTATCTATTTATGATTCAGTCTATAAGATTGTCTGCATTGAACAAAATTGAGACTCATGACCTGAGCTGTTCCATCAGGAGAACAGAATTTGTCTAGCAGGCTGAGAGTATTCACCATCGATGACTCCAACAAATCTTGACTTTCAATGAAACCTAACATTTGTTTCTCCATAGCAGATAGTTGGTCTATGTTAACTTGATTGAAACAAAATTTCCAACATTCAACTGAAAGGGATAGGCATAACTGTTCAACGTTACCATAGAAAAAGTTTTAAAAATTAATCAGAAAGGAAGATACCACCATTGATCACTCCTCAACATTACCACGGCAAGGAATGAGCCGTTTCTCCTTCTTTTGCCCTTCAAGACTGTTGATTGATTCTTTATCTCTTGGTTCTCCTTAATTCCTTACCCTTATGAAAGATGAAGCACAATCATATGCATCTTTTGGGATTACAGGTGGTAAACTTTTTTTTTTTTTTGAAATTAAGGCAAGCTTTCTGTTTCTTTCCATCCACTCTTGGTAAATTGTGGCCGCAAGGGATGCTTTTCGAATTGCTGCTTTAATACTCTTTCCTTTATACTTGTTGACTGCCCATCTGATTTCATCTTTCCATGGTTCAACACCTCTATTGATACCATTTAATCTTAACACTTGCTTCTGAAAAGATTTGGAGTAGCCACATTCAAAGAAGAGGTGTTGGATTGTCTCTGAATTTGCTTGGCAAAAAGTGCTCTTGATCTACTTAGCACTCCATATTTGATCAATCTTTCTTGAGTGAGAAGCCTGTCCTTAATGGCAAGCCATAAGATGAAGGCATGGCATGGTATATTCAGTTAAACCGCATTAATCCTCTCCAATCCACTACTGGAGGTGTTGATCTGATCCTATTGTAGGCATCCTTAATATTGAACTCACCCTTATTCGAAGGAATCCAGGTAAGCGAGTCCGGGATGTCATCCCTTGGCTTAGTAATCATGAGTAGCTCGTTCCAAATCGCCTGCAGATCTAAGGAATTCTATAACCAGTGGTCTCCATGGATTGTTGGCAGTGATGGAATCCACCAGAGCTCCTCTTTGTAAACCTGATTCGTATATGATTCTATAGCTGACTCTTCTGAATATTGGGCCGCCTGGGAGCTAATTATCGAACCATAACCATGCATGTGCTTTTTCCATCCCTCACATTGTGCCTAATAAGTTAATGAGCATCATTTCTCGCCTTTAGGATTTTACGCCATGCCCATGAACAAGTGCCCGATGCGGCCAGGCTTCAAAAGCTCCTGTTCTTAATCCGGTATTGATAAACCCTGGCTATCCGTGAAGAATTTTTATTGACCCAAGAGGCATCACCTGGAATTCATGATTTAGACCCACCATCTGATCTGTACTTACGTAACCAAGTTATTAGTTCTCAGAATAACTGTACTATCTCTTTGTTTTTCATTCCTGGCCAGAACTCAACTATACTGGATAGGAGGAAACTTTAATCACTTGTTCTAAGCTTGCAATATTACCTGGATTTACAAGAGGATATGCACAATGTATCAGCCTCACAAACCATGGCAGTGAATGCAGTATTAATGGAAGTGATGTAAAAAAAAAAACCAGTGCTCTCTCTCTCAGAAGAACAGGTGGAGATTTAGCCATTCAGATATGTACAATATGAAATGAACATTTACTAATGAGAAAAAAGATACAGTAAAAAATTTCTCCTATGCTCACCCCCTCAGCTTGCTACACTATTATGTTGTTGATTGCATAGACCAAATAGCCATTCAAAAGTATGGCTTTGAAGCTTCAACTGGAGTGGTTGAGAATCCAAGAAAAATGACATTAATAATCTATTAATAAGAAAATATCAGGCACCTCTTATGTTACATGTACAGAAGGAGCCAGATTGTCTGGGTAACCAATGCATTTTTGGAGTTTTTTTTCCATGTGGTAAATGTTGAGGAACTGAAACTTATAATGTAGGGGTCACATGGATGGATCTACATATGGATAAATGGAGTTTACCAAACAATAATTCATGCATGACTCCATGATGATAGAGGCATAAGAAGAATTAGTTACCTTGGCAACTCAAGACCATTCACATGGACAGATATAAAAGCTCCTCTGTCTTAAGACAGGAATTATGACAACACTAAGCCTGTTTATGCCTACTTAACCCACTATTTGGCTTACATAATTCAGATCAATCCCAACCTATGAGTCTATGACAGCATCCGGTTGGGTTAAGGTTTTTAAACAATCTGTTTATTTATTAGTAATGAATCAACCAAACAAGTTCTTTCTTTTAATCTATACTATTATAAAGCGAAGGCCAAAGATTCTGATCCCACTTTTCCTTCCTAAATTTTTTTTGTAAGTTTTTAAGGATTTCTATGTCCCCTTAATCCCTACCCTTAAAGTTAACAAGATAATCCAAATCCTTATGACATTAGTCTAGCATCTAGATCCTCTTAGGCTATGGTGCCCCTCAAATTCTTAACTCATGCTGCTACCTACATGTATCTTGCAGTTTAAACATTAGGAAAGAACTCTTGAACTTAACAGTACCCCACAGGCCACATCTTGTGATTCAACAGTTAACTCATACCCTAACGATTAACTTATGAATGAATTTTGACACTACTTGATACGCAGGACATTCGTTGATTGTAAGTCGTGACTCGCGTCATCGACGATCTGGTCTCTTGAGTGAGTTTTTAAGTTACAATTTATAAACAAGAAAGAGAACACTCAGTTGGAAACTAGCGGGGATATTAAATCATACCAACTAGAACTGTAAATTACTTGATTATAAGGCTGATGATATCTGCTTCTAATCCACATTTAATTAATGTTCACTTTAATTAAACCAGCTCTATCATACCCCATTTGGAAGCAACCTCACAAGGGCTTCCTAGTTAACAAGCATGACTACAGTAGTGGCCAGATTTGTAGCAAATTAAGCATGGCCACTGCAGGGAAGTTTCCTGTCTGAAAACAAAGGTTAATACATTTTCTGCATTTGTGTTTGTATGTGAGCATCAAAATTCCCATCACTATTAAATCTTACTGCCAAGAGCTATTTAGAAAACAACTGGTACAAGTGTGGAACTAATAAATTTACAGAAACAGGTCCTACGGGAAATAAGAAGTTGAGACTTGAGAACAACTTCACCAGAAAGAAAAATGACTCACAAAGCTATATACCCCATGTTTGAACTGGGCTGAAGAGTGCATTTTTACTACAAGCATACATGGGTCCTAAATCCTAATTAACAGGTGAGCAGCATACACATGGAACCCAAGAGGTTTTCCCTTTGACTTTCCTCTTATCTCTCTTACCATCAGGAAGCCTTGCTGGAGAGTTCCATTCATTCCTTGCATTCCCTATTCCAGCATTTGGCATTGTTGCAAGGGAAGTTGACATTGAAGGAAATGTCTTGGCCAAGGGACCATTGTCTTGGGCAACGAAATCATTGTTGCGGGTTGTATTTGTTTGATGTCCTTGCATGCTAGAGGCTTTCTGTTTACTCTCCTGATTGGCTTCAATGAGGAGGCTTTTCAAAGGGGCATGCATCTTCCCAGGGGTCCAGTTCACAACCTTCGCAATAATCTCTTCGTTCTTCTTTCTTCCTTGTGATTCCTTCACAACTTGGGTTATAGAAGGAAACCACCCGGCTTGTGAAGATGAAGGATTTGGCTGCTGTGAGTTTTGTGCAATCTGGATTTCGGAAGAATCAGGTTTCCGGCTATCAACTTTGCAAGGTTCTACCAAGGTCATGAAAGATGGTGCTTCAAAGATATCCGTATTTTCAGAACGGTGGTCCTTCAAAGGACTGGTCACCTTTAAGTCGGCCTTTTCAGTTTCCTTGCTTGGTCCTTGGGTATTGGTCAGTGATAGAGCTTCAGTGTCAAGGATCGGGGGTGCATCTGAAGCATATCTTGCAGACAGATCTGTTACATCAGCAACAAGAACAGCAAGCACCGTAAATCTATGGAAGCTTCATAGCTGTTTCAATAGTACAACTACAAACTACCACTTCGTTATAGTGAAACAGGAGATAAGACCACATGAGCTGCTACAAATCTATATTTTAAAGGAATATGATTTATGACATACAACCTACCTGAAATAGAACCCCAGTTGCCTTCCACACTGTCATTTTGGCTACTAGAATCAACTGAGAGATCCGCAGGCGCAGCTGCTGAGGCAGTGACTTGTTTATTATCGATATCAACTGCATCTTGCAAAGTCTCAGAATGAATTTCAGAAGCACCTTTACCAAGAGCTTCAGTGCTGCTGTTTTCATTTTTGACAGAGAGTGGCTCACAAAATTCAGTGTCCACAGCTGAAGGCGAAAGCTCCTTGTGCACAATGTTTTCTGCTCGCTTCTACAATAATTCAATAACATTTTTTGTCACTAAAATTTGTACCTTCATTAAATCCAGAAATTCTACTATTTTAAAGCACTTTACCTGAATTTCCTTGCTTCCTACAGGACTAGGATCAATGCTGCTATCGATATCAAGTTCTTTTGAAGCTTCTTGAACATCTGCAGCCTGGAAATTATTTAGGTCTGAAGGAACTTCCAATTTACTTTCCAAGTAGCTTCTATAGTCACCAATTCCACTTGTATCAAGAACCGTCTCCAACAGTTTTGGTTCAACTTCTTGCAAATCCTTTTCAAATGAACTAATGTCCTTAAGAGAACGAATTCGCAGCTTTGCTTCAAGGGAAGTGCTTGTTTCCATTGTGGATTTTTCCTCTTTAGCTCCTTCACTGACAAAATTCTTATCCATGGCTTCATCACAAACACCATCCTTTTCATTGCTATCCACAATGGTCGTTTCATGGACTTCTGCAAATACAGGAGAAATCATCGCCTCCCTGGTAACTAGAACTTCAGTGAGTTTTGCTGTCTCGTCATTTACTATGTGACCAAGTCTTACATCACTACCAGTGGCATCTGGAAGGGCTTCCAGTCCATCTGAACAGAAACCTTGACTTTTTATAGCACTGAATTCAGATGTCTCAGCATTATGGTCAACCAAAGAACCTTCAGCCAGACATTTTTTGCTGCTATCTTCCTGTTGAAATTTATCCTCTAACAATTGTACTGCTGATGATGAAACTTCAGCAACATCACATGATTTACATGATGGTTCACCTAATTGTGTTTCCTGGGGAATAAGGTTTACAGAACAATCTTTGGATTCCTTCACTGCTTTATCACAGTCAAGAGTTTCAGATGGCTCAAATTCCATAGGTCCTTGGGCTTCATGGTCTTCAGCTGCCATCTTGGGATGATTTTCTTCAGAAATGCTAAAGGATGCTGAAAGTGTGGGATCATTTCCATTTTCTTCTCCTTTTAGTCTGCAACCCTCAACAGCAGTACCAGGAAACCCAATGTATTTCTCTTGAGCAGTGCTTGTCTCAAATTGAGTGTCAAAGAAAGCACCCATATGCTCACTGGTTTCAATGTCTGTAGATTGCAAGCAAGGTTGGTGGGGATAATTTTGAGACACAGCAGGTTCCAAAGCATCAAGTTGATCACTTTTTGAGTCAATGTTTTCCAGAGGGATGGAATCTCTTGCTATATTTATACTGGAATTAATAATACCAAATGATATTTCAGCTGCTGCACCATTGCTTTGCATCAATTGTGACTTGGATTCGTCATGCTCAGGTTTACTAGATTTCATTTCTAAAAGGCTTCCTTTTGTGTCTTTACCCATTTCAATTTCCTTTGCATCCACATTATGTCCATCAGTTGCCAGAGAATGCTCCACCAGACTCCCACCAGGTTGAGTATTTGTACTTCCACAATATGCATGTACCGGTGCTTCATCCTTCACAGGAGAAATGAGACAAGCAGAGCAGTCCATCACATCAGAATTCGAATCTAACTCTGGTTCCACATTTTCAGGTTTACTAGTTGTCATTTCTCCTAAGTTTCCTTTTATATCTTTACCTGTTTCATTTCCCTTTGCATCCACATTATTCCCATCAGATACCATAGAATAGTCCTCTAGATTCTCAACAGGTTGAGTTTTTGTACTCCCATGAGATGCATATACCGGTGTTTCATACTTCACGGTGGATATAAAACAGGCAGAGCTGTCCATCACATCTGAATTTGAATCTAATTCAGGTTCAACACTTTCAGGTTTACCAGGTGTCATTTCTCGTAAGTTCCCTTCTAGATCTTTATCTGTTTCATTTCCCTTCGCATCCATGTTATGCCCATCGGATGCCATATAAGAATCCACCACATTCTGTCCATCAGATGTCACATAACATTTCACCACACGCTCAGCAGGTTGAGTACTAGTATTCTCATCAGATGTCACAGAAGAATCTACCACACGCTCAGCAGGTTGAGTACTAGTATTCTCATCAGATGTCACATAAGAATCTACCACACGCTCAGCAGGTTGAGTACTAGTATTCTCATCAGATATCACAGAAGAATCTACCACACGCTCAGCAGGTTGAGTACTAGTATTCTCATCAGATGTCACATAAGAATCTACCACACACTCAACAGGTTGAGTACTAGTATTCTCATCAGATGTCACATAAGAATCTACCACACACTCAACAGGTTGAGTACTAGTATTCTCATCAGATGTCACAGAAGAATCTACCACACACTCAACAGGTAGATTACTAGTATTCCCACAAGATGCTTGTACTAGTGCTTTATCCTCCAAAGGGTATAAGAAATGAGCAGTACTGTTTGTCACCTCTGACTTGGAATCTAACCCAGGTTCCTCATTACCAGGTTTATCAGATGTCTTCACTTCTAGATCAATAATCATTTCATTCCCCTTTGCACCCACATTTTGCCCATCAGATTCCATAGAATAATCCACTTGGTTCCCAACAGGTTGAGTTCCTGCATTCCCAGAAGATGTATATACCAGTGCTTCATCCTTCATAGGGGCTGAGAAATAAGCAAAGCTGCCTGCTACCAATGACTTGGAATCTAACTCAGTTTCTTTATTTTCAGGTTTATGGGATGCCATTTCTTTCAAGTACCATTCTAGATCTTTACTTGTTTCAGTCTCCTTTGCATCCACATTCTGCCCATTGGATGTCCAAGAATGATCTACAACTCTGTCATTAAGTTTACTACTTGTAATCCCACATGTTTCATATGATTGTGCTTCATCTTTCATAGGGGAAAAGAAAAGCGGACACCCATTGCTGTTATCGGTCAACTCAACAACTGATAATTCAGATCCTGTATCTAACTGTGAATCTGAAACTGAACTAATTTTAGAGCTTGATGCATGTCCTTCACATTGTGGTCTACTCCCCAACTGATTAGCCAAGCAATTTGCATACTGGGGATTTTGCATTTGAAAGTCCTCAATTGGATTTTTTGATGGTTGAATAATATCTGCACATGAAAATCTAGAATAAATAAAAGCTCCATAACGATTCAATTTCAAAGAGAAGTCAGTTACGAAATTTTTTTTGGTTAGGAGAAAAGGGAACTATGTTAAGAAAATTAAAAAATGGAACCTGCTCCACGAAAGTTGTGTGGACTATGTGCTTAAAGAAATAATTAAATAATAATACACAGGTGTGAAATTCTATAATTACAGGGATCCATGCACCAAGAAAGATAATAAGCGGTAAAATTACATAAAATTATAGAATTCTGGGGGGCCAAGAATCCATTTTAGTTTTTGTAAAAAGGATCTAGAACAGCTCAGATGCATAAAGAGGAACCAGTATTGAGATTACAGAGATGAGGCCACAAAACTATGGCAACTAACTGATGGAATATGCCACTTCAAAGTAATTTCATGCACGGGCTCAATTTTTTTTTCATTTTCCTGGAAGAAGCCTCCTCCTTTTGGACACGATACCTACTACAGGCAACAGATAGGGGTGCTCTTCATGGTTGTGTGCATTGCACCTCACATCTAAGTTTGAAAGGGAACTTGAAGGTGGGCTTGTGAGGCCCACCTTCCCTTGTTTGGTTGCAGTGGATGCAAAGGTCTTGAGCCCATTTGGAGAATAAAGTACAAAAGAACATGTCCTCAAAGCCATTGAATGTGATCACAGCAGGCGTGACATGATATATCCCCATCTCTGTCCCTGTTTGAATTATAAATTCAGATTCTCTTCGGGGATTAGATGGACCATATCCACATCAGTATACTGAGATGGCTTTCGATTTTGTGTGTGTGTGTGTGTGTATACTAGTAATGGGTTTCCCTGCGAGTTAATTGTTTTTTATTTTAATGCCACCATGAACAAGTCCAACCTTTCAATACAAAACGATTAAAGCAGACAAAGAAGAATATGAAAAGTAAAAAATTTCAATTTATTATTGATCTCAATTAAATTGAAACACTTGTAATGCTATAAAGGGATACACATACGTAATCACACATGAAATTGCTACCATTATGGTGCCTATTTCACAAAAAATTGTTGACATTACTGTGTATATCATACATAAACGTCTAAAACATTCATTAATACTGAACATAAGGATATACATGTCCCAAAAGGTACAAGACAGTCATTACATGCATCTTCAGATGGCCCGAATTTTAAAATAAATGAATCATCTAGTGCAGAATGTGGACAAAAAGGTGAAAGAATACATAAAAACCATTTTATAGATAGATGGATATATAGATAGATAGAGAGAGAGAGAGACCAAAATTATATTACTAAATAGTGATTATCGTAATTAAAAAGAGCATAAGATGTAAGAAATTTTAAGAGTAGATGTGCTGTAGATTTGCACATAGAGTGTGCCACCTTGGGCATGAAAGAATACCACATTGGGACTTAAAGAAAATACAGTTCTCTGGTCTTATAGTTTGACCAGTAAGAACTTAGAAAATACACTTTTTCGTGGATAAGTTTTTGTCAAAATAAAACTTATCGCAGAATCATTCAGTATTTACTTTATGGAGGAGAGAGATGGTAGGGGGGAGTTCCAAATCTCCACAGCAAACAACTACTTTAACTTCCTTAAAGAAAAATACAAATATCTCATTGAATGAAGATCAAAGATGACTTGGTTTTGAAATTACTACCCTTGAAATGAAATGAAATTTTCTTGTTTTTCTTTGAGGCTTGAGCATTCCATGGTTTTCCTCCATATGTCCTTTCATATAACAGTGGTAGCACTTCTGGAATAAAAGCTAACTTAAGCACCAAACTGCATCAGATTTATTCATCAAATAGTAAATGAGTTCAGGTGGCTTGATGGGCCTACCTGGATTTTGTCCACCCTAGTAATAGCAAGTCAATTAGGTACCATGTAACAATCAGGATACTATATCCTACCAATATCTCTACTTTCAAAAAACTGGGTTTGTCACATGAACATAAGAGGATTGCTATTGAAACTCCATAATTTGGAAAAAATGCTGTGCTCAAGTCTCATGCCATGTCCACCTCATTATCAGCTATAGTGTGGGCCCTATCTTGCTAGCAAATCATAGATTGACACGGTGCAGATTTTAGTATGACTAGCATTTTTAACATGTTTACAGAGCATGTATTTTCAAGATGGAGAGAACATAGTTGATAAAAATCAGATAATCCGTGTGCACAAGCCTGGCTGAGATGAATTGTATAAATCAGTGATATTTGAAGTTGCTGGCTGTTAGAATGAATTCATTAGTCGCATAGTGAGAAACGAAGCAGAATAATAAATATTGATAAAATATGCAAACAATAAAGAAAGGCAAAAAAATGCAAATAATAATGAGAATAAATTAAAAGAAAAAAAATCAAGGAAACCACTTTATATCAACTAGATCCAGGTTTAATCTCAAATCATTCATCAACTATGAATTTAATAGAAACTACATACATATGTTGTGCAGGCTTTAAGGTTTTTTATACATATTGTTCTATTTGGTCATGCATTGACTCTAATAGATAAGAAATAGCTGGAATGAGAAATAGTGATAACAATAGTTAAAAGAAAAAAAAATTCGTTTTTATAAGTTACCTCTGATTTATAAGTTTAAAATTATGCAAGAAACTTAAGATTCCTGCCCAATAAAAAACATAAACTTCATAGTTCATCAAGCAAATTCACATTCATAGCCAGCATTAATCTTCAAAATATACACCAAGGTGGGAAAGGAACCTATAGAATCTCCAAATTCCACAACCTGGATAACTAAATTATAATGAATAGTCTTAACGAATATTAAGTGAAGACAACTCAATTCAGGTTATATGATAGAAGTCACTACTTACAAAATGTTATGTTCATGTTGACGTTCTTAAGCTAGTCCAACTCATTGTGAGGAAATTTTTATTTTCAATGTGGAATTGAAAGTATATTAAACACATGCACAATGAAAAGATAAAATCATTAAACCAACTGCAGTTATTACAGGCACAATGAAAAGATAAAACCAACTGTAGTTATCACTATGCACAACGCTACCACCCGGTCTAAGTGTCTAGAACCAAAATTTCACAACATTTTGTACAATAAAATGAAATTTGAAACCACACTCCTCTAATTTTTTTTCCTTTTTTTAATTTTCATCCTTTACCTATCCTTCTTTATGTGATTTAACTGTTCTTTTCTTTCTTTCATCCATTCTCTCTCCCTTCTTGGTTTTTTTCTGGTCCTTTCATCTTTTTCCCCCTTACATTCAAGCCAAAACTGAAGAGTCAAATACCATGTGCAGATTGATAATTTAACATGGTTTAACTTGTGGAATTTTTTGTACAATTTATTAATATATTTTTGCTGACTGCAACATTTGTACTTCAATACAATAATTAATTGCATGTGTTATTCAAATTCAAATTTGACTGTTAATTTATGTCAAATCATTCAACATATTATTATGATGATATAAATTCTCAAGGTAATTCATTTGTAATAGGGGTGCAACCCGGTCCGGTTAAAACCAAACCCAAACCGATTTCGGTTCGGTTTGAATTGGGTTTTAAAACGTTTGGTTTAGTTTTGGTCCTAAATATACCAAACCGAAATAAATTGGTTTGGGTTTGGGTTAAAGGCCTTATAAAACCGAACTGAATCAAAAACCAAATTAAATATATATCTAATATATATAAATATAAATATATTACATATAAAAAATATCTATTAGATATATTTTTATATTTTAAATTGGGTATACTTGACACGTGTACCAGGGGGTTTCATTTGTAAACCCACACGATCTAAATTTAAGGAAGTTAGTTTGAAGGCTTGAAGCCTTTATAGCATTCGGCCGATGTGGGACTAAGTGGGAAATTTCTTACCCAGCCAAATGCCTATAAAGGCCGCGTTTAGAGCACTTACATTTGTGGGTTGAACCGTGAACAAATCCAGCCCTGGGCAAGCTAGCCCTCTTGGGTTTTGATTTGCTTGGGTTGTGGTTTATATAATTTATTATGTGGTTCACAGCATTGAACTGTATGACATTTTTAAAAATTCTATTATAAAAATTACTCAACCGAACTAAGTCATAATTTGGTTCGGTTCAGTTTGAATCTCAGTTTTTTAGTTTTAAATCGGTTCGGTTTTCTGTATAACAATTTCGGTTTTTATTTTGGTTCGGTTCATTTTCTGTTGGCTCCCAACAACCTCGGTTCGGTCTTGAATTGAACTCAACCTGGACGGAACCAACCTGATTTGTACCCCTAATCTGTACTACTTTCTTTACTTCTGATATGCAGTTTCATAATTTAATGAACTTTATTGATCATCCGGTTTGCCTTTAATATTCTATTAAATGCTGAAATTAATTGCTGTAATTAATTATTTGCTCCCATGTAACATGAATCCCCATACATTTTTTTCCTCTTTTGGTTCTGCCCCTGAAAGCACGAGGGTCAGACCATCAGTATCAAACTCCAGTATTCATCTTGAGTTCCTTAGTACCCATGAATTTTAGGGCAAAAATTTGGGAAAGATCAACATGGAGGATTACTACAATATAATGTGCATGAGAAACACATTAGTGCAACTCATTAGTTGTTTCAAACCTAAATCAGAAAATTTGATAAGAGATATGGCTGTGAAGATAAAAAGAGGATTATGATTGATTAGTTTCTGCAACCAAGAGTGGAATTATGTGACATTTTTCCTGAAAAAATTGAGTTTCCATAAATATCATCATGTAGCATAATCATTATCTAAACCAATTTATGGGCCTCAGCCTAATCAATGAATTTTATTGATAAAGACTATTTTCATAAGGGGCTATATTAAAGATGCAAAATGCAATAAATTGAAACTTCAAGACTGTTAATAGGCGATCCATTTATTTGCTTCCTTTGCACTTACAGGATACATTTTTTTCAGATCTTGCTTCCATTGCATTTAATTTTTCCTTTAGATTTCTTAAAGCAGAAAGCACAGTACCAATAATTAATGAGCTCATTCTGGCAAATCAGAGGAGAAAAGACCAATCATATATAAATCAATGAGATTTTCGCATTAATTGAAGCTCACTGATACTTAGAAATGCTTACCAGAACTAGCCATGGCAGCAACCGATCGAGTGATTTCTTGGTCACCCTCTGAAATTCTTTCTCTACAAGTGTCTGTTCCTCGGACACCCTGAATTACGTGTATTTCAATTGCAGGACTAGTCCCTGTTTCCGAAAATTCAGTGTTAGCATCTGCAAATACTTCCTCTTCTGATCTACTCGATTCTTTTCTTTCAATTCCACTGTTACTGTTTTCATCGTTTCTCATCTCTTCCACTTTTGCGACTTCTGCAACCAAGTCAGTCAATACAAGGAACAAGAAAAAATGAGTAAAAGAAACCCCAAACACATAGCTAGGATTAATCCGACAGGGTTCAAATAGCACAAAATCCATACCATGGGGCTTGTGATCTTCATCTGAGAGCTTTTCTTCATCAGAAGCAGATAAATGGAAGTTATCTTCAGAGTCAATCAGCTTAAACCCTTCAATTTTTCCGCAGACCTTCTTGTGTGCTCGTCTTTGTTTCGCACTTGGATGAGGGTTGGGAAAGGTCCACCCACATTTGCGACAAACATGAACTCCGTGACTCCCATTTCCTTCAAATCAAGAAACCCATTAAAATTTTCACCAAGTAAAGCGAAACAAGTACAAAGTCACAAACATCACACAGAAAAGACATCAAAACCCAACCAAGATAAGGTCAAAACAAAAAATAAAAGAAAAGAAAGAATGAACAGAGAGAGAGAAGAAGAAGAAGAAAAGAACAAAAACCCACGAAAAGAAACCCACCAGGGGTATGAATCCTCTTATGATCTTGGCTTTCCATCTTTAAATCTGAGATAACCCAAGAAAGTAAACAGATAAACAGAAAGATAGAACCCACAAACAACCAAGAGAGCGTAAAGATTACAGAAAAAGCACAAAGATCTTGAAAATTAAGCAAGCAAAAACAACAAGAAAGGAACCCAACCCGGAGCTTCTTCGTAATCTCCTTTGTGCCAACAAAAGTATGCAACAGTAAAAGAGACTGATGATACGGAACTACGCAGTCCACCATGTGAACGTTGGGACCCTTCACCAGCTCACTTCGTCTTCTCTGCTCTGACTAACGTGCGCCGCTTCTTGATCACCTTCTCTAATCTAGACTTTTTTTGAGTCCTGAAGCAATTAAAAATAGAGACCAGCCCGCGAGAATAATGATACGGTGTATCAGCAATGCACGATCCATGTCTCTGGATCCTCTTTCTTGCCCGTCAAAACGCTTGACTTGGGCTGGAGGTCAATGATGTTGCAGAAGCACCGGATCATGGATTTAAATAGAATTCTTTCGAATAAGCTAAGATAACAACCCGGTACCGGTGGACTTATGTCGTTGTGACATAAGTATACCGTGTAATTGTGTGTATTGTTATAAGATGCAACGCACTCGTACCGTACACGTAGAGTATTTCAGATGCATGAGGGCCCACCGTAATAAGGTGAGAGCGAAATGGATTGAGGAAAAGAAGTCAATAGTTTGACCGTTTGAGTTGTTGATGTCAACCGGATCGGTGGTAGGGGTGCATCAGGGAGTGTGAGAGGCGTATTGGATTATATACGTGTACGGTGATGATTTAGAGAGAGAAAGTCAGGGAGAGGTGGATGGTCTTTATCGTTGGAGATGCGTGCCTTAGGGGCTTCTGTTTGTCTTCTTGCCGTAAAGGCATGAAGACTTCTGTTGGGGATCTGAAAGGGATGAAAGTGATTTAAGAGCGACAGGCAAATTTGAAAAGGAAAATTGGTTTTAAGTGATGATTTTTGAAAATAATTCAGATTCAGTTTTCAATTTCTTGGTAATTGAAAAATAATAGTAATTTTTTAAAATAATTAAAAATGAGTGTTGTTTTTCTTTTGTAAGAAAGTTTAATGAACAGTAAAATGATATTCATCTTGATAATTTTTAAAAAGTGTTATTATTTTTAATTCATGGTGACTGAACATAAATTATTTTTTAAAAGTATAACTTAAAACCAATTTTCCCAATTTAGATAATGATAAGGTGAGTGAAAAGATTAGGCTTTGTTGGAGTAGCCAATGCTCCCACATGGAAGGGGACATTTGGTGGTTTTCAGGATTTTGGATAGAATTTTGAATTAAAATTTCAAAATAGTGTTTGGATAAGAGAAATACATGGTTTAAATGGTTTGACCACCTGGTTCACTATTTTGGAACCAATGTGATTTGACCACTATATTTAACCATTTGGGATCCAATAAGGGTGATCAGGGGATTACACGCGCTACACGCGTAGCAAATTTACGGGGCCCACGTAGATAAATAGTCACTCTAATAGATTTCATGCTATTTTAAATAGGTAGTTACAACGTGTTTAAATTTGAACATAGAAAGAGGGGAGGGGGGCAGAATTTGGGAGGAATACCCCCTCTTCTCTTTACTAATAGTATAGATTTTAAATAATGATATTAAAGTCTAATGATAAAATGCAAGTAGAGTTTGGTAGTGCTGATGAAGAAAGCTCTATCTAAACTGTCCCATGGGTGATCAACTTATGAATGGATGACTCTTTGTGTTTAATATATGTTTGCTTTTAATTTATTTATTTATTTGGTTAAAAGGTAGTAAATATTAATTACTTAGGACAGAGTTTATGGAAAAGACCTGCATATATTATCATCATACATGATTTGTCAGATATCACATTCATGTAATTAATATCGTTATAGCACTAAGGTTGTAACCTAACTTAACCTAATGATGTTTGAAATAGACTATATATTCGTATACAGGATCAGTTCGATCCAACTGGAAAATCAAACCGAATGATATTGTAACTATCAGCATTAAAGAAACTCCAAAAGTCATTTATTCTATTTTCTACCTAATGATGTTTGAATTATCCCACAATTGGGAAAACTAAACATTATTTAGTCTTTTTTTTAGACGGAGTGATGTTTCAAGGATCAAATAATATTTGAAGTATCCCACATAAGGAGTAGCAAACTTGGACTTTTTATATTATCAACACTATAAAAAGTACCGGCTGAGATGCATTTTGGAGTGTGGGCCCCATTATTAAAATGTGTCATCCATCCGTAAGTTTCATGCTGGAACCACTGAGTGGCTCCAGATGAAACGGTCTCGCAATTCTTTGGTCGTGTCTTTTTCCTAGGAACATCCTTTTAAGCTTGGGTTTGAGCATGCACATACACATGATTGACAAGGATGTTATTCAATTACACCTTTATCAACATGGAAAGTTCTCCACATCTCTATCAACATATTTAAGTTTTCCAAGGTGAGTGGTTGTTTCAGAGTAATCCAAATTACACCTACACCACACGGGAAAAATCCAAACTCTTTTACCTACATCTTTAATCATAGTGACTAGGACCCTTGATCATACATAAGTTATATATTTGGTGAAGTTTTTCCTTATATTGATTGAATTCATTGATGGGGTGTTTTCATGGAGATGACAGGAAGAGGGAGGGAGTTTCAGATCATGAACAAGGAAATTCAGGTGAAGGATCCTCATCAGTTCCACGAGCTTCAACAATAATAGGAGGAACTTAAGAAGGAAGAGGAACTTCTGAGGCTTAATAAGCTTCCATGATGAACTCATCCAACACAGGGCTCTCATTTTCATATGCTTCAGTCTCAATGGGAGCAACAGATGGTGCAGCTTCTTCTTTAAGTTCTCTTGATTTGTCTCTTAAGGTTTCCATTCAGCAGGGATTACGGACATATTTCTTTGTTTCATGGTTGATAGCTACCTGCCAGATTTGTTCATAATAATTTTTTCCCCTTTTTCTTCCCATATTAACCCCTTTTAGATGGTTTATCATTCCCACAATCTTCATTTTGTCTTGGACTTGAAAAGCTTGAAGCCACTTTTATTAGGGTTCGAGCAAGAGAATTCAGTTGTTTGGCATCTGTCAAAGTTAGAAGGCACTTACATCTCATGGTCATGTTTTTTCATTATTTTAAAGACCTAATAACTCTTTCATTCTCGGAATGGATTGGAAATTGTTCACTTTGGTTAGTTAACGGATCTAACAAGGAACCATAGAAAGCATACGGGGTAACAACCTTTTGGTTGCTCATGATCTCGATCTTTTATGAATTTCTTCATATTTAGATAAAAAAATCAGTGCAATGTCCATTCGATCGACGGTTGCAGTCTTTACTAAAATTGTGGGAGGTGCTTGAAGAACATGACGGTACCTTACGAGAGGGAGGTTTAATCAGAACGTTTGGTGTAGGAAAGCATGAGAATCCCTAAACATGTTTATGTATTTGTATAAATTTGGAGAATGCATGCGTTATGTGCATAGCAAATTTGAAATATAATTGAAAGCATTTTGGGTATTAAAATGTTAGACAATTAGTTATTGATATACTTTGTATTAACAAATGGATGTACAAGTTAATTTGATAAAAAATAAAGAGCAAAAAAGACGTGGGTAACATAACTATAAAATAGGGATTACTTGGAGTGCATTGCGCACACTACGCTCCACACATTACTCACTATGCCCCCTGCAAATTATAGAACACTTTTGTGGAGCCTACTTAGGAAGAAAAATGTGAGAGTTGATTTGGGTATAGATTATCAAGCCAAAATCTTGACAGTTTTCTTTATAAATTAATATATATATGCATATACTTCAGTGTATATTTATAATTATGTATACACACAAACTCATCTCGAATTTTTGACGTGGGACCAAAAATGGTTGTTACATAGAGCTGGCAACGGGTTGGGTTGGGTCGGGTCATAATTGAGTTGGGTTAATCGGGTTGGGTTTGGACTTGATTGTGGTAGGTTGGAAAAACCCAAACCCAACCCGTCAACCCGTTTATTATTATTTTAATTTTTCAAAAAATATGATTAAAATAGGGTTAGGGGGTTAATTGGGTCGGGTTGTACCGAGTTTGGGTCGGGTTGGGGTTTAATCAGGTCGGGACGAACACTTGTGTCGCTTTTTTGAAAATCAGGTTACCCGTCGGGTTGTTGGGTCATAATCGGGTTGACCCGATTACTGGACAAATAATATACAGGTCAACCCAAACCCATTTAAATCGAAACGGTTCGGGTTGATCCGTCGGGTCGGATCACATTTGGCCAGCTCTACCCACCGTGCTGGGCCTCCACCGTACTTTCCATGCAGGAATATGCTTCATCTGTCGAACGAGGGTCTTTAGTCGCTACGATTTACATGTGTGAAGTCTCCCTTCTTCGGTGCTCACCACTCGCTCCCTTTACCTTCTCAAAAGTTCAGCTGGTTCAGTCCATTTGACAGGGCAGGCAGAAATCGTGGATTTTTGTTTATTGCATGACAACATGCAGTTTCCGAAGTTCAATAAGCCAGAAACCCTAACAGAGTCAAAACGAACAAATCCCAGTCTTCAACAAGCCATCGCTGACATTCAAAACAACTGCTCTTCTTTTGTGCAACACATCTCAGGCTTTCTTCAGCAACAACGCCAACAACGCCTAAATTTCGGTTTGTTTAACCCCAACCCGTCTGCCCTAAAATCCCACATCGAATTTGCCCTAGGAAATCTCGGAAACCAAGCCAAGCAGGCGTTACAGAATGGCATTTCTGGTGTGCGTTCGAGCTCGTCTTCCCAAAGAAACCAAGTTTGGGCTCGGGTATCTGTAAAGAATGACGCGCCAGGCGAACCGGTTCACCGTCTCGAGCTTGCGATGTCGACGGCAGATATTGAAGAGCGTCTAGCCGGCGTGCCGGTCTACGCCCTGAGCAATGCTGCTGAAGAATTTGTGTTGGTTTCGGGCACTAACACTGGAAAATCTCTCGGGCTCTTTTGTTTCAGAAAAGAAGACGCTGAAGCGCTTCTTGAACAAATGAGGTCTATGGAACCTGGGATGCGCCGTGGCTCGAAAGTCGTAACCGTGCCTCTGAACAAGGTAGTCTTGATTATCCTCATACATTTCAAAATTTATTGTTATTTTTGTACTTCATAGTTATTTTAGCTTGATTGATTGGGTGAATTTGTATATGGGGTTTGTTATTGCTAATGGAAGGTTGCAGATTGACTGCATTGCTGTGCAAATAACTTGACTTGGTTGACTTACTGTTTTTTTTTTAAATACAAAAATGATTTTTGAAGTCAGAATTAAAAAACTTGACTTGCTTGATTTGGTTAAGAATTAAAAATGATTTTTGAAGTCAGAATTTAAAAAACTTGACTTGGTTAACTGGAAAAATGATTTTTGAAGTCAGAATTAAATCTAACATCAGGTGGGTTCTACAGGTCTTCCAGCTGAAGCTAAGTGGAGTATCCTTTAGGTTTATACCCGATGCTTCTCAAATTAAGAATGCCGTCAAGGTGAGAATATGTCTTTGCACTTTATTTAATTTGTTGTCGGTAGCATTCTTTGAACTTTTGTATTTGAATTTGTTTGGTGTCAGTTTCAGAAGAAAGTTACTATACTGATGCACGTTTAGAAACTTGAAAATGGATTTGGTTGGAAATTTTGCAATAGTTAAGTAAATGCTGTGCTATTCTATGCTTTTGCTTTATTTCTTTATATGTTCTCTTTTTGGATGTTGTGGGTTAGTACAATGCTGAATTGTTTCATTTATTTGTATCTATAATCATTTTTTGGCTGTTATGGTTCAGTAATTTGTTGTATAGTTTTCATGGAGATTTCAATTGCCTTTCTATATTTTAATTTGTTATCATGGGAATCTTGAAATGATTTTCAGGTTTTAATTTGTTAGTACTTGAACTATGTTATATCACCACGATCTAGGCATGTTGGGTGAGGGATCTTTTTTGAGATGCCTTTTAATAATGTGCTGATCTCCAAGTGGCAGGATGTTTTGCAAACAAACACAGATATACAAATTTTATGATTCTTTCATCAATATTTTTTTTACAGTGCATAATATGACACAACAAAATTATGTAGGTGAATAATACCATTGGATATATAACTAACTCTTACCTTGTTGCATCTCATATCAGAAAAATCTGTCAAAAAATGCATAACTCAAACTATCTGACCGGTTGTTCTTGTAGTTAAAGAAATTTTTTAGTTTCAGAAATGTGACGGCAAGCAACAGTTGTGTTTCCCTCAAGGTTGGGTATGATGAAGCATGATTAGAGTACAGGAATTTGCCACATTTATTCCCGTATGAGTCGTCAAACTGAACTATAGCTTTCAGGTCTCGAAGAATATTGCTAATTTGTTTAGAAATATGATTCCTCAAATGACAAGAAGAACATGCTTGATACCAATTCGTTGGGTTCAGCAGGATAAATCTTGGTCCTTCAGCTTTTTGAAAAATTATCTCATCCTTTCTAACTGATTCCATCCAGTTTTTTTTTTTCATTTTTTTTTCCTTCTAGGTCTTCATTTAGTAACCCCTTACATCTCATAATTGCCTTCCTACTTATTTGATTTACATTCCTAAACTATCTTAACCTACTTTCTTTTCTTTTATCTTATCTCCTGCTTAGGCAATACTTATGTATTCTTGAATATGTTCATTTCTTGTCTTATTTTTCATAATCTTTCTACACATCCATTTCAACATCTTCATCTTAATAATGTTTATCCTGTGCATATGTTGCTTCTTTGTCACCTAACATTCTGTCTCATAGATTATGGTAAGCCTAACAACTGTCTTGGAAAAGTTTCCTTTTAGTTGATGATATAACACTGTATAAGTGTCTCTCCTTTTAATCCATGTAACTCTAGTTCTATGTGCAACCATCTTTATGGATTATTGTTCAGAGATAATGAAATCGATTACTTTTGGGACCCTCTTGATTCTTGATTCTTGCCATTGCATCATCTCAAGCACTCACAAGGAGAAATAGCCAAGAAATTGGCAGGTTGGTTGTTCTCCTGATATTTATGGAGAATAGTTGGTTTAATCTCGGTGATAAGCAACTTGAATCTCACAGTCAATGGAGCATGATGTGGTGATAATGGTATCAGTGTTGTGCCAGAATTGGTGGTGACTGTCATAGTCCCTGTCTTCTCATTACTGGTGCTTTAGGCTATGTCCCCATCGTGACTGGTATGGTCCCCAGTATGAGTGCTTACAGCAATGAGCGCCAAAATTTGTGAAACTGACTCAAACATCATCTTCTTTCCCTTAGTAATTTAAATGGTCATCATTCCATCCAAAAAATGCTCACACCTTGGCCACCATTTTGGGTCCATCATCCTAGGAAAAGAGAAGGTGATTAACAATTTTTCCAATCCACAGGCTCTTGGATTATCCTCAAACTCATCATGATCATCTAGTTTTGTCACGCTAAATTTGCTTTTTAATCACTAAACTTGATGGTTTTATGAACAATTTGCTATTTGAATCACACCCAAACAAGCTTAGTGAGCATGTCTAAACTAAGGTTTCCTGTTTCAATTAGCAAAATACCAACTTCCTTGTACTGACTTTACACATTGACAGTCATCTGGGAATATGAATGCACAACAGTCATATCGTACTTGTACTTATACTTAGAGCTACAGCTTCCAATAAATCAGCTCTAGACCGGGCTTTGAGAAAGCCAACCTGAATGATAGCGTTGTCTTGGCCAGCCATTTTATTAACCTGGTTGCATGGGACCCGTGAGATGGAAACTAAAGCTAAAAGCCTGCTGACTCCATTTTTTTACCTCCCTTAGCAATATCCCTTGACTCAGCAAATGATCAATCTCTTCTATATGGAATGATAGACAACATATTCAGTGAAAAGCTAGCTTAGTTCCCACCTGTTGCAGTGAGATGTCAACTGCTATTTTCCCGTGGCAAGCGTTCTAACAGAAGAATGCAAGCTTCGATGGAAAATCCTTATTCTACACCTCCTTGGTTAAATGTCTTTCCTGGGCCTATAAATCTGCAGAATCCTTAGCTCAAGGCATTGGGAGCAGGTGATTTCTAGTCTTGGTCTGTGACTCTGTGTCACATGATCATCTTCAGCTGATGTTTTTCGGGCTATTTTTCAAAATCTGCCCCTTCAACTCATTAAGTCATTATATCTCATCCCCTCCAATTTCTTCTAATCCAAATGAAATAAGAGATTGTTTTCTTACACAAGCATTATTAGTTGTTCCTAAATCCACTCTCACAAGAAGGTGAGGCCCCACACCAGTTAGAAAGATCAGGAGAGAGCATTGTGATCAATTAACACCTGCACTGGGAAAACTTATAAATGCAGCCAAAAGGTAAAACAGGTGTCTTTATTATACAGAGCCTGCATGAGTGTGCCTCACAAGGATTCCTATCTTATACAATTTATCCTCGTCTGGAAGCCTCTCGACATGCCATTTAAATCTTGAAACCCTGAACCCTATTTCCTTCTGAATAAAACCTTATTCCATCCCATCCATTTATGCCTCTTCGTATTTCTTTTTCTTACTCAAGAAAACCTCTAAAGACCATGCTTAATCCATCCAACCCCTTATGGGAAACTGGATGAAAGAGTCAATATTTCTCATTAGAAAAAGCATATAGACCTCCAACTAGACATTTTTACTGGTATTTATCACTTGACATTAGTACACGTGTTTCCAAACATGGGTCTTTCCAAAAATGTATTTTCAAACAACTCTCCCAAAAAAAAGAAAAAAACCTAAAGTCACAAAGGAGCTATGGCTGCTATGCTTTTCAGAGGACTAACATCTTTGTGGAAGGGTGCCAGAAAAAGGTGTGGATTTTAGGGGCTACAAAGAAATGGTATGCAAACCTTTTTTAGCCATATAGGGAGCATTTGAATAAGGGACAGAGGAATCAAAAGCAATTACCAGGGTTACTAAGGAACTCCAGAATTTGAAGTGTCGTGGATGAACATGGCTGTATTGACGGCAGCAAGGGAAGAAGGAGCAAAGGAAGAGGGCCTTTTTTTGTTTTGTAGAGAATGCAAAAATCTAATGTATTCATAGGCTGCGATTCTGTCTTGATCTTGCTGAAAATGTGGAAGGTGGATTCTGTTATGTCCTTGCAGCAGTTTCTGGCCGGTTAAACAGAAATAATTTACTTTTTGGCTGAACTTGGATGCCGTTTGGATAAATGGCAAGAGACATGGTATGTTGGTGGGTATTTCAAAGTGTTAATGTAGATGCATGAAAAACTGAGATGTGGAAACAGGACTGCTGCTAGGATGGTTTTTGCTAATTTTATTAGCAACCATGAACTGTTGGATTTGCCATTAAAGGGAAGGAAATTACACATGAAAAGATAATGAAGAAAGAATTGTGTTCTCAGGATGGATAGATTTCTTATTTTGTTGGAATGAGAGTACTCCTTTAGTCTCCAATCTGAATGGCCAAATCAATGCCCTGATATTGCGCATTATGTTGGAGTGTTGTGTTTTGGTGGAGAAATCATGCCATGTTGTTTGAAGATTTGTTCTTTATT
Source organism: Buxus sempervirens (assembly GCA_947561395.2). Taxonomy (NCBI): domain Eukaryota; kingdom Viridiplantae; phylum Streptophyta; class Magnoliopsida; order Buxales; family Buxaceae; genus Buxus; species Buxus sempervirens. The sequence continues at coordinate 24,999,914 of OX387192.1, forward strand.
ATTAAAACTGAGGAATGGGAAGGTTTAGTGGTTGTGCTAGTTGTTGAGAGCTGAAATCTTTGGAGGAGGATAGAGAAGTGGGAAGTTCTTCCCTTTGGAGAAAAGAACTTGAAATTGGAAATCATCACAGAGAGGCATATAAGAGATTGGGTAGATTGGATGAAATAAGTTGAGTCAAGAATATAGAGTTTTGTGGTTATACAGAGTGGCATGCCATATCGAAGTCTTGCCATCAATATCCAAGTAATTTTAGTCTAAATGACTAGAGCATGATGTGGTGAGAATGAGACCAAGGGAGCATCTTCTTTTATTTAATTAAAATTTTTTTTTTTGCCATGAGATCCTTGAAGAGTTCGAACAGACATACGTGCAAACACTCGCCAATTTCATGCTTTTCTTGAGGAGTGCTAACAACTATGTTACATGGACACCTTACACAACCTCGAAGTACCTGTGTTGACCCAAAACGACATGGATATGGGTACAAGATATGTATTGGATCCTTTACATGCTATCTTGGACATGGCAATCCAAGATCAAAGAATAATAAGAAAATAATTAGCATGTAATCAGCTTACAAGTAATGAATCAAAAAAGATAATATTTTAATGAAGAGAGAATGCATATTCTTAGACTCAAAAATTGCAAGCAATGATTCAAAAGGAAAAATATAGAGAAAAACAAAAACAAAAACAAGAACAAAAAGGAGATAGCTTGGCTTCTAACATGCCTTATTGACATTTATTTGGAGACTTTTCAGCCGAATCTCAGTAATCCTATCCAAATTTTGGACACTTATCAACCGAGTCCCAGTATCCTAAGTTTAAGGGTCAAGTGAATCCGACTCTTAGGCACCTGACACTCGTACCTGAGTCCATGTAACATGTGCTAACAGATGTATGCAAACACACGCCAATTTCATGCTTTACAATGGCAAATTGCCAAGAAGAGGAAAACTTTCAACTGCACCATAAAAAATTCATAAAATGAATCAAGGGTTATCATTTCTGAATTATTATCCTTTTCCAAATTGCAATTCATTTTTCTTTTAACCATCCTTGGAGATCATTCTTGTGATGGGAATGCCACCCTAATTACATGCTTCAAGTTATTTGGGCTATAGTAATTGGTTTCTACCATTTCACCTTATTTATTTAGATGTATAACTTCTATTTCAGCATGAATGCCTTTGATTTATTTTATTGATTATAAATTTTGTAATTGAAATATTAAAGACGCTTTAATTTAGTGCTGCATGGATGTGGATGCGGGAATTGGAATCTGTACGTATTGGGTTTGTCCATCTCGGATATCCAAAAAAATAGATATGATAGGAATAATGCATGAAAAGTAATCATATATACTTAATTTATAATTTTCAAATGATACCACAAGTTAATTGGATAAATTATGAATGCGAACAAATCTACACGCATATGAAAAATAATTATATGTATTTAATTTATAATATTAAAATGATACCACAACGTAATTGGATAAATAATACATGTGAACAGAGCCAGATTCATTTTTCCTTTTCATTTCTGGTCCACAGTTTTTATGATGTATATTGCTTATACTGAGTTGTTGGAATTCTGACTGAGATTGTGCCAACAAAACAAGGATGGGTAAAAAAGGTAAAAGAAAACCAGTGATGCTTTGATTCTTTTCATGATGGGAAATATGTTAAATCAAAGAGGCATTCTTCAAAGATTTGATTTTATTAGTCTTTGCGCTTGGAGTAGAATTTCTTATAATTATCTTTGTGATTAATTCTTTTAGGAGAGGAAAAAGGCTGGAGTTTCTGACGAGGGCTTCCCTGGTGTTCCTGTTTTTCAGGTTCTCATCATAAAAATTCTGCTTAAACGGTTTAGTGGCGGTATCCATATTATTTTTTATTTTTTTGAACTGTAGTCTTAAACTTTGTGGATTTCAGTCAAGGAGCTTGATCTTGAGGAGCCAACACAAGAGATATCGTCCTGTTTTTTTCAGGAAGGTTAGCTGAAAATTTGCTTTTTCTTCACCTTCTAAATTAGTCAATTTTGGCATCGCAAAATATTATTTTAATTCTCTTCAAATTGTTTCAGGAGGACCTAGAGAACTCACTATTAAGAGCCTCAAATCAGCAGAAACTCTTAAATCCTGCCTTGAGACAGGGAGAAATTCAGGTCTGATTTTGAATGCCCCTTAATCTATTCTTGAGATGAGGAGTGGGGATTGCTTAATTTGATATCATTTCATGTTCAATCCTGTAGGTAGAGGTTCTTGAGGATATAATTAAAGCGATGAAGGTATAGGGTTTCCATCCATTGGTTTCTTCCATTTTTCTCAAAATTTACACCCAAACTAACACAACACTTTGCAGGATGGCCCTTTTTCAAAGTGGGATGATGTTGTTTTCATTCCGCCTGGTTTTGATGTTTCAACTGATATTCCTCAGCAGGAGAGGGCCACTGCAACAGGGTAAATGGTTCCTTCTTAGACTTCTCCTCAGCAAAGCTTAGGTTAACCTCGCAAACAAATCAAAAAACACAATTCCATGTATTGTTGAGGGTGTTGAGGGCAAGTTTACTTGTCTAATTATGAGAACATGCTTTTGAAGTGGTCACCATTAGGGAGCTATTGCAACTTTCATTAATGTACACTATGTGACAAACTGTGATAGATGCAGACTGCAATATACCTATTGGGTAGTTGTTTTGCTCATTGTTAGCAGTTATCTGTAACTTGTGAAATGAAATATGTTGTTTTCTTCGTTGGCTCCTCCGAAGAGATCTAATGTGTCAATCCTCAACTTCATTAAGTGAATTTTGCCATTTGAGTTAATATAGTTATTGTGTGAGGGGGGTGGGGTGGGGTGGTTGGGGGATGGATGATGTAGTGGAAGGTGAAGGTCTGTTAAGTGCTTGGGTGAAAGACATGGAGAAAGAAGCTGACAATTTGTCTTATCAAACTGATGGTTTGTATATGGATTCCATAAAATGGGACCATATTCAATGGTTGGTCCCGACCTTCCATAAATGTGCTACCTTTTGGATTATGGTAATTTTAAGAACCATTTTTATGGATTTTAATGTCCCAGACAATAGAAAGGGAAGGAGAAAATCTAATTTCTTGAAAGAACACTAAAAAATATCCTGACAAAACTTATCGATTGGACCCAAAAAAAAAAAAAAAAAAATCCAGCTAATGGGGAACAGTAAGATTGTGCCCAAGCGTTTTATTTATGTGATGATACAGAATGAATCGCTGTTGATGTATCTTGAATCAATATTCGTATGATGTCATATTTTGTTTCTTGTGATTATGTTTTAGGTTACATGAGCTGTACCTAGAAAGAATTAGCTCTTTAGCTTTGTGAATGATAGTGCTTTGGTATAATGGCCATGAAAGCAGGGATAAAAGTATGGATTCCTCCCTGATTTAATGGGAAAGAAGGTAGAAACTATTTTGTCTACTTATTGAATGATCTAAATTTTTATCCCATACAGGAACCATAAAAAGAAGTCATTAAGATATGACTTGAGTGGTTGAATGGGTGAAAAAATGACTGGCTATATATTTTTCTATTTAAAAGTTGTGGCATAGGAGTAGTAGGAAACCTTAAAAATAGGAAAAGGTCATGAATGGTTCATTTTTTATATGCAAAAATAAAATCAATTGTTTATTCTTTCTATTCTCTTTCTTTTTCCTGTTTTATTGGCTTGCAACTTGTAAACAGTCCCTTCCTTTGTCTGCATACTGAAGCTCATGTTCTCTCTATTCCATGTTTTAAGTTAAACCCATTATTTCATTCTTTTCAACCTAAATGGTTTTGGGTGCATACTGAAGCTCATGTTCTCGCTATTCCATGTTTTAAGTTAAAACCCATTATTTCATTCTTTTCAACCTAAATGGTTTTTGGGTTTACATCCTATGCATACTGAAACAGGATTATTTTTAAAAATTAACACTAAAAACTAATTTCCCCTATATTTAAAAAATTAACACGAAAAAATAATTTCCCCTATATTTAATCCCACCACAACACTTCTCTCGTGATAGAGTTTTTGAAATCATGAGAAGTTTTCCTTGAATCTTTCAATAGAGTTCTTGAAATCATGAGAAGTACTCCTCGAATAAGATACAATTATTTAGGAAGGGTATCATTGGAAAGATGTGTACTTGCTTTTCTCACGACGCAGAATCCGACCTCTAGATGCATGAAACAAATTTGGGTTGTTATTATCCTTTTTTCTCTCAAGAAAACTCAAATTTGAGTTTTCCAGTTATCCAAACGCTATCGTGATGCGAGAAAACCCTATTTTCTTTCACTTTCATTCACTTTCCTGCTATCCAAATGGAGTCGGCTCTGTTTGGATACCGAGAGAATGCGAGAAAGACATGTGAGAAAAGAAAGTGAAAGAAAAGTGAAGTAAAAGAAATTGAAAAGTAATTTTTTCAACACTGTTTGGATGTTACAAGAAAATTTTATAGTTTTAACTAAAAATCCAGAATTTTGTGTTTGAATAGTAAGAATGTTATTAGAATGTTAAATGCGATTCCAATCCTACCATCATGTGTATTCATGGCTTTGACTTTGTTTTTTCCTTACATTAGTTGGTGTGAGCGTTGATTATTTAATCATGCAATTGATACCCAACCTCTTAAAGATCTTTTTTTCTTTTTTCTTATGTGAACAGTAAAATAATTCTTATTCTCAATTATTTTTAAGAGTATCATTAATTTTCAATTACCAAGCATTTAATGACTGAAATAGGATTACTTTTAAAGATTAACACTAAAAACTAATTTCCCATATATTTAATCCCACCACAACACTTTTCTCTTGATAGAGTTTTTGAAATTGTGAGAAGTACTCAAATCTCTTGATGGAGTTTTTGAAATCATGAGAAGTACTTGAAGAAGATACAGTTATTTAGGAAGGGTATTATTGGAAAGATGTGTGTTTGCTTTTCTCACGATGCAGAGTCCGACCTCTAGGTGCATAAAACAAATTTGGGCAGTTATTATCCTTTTTTCTCTCAAGAAACAATGGGCCCCATAGTTTTCTAGTAATCCAAATGCTACTGTGATGCGAGAAAACTCTATTTTCTTTCATTTTTATTTACTCTCTTGCTATCCAAATGGGGCCTTAGGGTGAATTGCAATGCTCTTGATTTAATTACTTGTTACAATAGGCAAAAGGTAATAGGTGACTAAAATTGACGAAAGCATTTCCTCTACAGCCAAAATCCGGTGGTTTCACGAAATCACCGGTTGGGATGGAATTTGAATGTGTGGGGCCCCCTCTTGAAATGGCATCCATCTGTGCGTTTCACATCGGCACCATTGAGTGGCTCCTCTCAAAACTGACCGGCAATGCTCTTAACTTTCCACAAGCTTTACTTCTTCACATGTATACCAAACTAGCTTTTGGTTGCATAACAAATTTCACTGCAAAGCAAAATTCCTTCATATGACTTAAACTGCTCACCTACTACTTACTTTTTTTATTGAATAAAAACTTGAAAAGCATAAAAAAACTAAGACAACTATTATACATGTGACAAACTCTGTTTTTTATATATGGGTTTAAGAGAAGTTAATCCAAATGATCCCTTATCAATGAACTGTTTGGATTATTCAATCATTCATCCATGTCAACAAAATGCTCCTGTTACAACAAACCTAATCTTGTTTTTTTCCTTTCTTTTCGTCATGGGGATAGAGTAAAACAAAAACCTTGCAGTACCCGGTTATAAGGATGGCTGCCCAGAATAAAGTAAAGGATGATTTCATCTCGTGATAAAAGTCGTTATGTGATCTGCCATTAACAAATACACAGGAATGAGCCTCGTGACTTACACTGTAATTCAGGTGGTTTTTTTTTTGCTTTTCGTTTTAACACTTGAAACTCATGAGAAAAGCTCCATCTCTGTCTCTCTCTCCTTTCATTCATTCTCTCTTCCTTTACAACCAGATTTCAGTAAAAGTGAAAAAACCTAAGCCTGTATGTGATGATCCAAAAAGTAGATGGAACCATCTCCATTATTATTAATTAACATCATCATCATTTATATCAACAGAAATAGCTGGCACTGAACTGGGAGACTCAAAGCAACGTACATGGAAGGTCTGGTGTCATCTTCAACTTCTATTCCCGCATCCAAAATTTAATAAGAACCATTGAACCTTCAAAGCTACCAACCATGGAGATGAGATGGGGATGGAGAGATGATCTTTTGGTTGGTAGTGTATGATCTCTTGTTCTTATCCTTCAACCCCACTTCCATTTGTTTGTTATTTATGGTATTAGAATCTCGTATGGTGATGGCTGTCACCCAGTGACAGACGCAGCCTCTTGGTGGGGTGGCATTAGCGTTTAGAGCCTATGATGGGTGATTATTCCTTGCTTCTTTTAGGTGGGGTCAATGCGTAATTGAGAAAACTAAGGATTACGATTAATTAACTAAGACATGAATATTGATTACAGAGAGAATCATAGTAATCATTCAATGGGCAGGTAGAACAAACCACTCAATCATCCATGGAGCTGCTAGGCGCCCACTGAACTGACAAGTGGTAAATATATGGAGAATAAATTAGAACTCACCAATCACTAATTAAATGGTATTAATTAATGAAAATGATGGTAGTCCACATATTTTCTTTCAGAAGAATTTCGGTGGTTTTGGGGTGAAAGAGGTATTTCTTGTCCTGTATAATAAAACTAACAGGTGCACGTGGAAAATTGTGTATAGAGGGAGGGAATAGTTTTGCAACTGTTCAGATTTTAAACGAATAGACAAATTCTAAATATTTTAATCTTAAATTAATTATGCCTTAACAACGAACAGTAATGGTTTTTTGGGGAAAGTTGTGCATACTTGTTGGCACGATTCCCAAAGAACCTTTCTTGTTATATATAGTTTAGATATTGCGATTAATTTATATCTTTAAGTTGTATTTGATAGAAGACCCTATGAGCTTATATGAACCTTTACTACATCTATTTCATCTGTACTATAAAAATTTTAAAAGACAACATTCCCTAAAAAAATTGTAAGGCTATTATACTCCTTCAAAGATTACTTAGTAGTATATATATCTCAATGATAATTAAAATTTGAATACTTTGTAAGTTATATAGATAATAAATTCATATTTAGAGAATTCTTTTTGGCACCTGAAAATCTCTTTTGGAGCTTAAAACTTGTTTTTGCTTTCAAATTGATATTTCCCTTTCATATGCATTTCAGTATAAATTTCCTTGATCACTTTTGGAGCTTAAAACATGTTTTTAATACTTTTGATCCCTTTCATATTCATTTCAGTATAAATTTCCTTTAAATACTATGAGAGAATCCAAAATAGCTATGACATTAAAACTATCCATATCCCTATCTTTCTGATGGAATCCATTATTCGATGCATTTTGATCGGTTCTAGAAAAAAATCTCTTCTACATTAACGAACTGGATTGGTATGGAGAAGGTAGCTTCAGGCTGTCCGGTCAGAACATAAACCTTAACTTTTTTATTTTGTCAAAGGAAAGGGTTCATGCATGGCCTTCAATATGGGCGGCAGTAACCTGGTCAGATCGAATTTGGATTCAATTCAGTTAATTCATTTTACATTTTAAGTCATGCAATTTCACTCAAAAAACCATTTTTGAATTGAGATATAAAGACCCATTTCATATACCCCTGAAGAGGTCAGGGTTGTAAACCAAACAAACCCCATTTATTTTACATTATAAGTGATTCAATTAAACTCAAAAAACCAACTTGGAATGAGATATCAAGACCCCATTTCATACCCTCAAAAACCCATTTAAACCTAGATGAGTTTGACTTGGTTACTTGATTGATTAAAACCCTAATAAATTAGAAAAGAGTGACGGTGGATAAGTCTGTAATCATGATGATGACATGGACAAAAAAAGCCACGTAGATCCCACCTAGACAGCTGTAGATTGGAATATAAAACAAAAAGAGGAGAGTAAGAGAGATGGACCACTACTCCACTAGCCCACCACCGCTTACCACAATACTACAAAACCCCAGAACCACCAAACTGCGAATATCAAAGGCTCCAGCTATTAAAAGGATGCTTGTGCCAGCTTTGCACTGTCACGCGTCTCTCTCTCTTAACTGTCTTTCCTCTTCTTCACGGACATTTCTTCTCCTTTTCACAACTTCCAACACGGCCTTCTTCACTATATATATCCCTCCCAGCACCCAGACTCGATCCATCTTAAACCATTATCGAAGTTCAAACACAATCCTTCCCTCCATCGCTCTCTCTCTCTCCTCAAATGGGGTTCTATTCAAATGGGGTTTCACTTTCAGTTCTCATGTTGGGAGCTCTAATGGTGAGCTCTTTCATGGCTGCTTCTGCTGGTAATTTCTACCAAGACTTTGACATCACCTGGGGTGATCATCGAGCAAAGATATTCAAAGGGGGACAGCTTCTCTCACTCTCTCTTGACAGGGTTTCCGGCTCTGGTTTCAAATCCAAGAGAGATTATCTCTTTGGAAGGATCGATATGCAGCTCAAGCTTGTTGCTGGCAACTCTGCTGGCACTGTAACTGCTTACTACGTATGTTTCCTTACCTTCAAGTTCATCTGCTTCATCTTCAAATCTCAAATTAATTCTTCTGTTACTGTTTGAATGTTTTGCAGTTATCATCTCAAGGGCCGACCCATGATGAGATTGATTTCGAGTTCTTGGGAAACCTTACTGGACACCCTTATATACTCCACACTAATGTGTTTTCGCAAGGGAAGGGTGGCAGAGAGCAGCAGTTCTATCTCTGGTTCGACCCAACAAGAAATTTCCACACCTACTCCATTATTTGGAATTCCCAACAGATCATGTAAGCTCCACAATTAATGTCTCTTCAACAGTAATCTCGTGAGCATTCCCTGCTGTAAAAGTGTAAAACAAACTTGACCGATGGGTAAAGCCAGGGCTTTCCTTTTCAAACATTAAACTGTGGCCCACAGTTCAAACACCATGATTAGCATGCTTTTTTGCTACTTTTATTTATTTATTGCAACAAGTAGGCTATTGGGTCACAAGGATTTGATTTGGGTTTGTGTTTCTTGTTGACTGTCAACGGTTAAAACCATGATAAAGTATATGTGCATGCCCACACATACATATATAATTCATTTATTTTTTTTTCTGATATATGTGTTTCGTTCTCTTCAGATTCTTGGTAGATAACACGCCCATAAGAGAGTTCAAGAACGCGGAATCCATTGGAGTTCCTTTCCCCAAGAACCAGCCGATGAAGATCTACTCGAGCCTGTGGAACGCCGACGACTGGGCGACGAGGGGTGGACTGGTTAAGACTGATTGGGCCCAAGCACCATTTACAGCTTACTACAGGAACTTCTGTGTGTGGACTGCCGGCGGCTCTTCATGCGCTCCGAGGAGTTCCAATTCGTTATCCGACAGTGCGTGGCAGACGAGGGAGTTGGACGCCGTGAGCCGGAGGAGGCTCAGATGGGTTCAGAAGAATTTCATGATTTACAACTACTGTACTGATCTGAAGAGGTTCCCAGGAGGAGTCCCAGCTGAGTGTCGACGTTCAAGGTTCCTTTAGAGGATGATGAGATGAGACATGGATCTGGGTTTGATGTCATTTGGGTTAATTTGTAATATATATCCGTTGGTGCATGATGATTCTTTAATGCTGTTGTTTGGTGGGTGTATTTAAGTTTCAGTTGGATTAATATGTTCTATATGAATAAAGCAAATTATTTGTTGGTGGTTGGTTTAAATTTCTTCTGTCAGTAGTACCACCAAATGGGGTTTGGTTTGGTGATTGCCTTCACAAGCAGGCTGCCTCGTCTACAGAAAATTTCCACCACCTCACCCTGGAATGACATCTGCAGTGGTGCACTGCATTTGTCACTGCTATGACCGTGAGATGATGCAATGTGGAGCATCTCACGGCTCATATTTTTCATTGTTTTGCATGGAGCCCACTTGATTAAACACAAGCCGTGAGATGCTCCACGTACATGGCAGAATCTCACGGCCACATCAGGACACAATGCATGTAGGACCCACAAAGTCATATATTTTTTAATGAATTTTTGCATTGGTGGGTCTCACATTGTCTTGCTCCGTGTAGCAAAAGTTTGCTGTAGATGATACAGGAACCGTTTGCAGCATGCAAAATTAAGTTAAAAGAAAGAGGAGAGAAAAAGCCTTGATGCTGGGGTGGCATTGGAAGGAGTGCTGTTGGGCCAGATTTTTCTTGAATCCAATGTGACAGAATCCCAATGCTAATGGAAATTTGGAACTGAACTCAAAAAGTTGAGAGCCCTAGAAAAAAGAAGATTAAATGGGTAACTTGTACTGCCCATGCTGGGGTGAAATTGGTTGTTTAAGGTCCATTAAATGTGTGTTAATCATGTACTCTTTAATTATCAAACATGTGTTAAAAATTTATATATTTTATTTGAAAAAAGAGTTAGCCCAGTGCACAAAGCTCTTGCCACTGCACGGGTCTGGAAAGGTCTGATCTATGTACTATTATATATATAAAACTACATATCTCCAATCAGAATGTTTTAAAGTCTTCAGTGTCCCAGTAGGGCCAGTACTGACATTTTTTTTCTTAATAATGCCTCATTCTGTCATTCATATATATATATTTTAAAGCCTTTGATGTCCTAGTTAATAGACCAACCACAAGTTTATAATACCTGTTAAAAGCTTTAACCATATTGAGGACGAATTGAGTTACTCTAAGAGATCTGGAACACTTTTCTTAAAGCAAATTACATATACTTACCTCTTGGTTTTTGTAAATTGCAGATACCTCTTTTGAGATCTCTGAAATGCTACTAACTTGTTAGAGTTATTAAATTAATGAAAGTAATAATTTGACCATTTTATGCCCTATCAAATTTTATTTTAAGTGATAAAAATTTAAATAGTTAATTCAGCCATGGTTCTTTAAATTGATTATAACTATCTTTTAACTTTTACAAAAATTATTTTTCATTATAAAAAATCCCAAAATCTTGAACTTTTTGTACTTAAATGAAGGGTAAAATTTTCAAAGAACATTCAAAATTTAATAACATCAATACAAATGGAAAGGATATGTAGTAGATAACAAAGCCAAGAGGGAGGTTCATGCCAAGAGGTATTTATACCAAATTTGAATTGAATTGGAAAGTGATTTTAATGTGACCTAACCATTTCTAGCTTATTTTATTTTAAATTTGGATATATTTATTTATGCAAATATAAATTATAAGGAATTTATAGTTCTTGTTTTATAATCTTTTGTTTTCTACACATTAATTAATTAGAATTATCATATTTAATTACTTTCTTAAGATTGATTTTAGAGCATTAAAAAATTTTCCATTTTATTTATTATTTTAGTATCTAACACTCCTTTGAAGTCCTTCTAGTTATAGACATTGGTCAGTGTTTAGGATTAAGTAAGAATGCATAAATATTTTAATATGTATGCAATTACAAGTGACAAAAAATTTTTTTTTTTTGAGATTTATCATTGCTACTATTATTATAATTGAAAAATTGTTTTTGATCATATTAGAATTCTCGCTTCTTTCGTTTCTTTTCATCTTTTTTTTTAAGAGTTATTATACTAACTTAGAACTTGAAATAGGGCAATGAATTTTAAAACTAAATATCTTTTACTTTATAGGGCTGAATAAAATTAAGGATTAAAGATCCACTAATAAAAAATAATTGTATTTTGAGATGAAATTTGAAAAAAAAAAAGTTCTTCAGATGGTAAATTTTTTTCCAATAATCTTGTTCCGATACTTTAAATTCTTCCATTGCAACATACTGAATATTCTATTCTATTTTAGTAATTTCTTTTACATTAGCACCATAACCATAACCAATTGATATTATTTGGTGGCGGTTAAAGATTAACGTTAGATTATGCTTAGTTTTTGTTAATTAAGCTCCTTAATTCTTTTTAGCATTCATTTTCTTTTTTTAAATTTTTAAGAAATTAAGTACTGGTAAAAATATATGAATATTTATAATAATTTTGTAGGAAATACAAATGACACTGTATTGCTTTTAGGTCTTCTATGTATGAATATTGGATAGGAGCTTTTTTATGTAATGAAATAGCAAATAAGAGAGATCTACTAGTTTTTTCCTTGTTATTAAAAATTTAAGAATAACTCCAAACACTCTCCTTTCCTCTTCTCTATAAAAGTTATTTAATTCAGTTAATAATTTAATTAAGATAAGGAATTTTGAAAATTTAATTTATTTTAGAATCGTAATTAAAACAAATGCCTACAAATTTTACTTTAAATAAGAATACTTTTGGCATGTGAAATTGAAAGGAAGGTAACCCATGCTTCTATTAGTAGTTATATAATATGCCCATAAAAGTTTTATAAATGGTCCCAATTGATTGAAATTTGCAATAAAAATGCAAATATATTTACCACAACATATAAGGTGTCATAAATTTATTATATTTTCTTCTGGTAGATGTGATGTCATGAACAGGTGTTATGGTTGGTACAATCACTTAAAAAAAAATCATTTTATGAGTTTTTTTTTTCACTTGAATGCACCAATTACAACCTACTGGTGGGATTTAAGATTTTTTTAACTGTTATTTTGTGAACCATGGATTGAGATTAGCATTTCATTTATTCTCTTCTTTTGTTAGTATGATTTTTATGCAAAAATGAAATTGTTTCAAAGTGTATAAAGAATCTTCTATATGGTTCTTCCATTTTATGCAAATAATAATAATAAAAAGGATCCTAACCACCATTTCCTTAATATCCATGCTTAGTTGGAGACCCTTTCCCCTCCATTAATTTCTTTCATCAACAAACTCTCTTAATCCTTGGACTTCAATTTTGATAAATAATTTTAGGGTGTGATAAATGTTAAGGCAAGAAAAATTTAGTACTTTTGTTATTAACAAGACCTGGACATACACATCACAAGCAAAACATCAAAATTCAGGATGAATGAGTTCCCAAGCTTTCTCTTTTATAAATTAAAACACATGAATTTCTTCGGCACTCCATATTTTTAACAATACCTCAACGAAACAATTATATAAGTGGATGCAATTAATAAAAAGATAAAAAAGGAAAATTTTTCGACGATAAAAGGTGGTTATATGTGTAAAAGTAATAAAACTAAAAATATAGAAGCATTTCGGTAATAGGAGGTAATTATTTATAGATAGAAAAAATTGAATAAAATAGAATAATATCGAACAATTTAGCTAACAGATTTTAAGGGTTCGCTTTATATAATAACTAGGGGGCTGCACGCGCTACATGCGTAGAAAACGTGGGCCCACTTTGATAAACAGTCAAGATAGTTACAATAGTGGGAGATTGTTTTATTTGGGGAGGGTAATGCTTGGAAAAAGAAAAGGGGGGCCAGAATCTAGAGGGAATATTCCTCCCTCTTCTCTTTATATATAGTATAGATACGCACTCTTGTATTTTGAGCTCCTCGATGTTTTGCATAAAAGGGTGAGAATTGGAAATGCGATGTAAAAATTTAAATTCTAAGTGTTTGGTTGACAAAAACTTACAAGAAATAGGATTCACGCGTGATACAAGAATTGTAAGTACAACTAGAGAGGTGTTCTTTCTAATTCATGTGTGATATAAACTCTCCTCCCAATATGAGTCCATATTGGAAATTGCAGTGGGGGACCTTCCGAATTTGCACGATAGTCCACTATGCCAGCCCATGATGAATGACAGTGATATTGATAACATTTCTTTTTTGGTAAGTCAGTGATATATTAATATTAAAAATGAGAGTTCATACAATCTTTCTTCAAAAGTAGAAAAGCTAAGAATTTTTTACTTCGAAAAGTTAAAAAATAACTTTGAAAAGTTATATCCACCGGTCTCTTGGATATCATAATATAGAAAATTGTTTTGTCCATATGATCTTACGTCTGGTTGGGTCCATTTTTGCATTGAATCTACAACTTTACTGGCTCCTCTTTTAACTTGTTTGATTGATGCTTACCTGTTCAAAATTTCCAAAAATCCAATTTCTAATTTTCTAGTAAAGCTTAATGACTTCTAGTAAGGGTATTAGTTCAGTTTTAAAACACAGTTATGAAAAATATACCAAGAATAAGCTGAGTTATGAAAAATACACCAAGAATAAGCTTCATAAAAACCATAAATGTCAAAGTTAAACTGCTTCGAACATACTCAATTTATCTTTTTTTTTTTTTTAAATCTTTTCTAGGTTAAACTGCTTCAAGCATGATAAAATTCTTTTGCACCACCCATATATCAAAGGCCAAAAGAGGGTGCAACACACCCGATGCATTTCAAACATTTTTGTTTGATTTTTGATAAAAGTACGAATCGCACCAAACATTTTTGTTTGATTTTTGATAAAAGCACGAATCGCACCAAACATTTTTGTTTGATTTTTGTCTTTAGTCAATTATAACATATATAAAATATATTATAAAATTCTTCCTTTACGAAAAGCAGCGATTCAAACGTTTTAATATTAGTATTATAGTCCCAAAAAAAAGGAAGCACTTGGGAAAATTGGTTTTTAATGATTTTTTTCTAAAATAAATTAGATTCAATCTTAATTCTTAGTAATTTAAAAATAGTGATAATTTAAAGAAACGATTAAGAACGAGTGTTTATTCCATAAATGGCCTTAACATACTTGCAATCAACAATTTTTTTTAACAAACGAGAAACAAAAGGTTTACAAGTTTTTTTGAGGGTATTTTCGGAAGACTTTCCAAAAGTACCCTTAAGAAACTTGTATACAAATTGTTTTTAATCTAGGTTAACAAGTCTTTCAAGGGTATTTTTGGAAGAAATTTGCTATGAATAATAAATTAAAACTCATTTTTATTTATTTTTAAAAGTATTGCTAATTTCTAATTACCAAGATTTAGGTGATTGAGTCTGTGTTATTTTATACCCCAACGTATCAGATTAGTGTTCAAGGTCTCTCCTTGACAAAATTTTAGTTATTGAACTACTATTTAGGGGTGCTTATCAGACCGTGCCGGGCTCGCTCAAGGGGGGGTGCCGTGCCGTGCCCAATAATAGAGCGTGGGCCGGTGGGCCGCCTGTGTGCTGGCCCACGTGTGCTAGCCCCATTTAACCCTCAAAAAGTGATTTTTCTTCCTTTTTGACTGTTTTACACCCCAACAGCTATATAATAGCCATATTACGAGGGTATGCTTGTAATTGACTGTAAATGACCATTTCCACCCTTCCAACTGCCAAATAACAGTCATATTAGAGGGTAGAGGTGGTAAAAAGCCACTTTTGGTTTTCTATAAATAAGCCTAACCCTTCCCACTCCAAACCAAACCTCTTCTACAATTTCTTATTTTTCTCTTCTTACTTTATTAGTCTTGTTCAAAGTTTTGGCCAATGACCGGTTAGACTTGGCAGAGTGCTCACATGGGGGGGGGGGGGGGGGTGTCCCTAGGCCGACCATTGGCCAAACTTTAACAAAAGTCTAAGAAAGTTATAAATTAAGTTACTATTGTTGTATTTGCAAAGTTGTACTTGTAATAATTTATTTATTTATATTTTTTGTGCAAAATCTATCCCAATATGTGTGAGACAATTTTGTGAATAATAAACATATTTTTCAGAATTTTTTGTGATTTTTTTCTAACTTTCCTTGGTTTTAAAATAAAAAAAAATCAATTTTTATACCCAAGCCTGGCGGCGGCCCGTTGCCTGGGGTGTGTTGTGCTGTGCCTGGATTTTATAGAAAACAGGTCGGGCGAGCCGCAGCCCGCCGGGTGCGCGGTACGCCGGCTCGTGCTAAACGGGCCTGGGCCTGCGCTGTGCCGAGCCGGCCCGTTTAGCAACCCTACTACTATTACATCCTTCAACATAAAAATAAATGATGAACTTCATTTTGTCATATAAATAAATATGAAGAGCTGTTTCTATCTCACCCATCTTGGACATTGTCATTCTTAAGCTATAAATTCTTATTTGGAGAAAGTTTTATATGTTTCACCTAAATAATGATAAAATATTTAAGAATAATTAGTTTGAAGTTATTCCACTATTGTGCGCTTAAGTAGAAATGAAAAATAACATTTAAGAATAAATACTTCCAAGTTATTCCGTTAAAAGTTATCACCATGTTATTATGCCATATGAAAAATCACAAATCCAAAAAGACACAATACCAAATCCAATTATTCAAATCACTAAAACTTGTCTAACGGTTAACTACTATCCTTATTTCCTTCATTTTTGTCTAACATCTTTTTTATATTAAATAAGCCAATATTACAACATGCACATGCTGTGCATGTGCATGTGCCTCCCCTACCTAATAAAAAATAAAATTCTAAAAATAAAGTGGACGAATGCAAATAGCCCCCCCAACCCAAACTCATTAAATCTGAATTCAACCTAGACATTATTATTTTTAATTTCTGTTATAATTGCAAATATTGAAATATCATTAATTAAATCATCCATCAAAATATTTTTATGTTCGTTTGTTACAAATGCATCTTGATTAGTTCCTTGAATTTGGAAAGGAAAAAAAACACTAAATTAGTTTTTCTTTTTAAAAAGTTATTTTTAAAATATAATGTTGACTCACTACATTTGTGGTTTTGCACAATCCTTATTATCACATGTTAAAAATTTATATATTTAATAGTTAATTGTATAACTACAAAGACAATATAAAAGAAAAAAATAATAATTGTACATATATATACATACAAATAAATATTTATTTTTATATATATTTGATAAAATTATATATATATATTTATATGAGAATATGCAGGTAAATTCAACATTAACTTTAATCTTTTCAGATCGTATAGCTTAAACTCGAAACCAACTCAATTTCGACTTAGAGCTAAAAAATAAAACCCAACCCAAACCCAAACGCGATACTCAATCCGAACTCTAATTTAGGTTGAGTTGAACCGGGTTTGTGGTATCCGGGTTAGATTTACAGCTTTAATTGTTCACCAGTTAGCCACGCAACTTGTCAACAAGCTACTTTTTTCTTCTTTACCTGTTGTTTGCAATTGGTGAAAGCTTTTCCATAGAATTGTACTCATAATAAGAATTTTTAACCGACATTTACTCGTAATATCCCCTCCAATAAAACTAAAATTTTCCCTTGCCACCCTCTACACTTATACCAATCTTAAAAATAAGGCTTCTATAACTCTTAAAATTATTACTTCCAATCAACGTCTATAATCCTACACGCTTCTAATTGTAATTTTAATACAAGAAAAACACTAATGCTAGCAAGAGTTTTAATCGAAGTTCAGCGGACGTCCAGGACGCGAGCATCCTGCTTTGATAAAGAATAGATTTCTTAAGAGGAACTAAAAAACAATACTAGGTGGCAAGGAGCTTAAAATAATATAGGCAATTTGCATTAAAATACATCCTCTACAACAAAGTGCAATAGCATATTTCAAGCAAACAAAAAACCAAGATTTCGGTTGGAAATTAATAAGAAATTTAGAAAAAAAAAAAAAAAAAATCCTACCGCTGCGGCTAAAAGACACCTCAGCTGGTGAGTCATTGGACGGCAAATTTCACCGAATTTGCGGCGTGGTGGTTCTTTTATCTCCATCGTGTCTTCTAAGATACAACCCCAAACCGTACAGTCAAGTGCTCGTTGCCTGCGACTTTACATCGCCTACTTAAATGACTGCTGAGACAATTAGGACCCTGTATCGCTTCGCCACGTATATACCTGTTGAAGGGCTAAGTAAGAGATTTTAATTGTTCCCGTCGTAGCAATGGAAGATAACACCCCTCAAAGAAATAAAAGAAACTAAAAGATAATAATCCAAGTGGACTCGAACCACTAACCTTTCAAAGCCATTGACGCCTTCGAGCGCTCTCCCTTTTTGAGCTTATGGATCATTCAGTGAAATTAGTCTCCACGAAGATTCAGGAATCAAATAACTCATTTAGAGACATCGTAATAAGTTTCTTCCTTAGCGGGTATACACCCACACAGAATGCATAAGAGCCAAATGAATGTTTCGGGTCCCAAAAAAATGGTGGGCCTCGACGTGTGGGGTACATGCAGACCCAGATACGAGATACGAACCGAATCGTCACACTTTCAGAAATACCTACAAAGAAAATGAAGATTCCTACACAATCTTGAATTAATAAGCACCATTTGAGCAAAGGGTAAACATACCAAAAGCACCATATCAGCCGCGCGCTTAAATCATCCCGCACACCACCACCTAAAGTAACAGATACTGGAATCACCACCGTCATAACTCATCACATTCGATAATCTCCACAATCTTGAATTAACTTGGCAGCAAGCAGTAAGAAACTAGCAATGACAAATCCCAGAAACTGTAAACATCCGCTACCCATGGGACTGGGTACATCCTCTACCGTGCTGGCAATTATTAAGGGGGAAAAAAAAAGGAAACCCAAACTTCCAGCCAGTCGAAGACCTGATATATACACATAAAAAACCAGAGAACACTGAAGAAACCAAAACACGGTACACATCATATAGACTTGAATTACATTGACACAGAATCTGCCACGTAGTATCAGCTATATATACAAATGTGCGCACAGTACGTAGCTTGGCAGGTGACAGTTAGAGCGCATTGAAACATTAAACCAGCTTGCCGAATATTGTAAATAAATTTCTAAATGATGCAACCAGATGCGTAATACGTATGTATAGAGGACACCCTATAGGATAAGCAGGGCTAAATAGGCAGCGATGGGAGCCATGCACCAGTATCCATCTATGCTACACTTACCAAAAAGATCATGGTGAAGTAAATTCACATTGAGCTTATTCATTTACCATGAGAGCTCGTCCTCGTACGAGATTTCTATTGATCAGGATCAGGTTATGCTTATCAACCTCATCCCTAGTATTAAAATTTAAGAAATTAAGTAGATCCTCTGGCGCGGCGCATGGAGCAGGGCACAAATGCTGACACCAGAGAGGAGACCCCGGGCATATCCCGTGCGATCTCCCCCTGAAAACAAAAAACTGCATTTTATTAAGTTTTTTATGACCTGCCATGCAAGCGCACCTGACATGGCAAAGGTCCAATGACAAACGATGTCCGATGAAGCGGAGATGTTCAACTTGCCTCCACACTCAAACAGCCACCATACCTGCACAACGAGAATACAACATATACAGACAATAAAAGAAACTGCCTCTGCCCAAAGATACCGAAAAATTTAAGCAAGTGACATTTGGCCTAGACTCCGAACCATTCACAGTATAATCGGGAGGGCACTGCATAGTTGATCCGCCAACAGATCCATCTAATGTCGACACATCAATTCATCGAAGCACAAGAAGGTCAGATCGACAGATTGTTAAGACAGATCAATGACCTAATCTCATAATGCATCAATCTTATCCAAAATCACAACAAAATCATGTCGGTCGCAGATCGAACGAAACAACGGATCGATGATCTATGTAATCGAAAACGCACAGAAAAACCACAATACTAACACATCTATCAGGCACAGATCGATAGACGACATACGAACCATCTATCAAATCGGAAACGCATATCGAAATCACAATCGCCAACGAATTGTGGCGACAACGGATCCGTTAACGAAGTCACAGAGAAAATCGTATCCCAAGACCCTATTACACAAGATGGAAGAAAACCAAGAAGAAACATCAAAACCACACGTCAAGACTACACCCGCACGGCCTGCCTTAAAAGATAAGAGGAAAAGGGAGACTATTTATTAGAGCTCTAAGTTTGGCTCGGACCGCCCGAAACCCGCCCAACCCAGCCCGAATAATAGCCCGATTTAAAAAATAAGTTTGGGTTTGGGTTTGGGCTGGGCTCAATCTTGAGCCCGAAGTTGAGTTTGGGTTGGGCTCGGGCTCACAAGGTACAACCCGAATAACCCGAAATATATATACCACTAAAACCCGCTCCTGCAAACCTCCATAGGATTGTCTCCTACAAACCTAAGAGTTTGTTGTCTTCTCCCATATCTCTACCACGGAAGTTGGAATTGCTCGCCCCTCTCACTGACTCACTGTCCCTCTCTTTTATTAGCAATACCTCACATCTCAAAGACAACCTAGCTAGAGAAACCCCCAACAAAGGAGCTCGATCAACAGGAGCTAGCAATACAGTTGCCGTCGGCGTCGCCGTCAATACAGTGGGATACAGTTCCCACAGCAAGGGATTTGCGATTGCTATTTTTGTCAAATCGGGCATCTCTCTTTAAATCGGGCATCTCATCTTTCCCCATTTGTTCACTGCTTTCAGGTACTGTTTAATTCCTCTCTTTTCTAGTACTCGATCTGGATGAGATCCATTAATATATGCTTGGGAGGGTTTATTTCTCTTCCTCGGCTATGCACCATATAATCTAAAACAATTTACCCCTCTTTGACTACAAAGTTAGTTCAGATATTTCAATCCCCAGTCTTTTACTGCTGGATGCAAAATTTCACTAAAATTTGATTTCCGATAAGGTAGCAAAACATAAAATCTTGTTATTTTAGTAGTATTTTATTTTATGTTATTTTTAACATCAATATATATCCCCTAAAATCTTGATTTATTGTTCTTGTTTGATCATATGCAAATGATTCATGTGCTTTCTTACGTAATTTCGTGGTTCTAATATTTGAAACGTAGATTATAACTCAACAAAAAAAAATGTAGATTCTAAAGTAATTGGAAGAGATAGGAAACATGAATATTAAGTCTATTTAAAATTACAAAAGTTGATTGATTTTGTATAAGGTATTATTTTTAGATTAAGATTTGAATACTTAAACAATGTGAAAATGCAATGAAACTAATTCTGGAATTTCAAATGGGGTAGGTCCTGTATGCAACATTGCAATTTTTGTGAAACAGTGATTGAGTGGGAAATGTAGGAATGCCTTGCTAATCAAGTAATCATGTTCTATCTATTGTTTCTTTGAGAGTAGAGGATGCCTTGTTAGGATTAATTCTGCTACTGTATTTGTTGTATTGCTGTTAATTCCATGCATTATGATGGATGGTTGCATCAGATTGGAAGACATGTGAAACTCATAAATATCTTAGCGAATATTTTGTTCTAAGGCTCTTTACACACATCAAAAGTTTGGTGGACTTATAGAGATCATTTTTTAACCTAATACACAAACAAATCAATGTATGCCAATAAACTTTATTATATATATCGAAATATTGCAGTCTTATATATGTGAATGTATCATATTATCAAGTAGAAAAAAAAGTTTGGGCTGGCCCGAACCCAACCCGAACTCAAGAAATAATTTTAGGGTTGGGTTTGGGCTCAAAGAGTTTGGGTTAGGGCGGGCCGAAGAGAGTTTGGGTTCACCAAGTTTAGTTAGGGTTGAGCCCGAACTCATTGAAACCCAGCCCAGCTCGCCCTACTTACAGCTCTACTATTTATAGACGGCTAGTCCGAATCCCTAGGAGAAATCGACGGCTGTCGATGAATACGTCTTCGAGATGGACAGCAGATATACATAATACGTCTTCGAGATGGACAACAGATATACGTGAAATAGAGGCGAACCTTTACCCGGTCGCCTACCCTTTACTTGAGGCTACGTTTGGATACCAAAGAGGTGTTGGGTAAACATTATAGAATTTGGATTCTATAAATCCCATTCTATAATTTAGAAAGGATATTTGAGGCAGGATTTTACAATTTAATGTTATAATTCAGCTTATAATCAGAATTTATCTTAAACGTGATGATTGGTGCTTAAATTTTCAAAATCAGTGATTCTATAGATTATATATAATATACTATGTATTACATATTATAAGCATTTTAATATAAATATTTATTATTAGTATATATTATTGATAATATAATATTATATTATATTACACATAATATAATATTATAAATAGCATTATATATGTTATATAGTATAACATATTATTAATATAATAATATATATTATATTGCATGTAACATATGTTATATAATATAATACTATATTACAATATATTATATTATATTATTACAAAATTATATTAATATAATATTATATTACCATTAAAATTAAGAACTTGTTTACATAAGACATTATGATGCTGAAGTTGCATCAATGGTGACAATTTACATCTTATGTCATGATTCCACTTCGTTACTTTGATTTTGATATAAACTTGCAATTGCAATATGGTAGGGGTGAGCACAAAGCCCAGTAGATATCACTTATACAGATCAAGTCCCAAGTAGAACTCCTGTGAGACATGGAAAATCAATTTAATGACTTCCTAATCATCACACGGGATTCATTAAAATAAGGAGTCACCACCATTCTTTTTGGGTGTGAATGGACACCAAAATCATCAAATAAGCACACAAAAACAAAATTAGAGTAAAAATAACTCTATTAAAAAAAACAACCAGAGATGGGTAAGGGGAGTAGGTTATGAATAGGGGAAGGTGTTAGGCACCCCTATTCATCCACACAAGGTGGTTGCCATGTATTGTTCATGTTAAAAACAAAGAAAGCTTGCTAAAAAAAAGGAAAAAACATAAAAGTAACAAAAATGTATGGTTTTTCATATGAATATCCAGATTAATTCAAAACCTTCAATATGGTCATACCATTCCTAGGGTTTCATGATTAAAATAAAATTGAGATAAAAATCAAATAAAACCAATCTAAAGTGAAACCTGAAAAACTAGCTTTAGGCTAAACCATTAAAAGGTTGAAAAACCAAATTGAAATCTCTTGATTAAAACATTGAAGAATAAAGTTCTTTAGGGTACAGATTTGATCTAGCTCTCTCATCAGTGGAGAGATAGAACCCCAATCAACCCATGTTGATGAAAAAAATCAAAAGGGGAGTTTAGATCCTAGGATCCTGTCCCCAAGATTAAACAACTTCAAAATCACATCATGAAACTCTAAAGGTTACTTTTAGGCTTTTGGTTTTATATCTACCATATAGATCATGGTAGATCCAGAATCATAGCCAAATACTATGAAAATCAAGAAAACAGTGATGTGGGTGCAATGGTGTGAAAAATCCAAACTGTGGAAAAAAGTTGGGATCTCATGCTGTAAACAATCTGGATCCATAGGATTCTTCTAGATTCAGAATAAAACTTTTACATAACATCCATAGAGTAATAAAAACCACCTATCACAGATTATAGCACATGGGGGTCTACCCTACATATCCACCTATTCTCTTTTCCCCTAGCACTCTCTTCACGTTTTACGGTTAGAGAGGAGTCTTGAGGTACTTGGAGGTAGGTTTGGGGATACAAACACAAACAAGAGGCCTTATTCTACAAAAAAGAGAAGAACAGACTATAGGGTTCTATTCTAAAAATCCACCTGTTCCCCTTTCCCCTAGCTCTCTCTTCATGTTTTATGGCTAGAGAGGAGTCTTGAGGGACTTGGAGATAGGTTTGGGAATACAAGTATAAATTAGGCCTTATTCTACAGCAATGGAGAAAATTAGACTATTTCTAGAATTAAAACAGAAAATAAAAGAGAAAAGGGACTTGCCTAGATAGAGAAAGCAGAAAAGCATGGATTCCCTTCTTCACTTGGAGCTCTTCAAGCTTCAGATTATTGGCCATTTGCTTGAGGAGAGGCCCTCTATTTATAGGCAAACTCAGGGGCATGGTTGGTCCAAAGAGATATGCCAAAATCTTCCAGATTGAGTTAAAAAGGATTTAATGTCAATCCATTAAACCATAAAGGATAAACAAGAGGATTTGAATGGATAAACAAGAGAATTTGAATCTCCCAGAGATATATTTGAGTGTAGATAAGGCTCAGAAATCGAAAAAGGATAAATTCACACAAAAAACCCATGCCCGTATATATACTACGGTCGTGCCCTGCCCTTATATCAACTGTGGGCATGACCAGACCGTAAACAAAATACTGGCATGACCAGTTTGACCAAATTTTACACTTTTTT
This sequence comes from Buxus sempervirens, assembly GCA_947561395.2. Taxonomy (NCBI): domain Eukaryota; kingdom Viridiplantae; phylum Streptophyta; class Magnoliopsida; order Buxales; family Buxaceae; genus Buxus; species Buxus sempervirens. The sequence goes on from OX387192.1 coordinate 25,023,880, forward strand.
GACATGTTTCAAATCCCAATTAATATTTTCAATTATTTTCTCATTTTGTAGTGCAATTTGGGGTGTCTACAACTCCAATTGTAGATATACACCTCTAACAATAATAAATAATAATAATAATAATGCTAACAAGAGGAAACGTGATATACAAGTAGATTAATAAGCAATTAAACAAGTAGAATTATCACATAAACACGTATACAATGCAAGTAGAGAAATAAGTAAATTACAATCATATGCTTGACTCCTAGTACGATCTATATGAGGTTTGTATGTATAATTCTCTCAAAAAACTCTATATGAAAGAAACACTCCAAAATACGCAAAGTCAAGTTCAACCAATCATGCATGAAATGAATGCAGTGAAAGTGTGTGTATAACCTCTAGTGATATTCGTCTTCACATGCATCACAAAATATCTTAGAGTTGTAGATTATAAGAGCCATCCCCACCGACCCCCTTATAATTGCTTGTGTTGGTGAAGTGTTTGAATAACCTTTAAAGACATTCTTTTTCATATCACAAAGTATCTTAGAGTTGCAGATTATAAGGAACTTTCCCCTTGTTCCCTCATAATTGTTGTATTAAGAGATTGTTTAGATACCTCCGACCCAACACACATCCCAACTTACAGACACCAATCAGGGCAATCTGAAGTAGGGCTGCAACTTGGTCTGGGTAAACCCGAAACCAACCTGAACCAAACCGACTTCGGTTCGGTTTGGTTCGGTCTTTTAAAATTTTGGTTCGGTTTTGGTCCTTAAAATATTAACCCGAATTAAATCGGTTCGGTTTTGGGTTAGATGTTCGGTTAAACCGAACCGAACCGAAACCGAACCGACCCACCCCTCTCTTAACTTAAGAGTCTTTAAGTCGATTCTATTCCCCTTCGTTCTTCAAAATCTTTCAAACCCTAGAATACTAGAGCCATTACCCCCCAACTAAAGTCGGTGATGGGATCTACTCTGGCTCAAGCGCCCGGAGCCGCACCTCATTTGGCACTGACGTAGTCTCCGCCGGCGTCTACTCCGCCATCTCCAATAGCTTCTCCCCCATTGCAGATGCCTTCTCCCACAAGTACACCACCTGCTGCGGCTCCTACTCTGACATCCACTACACCGGCGTCTTCACCTCCTGCTCCTCCCACGGATAGTCCTACAGGATCTCCGACCACATCGGCTGTGCCTCTGTCTGGAATTAGCCCCTTCGAGGTCTTTGTCAGGCAGCGGTGTGTCTTTGAACAGAATCACGATCGCCGGATCTGCAGTCGTCGGAGTCTTTGCCGTTGCTTTGTTACTGTAAATCTGATGTGATCTTTCTCAGCGTTGTTGGAACGTGAGATTAGTAGATTACACTCTATTTACTCTTTATTATTTATTCATTTTTTTTCTCTTTGTCGTTTTTTTGTTTCTGAGTATTATGAGGAGGATGATGTATTCGTGTGTCCATCAATGATTTAATTTCTTTCTCTTACTACGATTGTTGTTATTTTTCTGAGATTCCTTAATCTGCTTTTGTTTAACTTTCTTGAAATCATTTTCCGATTTAATCATCGATAGCGACGATTGTTGTTATTTTTCTGAGATTCCTCAATTTGCTTTTGTTTAACTTTCTTGAAATCATTTTCCGATTTAGCTTTTGTTTAACTTTCTTGAAATCATTTTTCGATTTAATCATCTATAGCGAGAGAGTAAGAGAGGCAGAGGCAGAGGAGGTTGCTTGAAGCTGAACTCGTTCTTCCTCAAAAATTAGTTTACTCGGTTCGGTTTGGTTTGTCGGTTATTTTATTTAACATCGGTTCGGTTTTCGGTTTTAGATTTTCGGTTTACAATTCAGTTCGATTCGGTTTTGGGTTGAATACATGTAGTTTCGGTTTGTTCTTGGGTTGATATCAACCCGGACCGAACCGAACCGAGTTGCACCCCTAATCTGAAGTATTCCACATGTACATTGTAATTCTACGGACTTTCAACTGATCGGAGCACTATGCCGAGCCATTATTTGTGGAATAGAGACCTAATCCCAAGATGCCAACAATATCTTTGTGCCATCCGGCTCTAAATAATAACATGGTCTCAACCTATTAATGCCTCTCAGAGATTTACCCTTCAAGGTCTTACATCACTTGGTAGCCACATCTTACAAACTAAGTCTTAGACTCCATGGATAGTTCTCACTACGACATGTAAGGAAAACAAATCATATGAACAAGAAGTGTTGGTGACTGTTGGAATACCCTCACACCTCACCCGTTTCAATCAGTGCCACTATCATGCTGAACTCATGCAAAATATAATAAATCCTGTCCAATGCATAAAGCAAGACACACATGGTTTTCATCATAACCTTAGCAATAATTCCAACAAGCACATCAAATTTTGATTTAATAAGCATCAATGGTTAAGAATCAATCTAGAAGCTCATAATTATGTATTTAAACATGTATCAAGGCATAGATACCAATAAAATTACACAAATTATGCAAAAATACACATAATCACAAATATGGGTTGGTCGCTTGATAAAATCCAATTTTCATGATTTTAATTTTATATCTTGATTTTCTCCACATCCAATGATTCTAACATATTCCTAAGCATTCAATAATGATTTCCTAACTATCCAAACACACCAATTTCACCCGGATTAAGGTTTGACCATCTTCCCATTAAGATCCTAAAGTTCTAAGTTTCGGTTTCATACTCAATCTTCATGATTTCAATCAAACGCACAAGTAATCATACAAATAAACTTAGTAGCATGTTTCTAGAAATGTTAGGTGCAAAACCCATGAATAATAACATGATTTTAAGATCTGAATTTAAATATCATATCTAACATGCTAAATTTTATGAAATCTGAGTAGGTATGCAAACAACCAATAATTTCACAAGGCATATCATGGATTCCACATCATCTCATGTTTCTAGAATTTTTTAGAAAGAGGTTTAGGTATAAATTCTTTATTTAGGGTGTTAGCACCTGATTTTTGCACCCCAAAAAATGCAAAAAATGAAATTTCAATTAAAAAGTCAAACCCTGAGGGGACCAAAATTTGACTTTTTGATCCAAAGAAAATTGGCCATCAAACTTCCTTTCATTGAAAAGAGCATTTCGACACGGTTCTAACGCAACTGAGTTTGCCAGAATCGGGGTCCGGATAAGGAAGTTGTGAGCTGGTCAAACTTTTGGGGAAGCGAAATTTGACTTTTCGCTCGACCTCAATTCAGCTGCCAAACTTAATCCCAGTGGATAGTGTGTTCCGAGCTGATTCCAACGACACCAAATTTGCTGAAATCGGACATCGGACGGAAAAGTTATGGGCAGTTGAAATTTCAAAGAAAGCTGCCCATGTGGCAAAACAGCAGCAAAAAGCAGAATAAATGAGTTAAATAAATAAAATAATCATTTAATAAACATATCTTTATTTTTTAATAATATTTTAATAAAAGAATCTCGTTTTTATAATAAAATAATCAAAAAATTGGATAAAAATCTTTAAATAAGTCAAATTTAATAAAGCATTTGAAATCCAGAATTTTAAAAACGTGCTGGACCGTATTTGAAGTACGGGCGAGGCATGCCCGTATTTCAAATACGGGCAAGCTTCTAGAAGGGGACGCGTGTCGCTGTACGGCGGAACACGCGTCCCGTACGGCCGATTTTGCGGGATTTGAAAATGTGCGTTTTTCGCCCGTACTTCAAATACGGGCACGAAAATTTTGCCTATAAATAGAGAGGCCATCCCCCTCATTTGAAAAAGCAAGTCCCCTAGGCCGTCCCCCTTCTCCTTCCTCAACGTTTCTGCATCCAATCCCTGCCCAAGTTTTGCCGGAACCTCACCAGCCCAAAATAATACCCAAAATACCCTTAGGTTGTCAGTAAACCTTGCATAACCTCTCTTTCTTCCACTCTTTCAACCTGAAGCTAAGAGAACCCCTTTCAAAACCCAATTTGGAAACTCAAGGGGACGCGGAAGCGCTGCCGGAATCTTCGGAGAATCCAAACATCACCAAATAAGTAACAGTGTGGTAACTCCTTTAGCGGTTCCTTTACTTTTCATATATACATATATATGTGAATTGTTTCATTTAAACATTGTTTCTCATTTTCACTACCTTGCTACTAACCCTTTTGTTCTATTTTTGCTGGAATTTCCTTATACGAATGAGAGTCTCTTCATGAAAAAGAAAGATAATTGACAAGTGGGACAAGTCAAAGAAAAGGGATATGGAAACTAACAGCTTTTATTGAATTCCATTTACCAATGTAAGAGGAATGTACCATCTTAAATTTATCCTATGTAATCCTTGTCCCTCCTTCCCTTTTCATTAAAAATGACTAAAAGATGAACCAGCAAAATGAAGAAGAAGGGACTTTGTTTCCTTACAAGGTATTGAAGACAAAAAAGGAGGATTTGAAGGCAAATGGAACAAATGCAGTATAATGAAAGTGCTGAGAACCCCCACAGAGGAAGTCGGACACCCCAGGAGACCTACCGGAATGATCTCAATCGAAGTCGGAGCAAAACGGTGAAATGGAGCAAAAACCGTATACTCAGAGCGGTTCAGGCTTGCCCGTAGTTAATCCACGGTCTGGCCTGAACCGTATTAAAATTACGGTTCTGATTAGACCGTGAATTAAATACAGTCACTCGATAAAGTAACTTAAAAACCTATTTTTCTGACCCGGTTGGACCTAATCCGACCCATTTTTGCATAATCTGACCCATTGGGCTTCTTGGACTTTCCAAGCCCATTTTGAGACTGTGGGCCCAACGGGCCACCAAAGGTTTCTTGGGCCCTCCAAAGGGGCCCATGCCCAGTCTGGCCTAACCAAGGCCCATTTTCACAAATGGGCTAAGGCCACTTGATTAAATTGCCCTTGGGCCACGTCCAAGCCCAATAGGCCCTAAAAAACTCAAACCCACTAAATTGTGTAAATATAATTGAATCTTTAAACCAAATGGCCAAAATCCAATAAGGGTTACCCAATAACCCGGACTGGGCCTTGGGCTTGACTTAAGCCCAACTTGGATTCCTCTGGGCCTTCCAACGAGGCCCATACCAGACCCACTTTATAACTTAATAAAAAGATAAAATCAAATAAAAAGGGGACCCACACCATCAACGGTCCCCACTCAGACCAAATAAGTGTGCATGCTGGTCTAGGAAGGGTGAGAACTAAGTTGACTCAGACCAAGGAGACCCACGGGACCTGTCAATTGACGGGGCGGGCTAGGGTGTCTTCGGGCTTCCCTAGACGTAACCGAGAACTTACTCAGAACTCTAATAAAGCCGCAGACCAGAATAATTAGGCCCGGATAGGTGCCCCTTTTGTGTCTGCCTGCACCTCTCAGGCAGTGGCGACTCCAAAACAGTCCCGAGGCGAGCATCACTTCATCGTGCACCTCGTACGTGCGGCCCGAAATCGGGGTGCGCACATAGGGTTCTACAAACAACTTGAGAATTATAGATCAACCTACCTTTAATTGCTAAAATCCCTTTTTGTTTGAACAATAGGTGTCGCCATGTTTTGGCCAATTTCGGACTAAACAAGACAGCTCCAAACAAAATCTCCACCATTCATATTGAAGAACTAGATGTCAAGAATGTCTCCACCAATTTCAGCTCGATCCAACGGTGGAATCACTACCGATCGCATTTTAATGAAATCTAGACAGGAAATTTCTGCAACACTTTCTTCTCTCTTGAGTTTTCTTGATCTCTCACTAGAACACTATTTCTCCTTCTTTCCCTTCATCTTCTCCATGACCAAGCTCCTTCATCTTCCCTAATCTAACTAGAATTCCAATTTCACTTAATCTCTAACTTATAATTTAATTAATTTTCGTCCTATTATTAACCCTTATTTTTAAATATTACCTAATCACCCTAAAACTTCACTAATTTTCCAATTTAGGACCCCTAACCAAGTATTATTACTAAAGTACCCTTTTTCCACTTAATAAGTCATAAATCTTGCTATATAAATTTAATTTAATTCAAACTTGAGTCTAATTAAGTTTTTAAGTCTAATGATTATATAATTATCTTATTTAAATAATTAGGGTAATTATGAAATTACTAAACTACCCTTATACAAATTGCTAGGATATTACACTTTTGTAGTTCTTTGTTATCTTTTAAGAATAAATTAATAAAGATGGATAAATGATACATGATTAGGGATGGCAATAGGGTAGGTTTTGGTGAACCCGAACCCTCCCCTATAGGAGCTTAGTAGATACCAAACCCTACCCTACCCTGCCCCTATCGGGTTGGTAACGGGGCGGGTGTGCCCCGGTTAGTGCATAAAATGTTAAAAAGTGCTTTTTTAAAGTTGAATATATACATTGATAATATATTTATTAATAAAATATGTATTTTATATAAAAATATAAGAAATAATATTAAAACACATTAAAATTAAACATTATAATATACGTGAGGGTTGAGTCTAGTTGGCCTTAACCCGAACCCGCCCCTAACCTGGTTATAGGCACACCAAACCCTAAAGCATTAGGGGTAAGGCAAGGTGGGTTAAATGGATAGCCCGTCCCATTGCCATCTCTATGTATATATGATGTTAACTTCACATATGTAGTTCTATGAGCGTTTCTTTCATATTTGTCTCCATCTTTTCTTCATAAACATTTGTGTTCTATCTTTCTATTTTGCTCTATCTCTCTTAGGAGACATGGTTTCCTTGTCACGTACCTATATTGATGATGTGGCTGATGAGATTTCTTACATGAAGAATAATTTTAACTATATGCTAAATATCTTATTTTTTTCATTTAATATTTTAGCAAAGTTTGTACGATAGAATATTTCTTAATTTTTTAACTTTTATAAAAATTTTTGGGTAATGAAATTTGTATCCAAATGTTGCTGGTTAAGATATTCTAACATAGGTTAGAAACTTGAAATATCCTTTCAAATGTTCTCTTTCATATATCTCCAACAGATGAAAAGCTTCCTTTTTAACTTTGGTGATCAATAAATTTTGCAATGTGGCCTTGATTGAAAGCTCACCCATATTCTAGATGGGTTACACATTCAAGAGAATTCCATAACCACAACCTATAAAAATTTGACAATAGTGGAGCACATAAAAATTTTATTATCTTCATCTTTATCTCCATTATCGTCTCTTAAGCAAAGGAGTGAGAGAAAGTAATCTCCAAGCTTGATAAACTAAGCCTACAAGTGAGCTTGACATAGACGGTAGTAAAGAAGTCTTCGCCGAAAGTTGGAAAACAGCTTGATGATGATGATGAACTAACTGGAGGCTCGCATCGCTATCGAAACTAGGTTAGGTGCTTAGAATCATAGTGGAAACGATGACAACGGTTCAAACGAAGAGTCATGAGCGAGGAAAGAGAGAGAGAGAGAGAGCTAGAGTCGAGAAGTATTGGAAAGTAATGAATCAAATAACGAAAAATGAAAATTTTTGCTTCCTAAGAAGAGTAATGAGATTGCTTTTTTATTTCATTAACGAAATATGCTTATTGCTGCAAAAAGCTTGATATTGTTATAAAACAATAAGGAATGCCAAACGCACCAATAGTTCTTTAAGAGTTAGTTTTTTTCTTTGTTTTTTTTTTCTAAAAAAAAGACGTTTGCAAGCAGCTTCTAGTGAAAACACAGGTTCAATTACGAGTGTTTAGTCGAGTTGGTGAGAGTAATAGATTTGACATGATCCCCTTTATTTTTTTTTAATTTGGTGGTAAATTTTTAAAGGGAAAATTATAAAATAGTGTCACTTTTAATTGATAATTATAAAACAATCCATCATAATTGGGAATTATAGAAAAGAGTCACTTTTTAGAAATAATTAAATTACAAGACCACGTTTCAAACATAATTAAAATTGAAGATTTACTTAGCCACAGACAGTATTGTATGGGATGCAAACTTGTTTACATGGAATACGAACGCATTTTATATGACACACAAACATATTCTATGTGGGATACAAACACATGACATTGATGAAAGCTTGTTTCAGCTACAATAAAGTTACACTTTTTTTTTTTTTTCAAAAGTGATCCTACATGTCGATTAAGTTTAAAAAGTGAATTTTTTTTTTTATTTTTTTAAAATAAGATCTATGAACTTGCCAAAAAAGGGACCTTTTATAATTTTTCCATTTTTAAACGTAACATCATGAAAGATAAGGAAGATGTACCGACTCTACCGAGGACACGAGTACGTGAAACCTAAATTGGAAAGATTTGCTATGTCAGTCAGCTTGACTAAAAACGTCACGGCAAACGTCATTCCAAAAGTCAGCCTTATTTAAACACCCCCAACTCCCGACTACGAGGCCCACACTTCAGAACACTGCGCAGAGCGTCGCCCCTACTTTGCGCTGCCAAGTCCGCCATCATGGTGGTGCAGCACCACCATCGCCACCATTTCGTCCTTATGTCCTTTCCTGCTCAAGGCCACGTCAACCCAGCCCTCCAATTCGCCAAACGCCTTACTCAAATGGGCGCATCGGTAACTTATCTCATCAGCGTCTCCGCGCAGCGTTACATGACCAAAACTGTTGTACCAGATGGAGTGGCCTTCGTCCCTTTCTCCGACGGTTTCGACGACGGTTTTAAACTTGACAAAGATGATTGCCACCACTTCGCCTCCGAACTCAAGCTTCGTGGCTCGCAAGCCCTCGCCGGCACGGTTCGAGCCCTGAACGACGAAGGACGTCCAGTGACCTGCATCGTCTACACCATGTTCCTCTATTGGGTCCATAAAGTAGCACTTGATCTGGGTGTACCCTCGGCCTTTTTCTGGATTCAGCCAGCCACTGTCTTCGACATTTACTACTACTACTTCAATGGTTACAAAGGCGTTATTGCCATTGGAAGCGAAGGCAAAGACAAGAACCCTAGCCGTTCTATAGAGTTACCAGGTCTTCCGCTCCTCACTGACCGTGACATTCCCTCCTTTTTACACCATTCAAACGCTTATCCTTTTGCCTTAACCTGGTTCCAAGAAGAGTTCGAGACAGTTAGAGGAGCACCAAATTTAAAGCTGAAAGTTCTTGTAAACACCTTTGATGCCCTAGAAGCCGATGCGCTGAGGGCAGTTGATGACGTTAATCTCGTCGGAATCGGACCGGTTGTTCCGTCGGCGTTCTTGGATGGGAAGGACCCCTCTGACACTTGTTTTGGAGGTGATTTGTTTCACGGAAAAGATGATTATATTGAATGGTTGAACACAAAGACCGAAGCATCGGTGGTTTATGTGTCGTTCGGAAGCATCGCAGTTTTGCAGAAAACCCAGATGGAAGAGATTGCAAGAGGGTTGTTGGAGGTACGTCGTCCCTTTTTGTGGGTCATTCGAGGATTCCAAGATGGAACAGAGGAGAAAGAAGAAGATAAGCTGGATTGCATGGAGGAGCTCAGACAAGAAGGCAGGATAGTACCTTGGTGTTCGCAGGTAGAGGTTCTGTCACACCCCTCTGTGGGATGTTTCTTGACCCATTGTGGGTGGAATTCGACGTTGGAGAGCTTGGTTACCGGAGTGCCGGTGGTGGCGTTTCCGCAATGGACGGATCAATGGACGAATGCGAAGTTAATTGAGGATGCGTGGAGGACTGGGGTTAGGGTTAAAGTAAATGAGGAAGAAGGGATTGCTGAGAGTGGTGAGATCAGGAGGTGTTTGGAGATGGTGATGGAAGGAGAGACACGTGAAGAGATGAGAAAGAATGGCAGAAAATGGAAAGATTTGGCGATAGAGGCTGTGAAAGAGGGTGGCTCTTCGGATAGGAATCTTCGGGCATTTATGGATGAAGTTGGCAAAAAGTTTATCTAGCTGTTTGGGTGATACACACACACCTTATATGGATCTCTAGAGCTTAGAGAATATCAGCCGTCAAGTAGTATTCAACACCAGTGCTAAGACGAACCAATTTGTACTTAATGCCATACTTGGCTATCTCAAGAGAGATAAACCCCAGAAACACATGGAGTTAGGGATAGAGATATGCGAATCAAATAGACTTAGAGAGAGAGAGAGAGAGAGAGAGAGAGAGAGGGGGGGGGGGGGGGGGGGGGGGGGGGGGGATTCGCTTCCATTTTAAAAACCTTGCACTTTAAGTTTACAAAATGCAGATTTCATACTTATTTGCGACTTTTCTATGCACACCCTCAATCCAACTTGTCATATTTCACCATATCATGATCCCCAAGACCCAAGACTCGTTAACTCACTTTCTTTACAATGTTTACAAGACTCTTAAGTTTGGCACGAAGCTTCGACGGATAATCAACCCTAAGATAGTAGAGTAGAAGAGCTTGTTTTTAATTGATTTTGTTGAAAGTTCCAAAATCAAGGATTTGCTAACATTCTCAACAGAAGAAAAAAAAGAAAGGGATTCGCTATCATTGAAGAACCCTAATAGGGGCTTTTTTTGGGTCTGAGCCCACCAAGATTCTCCCATGAGTACCAAAGTTATACCTTACCTTCCTAAGTGCAAGAGAATTTGGTCATCTACTAAGTGCAAGATGACTCTTATTAGATGACTCCTAAGTGTTGAGGATAACACTCCTCAATCACATACATGCCAAAATTAACCAATGTAATTGTAGGAGATTTGATTGTATATTGTTTCCCTTTTTAATGGTACAGCCATTGATTTGTATTTCAGTTACATATCTTGTAAAGTGTTGTATAAAGCAATACAATTCACCTCCAAAGGCAAGGAGGATTTCAAACATTCTTATGGTATAAGAGCAGTTGGTTTAGCAGACCACTGATCCTCTTCTTCTTCTTCTCATGGCTTCCGAAACCTCTATCACCCTTCTTCCCTTCAACACCTTAATCCACATGATCGCTATCAAACTTTCTTCCTCAAATTATCTCCTTTGGAAATGCCAACTCCTCCCTCTTCTTGAGAGTCAAGAATTATTGGGCTGTGTTGATGGCACTCTTGTGCCGCCCCCAATATTTGAAACTGCCGACTCTCTCACACCAAGCGACAAACATCTGACGTGGAAGGCTACTGATCAACGCCTCCATAGTCTCTTGCTTTCCTCCCTCATTGAGGAAGCCATGGCCGAGGTGGTTGGTATCTCCACCGCACGTGAGGTATGGCTAGCACTAGAGAACATGTTCAGCCTTTGCTCGAAGGCCCGAGATTTACGCCTCAAAGATGACTTACAGTTGATGAAACGCGGCACTAGATTAGTTGCCGAGTATGCTCGTGCTTTCAAAGCACTTTGTGACCAACTCCATGCTATTGGTCATCCTGTTGATGGCACCGACAAGGTGCATTGGTTTCTCCGTGGGCTCGGCAGCGACTTCTTGAGTTTCTCTATAGCACAGATGGCTCAAACCCCTCTCCCTTCGTTTGTGGATTTAATCTCAAAAGCAGAGAGCTTTGAGATTTTCCAGAAATATTTGGACTCATCTCCATCATCTGCTGCGGCTTTTACAGCTACCAAATCCTCCACCCATTGTGGTGGTTTTTCCTGCAACTATCGAGGCCGCACCAGCGGGCATGGCAGCAGTTCCTCTAGCCGAGGACAAGGACGCTCCAACTCAGGCCAAGGGCGTCGTCCTCCAAGATGCCAAATCTGCAGGATGGATGGCCACTACGCTGATTGCTGCCGCCAACGCTATGATCGGAATGAGCCCTCTGCTCAACTTGCCGAGGCATTCACAAGCTCTTGCTCTATCAATGAAGATATGGGCTCTGATTGGTTTGTGGATACAGGGGCTTCGGCTCATATGACCGTGGATCACTCTCAATTAGACCAGTCCACAAATTACACGGGTAAGGATTATGTAGTTGTTGGGAATGGTGCGTCCCTACCCACACTGGTAAAATTTCTGTTACCCCAAATCTCCATCTCCTTGATGTCCTAGTTTTACCTCGCCTCACAAAAAATTTGCTTTCCATTAGTAAATTAACATCTGATTTTCCATTATCTGTTACATTTACAAAAAATTTGTTCACTATACAGAATCACCAAACAGGAAGGGTGGTGGGAACCAGCAAGCGTGATGGAGGCTTATATATGCTCAAGCGAGGAAACTCTGCCTTTATTTCTGTCCTTAAAAATAAATCGCTTCTTGCGTCATATGATTTATGGCATGCACGACTTGGACATGTCAATCATTCTATTATTTCTCTATTAAATAAAAAAGGACAACTTTATCTTACCTCTTTGTTGCCTTCTCCTGCTTTATGTAGCACATGTCAAATTGCAAAAAGTCATCGCTTGCCTTATTCTCGTAATGAACGTCGGTCGTCTAAAGTGCTTGATCTTATCCATTGTGACCTATGGGGTCCCTCCCCCGTTAAATCTAATTTAGGATTTGCCTACTACGTTCTTTTTATTGATGAATACTCTCGCTTCATGTGGCTCTATCCTTTGAAATTGAAATCTGATTTTTATAATGTTTTTATTCAATTTAAAAAATTTGTGGAAAATCAATATTCTGCTCGCATCAAAATTTTCGAAAGTGACGGAGGTGGTGAATTTACCGAAAATTCCTTTTAAGATCATCTTCGTTCTTCTGGCATTCACCATCAGTTCTCATGTCCTTACACTCCTGCTCAAAATGGTCGTGCCGAAAAGAAACATCGTCATGTAATTGAGACAGGATTAGCACTTCTTTTTCATTCTCACATTTCTCCTCGTTTTTGGGTTGACGCCTTCAGCATTGCAGCCTACATCATCAACCGTTTGCCCATATCGCTTCTTTGAGGTAAATCACCTTTTGAGATTTTGTATGGTAACTCTCCGAATTATGAAAACTTTCATCCTTTTGGTTGCCGTGTTTATCCTTGTTTGCGTGATTATATGCCTAACAAACTTTCTCCACGCAACATCCCGTGTATTTTTCTGGGTTACAGTTCCTCTCACAAAGGTTTTCTCTGCCTTGATCCCACCACCTCTAGGCTCTATATTACTCGCCATGCTCAATTTGATGAAACTCATTTTCCTTCCTTCGCTACCTCTCAAGCCCAACCTATATCCTCACTTCATTTTTCCAATTTCCTTGAACCCAGTCTCCTCCATACAGATCTGCCGCCCTCTCCCTCTGACACTTGTTCCTGACATATTACTCAATCCGGCTCTAATCTGTGTATTATGTGTACTGATCCAGTGAATGAGTCCTTGCAGGTTCCTAATTCTCTTGCAGGTCCCTCTTTGTAGCACTCGGCTCCCGGTCCATCTCCTCCTGAGCCCAGTCCAGATCCCACACCTGCTGCGGTAGTTCCATTGGTCACTCACCCTATGCTTACGAGAGCTAAAGCGGGCATTTTCAAGACTCGTCATCCAGCCAATCTCAGTTTGTTGGGCTCTTCTGGCCTTCTTCCTGCTCTCCTTGCGTCAACTGAGCCTAAAGGTTTCAAATCTGCTGCTAAGAATCCTGTTTGGCTTACTGCCATGTATGTGAGCTCTTTTGCCTGATCTTTGAAAGTGTTGCATGTTTAAGAAAGCTGCTAATTAATGAAAATCAAGACATAATATATGGAGTGTTGTTAGAATCCTAGAATGTTTTGTTGTCTTCATTCATTGGAATGCATTGCTAAGATGCAAACCAATACAGCAACAAATGTATAGAGTACAAGGTAAGGCAATATTATAAAAATAAGTTGGCTGGTATTAATTTATAATAAAATGATTCAAATAATTTTATAAATTAATCATTAAAAAAACTTGTAATTAATGGTAATTCTCATATAAATTTAGGATTCGTAAAATTTTTTTTGTCAATGTTATCAAGGAACAAAGCCCTAGAAAGAGTATATATGTTGCCTCACTTAACGCAGGTGAAAGAAAGTTTTTGTGAGATGAAATGTGAATCAAGTTAAAGACGCTTGACTGAATCATATTACACGGAATATGTAGTAAAAACGATTAGTAGTCTTAATAGTCCTTTTTTTGTATATTTTTCTTTTGGGTGTTTACTTATTTTAGCAGTTCCACTTCTAATGGTTGTGTACTTTCATGGTGGCAAATGATCATCACATCTAACATGGGGCTATCCTCATTGGTAATCCTCCTCTATATCAAACTTTGAGAACGTGTTCATGAAAATTTGTCTTTTATTATGTGGGTTTTACCTTTTCAAGTCAAGTGGAAGTGGCATAAGTAGTGTCATTTTTGTTTTTTTTGTTTTTGATAAGAAGTGTCATTTTTGTTTGCATCACATCTAACATGGGGCATCATATGAAGGATCCACTTTCCCAATTGTGCTAAGCGATCATACAATCTTGTTAATTTGATTGTTGAGATGCAAGAAGAGACTAAATCATTGTATAATTTGAATCAATTGATAATGGATATGCGTTGGAAGTGTTCTTTTCACGTTTAAGTCATAAATCAACTTAATGAAGTTAGTTATATTGACATATAAGCTATCGAAGTGCCAATCACGTAACTTAGAGTTAGAGGGCAAAACTAATAATAAAAGACAAGTTTGAATTCGTCTTTAAGTATATTTCCCAGTTGGAAATGTGTCAAATAGGGTCTACATGACATTACCCAAAAAAAAAAAAAAATTGAAAAAAAAAATAAAAAAAATTAAGGGTCTACATGCAGACGTCATAGCTGATCTTCAATATCCCCACAACGTCACCACAAACGTCACAGTGGCCTTAATGGACTTCGTTGTTTAAACAGTTTACATCCTCTAGGGCCTTTATTAATTTAAAGCCAATTGATTCCCGAACTACCAGGTTGTACTCTTGAGTCTGTTGCCTGAGGAAGCGATTATGCAAGGGATAGCCGTTATGCTAGGCTAAGCGTCTTCTAGCCCCCTCCCAACCCGGGTTTTGGAGTTTGCTGTTGCGTTGCCTTATTTTTCTTGCTGCCCGGTATCTCGCTGCCTCTGTTGTCTCGTTTTTTCTTGAAACTCCAACTCTCCCGTCCTCGAGCAGGTCTCCCCTCTGTAGCTCTCCTGGGGACAGGTGCTTGGTGGAGTCATTTTCTCTCTTTTGTCGCCTTCTCCGTGTCCTTTCCAGCTCCTGTTGCTTCCCTGGTTCCTCGGCTCCCATGGAAGACTTGTCACTTAGATTAAAAAACCTGGTCATCCCTCCTAGGTCCAATATAACCTTCAAGCCGTCTGCTGCCGACTTAGCCAGAGTCAAACAAAAATGGGGATCTTTACTTGTGTGCGAAATCCCCCGAACCCAGATCCATTTAAATACCATCAGAAACTTCTCGATCAGAGTTTGGAAACCCATCCACACCACCTCCATTACTCAGCTGTCCGAAACCCGGTTCCTTTTTGGCTTCAACAACAACCAAGACAGGGCCAAAGTGGTGACATCGCAGCCTTGGACTATAAATGGGCATCTCATGAGATTCAAAGAAGTTGAGAATGATCTGGAAGCTACCACAACTTCTATTGATTCCCTCACTATGTGGATGCAGATCCACAATCTTCCGCTCAGATTCAAGGAAAGTTTCATCATCGAGAAAATGGTCCTGAGCTTTGGAAAGATTTGGGAAATTGACATCAATGGTGACTCATTAAACAGTTTCCCATCGGTCCGCATCACTATCCCCACAACTAAACCTGTCCCGGCAGGTATGTACCTCGAAGATGAAGAAGGAAAAAAGGTTTGGCTGGACTTCAGATTTGAACTGCTTCCCTCTATTTGCTTCTCTTGTGGTTGTCTTGACCATACTATTACAGAATGTCCTAACCCTTTTCTTTCCGAGTCCTCGTCTTTTGAGCATCCGTCTGAGACAAGGCAGTATTGCCCAGAAATCATCTCCAATCCTACGAGAAGAAGAAACCCTCTGCAGAGGAACCCCCCCAACACTCCTCTCTCGCGAGTTCGGGACCCGGTTCCGGAGTCATCTCAGCCGAGTCACCCCAGTTCGGTTGTGTCGCTTCACCCGAGCTTCACCTCGAGCCCATCATCCTTGCCGCCCTCAGCGATTGCCTTGGGCAGTGAACCCCAGACCTCCTCCAATTCAACCGTTGGAGAGATTTGGATAGACCTCAGCCCGACCCGAAGCTCCCGATCCAGTAACCCATCTGATTTCTCACCTTCTAACCCAGGCCTAAACCCTCTAAATCCAGCCCACCATCAAGTGTCCTTCACTGCCTTAGACGAATCTCTTCACCCTCCAGCCCAATTCAATATTTTTTCCTTCGGAGCTCAAAATCCTAAGTCCACTAACCCCATCTCTTCGAAGGCCCAGTCGTTTCCCCACTTAACGTTGAACCTTATTTCTGAAAAAATGTCCTCGGGCAACCCTTTTGGGAGAGCTCCAAGAAACAGGCGCAGGCTTGTCTCCTCCTTACCGGGCCAGAATTCTTCCTCCAAAGGCTCTAGCAACAGCAAATCTTCTCTGCAACCTGGGAATGGGAGGGAGGCTTCGTTACCAAGCAAAAGAAGAAGAGAAGAATACCAAGATAGTCCCTCTAGCAAACTCATCCTCCTCAAAGGGGAATCATCGTCTTCCTTAGGCATTCGGTTAACGGAACTATCAGCTGAAAGGGAAGATATCTACCTTCCCCCATGAACATCTTAGCTTGGAATTGTCGAGGGATTGGGCAGCCCTCGACAAAGCAGTACCTTAGGTTTCTGTCCAGAAACCTAAAGCCCAACCTAATATTCCTTTCTGAAACTATGTCATCAGACAAAAGTTCCAAAAGGAATATTAGGAAGTTTGGTTTCAGCAATTATGTCTGGGTAGCCTCTAGAGGCCTCTCTGGAGGCTTCTGGCTGCTTTGGGGTAACACTGTTTGTGTAGATGTAATCTTTCAGGATGCATGGGTGATCCATATGAGCATCAACAGAGACACTGCGAAGGAAGCGGACATCACCTTTATTCACGCCAGTCACCTCATAGCTGAGCAAAGATGTCAATGGAATTTTCTCAGATCAATTGCTTCTTCCCAGACTAAACCTTGGATGCTGCTAGGAGATTTTAATGTAGTTATGAACCCGCATGAAAAACAAGGTGGTAAGAATTTTAAATCTTCTCAAGCAAACCTTTTTAAAAATCTGATTAACGATGCCCACCTCTTGGAGCTCCATGCTAAAGGCCTCAAGTTTACTTGGGACAATGGCCGGTTTGGTCATGGGAGGATTAGAGAGAGATTGGATAGGGCTTTTTGCAATCCTGAGTGGCTCTTCAATTTCCCGGACACCACCATAACTTAGGAGCCAATTTTGGGATCGGATCACAGCCCCTCCATGATCAGATCCAACCCTCCTATGATTCTTCGTCAGAAACCTTTTCGTTTTGAATTTTTTTGGATGGAAGAGGAGGACTGTGAAAATATCATCAAGGAGGCGTGGTGTTCCCAATTGTCTAACCCCCTTCAATACAATTTGAATGATAAATTACTATTTTTGGGGAAAAAACTTCTGCGTTGGAACAGATCCTGCATAGGAAACCTTCACTCCAAAGCCTCCAGACTTTTCCCGGAGCTCAAGGATATTCAAAGACTTTTGGAAACTAATCACGACCCCCATCTCCTTTCGAGGGAGAAATCAATCAGAAGGGATTACTGGCATGTTCTTAATCAACAAGAGATCCTATGGGCTCAAAAGTCTAGAATCAGTTGGCTTAGAGAGGGTGATCAGAATACTAAATTTTTTCATGTGTCCACCTTGAACCGTAGACAAAGAAATAGAATTACCTGCATCAAGGATGACAATAATGAAATGCATAGTGATCAAGATAGTATTGATAAAAGTTTCATTGATCATTTTTCTAACTTGTTTCATGAAGGAGGTACTAACAGGGTTTTGCAGGACCAGCTCAGCTTTGACTCCACTATCACTGAAGAGGACAATAGCAATATCATGAGACCAGTGAATGAGGAGGAGATTCTTGAAACTGTTAAGGGTATGGGTCTGCGTAAGAGTCCTGGACCTGATGGGTACCAAGGTCTTTTCTACTTGAAGTACTGGGGAATTGTTGGGCCTAACATATGCGACATGGTGAAAGAATTCTTCACTTGTGGGCTCCTGGACAAAGGTATGAATGATACTCACATAGCTCTTATTCCTAAAGTTGATAGCCCAACCAAAACTAGTGACTTCAGACCCATCAGCCTGTGTAACTTCTCCTACAAAATCATTTCCAGAATTATAGTGAACCGTATGAGACCTTTGATGGATAAAATCATAGCCCCTAACCAAAGTGCCTTTTTGGCCAAAAGATCCATCCATGACAACATCATCTTAGCCCAAGAGATTCTGCATCACATTAGGGGTAGGAAGAAGGGAAAAAATGGGGACTTTGTCCTCAAAATTGACTTGTCTAAAGCTTATGATAGACTAAACTGGGACTTGATTCAAAAAGCTTTAGAAGCTGTGGGGTTTTGCCAACACTGGATTTTCCTCGTCATGAGATGTATCACTACAGTCTCATACTCCATCTTAGTCAACGGCAACCCTGTAGGTCACATAAAACCCCAGAGAGGTATTAGACAGGGGGACCCCCTGTCCCCCTACCTGTTTATTCTCACCCAGCAAGTTCTCTCCAAGGCTCTTTCAGATGCCGAAAGCAATAACACTATCAAGGGAGTGAAAATTAGCAGGAGATCTCCGGCAATAACTCATCTTATGTTCGCGGATGATCTTCTTCTATTCGTGAAAGCAACTCAAAGGGAAGGTATGAATTTTCAAAAAATTATATCTGATTTTTGTTCTCTTTCTGGGCATGAAATTAATGTCGCTAAATCTGAACTTATTGTGAGTCCTAGTGTCAAGGGTAGGGCTAGGGGTAACCTCAGTAGAATCTTTGGTATTAAATCTACTACGAAGTTCAAAAAATACCTTGGAATTCCCCTACCTGATGGCAGAGTTACTAATGCCTTATTCCATGAGATCACTGATAGGATAAATACAAGATTAGCTGCCTGGAAATCAAACCTCCTCACTCAAGCTGGGAAAGTCACTTTGATAAATTCTGTGATTATGGGGATGCCCCTTCACCTGATGTCCTGCACTAAAATCCCTAGAAAAACTCTTGACTATATTGAAAAGGGAGTCCGGACCTTCCTATGGGCTAAACCCAACAAAGAAAAGACCATCCACACAATAGCCTGGGAGAAGATAGCAATGCCAAGAGAAGCAGGGGGGTTGAATGTCAAGAAGCTGAGGGAATTTAATGATGCCCTCCTGGCTAAAAAGGGCTGGGACCTTATGCAAAATGAAAGAAGTTACTGGATTGCCTTCTTCAAGACCAAGTACTTCAACGATGGTGATTTTCTGGAAAGCACAAGCAAGAGTAGGGACTCAACAATCTGGAAATGTTTGAATTCCACTAAAATTCTGATTAAGAAAGGGATGAGTTGGATAATAGGGAATGGTTCCTCCATTAAAATCCATGATACCAGCTGGATTCCAGGGCCCAATGACCTAAACAAACAGCCCAATCTCAGCCTTATGAATCATATATCCTCGGTCGCGGACCTCATTGTTCCCAACACCAACATGTGGGACGTTAACATACTGAACAAGATTTGGCAGCAGGACGTTGTCAACTTCATCAGATGTGTCCATCCTAGGTACTTCAGAACCAGTGACACCCCTATATGGAAGGTAGGGACCAATGGGGTTTTTTCTGTTGCCTCAGCTTACAATCTTTTAATTGGCAGGGAATCGATGGAGACCAATAAACAGTGGAAGGAAATTTGGAGGATGCCCTGCCCTCAAAAGATCAGACATTTTGTTTGGAAAATGGCCCAAAATGGCATCACTACAAGTGATCTTCTCAACAATAGAATGGGCACCCCGGTTCATGAATGCGTTTTGTGCCATAGTGCTGATGAATCATGTCTTCATCTTATGGCTGACTGCTCCTTCACAAGAGCCTTAATGTTTGCTACTCAGGGTCTCCATCTGGATAGTATGCAGATTCACAACAACATTAAAGAGTGGTGGTTCCAAATAATTAAAGAGAACTGCTCCCATCCTGTGCGATTGGCTGCTTGGGCGAACCTGGGATGGGCCATTTGGCTTACTCGGAATCAGGTAATGTTTGAAGGTCTAAAACCAAACATTCTTCTAACTATGGCTCATCTTTCTAACTTGCAGGCAGATTCTGAAAAACTTGGAAGAAAAGAGAAGAAAACCAGACAAAGGGAGGACATCGCTGTGAGTTGGTCTAGACCAGCAGGGAGAAACTACAAGATCAATGTTGATGGATCATCAAGAGGAGGGAGCAGCCGAGCAGCATGTGGAGTAATCTGCAGAGGACCGGAGGGAGAGTTCAAAGCAGCAATAGCCCACTTCTTGGGAAATACGACAGCTTTGATTGCGGAAGCACATGGTTTACTTGAAGGCACGAAATTGGTAGTTAGCTTAAAGCTCAACAGAGTTGAATTTGAATGTGATTCCAAGAGTATAGTCGATTTTATGAGTGGCACTTCAAAAGACATCCCATGGACAGTTAGCAGCATTTTAGAAGAAGCAAAACACAACTGCAGCAATTTCCAGTTTTGGTCGGTCAGACACATTTACAGAGAAGCCAACCAGGTCGCAGATGCTCTTGCTAAATTTGCGTCAGATGATTACCCTTGTTACTGGGTTCTCAACCCCCCCATGTTCATCTCCACCCTTCTGTATTTTGATTTTATCGGAGGTTCTTCAATTAGAACGGTCACTGTAAACGTTCCTTAATTTAATGTCAAGTGTTTATTACCAAAAAAAAAAAGAGTCTGTTGCCTGAGAAAGAAATCAAACCACTACGTTTCTGAAGCTGCAACCATGGTGCACGACTCTAGCCACCATCACCACGACCACCGTAGCCACCACTTCCTCCTCCTATCCGTCCCCGTTCAAAGCCACATCAACCCAACTCTCCAGTTAGCCAAACGCCTCACTCGTGTCGGCGCATCGGTGACCTATCTCATTAGCGTCTCCGTCCATCGTCGCATGACCAAAACAATTCTCCCAGATAGCGTCGCCTTCGTTCCTTTCTCCGATGGTTACGACAACGGTTTGAAACCCCACAAGAGTGACGAATTCCAACAGTTTGCATTAGAACTCAAACGTCGCGGTTCACAGGCCCTCATTGATGCGGTTCGAGCCCTTCACGACAAAGGCCGTCCGGTGACCTGCATAGTCTACACCAACCCCGTTCGTTGGATCCACGATGTGGCAGTTGAACTGGGTGTCCCTTCGGCTCTTCTCTGGACCCAACCAGCCACTGTGTTCGACATTTACTACTACTACTACAATGGTTATAAAGATGCCATTGCAGGCGATAACCAAGATGACAACCCTTGTTATTCTATACAGTTACCAGGATTGCCGCTCCTCACAAGCCGAGACACCCCCTCCTAGTTACCCCCTTTAAATGCTTATCCAGGTCTCTTAACCATGTTCCAAGAAATGTTGGAGGCATTCAGAGGGGTAACAAAGCCGAGAATTCTTGTGAACTCCTTTGATGCCTTAGAAGCTGATGCACTTAGAGCGGTTGATGATGTTAATATGTATGGAATCGGACCTTTAGTTCCGTCGGCCTTTTTGGACGGGAAAGATCCATTTGACACCTGTTTTGGAGGTGATATATTTAACGGTGCCTCATACGATTACGTCGAATGGTTGAACACGAAAGCTAAGGCATCGGTGGTTTATGTGTCGTTCGGAAGCATCGCTGTTTTGCAGAAATCGCAAATGGAGGCAATAGCACGTGGTTTGTTGGAGATCCGTCGTCCATTCTTGTGGGTCGTTCGCCAGGATGGAACAGAGGAGAAAGAAGAATATAAACTGGACTGCACGGAAGAGCTGAGACAGGAAGGGAAGATAGTGCATTGGTGTTCACAGGTGGAGGTCTTGTCACACCCTTCTGTAGGGTGTTTCTTGACGCACGGTGGGTGGAATTCAACGTTTGAAAGCTTGGTTACCGGCGTGCCGGTGGTGGCGTTTCCACAGTGGGGAGATCAAATGACGAACGCGAAGCTGATTGAAGATGTGTGGAGGACTGGGGTGAGAGTGAAAATGAATGAGAAAGAAGCGCTCGTTGAGAGTGGTGAGATCAGGAGGTGTTTGGAGATTGTGATGGAAGGAGAGACACATGAAGAGATGAAAAGGAATGCCAATAAATGGAAAGATTTGGCTAGGGAGGCTGTAAAAGAGGGTGGTTCTTCGGACAGGAATCTTCAAGCTTTCATGGATGAAGTTAGCAAGAATTAGGAAAATTCTATGGGTTTTTTTTGTTTTGTTTTGTTTATTTTTAATGGACTAGTCTATTTTGATTCTTCTTTCAATTTTGTAGTTTTTTGATTTCAAGTTTGCTATATGGAAGAAATGATGATACTGAGGCGATTGCAGTCAATGAAGCTTTTGTTGATACGAAGCATGTGGTGAGAAAATTTGATATTTGATGCTTCTAATTAGGCAGTCACAATCATGTTTGTGACCAAAACTTCTTAATGAAAGCAACTCTATTGGTCCTCATGCACCTTATCTGGTAACTGTTGCGTGTCACTCTTTACATCTATATCTAGATTCATGTGGTAGAAAGTTCCCGCTGGCTTCCTTGGACTTACATTGCAACTTCAAAGTATATCAACACTAAACTAAAATTCTTAAATACACCATTTTAGGTGCTAAAATAAAATCATGTGAAGGTAATTCAGAAGTTATATGCATATATATAAATATGCTGTCCTTAATTAAAACTGAATTTGCTTCCTCTAGCATGTAACTCTCCTGATGCAGCAAGCCTCATGATATCCGGCCTCTAGGATATGATAACTTTTGTAAGCTGCATTGCATACCTTCCGGACTATGAACCTCAAATATATTACTTATTAACAGAACACATAATACAAGAGCACTTAAGACAAAGGAGGGGAGAGAGAGAGCACTTGAATGAATCATAATGTTTGTAAAGACCCCAATTTATAGAGTTGCTCACACCCTTTTGCACCTTTTCAAATTGAAGAGGTGTGCTATTAGACAATGTCATTTTTTAAGACATGATATACCTATTCAAGGTATATATGTCTTCTCCAGACAATTGCATCCTTTCATATAAACTAGACCAGGCAATTGGTCAAGTTCGGGCGGGTCATAATCAGGTAAAGCAATAATCGGGTTGGTTCGGGTTGAACTTGATTAATGGATTGGGAAATCCAAAACCAAACCCAACCCGCCAATAATAAGGTTCAACCCGCCAACCCGACTAATATATATTTTTAATTATAAAAAAATATACCAATAAAAAAGAACGTGAATTAGTGATACAATTTAGGGTTAAACGGGTCATTATCGGTTTATCGGGTTAGATTCGGGTTGGCTCGAGAAAAAAGAACAGGATCAATTAAAAACAAGGAGTCGCCACCATTCTGTTTAGGTGTGAATGGACACAAAAAACATCAAATCAAATAAAAAACAGAAATTAGAGTAAAAATAACTCTATTTTAAAATACAAAACAAAAAACAACCAGAGATGAGTAAGGGGATTAGGTTATGAACAGAGGAAGGTGTTAGGCACCCTTATATATTCATCCACACAAGGTGGTTGCCAGGTATTGTTCATGTTAAAAACAAAGAAAGCTTGCTTAAATAAAAAAAATCATAAAAGTGACAAAAGTGTATGGTTTTTCATATGAATAGCTTGATTAATTCAAAACCTTCAATATGATCATACCATTCTAAGGGTTTCATGATTAAAATAAAATTGAGATAAAAATCAAAGAAAACCAACCTAAAGCGAAACCTGCAAAACTAGCTTTGGACTAAACCATTAAAAGGTTGAAAACTAGATTGAAATCTCTTGATTAAAACATTGAAGAGTAAAGCTCTTTAGGGTACAGATCTAATCCAGATCTCTCATCAACCCATGTTGATGAAAAAAACATCAAAAGGGAGAGTTTAGACCATAGGATCCTTTCTCCAAGATTAAAACAACATCAAAATCACATCATGAAACCCTATAGGTTACTTTCAGGCTTTTGGTTTTAGATCATCCATATAGATCATGGTAGATCTAGAATCCTAGCCAAATATCACCAAAATCAAGAAAACAGTGATGTAGGTGCAATGGTGTGAAAAATCCAAACTATAGGAGGCAGTGGGGATCTCATGCTGTAAACAACCTGGATCCATAGGATTCCTCCAGTTCAGAATAAAACACTTACATAACATCCACAGAGTAATAAAAACCACATATTACAGATTATAGCACATGGGGGTCTACCCTACGGATCCACCTATTCTCTTTTCCCCAGCTCTCTCTTCATGTTTTACGGCTAGAGAGGAGTCTTGAGGTACTTGGAGGTAGGTTGGGGATACAAACACAAACAAGAGGCCTTATTCTACAAAAAAGAGAAGAACAGACTATAGGGTTCTATTCTAAGAATCCACCTGTTCCCCTTTCCCCTAGCTCTCTCTTCACGTTTTACGGATAAAGAGGAGTCTTGAGGTACTTGGAGATAGGTTTGGGGATACAAATATAAACTAGGCCTTGTTCTACAGAAAAAAAGAAGAACAGATTATTTCTAGAATTAAAAACAGAAAATAAAAGAGAAAAGGGACTTACCTGGATTGATAAAGCAGAGAAGCAGGGGTTCCCTTCTTCACTTGGAGCTCTTCAGGCTTCAAATTCTTGGCCTTTTGCTTGAGGAGAGGCCCTTTATTTATAGGCAAACCCAGGGGCATGATTGGTCCAATAGGGTTCCAGAATGTTCCAATTGAATTTCAAAAAAAGAGTTAATGTAAATCCATTAAACCATAGAGGATAAACAAGAGGATTTGAATCTCCCAGAGAGAGATTTGAGTGTAGATAAGGTTCAGAAATCGAAAACTGACAAATTCGTTCAAAAAAGCCGAAAACCATATATATAATGCGGTCATGCCTTGCCCGCATTGTTAATGCGGTCACGGCATGACCGTATATCAACTATAGGCATGACCAGACCATAGATAAAATACAGTCACTGTATGTTTGACCAAATTTTACACTTTTTTGACCTGTTTCAAATCCCAATCACATATTTTCAATTATTTTCTCATTTTGTAGTGCAATTTGGGGTGTCTACAGAAACCGACCCAATTATTACATGGGTCAACCCAAATCCGTTTATTGGGGCGGGTTGGGTCGCTTTTTGCTAGGTCTAATATAAACTAGCAGGGTGCAATACTGCACGTGAGAGTATGTAGAGGGAACAATTACAAAAATTGATTAAGTTAAGGATGTGGGGATGGAACAGTTACAAAAACTGCTTAAGTTTTTAATAAAAGGGAATTGTTTTTTAATGACAACTACACCCCTTTTATTAATGAATCTTAACAGTGTGCGGAAGGATTTTTTGGAATGTTGCACATTGCGTTTGGCACGTTTCCGAAGGGGGTGCCTCATGTTATATAGAGTAGATTTTGATTCAATTAGAGGTGGCAATGGGACGGGTTGGGTTGGGTTTGGGCAGGTTATAAAGGGGCTGAGCCTTAAATGGGCTGGGTTGGTAGCTTAATTTTTAAATTTTTTTTAAATTATCATTTATAGAGAAATTAAAAATCATGGAGACGTGGACATTTGATTTTTTATAGGTGATGCTAATAATCAATATTATATGTGATTTTAACACTATCACTAAGACTAATCATGATTAGCCATATGTTTTTAATAATACTAATACCTAATAGAAAGTTCAAAAGAAAAAAAAATCAATTAATAACTACGAACCTAAAAAAAAAAACCTAGTGACAAGATAACAATTAAATTCTTTAAAGATCATTACAATGAACTAAACATTAAGTCACCAGCTATGGTTCTAAGGTCCATAAGTCATATTCTTTTAGGTTTCTTTTACTTTTATGTTTTTTCATTTTTTAGGTTTCTAAGGTCTTTTTTTTTCTTTCCTTTTTTTAGGTTTCTATTCAAGTACATGTTAGTTTGATACTTTGATTAATAGTTTGGAAGGCATATACACAAAAAATTGGTATATTATTGGGTACCCAATGGGTTGATGGGTTTGGTTCGGGTTGACCCCTTTTTTGGATAGGTTGGGAAAACCTCAACCCAAACTTAACCCAACTAATAAATGGGTCAACCCAAACCTGTTTCTTACGGGTTGGGTTGATGGCTAAGTTCAAAAATTGTCGGCTCTAGATTCAATATATATACACAAAATATATACAAGAATCCCCACATGATTCAAAATGAATAAAAATTTGTAGCTTTAATTATGAATTTTAGTATTCATGTATTTATATTGGTTCTATTATTGTTAACTTGGAGTAGGGTTGCTTATCAGGCTGTGCCGGGCCTGGGCACGTGAGTGGGCTGGCACGGCATGGTCCACTCCCCTAGCCATGTCGTGCCGTGCCTTGATTATAGGGCACGGCCTGCCAGGAACGTTGGCTCAACGGGCCGTGGCCTGTTCGGCACATGGGCAGCACGACCCGCGTCAAGCGCAGGTCGATGGGCTCGACTAGGCTGGTCCGCTAGGCATGAAACGGCTAGCCGTTTTTCCCTTTTTAAAGTGGTTTTTACCACTTTTTTGGACTGTTTTTACCACTTTTTTTTTGATTGTAAATGACCATTTCTACCTTTCCAACTGCCAAATAACAGCCATATTTGAGGGTAGAGCTGGTGAAAAGCCACTTTTGGTTTCTATAAATAGGTCTAACCATTCCCACTCCAAACCACACCTCTTCTAGGAACTTTACTTTCTCTTGTTTTTTTTTAAACTGCAAATGAAAGATAGATGAGTGGGTGCCAACCTAGTTGGGATATGCTCATACTATAGTGATGCAGTATTATTTGTGCAAGTGTATTATGTATGTATTGTTGTATTTGCAAAGTTGTACTTGTACTTGTAATAATTAATTTATTTAAATTTTTTTTGAGCAAAATCAATTCCTGGTATGTGTAAGCCAATTTTGTGAATAATAAACATATTTTTTAGAATTGTTTTATGATTTTTTACTATTTTTCCCATTTTTCCTTTGTTTTTTTTGGGAAAAAAAATACCCAAGCCCACTAGGCCCGCTAACTTGCCAGGCCCGGCATAGCACAACACGGCCCAGCCCTAGGCATGCCACAGACTGGGCCGTGCTGGGTGTTTTGGCTAATGGGCCGGCACGGCACGGCTTGCCAGGCACGCGCTAAACGGGCCGTGCCGATCCGGCCGACGGCCTTTTAGCACCCCTAACCTGGAGCCTAGACGAACGCTTACGTATTGAGTATTTTCAAAGCCAGGTGTTGAAATTCGATTAGAATGAATGGGTGTGAGTATCCACTTGAGCTTCTGGGGGCACCATAGATTCCTATTATATCCCGATCATGCTTACTAGCCTTAAAAAGCATGTACTATACATGAGACAAAGACAAATCAAAAAGACAAACGATTCAAGATATATACCAAACTAAAAGAAGCTAAAAAGTAAATTATGAAAAAAAAATGAAACAAAATGGACTAATCAAATTAAAAATAAACAAAATAAGAAAATTTCACACTGCTAAATAGAATTTTTGCTAAGTTCATCCATGAATGCTTGAAGATTCCTGTCTGCAGAACCACCCTCTTTCTCAGCTTCTTTCGCCAAATTCTTCCATTTATGGGCATTCCTTATCATCTCTTCTCGTTTCTCTCCTTCCATCACCATCTCCAAACACCTCCTGATCTCAACACCCTCAACAATCCCTTCTTTCTCATTCACTTTAGGTCTCACCCCAGTCCTCCACACATCCTCTATCAGCTTCGCATTCGTCATTTGATCTCCCCCACTGTGGAAGCGCCACCACCGGCACTCCGGTAACCAAGCTTTCCAACGTTGAATTCCACCCACTGTGTGTCAAGAAACACCCCACATGCAGAGGGGTGTGACAGAACCTCCAGTTGTGAACACCAAGGCACTATCTTCCCTTCCCGTTTCAGCTCTTCAATGCAATCCAGTATATCTTCTAATTTCTCCTTTGTTCCATCCTGACAAATGACCCACAAAAAGGGACGACGAATCTCCAACAACCCGTGTGCTATTGCTTCCATTTGTGGTTTCTTCAAAACGGCAAAACTTCCGAACGATACATAAACCACTGATGCTTTCGGCTTTCCATTCAACCATTCAACGTAATCGTTTGAACCATGAAACATATCCCCTCCAAAACCAGTGTCAGATGGATATTTCTTGTCCAAAAAGGCCGACGGAATTAATGGTCCGATTCCGAACATAGTAAGATCATTGATCGTTCGAAGTGCATCAGCTTCCAAGGCATCGAAGGTATTTACCAGAATTCTCCACTTTGGTACCCCTCTTAACGTCTCCATCAGATCTTGTAACCAGGATAAGGCATGAGGTTGATTGTTTGAAGGGGACAAATAGGAGGGAGTGTCTCGGCTTGTGAGGAACGGCAATCCTGGTAATTGTTTAGGATAACAGGTGTTGTCGTCTTCGTTGTTGCTGGCTGGGTGCATAAATTTCTGTCCCTTTTCTAAAAAATAATCCAATTTGTGTACTACATTCAGACGGTGATAAGTGAAGCTTCGTGTGTATGTATGTGTGTGGTTAAGGTGCAATATTTTGTTACTTCTAACTATACACTTAGCGCCTAGGATCCTCTGTGAAGCGCTTCACAGAGGATCCTTTGTGAAGCAGGAAGGTACCCTTGGTTTATACTGAGGTACTTTTGATTTATATTAGGGTACCTTAAGTTTAGAAGGGGTACCTTAGGCTAATTTTGGTAACTGCATATGGCTTACCATGAGGGGGTACCTTAGGCTTTTATGGGAGTACCTTAGACTTATTGTGAGACACGGGAAAAAATCACCGGGATGATTTCCCCTCCGTCAGCAACGGGCTCAACGCAAAAGTGGGAGAGTCGCCACCATTCAGAATTTTGGGGTGTGAATGGACACCAAAGAGTTCAAAAATATGCAAAAATAGCTAAAAGACAAATTCTAGGGTAAACATAACCCTACTTGAAAATCAAGTCCAGAGATGGGTAAGGGGATTAGATTATGAACGGGGGAAGGTGTTAGGCACCCCCATTCACCCACACAAGGTGGTTGCCAAGTGTTTGTTCATGCAAAAAGATAAGAAAGCTTGCTAAAATCATTAAAAACATTGGAAAAGAATTAAGTCAATGTGTGATATTTTCACATGAGGAATCCACAGGGATTTTAGATCCTCTTTTATGTCAATATCACTTCTGGAATATCACAAAAAGATGGAAATCAAAGCAAAAGTTGTTCAAAACCAAGTTGAGGCAAATCCGGAGAATTTGGTAAAAGTAATGCCATTTGTCTAGAAATCATTCAAATCCCATTTTAAATTGATCCAAACCAAATCCATTTGAAAGATTATGGTAAATAAGGGACTCATGCAAAATTTCAAGTCAATCCGGTTGAAATCCTAGGAGTTATGCTTCTTTAAAGTTGCTGCTGGGGATAATTAAAAGTAACAAGTAGGCAACTTTTGAAAATCACCTAGAAAAATCTACTCCATAGAAATCCGTGAAATTTGGTGTTAATGAAGTCTGTATGGCCACCTTTCAAAAGAAACTAGCCTCATACAAAAACTCATTCGGATGTGCCTTGGGTGACTTCCCGAACAGGCCCCGAGGATCACAGTTTTACCTAGAAAAGTGCCATTGAGCAGTTCTGAGTAAATCTGTTACCAATAATTCAAATGGAGTAAAAAAATTATGAAATCAACTGGATTTGAAAATAGACTCATAAAGGAGTGCCCAGAAATAAAAATCATTCGAATCGGACTTAAAACGAACACATGGCGCTCCGTCGAAGTGACAAGTTCTGTATTTGAACCTGAACTGTCCAATCAACTTCAACAGAGAGGTGTCAAAAATCCGCTTAATAGAAATTAATGAAATTTGGTGGACATATACTAGACAGCCTAACCTTTCCCATGGTTCTGGAATCACTCCAAAATTCATCCGGACTATGAAGTTATGAGTGTCCGAAGTCGGGGTACAGTTGCTGTCAAGTTAAGCCCTTTTTGAGTAAAACCAATGCAAAAATGTGACAAAGTGTGTGAAATTTGTGCAAGATGAACACAAAACCTTTAAAAATCATCCAAAGACATTCCAGAATTGATTGAGGCCATTTATTTGAGATTTATCACAATGAATATAATAAATCCCCAAATGTGAGCCTATCCCGCCAAAATAGTGCAAGTGTGAAAAACCAAACAAGATTAATAGCATGCATACATATTCATCAAAATAAGGTTCTAAAACAGCCTAGGGTTCCGTTCCATTATCGTTTCCCTCTGTTCTCTCTCCCCGTTAAATACGGTTCTTCAAGATAATCAAGGGTACTTTGAATATGAAACGGTTTACAATCAATCAAAAGGCTTTATGCTACATAGGTTCTAGTACTAGGGTCAATCCCCAGTCTCGTTTCTCCTAGATCCCGCCTTCACGTTTTACGGCTAGGGGGAGTCTCGAGATACTTTGAGCCGGGGAAGGGTTTTCACACACAAAGAAGGCCTTATTCTACAGAAAGGTAGAAGAAGAGATCTAGATCTAGGAATGTAAAAACAGAAAATAAAAGAAAAGTTTGAGGCTTACCTGGGTTCTGGATGCACTTCCGCAGCGGTTTCCCTCTTCTCTTGGAGTTCTTCTTGGCGAGAATTCAAAACAAGAGTTAATTGCCATTTGCTTGAGGAGGAGCCTCCTATTTATAGGCAAAGGTTAGGGTTAGGGTTGGTGAGAATGGTAGACACAACATAATGTCTATAGCCCACCAAACTTAACCCTAAGGCTATTTCCGAGATTTCCCCTCATTTAATGAGGGATATGATGGTAAAAGTGAAAAGCTCTCGGAAAACCCTAATTTTGAGCAAAACTTGTGTATCCGGTATATCAGGCCGGATACACAAGGGCCTTAAGGTATCCGGTATATAATACCGGATACACTAACGCTCTCTTGTATCTGGTATGTTCCACCGGATACACAGAGGAGTACTTGTATCCGGCCTGAGTTGCCGGATACAGGTAAAAATTCATTTTCTTCAATTTCTGTGCTGGCTTTCAAGGAGATAATGATATTTTATGATTGTTTGTGCAATTTGGGGTGTCTACACTTACATGAGGGTACCTTAGGTTTCGATTTATATTAGGGTACCTCATGTAAGTCTAAGGTACTCCCATATAAGCCTAAGGTACCCCCTCATGGTAAGCCATATGCAGTTACCAAAATTAGTCTAAGGTACCCCCTTCTAAACCTAAGGTACCCAATATAAATTGAAGGTACCTCAGTATAAACTGAGGGTACCTTCCTGCTTCACAGAGGATCCTCTCTCTACACCTAGTACATCTATAATCTTGAAACATAATTTAATATTTAAGCTTCAAAGGAGAACAAAATTTGTGTGGACCAAGACAAAATCAAAATTTTCAGAACTTCGGTTACTCAATGAAATAAATAAATTAAGAGAATGTAATTCAAATTTTAAAACAATATTGAAATCTGATTGAAGAAGTACGAAACTTTAGTGATTTCGTATCAATTATTTTTGGATTGTGTGTTCAAAGATGGTAGGCATGAATTTTCACTCAAACATCTCAAGAATTGGAGACACAATGTCGAAATTCCAGCTCGGGTCTCTTTGATTTTTGAGTCAATTTCACCATTCCTAGACCAGTATGTCACTTTTTGGTCTGGCGGGACCCCCTGATGGTGTGGGCCCCTTTTTATTTCATTTTTTTTTATCTTTTTATTTAGATTAGGTGGGTCGGAGACGGGCCTCGTTGGAAGGCCTGTAGGTTGTCAAGTTTGGGCTTGGGCCCAGTAGGGTTATTGGGTAACCCCTTTTTGGTTTATTTATCTAATTTATTAAATAAGCTAAAAAGACTACAAAGGCCTACTGGGCTTGGTTTGGGCCCAATGGCAATCATGCAAGTGGCCTTGGGCCCATTTGTTGAAAACGGGCCTGGTTTGGGCTGGTTAGAAGTGGGTCAGATAGGTGGGCCTGGGAGATCTTGGTGGGCCCATGGTCCACAAGCGGGCTAAGAATAGCCCAAGCAGCTCATTGGGTTAGTTCAGGCCGGTTCGGGCTAGATTTGGGTCCAACCGGGTCCAGAAATCTCATTTTTAAGTTATTTTTATTTTGACCGTATTTGTTATACGATTTGGTCTGAACCGTAAGTGCAATACGGTTCAGGCCGGACCATATATCAAATACGAGCACTCCTGGACCGTACAAAAAATACGGTCTTTGCCTGTTTTTACAATTCTGCACCAATTTCGACCAAGATCATTTTGGCTAGTCTCGTGGGGATTCCTGTGATCTCTGCAGGGATTTACAGCAACTTCATAGTAGTGCATTTGCTTCATTTGGCCTAAAAGGCCTCTCTTACCTTTCCTTTGTGCTCTTCGAGGAATTAAGCTTCTTTTTTAATCACTCGCAACCATTACCAAGAAGGGAAGGAGAGGGAGATTACAGGGGTACAACAGATTCTTCAAAGACGACAAATTTCCTTGTGATAAGAAACAAAATGAGTTAATTAAATTAGCTAAATAATTGATTAAAGTGTCCTTCGTAGTTTATAATTGCTCTCCTCCCCTTTGTATGGAAGTCGTCACCTTGAATCAAATTTCTCATGCCATACAACAACCAACAAATAGGTTAGAAATGATATGGGAAAAGCAAAGTATAGAAAAGAAACTCAAAAAGATACCAAAAGCAATTACATTCTACTTATGTTGAACACAAAGCTATAGAAATGCTTATAGTATCTCCACCGGCTTGTTCTGCTATATTGTGATTCTTTAAGTGATTTCGGCAGCGTTTCCGCACTCCTTTGGATTTTCAGAATTGGGTTTGAAAAGGGGTTTACTGGCTTTAGGATTGAAAGGGATACACAGTGAAAGGATTGGGTAGAGTCTAGGGGTAAAATGGTAAGTTTTTTTTATATTCCAGCATGGTTTTGGCAGAGTGGGGATGTAAGAAAACGTCAAGGAAGAGAGGGGGACCACCAAAGAGACAGGGGGACGAGCTTGTTCTAAATGGGGAGAGGAGGGGGGGGGGGGGGACTGGCCCCTCTATTTATTGGCAAAATTTTCGTGACCGTATTTGCTATACGGTCATGTCGACCGTACTTCAAATACGGTTGCGCCACCTTAGTGCACAAATCTCGCGCGAATCGCAAGCTGTCCCTCCGTACAGCGACGCGTGTCCCCTTCCAGAAGCCATGACCGTATTTACTATACGGTCAGGCACGTTTTTAAAGTGCCAGATTTGAAGAATTTTATTAAATTTGACTTATTTTAAAGATTTTATCCGATTTTCTTATTATTTTATTCATTTTATTAATTTATTTTGCTTCTTGCAGCTGTTTTTGCCACATGAGCAGTTTTCTTGAAACTTTAACTGCCCATAACTTCTTCGTCTAATATCCGATTTGAGCAAACTTGGTGTTATTGGAATCGGCTCGGAACCCATTATCCACTGGGATCAATTTGGGTAGCTGCATTGGGGTCGAGCAAAAAGTCAACTTTTTGCTCCCCAAAAGTTTGATCGGTTCATATCTCATTTGGACTCTGGTTTCAGCAAATTCAGTTGTGTTGGAACTGTGTTAAAGTGCTCTTTCAATGAGATGAAGTTTGATGATCAAATTTGCTTGAATCAAAAAGTCAATTTTTTGACCCCCTCAGGGTTTGACTTTTAGTGTGACTTTTCATTTTTCTTCATTTTAGGGGTGCAAAAATCAGGTGCTAACACTACCTATCAAAATAAAACTAGTAACTTAAGAGGAAGGTCTTTCACTGTCCTTCTGGTTCTGCGCTCCTCTCCAGACCTGAAATTAATTAGTAGGAATGAGTAAGATGACTTAGTAGATGGAGCTATTTCACTCCATATAACAAGATTCACAAAAATATAGTAGTTAATCTTCGTATTTAGTGTCTAACAAGTATATAAAAGTATGCATAAATCAATATCATCATTAACAATTTCATTACATATCATGTGCTACAATCATTGTTTTTAGAATTCACATATACCATATGCAAGCCTTACACATACAATCAATCACACATTTGGAGGTTCTTCCGTATCAAGGGGTCTTTTCCCCCCTGCTACCCTGCTATATTACACAAGTCTCATGGGTCCTTCTCCCCCGCTACCCTGCTAGACATTACAAATCTCAAGGGTCCTTCTCCCCCTGCTACCCTGCCAGTCTTTATAAATCCCATTATTCACCATTTTAATACAAACAAGATAAGAGAAATCAATTTTCTAAACTCTAAATATTTAAAGATAGGTTCCTCATGCCTAAATTTAAATAATCAAACAATGATTTGTCACTGTTACAAAACTGGTACGCATATTCTCCTTCTTCTTAAATTCAAAATATTGAAAGGTAAGTTTATGATACTTAAATTCAATTATTTAGATAATCAAACCATTCTTTGTCTTTTCCCAGAACCAAAAGAAGTTCAGTCTTTTCTTTATTCCTAAACTTTAAATATGCAAAAGTAATTTGATTCTTTTTAAAGAATATATCATGACAGAAACGTCCTATTCACTCTCACTTCCTAAATATTTATGAAAAGGCTCATGCACCTGAACTTTAAATATAACATTAACTTTTATTTAAATAAGTTATGTCTTCCTTTTCCCAAATGAACAGACCTCTTTTCTCATACAAAAAGGATCTGACAGAAAGTCAAGTACCATTCACTCTTCCTCCCTAATTATTTATAAAACAGTTCACGTACCTGAACTTTAAATATAATATTGACTTTATCTAAAGAACATCATGTCTTCTTTTTCCTAAAATGAACAGATCTACCTCCTTTTCTCTCTCTTGATCCCTCTCTGTATTTTCATTTTTTTTTCTACCAAGAAAAAGGGGCTAACGTCCCTTTCCATTCTCTCTCTTTTCTTTCTTCTCTCTCTCTTCCCAAAACAAAAGGACACTGACATCCCTACGATTTCTACCAAGCAAAAGGGGCTAACGTCCCTTTCCCTTCTCTCTCTCTTCCCAAAACAAAAGGAAGGACACTGACATCACAATGGTCTCTCTTTGTTTTTTTCCAAAACAGAGAATGGGTGGGCATCACGAACCACTCTTTTATCAAGACAACACATACATTGAAACAGAACAAACACAATCCTACCAATAGGCAAATCAAATTATAGAGAGTGGAATAACAGCACCTACTTGGATTTTGAAGACCAAAACAAGCACTCAGAACCAACTACTCCTCCTTTCTCCTAGTCGACACACACAAAGCCCCAACTCAATGTTGCTAAAAAAAATCATAAGATAACCCTAATCCCTCATTTTATACATGTGAAGTGAAATTCCATTAATATCCTTTAATTATATTCAAACTCCCCATCTAGTCCTTAGGGTGTGAGACTTAATCTCAACACTCCAATTTAATATCCACTTAGGATTTTTGACTAGCCAATAGGGTGAAGCCTGGTCAACGTTGAAAAGTTGACCAGGTCCTTACATTCTACACACCTTAAAAAAAATTTCGACCTTGGAATTAAGAAATAACACAACATTAAAACCACATACCTATTCGGTGAATAAATAGGGATATTTTTCCCTCACTTCCATCTCTGGCTCCCAAGTTGCTTCAGCTTCTCCATGATTAATCCATTGCACCTTCACTAGCAAAATGGTCTTCCTCCTCATCACATGCTCCTTCTTATCAAGGATCCGGATAGGAGTCTCCATATAAGTCACGTCTTCCCGAATGGGTACTGACTTCAATTCTAGTACATGAGAAGGGTCTTGAATACACTTCCACAACATTGACACGTGGAACACATCGTGTACCGAGGATAGTTGAACAAGCAGCTTCAACTGATAAGCTACCTCTCCTATCCTTTCTAAGATCTCAAAGGGCCCCACTTATCTAGGTGCCAACTTTCCTTTCTTTCCAAATTGAAACACCCCCTTTATCGGCGATAATTTCAAGAACACTTTATCCCCTTCTTCAAATTCTAATGGTCTTCTTCGTCAATCTGCATAGCTTTTCTGGCAGTTCTGGGCTGTTTTTAGTCTGTCTTTAATTACCTTAACCTTATTAGAAGTTTCTTGAATCAAATCTGGGCCCACCATAACTCTTTATCCTGCTTCAGTCCAGCAAACTGGAGATCTGCACGATCTACCATACAAAGCCTCATAAGGTGCCATACCAATGCTTGACTGATAGCTATTATAAGCAAATTCAATCAATGGTAGGTGTCAATCCCAACTCCCTTTAAACTCCAACATACATGCTCTCAACATATCCTCTAAAACCTGGTTAACCCTTTCTGTTTGCCCATCAGTTTGAGGGTGGTAAGCAGTACTGAAATACAGTTTTGTTCCTGAAGCTCTATGCATGCTCTTCCAAAATTCAGATGTGAAATGCGTATCTAGATTTGATACAATGGATACCAATATTCCATGCAACCTCACAATCTCATCCACGTATAACTTTCCCAACTCCTCCATGTTAATGGTGTGCTTGATTGGTAAGAAGTGAGTTGATTTGGTCAATCGGTCTACAATCACCCATATTACATCATAACCACTTCTGGTTCTTGGCAACCCCATAATAAAGTCCATAGAAATATCTTCCCACTTCCACCTACCAATAGGCAAAGGTTTAAGGAGTCCTACTGGTCGTTGATGTTCAGCCTTTACCTGTTGGCACATGGCACACCTATTCACCTAATCTGCCGTATCCCGCTTCATGCCCTTCCACCAATATACTCTCCTCAAATCCTTGTACATTTTATTCCCACTGGGGTGTACTGTATATCGAGACTTTTGAGCCTTGTTCATGATTTCTTCCTTCAAACCACCTTCCTGGGGAATACACAGTCTGCCTTTGAATCTGATGCCACCATTTGCATGCACAACACAATCTGCCTTAGAGTCATCTGTTGCCAGAGCTATCAACTCTAGATCTTCTTTTTGTCCTTCAATAATCCTTTCAATTATACCAAGTTGTATACTCAATCTGGATAAGAACATGTGGGTGAACTGCTCAACTAGTTCTAACACTAAATCATTCACCACTCTTGTGAACTCACTTTCTTGAGCAATCAAGCATGATAAGAGGCTTTTAGGCTTTCTACTCAACGCATCTGCAACAACATTTGCTTTTCCTGGGTGGTACTGCAAGGTAAAATCATAATCTTTCACCAACTCCATCCATCTACGCTGCCTTAAATTCAACTCCTTTTGGGAAAACAGGTACTTTAAGCTCTGGTGATCAGAGAACAGTTCAAAAATTTCCCTGTATAGGTAATGCTTCCACAATTTCAAAGCAAATACCACAGCAACAAATTCCAAGTCATGGGTAGGATAGTTAAGCTCATGTGGCTTTAGCTGCCTCGATGCATACGCTATCACCTTCCCATCTTGCATCAAAACACAACCCAATCCTTGAAATGAAGCATCCGTGTACACTGTATAATTTCTGCCATTGACAGGTAATGTCAATACAGGTGCTAAAGTCAATCTAGCTTTCAACTCTTGGAATGCTCTTCGCACTCATGGGACCATACAAATTTCTCATTCTTTCTTGTGAGCTTGGTCAGTGGTGCTGCAATCTTAGCAAATCCTTCTATAAACTTCCGGTAATATCCAGCCAAACCCAAGAAACTTCTTACCTCTGTCGCTGATCTAGGCGATTCCCACTTCAATACAGCCTCTGCTTTAGATGGGTCTACAAATATCCCATCCTTGGACACCACATGTCCTAAGAACTTTACTTCTTCCTTCCAAAACTTGCACTTCTCATACTTGGCATACAAGACATGCTGCTTCAACATTTGCAAAACTAAACCCAAATGCTGTCCATGTTCTTCTCGTGTCCTTGAATAGATCAGGATGTCATCCACAAAGACTACGACAAACTTATATACAAAGGCACGGAAGATCCAGTGCATCAGGTCCATGAAAGCAGCCAGAGCATTTGTCAATCCAAAGGGCATCACCACATACTCATAATGCCCATACCTGGTCCTAAAAGCCGTCTTCTGAATATCCTCTTCCTTAATCCTGAGCTGATGATAGCCCGATCTCAAATCTATCTTAGAAAAATAATGGGCTCCCTTGAGTTGGTCAAACAACTCATCAATTCTAGGTAGAGGGTACTTGTTCTTTATGGTCACCTGAGTAAGCTTCCTGTAGTCTACACATAATCTTAGGGAGCCATCCTTCTTCTTCACAAATAATACTGGGGCTCCCCATGGTGACGTGTTACGTTTGATGAATCCTAGCTTCAATAGCCCATCCAACTGTTCCTTCAATTCCTTCAACTCTTTTGGTGCCATCCTATAAGTTGATTGTGAGAGTGGTGTCGCACCTGGCAACAACTCTATCTGAAAATCTATCTCACGTCTAGGAGGCAATCCAAGTATCTCTTTGGAACACTTCTACATAATTACAAACTACTGGAATCTGGTCTATAGGGTTCATCTTTTGTTCTTCTATCAATGCTAATATACCCAGATTCCCAAACTGTAACTCAGAACCATCAAAAGTGAAGCTCGATCTATCTAGAGGGTAGAATGTCACTATCTTCTCGTAATTAACAATCCACATTGGCACGATAAGTAGCCAACAAGTCCATGCCAATAATGACATCGAACTCCCTCATATCCAAAGCAACCAAGTTTGCTTCCAACACTTCATCCCCTATCCTGATTTCACAATCTCTACAGACTTTTCTTAGCTTAACAAGATCTCCCAAAGGATTACTCACAAATAGACATGCATCATCACATATAATATCCAATTCTAAGGCATTCATGCAATCCATAGAAATAAAAGAATGCGAGGCACCCGTATCAAACAAAACATGAACTGGGGTGTGAAAAAGTAGTACAGTACCTTCCACAACTGCATTCTGGGCATCATCCTTCTTTGCTTGCATGACAAAAACTCTACCTTGAGGAGGTGGTAGAGCTGGTGCACTCCTTACGTGCTTCAATGGTTGCATCTGTCTAGGTGGATTGGGGCAATTTCTCTGGTGTAAGTGTGAAAACTCACACTTCCTTTATGGCAAATGTTTGACAAATTATGTCTTCTAATAATCTTCAAGATGTGCAGAATAAATAATGAAAATTCAGTGAATTTAGTAAAGAAGAAGAAGACGATGCTGCCACACAGCTACCACGCCTCTGGTAGCTCAAGGAAATGAAAGATTGTCTAAATAAAGCATCTCTTGTAAAGGCACTTGCGCGGAACAACGCCGCTGCCACTCCGCTGGCAGCGCATAAGTGAAACAGTGCTTTGAAAGTAAGGCACGTGCACTAGCGTCGTAAGGCGACGCCGACACGCCGCTGGTAGCGTAGAGCAAGATTGAAGATTTTATGATCAGCTGTGCACATGCCGCGTTCCCTCCCGCTAGCAGCGCGCCCTTAACTGATTCAACTTGTTCTAAGCGGGACTTGAGTTCGCTTCCAGCCGTCTACCCCGATCGCACCACGACGCCACCAGCGCTCGACGCGATCTGAGTTTTCTTCTTTAAATAGACGTGCTGTAATTTTTAGGAATGACTTTTTTCTTTAGATCAATTTGATTTCGGATCTTGAGGTGTTCGAGATTCGATCAATTCTTCTTTAGAGAGTCGGTGATCGAGTGAGGGGGAGATCTGAGATAGATCACCTGGAATTGAAGTTTGAGGATTCTTCTTCAATTCGGAACTTCACCTGATCGTGTGATCGCCCGGATTGGTGATCGGCTTTGTTGGATGCATAGGTGGATTCCTACTTCATTGGATCGTCTCAGTGGATTCTGAGGTGATTGTTGCGATCTGGATTGATCGTGTTCTGCAGCTTGTGGATTCAAGCTGTGTTGCAGTTCGTGGACTCGAACTGTGGATCACTGTTGAGTGATTGTTTGCGATCTGGATTGATCGTGGTTTGCAGCTTGTGGATTCAAGCTGTGTTGCAGTTCGTGGATTCGAGCTGTGGATTGCTGTTGAGTGAGTTCAATTGTAAAGGTTAAGTATGTGCTCCTTTGTAATTGTCTTTTCATTCAATAGTGGAAATTCGAAGGGTTAGTCGCCTCATATAGACTCGAGGTTTTCCTGGATCTGGATTCAAGTTTCCTTGTATAATTCTCTGTGTGTATGTTTCCGCATTGTTAAATTCTGAATTGTTGTAGATCGTGGACCTATAGAGTAGTCCTCTACTCTTTCATCTGGAAATGCCCAAATGCCCCACAGTTGAAGCATTTTACTGGCTCATTCTGCACTCTAAACCCGATTCTAACATTTCTGCCTTCTTGTCTTGGGGCCTTTTGAACTCTTGGCCTCTTATCTCTATTCTGTCTGTGCCATGATGGTGAGCTATAATTTTGCCTCCTTCTCTGATCTTGCTTACAGCCCTTTGGTCTCTTGTTACCTGCATTGAGTTCAATTCCCTTTCTACCAACCTTGCTGTATCCACAACATCAGCATATGTCTTGAGACATAGAGGTACCACTCTAGATCTTATGTGTGCTTTAAGTCCTTCTTCAAACTTTTGTGCGTTTGCTACATCGTCTTCTACGGATTGAGGAGAAAACCGTGATAGCATAGTAAATTGTGCCTCATATTCTGTCACAGACATGCTTCCTTGTTCTAATTTCAAGAACTCCGATGCCTTTTCTCTTTTGTAGCTTTCCGGATATTATTTCTCGAAAAATAGCTTCTTAAATTGTTCCCATGACACTCCTTCGATAATACGAGTCCTTGCAGTCATCTCCCACCATTTATAAGCTTCTCCCTTAAGTACAAATATAGCTAACTTTACCTTATCTCCATCTCCACACCCCATACTTTCAAATATTTTCTCAATATCTGTCATCCATTCATCTGCTTCTATCGGATCAGCTGTCCCTTTAAATATAGGTGGTGACATTTTCTGGAACCTCTCCATTGGAGTCTTATGCTGTTCCACTGGTGCAGGGATTTGTGGTGCAACTCTGGCATTTTGTTCCAAGCTCCTCTGCATCATATCTGCCATACCACCTAATACCCTCATAATATCCTCCATTTGAGAACTATGACCTTCACTAGAACTTCCAATCACCGCAATTTGGTTCCTAGACCCTTTTCCAGCTATTCTGCATATACGACATAGAAACACAAAATATTTAAAACTCAATTCTATAACCTTAAAATTTTCCTGGAATTCAGACTCTTTTACCCTATACATCTGCAGCTGCTTGAGGTGAAAGGCTCTAATTTCCAGGAAAATAAAACAATTGACTTAAAAACTCTACACACCTTAAAAAAAATATTTCATCATAAAATATTTCTGATTTTGCCTTCCGTGTAAAGCCAAAGTCTATACGAAAGGTTGGTGTGATCAGTGCCTTCCCTTCCTACTGACTAGACTTGTACACAGTCGGTAACCCCTAGGTATCAACCTTGCTTTGATACCATTTGTCATGCCTCGGATACTGAGCCTTAGTAAATACATAGGCTTGTATCCCAAAGCATGACCTCGCTCGTAAGCCAATAAAAATATTGAGACAAATGTACGAATTAGATTAAAAACCAATAATAAAATTCAAAGATTCTAATAACATCTCATAATGAAAATCATAGAAATACCATAAATAAAATTCCTACTAAACTCTTTTCTACATAATCGATGTCTCAATAAAATCCCATCACTACGAGAATGTTCAGACCTACCTATCAAAATAAAACTAGTAACTTAAGAGGAAGG
Organism: Buxus sempervirens; assembly: GCA_947561395.2. Lineage (NCBI taxonomy): Eukaryota > Viridiplantae > Streptophyta > Magnoliopsida > Buxales > Buxaceae > Buxus > Buxus sempervirens. Next base: position 25,065,481 of record OX387192.1, read on the forward strand.
TCTTTCACTGTCCTTCTGGTTCTGTGCTCCTCTCAAGACCTGAAATTAATCAGTAGGAATGAGTATGATGACTCAGTAGATGGAGCTATTTCACTCCGTATAACAAGATTCAAAAAAATATAGCAGTTAATCTTCATATTTAGTGTCTGTGAAATCCTGGTTGTTTGAGTGAGCGGGTGAATGGGTAATCTCACTGAGCGAGCAACTAGGAGAGGATGTGCCTATGGTTGGGATCCCACAACGCTAGGGGATGCTATAAGAGTCTTGTGATCCCTTCTAAAGCAAGAGGCCTTTTAAGGTATAACACAGGACTAAATCCCCTTGGAACCCTAAAGTTAAGCGTGTTCGGGTGAGAGTAGTGCTAGGATTAGTGACCACTGGGAAGTTTTCCCATGTTATCCCTTGAGAACAAATCCGTAAGAGCCCATTGGGCCCAGAGCGGACAATATCTTGCTGGGTATGAGTCCGGGTCGTTAGAAAAGGTATCAGAGCCTGCCCAGACCGGAAAGTGTGGGGGTTCGGCCCAACGTGAAGACGCGTTGTCCCATGGAGGGGAGTATGTGACATCCTGGCTGTCTGAGTGGGCGGGTGATGGGTAATCTCACTGGGCGAGCTATCAGATGAGGATGTGCATATGGTTGGGATCCCACAACGCTCGGGGATGCTATAAGTAGTCTTGTGATCCCTTATAAAGCAAGAGGCCTTTTAAGGTACAACACATGACTAAATCCCCTTGGAACCCTGAAGTTAAGCATGCTTGGGTGAGAGCAGTGCTAGGATGCGTGACCACTGGGAAGTTTTCTCATGTTATCCCTTGAGAACAAATTCGTGAGGGCCCATTGGGCCCAGAGCGGACAATATCTTGCTGGGTATGGGTCTGGGTTGTTACAGTGTCTAACAAGTATATAAAAGTATGCAGAAATCAATATCATCATTAACAATTTCATTACATATCATGTGCTACAATCATTGTTTTTAGAATTCACATATATCATATGCAAGCCTTATACATACAATCAATCACACATTTGGAGGTTCTTCCGCATCAAGGGGTCTTTTCCCTCCTATTACCCTGCTATATTACACAAGTCTCATGGGTCCTTCTCCCCCGCTACCCTGCCAGACTTTACAAATCTCAAGGGTCCTTCTCCCTCTGCTACCCTGCTAGTCTTTATAAATCCCATTAATCAACATTTTAATATACCCTGCCAGTCTTTATAAATCCCATTAATCACCATTTTAATACAAGCAGGATAAGAGAAATCAATTTTCTAAACTCCAAATATTTAAAGATAGGTTCCTCATGCCTAAATTTAAATAATCAAACAATGATTTGTCACTGTTCCGAAACTGGTACGCAGATTCTCCTTCTTCTTAAATTCAAAATATTGAAAGGTAAGTTCATGATACTTAAATTCAATTATTTAGATAATCAAACCATTCTTTGTCTTTTCCCAGAACCAAAAGAAGTTCTGACTTTTCTTTATTCCTAAACTTTAAATATGCAAAAGTAATTTGATTCTTTTTAAAGAATATAGCATGATAGAAACGTCCTATTCACTCTCACTTCCTAAATATTTATAAAAAGGTTCATGCACCTGAACTTTAAATATAACATTAACTTTTATTTAAATAATTTATGTCTTCCTTTTCCCAAACGAACAGAACTCTTTTCTCATAAAAAAGGATCTGACAGAAAGTCAAGTACCATTTACTCTTCCTCCCTAATTATTTATAAAATAGTTCACATACTTGAACTTTAAATATAATACTGACTTTATCTAAAGATCATCATGTCTTCTTTTTCCTAAAATGAATAGATCTACCTCCTTTTCTCTCTCTTGATCCCTCTCCGTATTTTCATTTTTTTTAACCAAGCAAAAGGGGCTAACGTCCCTTTCCATTCTCTCTCTTTTCTTTCCTCTCTCTCTCTCTTCCCAAAACAAAACGACACTGACATCTCTACGATTTCTACCAAGCAAAAGGGGCTAACGTCCCTTTCCCTTCTTTCTCTTTTTCTTTCTTCTTTCTCTCTTCCCAAAACAAAAGGAAGGACATTGACATCTCTACGGTCTCTCTCTGTTTTTTTTTCGAAACAGAGAATGGGTGGGCATCACGAACCACTCTCTTTTATCAAGACAACACATACATTGAAACATAATAAACACAATCCTACCATTAGGCAAATCAAATTATAGAGAGTGGAATAACAGCACCTACTTGGATTTTTGAAAACCAAAACAAGCACTCAGCACCAACTTCTCCTCCTTTCTCCTGGTTGACAAACACAAAGCCCCAAATCAATGTTGCTAAAAAAATCATAAGATAACCCTAATCCCTTCTTTTATACATGTGAAGTGAAATTCCTTTAATATCCTTTAATTATATTCATACTCCCCATCTAGTCCTTAGGGTGTGAGACTTAATCTCAACCCTCCAATTTAGTATCCACTTAGGATTTTTGACTAGCCAATAGGGTGAAGCCTGGTCAACGTTGAAAAGTTGACCAGGTCCTTACACAAACCAATACAGAAACAAATGTATAGAGTATAAGGTAAGGCAATATTATAAAAATGAGTTGGCCTGTATTAACTTATAATAAAATGATTCAAATAATTTTATAAATCATTAAAAAAACTTGTAATTAATGGTAATTCTCATATAAATTTAGGATTAATAAAAAAAATTTGTCAATGTTATCAAGGAACAAAGCCCTAGAAAGAGTATATATGTTGCCCCACTTAACGCAGGTGAAAGAAAGTTTTTGCGAGATGAAATGTGAATCAAGTTAAAGACGCTGGGCTGAATCATCACATCTAACATGGGGCTATCCTCATTGGTAATCCTCCTCTATATCAAACTTTGAGAATGCGTTCATGAAAACTTGTCTTTTATTATTTGGGTTTTACTTTTTCAAGTCAAGTGGAAGTGGCATAAGTAGTGTCATTTTTGTTTGCCATCTCTCATTATAACATCATATGAAGGATCCACTTTCCCAATTGTGCTAATCGATCATACAATATTGTTAATTTGATTGTTGAGATGTAATTAAGAAGAGACTAAATCATTGTATAATTTGAATCAATTGATAATGGATACGAATAATTGGAAGTGTTCTTTTCATGTTTAAGTTATAAATCAACTTAATTTAGTTATATTGACATATAAGCTATCGAAGTGCCAAGCACGTAACTTAGAGGGCAAAACTAATAATAGAAGACAAGTTTGAATTTGTCTCAAGTATCTTTCCCTACTGGAAATGTGTCAAATAGGGTCTACAAACTTCATAGCTGACCGGGGAATAATCGTCACCAAATTTTTGCGAAGCGTCCTGCGAAAGCTTCCCCCGTTTCTTCTCGTTGGGTTTCCCTGCTTATCTCTCATTCCGTTCACCTCTTCACGTATGGCACACTAACTCGTAGTCCCCTCTCCCTGTGGGTCGGTCCTCTCGGGTGTGGCGCCCTTGTGTTGGGTTGTGCTTTGGTTGGTTGGTGGTGGGTTCGAAGCCTTGGTGGTCTCCGGTGGTCCTTATCTCATGGAAGTCTTAACAAATAGCCTTAAGAATCTGGTCATCCCGCCTAGGCCAAACAAAGTCTTCATTCCGTCTGAAACCTTGAGATCCCAGGTCGAGAAGAACTGGTCCATCCTTGCGATGTGTGAGATGTGCGATGAAGACCTTCAGTTGGTCTCCTTCAAGAACACAGTAACACAGTCTCTAGACTGTGGAAGAACATCGAGTTGGTAAAATGCCTGAAAGTCGGTCCGAGGAGGTTCCTGCTTGCTTTTCGCTGTTTGAGTGACAAGGACGCCATTTTGAGCTCTCAACCTTGGATTGTTAACTCATCTATGCTGCTTATGGAGGCTATCCATGATGAAAGAGAAGCCGCTTCTTTCACCTTCACCTCTCTTCATATCTGGATGTAGATCCGAAACATCCCTAAGAAATACCAGGATGAGGAGGTCATCAGGGAGGTGGTCAAGTTGTTCGGTGACCCCTTGGAAACCGAGGTGAACGAGGTTGAGCTAGAGGCTTCGGATGCTATGGTTAGGGTTAAACTCCCAATCAATCAACCGATTCCCCCCGGTGTGCTCTTCCAGGTAAGTGGAGGTGAGAATATTTGGTTGGAATTCCGCTTTGAAAATTTGCCTCCTTTCTGTGTTTCATGCGGCCTGCTTGGTCATACCCTTGTCCACTGTTCGAATCCCTTCTGGGCTTCGACGGAGGAAGATTCTAACGATGAATGTAGGAAATACAGTGGGTCGATGAAAATCCCTATGTCCCGCTGGCGAAATCCCCTTCTCAAACAGAGGTTGCCAAAGGCGAATGGGAAGGCGGTTCCTGTCGCTGGCGATGGTGGGTCAACTGACTCGGCAAACTCACCCCATGACTCAGTTGGGCCAGATTGTTTGGCGTCCAATCCCCTTGTCTCAACTCCCTGTGACGATGCGACGGGCGCTCTGCCCAAGGCTAGCGTCGGGCTCAAGGCTGACCCATCAAACTGTCAAACGATGAATGAGGAACAGCTGCCATCCAATGGCAATTTCTCGAATTTGACCGTTGGGGCCTAGTGGGGCGGGCCTAACTGTGATGAGCCCAACAGCTATTTCTCGAATGTAAGGTTTGGACCCCGGTGGGATGGGCTTAATCTAATGGTTTCCAACTTCTTCACCTTTGGATCTCAGCCCAGTCATTCCGAACTGTCTGTGGTCCTAAAGGCCTCTCCGCACCTGACAATCCATGAGATAAGCCATCCCATCAATATGGACCTAGACCCCTAGTCCAACCGAAACCAAACAAAAAGAAGCCCAAGCGCCAAGCCACACCTGTTGGGGACCTGATGTTTGAAGCCCATAGGGAGGGGGTGCTCATCAAAGATAAGTGAAGAAGATTCAGTAACTCTTTATCAACTTCTGGTAGCTCTTCCGCCCCCCAAACATCACTCCCCCCAATCAGATCAACCTCTATTTACCTCCTTAATGAAGGTAGTGGCATGGAATTGCCGGGGCCTAGGGCGAGCCCCGACCAAATTGCATTTGCGCAATCTAATCCGAATAAACAAGCCCAATTTACTTTTGCTTTCTGAAACCCTTCTGAATCCTAACTCTTCGGAGACTTTTGCGAGGAAATTGGGGTTTCCAAACTTTTGGTGGTCGGCTACTGTGCGCACCTGATTTCGGTCGCACGACGAGACACACGCAAAACGATGCGTGGCGCGGGATTTGTTTGGAGTCGCCACTGCCTGATGGGGTGCAGGCAGACACCTGGGTGCCTAAGTTCTTCTACTAAGGCTTTTGGTCTGCAGCTTTTGAGATTCTAAGTAGGGGCTCGGTTGCGGTCTGGGGAAGTCCGTAGACACCCCAGTCCACCCCGTCAAGTGACGGGTCTCATAAGTTTCCCTGGTTTGAGTCAACTCTGGTCTCTCACTCGCCCGATTCCTATTCCAGCATGTAGTTTAGTTAAGTCTGGCGGGACCGCCAAAGTGGTGTGGGTCCCTTTACTTGATTTTATCTTCTTATTATTGAATGAAATGAGTCTGATAGGGTGGGCCCCGTTGGAAGGCCCACGGATCCCTTGGTGGGCTTGGTTGAGCCCACGTGTCCCTTGTGGGCCTCAGTCTAGCCTAAGAGGCCCTTTGGGTTTTGGTGCAAATGAATGGATTTTACTTTAGGGTTCAAGTTTGATTATTTAGTGATTTTCATGCAAAGTGGGCCGGATTGCTTTGCAGGCCCTTGAGTGGGCCACATAATTGGTTGCCAAGTGGTTTGAGTCATTCTTGATTAACCTTTGCCAAAATGGGCCAAGCATTGGGCTTGGGGCCCTTTACCTGGGCTTGGGCTTGAAAGCCCAAGAATTCTTGAGTTAGGGTTTTGATACCCTAACCTTGGTTTAATGGGCTTTAGTGGGCCCGATCGGCCCTACCCGCAGTCTCGGCCAAACCAATCCTAGATCTAAGCATGCATGTTGCCCCAGTTGGGCTTTGATGGGCCTCGCAGGGTCTGGCCCACTCAATTCTTTTAATTATCTGATTTAAGCACAATAGGTGTGTCGGGCTTGGTGGGCCCCGTTGGAAGGCCCACCGGGATCAAGCTGGACCGGGTCGGTCCGTGGCCCATCTCGGGTCTCTGGTTGACCCAGAAACCCTTTTGGTTTGCTTGGATTGGTCAACAAAGCACAAAAAATAGCAAAGATCATCAAAAATAGCAAAAATGCAATTTGCCAGTGTAGCCGGCCTAAGATGCCGGTTACACACAAGGCTCTGTGTATCCGGCATCTTTAGCCGGCTACACGTGGGCTTCAGTTGATCCGGCCTGAGTTGCCGGATCAACACACAGAATCCATTTTTTTGGATTTTTCCAATGGGGTTGGTTTCTTGGGTCTCCTAGGGTGTTCTAGCATTTGTGTGGGCTCCTGTGTGAGCCCACAGTGGTTCAGGTGAGAGGGAATGCCCCAATTTTGCCTTCTTTTGGGACTTGGAGGGTCCAAGCAAGGAGGAGGAGGCTTAAGGTCTTGCCTCCTCTCATTTGAACCCACCTCTAGCAATCACACAGGGGCCTTGATGTCCCTGTTTGGTTTTCACAAACTCCGCATAACAACAAACTAATAAGGTGAAGCGAAGACGGTAAACTAAACCCAATAAACATGCTTTTGAACCATGGAGAATATGCGTGCATTCTTGTGTGTTGTGAGCATGAAAAGTGAAGAGCCTGTGGGTGTGCTCGTGCATGCCCTGAGATAGCTAACGACTCAAGCATGCATAATGGCCTAGCCTAGCTCTAGTGGATGTGTGAAGGTGTACATGCACGCATGCCTTAGAGGCTACCAAAAATATACAAGAATCAAGTTTCCACACAAATAAAGGAATCAAGGGAAGAAGGGATAGAGGAGGGCTTATGATGGGATACATGAGAGTCACGAAAGGGGAGAACAAACTCCCCCCTTCAAATGAGACGAATCCACGACAAGCCAGTGTATAAAGGGCTTTTAGAAGTGAGCAAGATCACCTCTTCATCCTCCCACGAAGCCATCTACATACTCTCCCCTTACCACAGGAGTTTCCACGTCCAATACGAAGGAGAAAGGAGGGGAGAAAAGACGCTACTCATGCCAAAAGATAGAGGGAAATACCATGCAAAGGATGATGGACATACAACATGCTTGAAATAAACCTCTTTTTATTTATGTTGAACAAAATGCCATAGAAAACATTACCTTGGGGTTAGATCCTTGGAATGAGGTGTGTTGAGCCTCCTTGGAGTGGAGAAAACCGCCGGAGCTCCTCCTTTTGGCACCACCAGCAAACAGTCCTCCCTTGGCTTGGGTGAAAAAGGGAGAAGAAGAAAGAAGGAGAGAAGGGGAGAGCCTTGAGGTTGAGCTTGGAGTGTTTTGGGGAGCCAAAGAGGGGTAAGAAGAGGGTGTTTCGGAGCTGGAACAGAGGGGAAGAAAGGTGGAAGCAGGCAAAAAGAGGCCAACCCGGAAATCAGGCTGCTGTTTGCTATTTATAAGCAAACTTAATGTATCCGGACTTCAAGTCCGGATACACTAAGGCTCCTTTGTATCCGGACTTCAAGCCCGGATACACTAAGGCTCCTTTGTATCCGGTCTTCAAGTCCGGATACAAACACAATCATTTGAAAATTAAATGCCGCCGCGAGCTTGTCGGTCAAGTGGCGTGAATCCTGCGCAAATATCTTCATATATCCGGTCTTCATGTCCGGATATGAAGGAGGGGCAGTGTATCCGGTATACATGACCGGATACAAATCGAAAAATTACGGATTTGCCCTTCGACTTGACCGATTCGACCGATTTGACACTTTTGGATATCTACGGATTGCCCCGCACGAATTTTTGTTTAGTCCTTGAGATTTTTGGATATTTAAGATTTAGCCCCCGAGATATTTTGCTGCGTTGGCTCCCACGTGTGCAGTTCCTGCGCCACGTGTGCAGTTTCCGGCTTTTGCTGCCCGGAAACTTCGACAGCTCATATCTCTTTCATCTAATCTCCGATTTGAGCAAACTCAATTGCGTTGAACTCGTATCGGAGCCCTCTATTCAATGACATAGGGTTAAGCACTTGGCACGGGGTTCGAGGAAAAGTCAACTTTCGGCTCATCCTCAAGTTTGACCGCCCGCAGAACCTTCATCCGGACTCCGATTCCTGCAAACTCAGTTGCGTTGGAATCGTGTCGAGATTCTCTATCCAATGATATGAAGCAAGGTGGCCAAATTGCACTTGATCAAAAGGTCAACTTTTGCTCCCTTAGGGTTTGACTTTTCTGCTGTCTTTAAGCACATTTTTTCTCTTTTATTTGGTTTGGTCAAAATTTGGGTGCTTACAGCTACTGCGGCTCATGCCGAGGGATTTTGTGTTTTTTGGGACAATTCTTTTACCATTGATGTAAAAGAGGAAAGGGACTGGTGTGTCCATTTGTCTGTTACTGAGAATATCAATCTATTTGAACTAACCTTTGTCCACGCCAGTTCAAAATTTTATTTGCAGGCTGCTCAATGGGAGTATTTGAAGACTGTCAAGGCCAGGTGTCTGGCGCCGTGGTGTATCATTGGAGACTTTAACATTGTGTTGTACAACTCTGAGAAACGTGGAGGTAAGACTATCTAGGTGCGTAAAGCTTGTCTTTTTCTGATTTTATAAATGATTGTGCTCTTATGGAATTACCCTGCAAGGGTATGAAATTTTCTTGGTGTAATGGAAGGGAGGGTCTGGGTAGAATTAAAGAGAAAATCGACAGGGTGCTAGCTTCCATGGATTGGCATTTGCGGTATCCTAATGCGGTCCTGTGGCAGGACCCCATAGTGGGCTCCGACCATGCTCTGCTCTGTCTTAACCTCAACAGTAACAAATATCATAAGAGGAAGCATTTGTTTAGATTTGAAAAATTCTGGACGGAAGAGGAGAACTATGGAAATGTGATCCGAGAGAGCTGGGAGAGTGGTAATGGCAATTGGCAGGGGAAAGAAGGGAAGTTGAGAAGATGCCTTAGTGAGTGGAGTAAGAGGTTGGTGGGGGACATCAATAAGAGGGTGGATAAGATCTATGAAGAGTTTAAAGGGATCCCAAAGCATCTCGAATCTAATGATGATCCTTCATTGGAAAGAATAGAGAAAAACCTTCAGTCTGAGTACTTCAGGGCGCTAAGGGCTCAAGAGAAATTTTGGATGCAGAGATCCAGGGTTAAGTGGCTTCGTGACGGCGACCTTAATACCAAATTCTTCCACCTTACTATTGTCACCCGGAAGCATAAGAACATAATTGTTTCCCTTCGAAATGAATTTAATGAGGAAATTACGGACCGCAAGGAGGTGGAACAACACATTGTCGACTATTACCATGGAATCTACAACTCAGATAATCTGGTAAGAGATTTTTCCTTCCTTAATTCCCTGCCTAAAATCATAAATGAAGCCGATAATGAGGGTCTTACTAAGGGGGTGTCTAAAGTGGAAATTTGGGGGGCTATAAGGAAGATGGGTGCTCTAAAAAGTCCCAGCCCTGATGGGTTTCAAGGGCTTTTTTATCAAACCTATTGGGATATTGTGAGGATGGATGTGTGCAAGGTTGTTTCGGAATTCTTTTGTATGGGTGTTTTTTATCCAAAATTAAACTCCACTCACATTGTGTTAATCCCAAAAGTGGACACCCCTAGGAAAGTCAGTGATTTCCGTCCCATAAGTCTGTGTAACTTCATTTATAAAATCATAGCTAGAATTTTAGTGGACAGACTTAGACCTCTTATGAATCGATTGATTTCCCCCAACCAAAATGCCTTTGTCCCTGGTCGGCTTATACAGGATAATATTTTTGCGGCTAATGAGCTTTACCACACTATCAAGTCTAAGAAGGAAGGCAAGAAGAATGTTCTGTTTGCTATGAAATTAGATCTTGCCAAGGCTTACGATAGGCTTAATTGGGATTTCATCAAGCTCACTCTCCTTGCTTTTGGTTTCAGTCAAATTTTCACTAATTGGATCATGTACTGTATCTCCTCGGTCTCTTTCTCGGTGCTTGTGAATGGATGTCCCTGTGGAAACATCATACCTTCCAGGGGGATTCGACAGGGGGACCCTCTGTCCCCCTTCATCTTTATTTTGACGCAGCAAGTCCTCTCCTTTGCGTTGATGAAAGCTGAAGGCGAAAATTTTATTCATGGCATCAGAGTCGTGAGAGGAGCTGACCCCATCAACCACCTCCTATTTGCTGATGATCTCTTACTTTTTGGGCGTGCTGGGCGTGTGAATGTTAAAAATTTCCTTTTTATCACTAACAACTTTTTTGAGATGGCATGTAAAACCCTTGTTTTGAGTAGAAAAAAATATTAATAAAATATAAATATATAGACACATGGATTAATCAGTAGGTTTAATCAAAAATTTATTTAAAGCTGGAGATTTGTGGTCAATAGTTGGCAAAGAAAATAAGTAGAATGCTATTAAGTAACTAAGTGCGAACTTAAAAATTTTGTAGTGAATAGGAACTTAGCAAATAAATAATCCGGGTAACCTCAACTTTAATGAGGGGTAGATAGGGAATCCTGAGGGTTAATTTATTGCCAGGGATAAATTAGGTTAAACCTTGCGACGTCTATAAATAGATTTCTAATGTAAAAATTTTCGGAGGTTGGGGAAAAGTCACTGCCAGTAATTAGGGCGTCGGCCGAAAAGCTGGATCTCTAGAGGAGTACATCAAAAGGGTTGGAAGTTAGAAGAAGATCCTCAATACCGGTGAGTAGCATCGTTTTAAAACTGGGTTTTTCGTATTTATTCGTGAGTTTAATCTGGATGATGCATGTGTGTTTTTTTGGGAAGAAGTTCGTCTGAGCATGAGTTCCTTTAGAACTAAATGATGATAAATAAAAAGGTGTTGGATTAATTTCAAACGTAGTTTAAATGTCTTCTGGGGATATTAGGAGACTAAAGAAATTGTTACAGAGAGAAAAATTCCGGCCAGTCGTGTCGATCTGGAAATAATAGAGAGTTGAAATTCCAGGGTACCATCCGCCGAGTTGGCGCTAACTGGCGCCAACCGCAGGTAGTGGGCGCAAGGAATTTTCCCTATCCGTAGAGCTCGTGCTTAGCTCGCGCCTAGCTCGCGCGGACTTGATTTATATCTGCTCATTTCGCGCGTAATGTGTGCCTAGCTCGCGCCTACCTTATTTAAGTAAGCGTGACTTAGTTATTTTAACCAATGACCTATCCGCCGACCTCGCGCCCAGCGCCAGAGGTCAGCGCATCCACAAAAAGCTTCACTATGATGTGTTTGACCAATCCAAACCTAATTTTGAAACCATGAGGCTTCAACCTCTTTGCCAAACACTAGATTAGGATATTAGAAACATTTTATCTGTCCAAAACATTTGGGAGCGTCTTAAATCAATTTATTGCTAATTTTATGAATTCCGAAGTGATTTTACTGTATGAGATATTGGCTTAGTTCCCTGTATGTTTTATATGTGTTTTCGATTGAGAAATTGTTTAATTAGGTTTTCGGAGTTGGATTAATTGCTGAAAATTATATGAGTTGTTGTTTGGGTTGGAACGACTTGTGATGAGTTGTTGTTTTGGTTGGAACGCTTTGTGATGAGTTGCTGTTTTGGTTGGAACAACTTGTGATGAGTGTATTGGGATACACAGGATGGTAATCGGTGTGGGTTTATTATTTTGAAAATACTAAGTTATATAAAATTGTTAATTTGGTTTTGGTTTAGCTTGTCCTGGATCTAGAGTTTATGCTTAGTAATGTGATGCCTTTGTTTTATTGGGGTAATGGCATGGCCAAATAGTGTTGCCACGACCGGTGTAGAGCAGCCAGAAACCTTAAGTAGGCCTGGTTGTCAATGTCGAAACCCTGAGTAGACCGGCATTGGATGACGAAACCCTGAGTAGGCCGTCATTTCAGAGTATCCGAAACCCTGAGTAGGCTGGAACTGTGTACATGGAGGTGTGGAGGTCGCTTTGGCGTGTTAGTTAACCAATCAAATAATTACATGACATTGACCATTGTGGGATTTTTGTTTATCTAGTTTTAGATATATTATTGGATTGTAGTAGAATTTGGTTTTTCTCGGAACGTGGATATAATGATATTGTTTCTTTGAAACCAATTGGAATTTTGTTGACAAATGTATTCCGATTTTAAATACGTACGGATTTTCATTATCTATGTCCTTGTGTCAAATAAATTACTAGGGGTTTTCGTCGGTTCCATCGAGTTATTGCCTGTGTACTCGTGTGATTATTCGACTCATATTTTACAATTGGTAAATTGTATTTGTGCATGCATGTGCTGCTCGCTGAGATATTTGTATCTCATTCTTTTGTTTCTGTTTTGTTTTTCAGATACGTATGGAGGGCCGATACTTGCGGGTTGTTTATTGGGCCATGTGAGTTATTACTTTGGGGTTATTTTAGCGCACTCTGTTTCGTAGTATTATTGAATTCATGTTTTCTTTCCTCTGGTAGTGTGATCCTGTTATAAAAAAAATAACCTCTGGAGACGAGTTACGGGTTTTCCTTATGACTCGGATCTGGGGCGTTACATGGCAGGACATCAACTAAACCTGGACAAATCTGAATTATACCTGAGCTCATGCATTAAAGGAGCTGATAAAGGTAAGGTGGCTTGTATCTTCAGAATCCGTCCAACATCCAAACCAAGTAAATACCTTGGAATCCCCATTTTTCTTCAAGTTCCTAGGCCAGGACATTTCATTGAGCTACTGCAGAGGGTTAATAAGAGATTACAAGGGTAGAAGGCTAAATTTCTCACTCAAGCAAGAAGGGCCACTGTGACATACACCAGTTCAATTCCAGTATCTTATGGATTAAACCACAGAATTACTAGAATTGGTATGTCGGGCGACAAGTAAATTCGGGTCTTAATTAAAATTTAAGACAATAAGTCCGAATTCACTCATCTATGAACACTACCAATCATCTGATACCAACAGATAATCCATGCTCATCAAATATATCAGAGTGCAATAAATCAAATAATGATAAAGCGGAAGATTTAATATAATATCAATCTTGAATCATAATCTCAGAATGTAAAATCACTGAAATGAAATATAATCAAGTACAATGAATAAAAAAAAATGAAAACTGCTATACCTCTAAATCTGGATCTACCCGTAACCAACTGCTAACACTCTGGAATCTGCACAGTCTATATATAATAAACTAAATGAGATCGGAGATCCCAGTAAGTCATCATATGATAAATTAAATACACATGCGGATATATCTCAAATCATAATACATCACAAGTAATCAAGTGCAAGTGAGACAACCCCGTATCCCACTAAATAATATGAATTCACAACAAGGTTCAGAAGAATTGCAATAATCATCAACTGGAATATATAAATCAATTTATAACTTAGAACCAGATCAATTCGATTAATCCGATAAACCATATCATATTATTCACAAGACTAATTAAAGTAATGTCCAGCCGGAACTATAGACATCGGCCAGGACTACAACTATAGTAATCAGATTGGGATGCACAATCCTTGGATCACAAGATCACCCCACACACACATTTCGGGTAAATCCCCTTCTACCGGGAAGTACCAATCACATCGCTCACACTGCCAGGAGGAATCAAACGTCTCGACTGGCTCTGTCAGGAGGAATCACATCTCGACTGACTCACATCACAAAATAAACAAAAACATGCCGGGAGGAATCCTCAACTCAACCAGCTTCGTCGCTCCAATCAGTACGACTCCCTCTACTCCCATACTGATGAGCCCTCACACACTCAAGTTTTAATTATCTTTTTAAGCATCCACACAAACTACTCAATATCCAAAACATAATAAGGATCTCTCTAGAGATCAAATAGGGAAATTCATTTTTCTACCTTACATACCGGTAAAGTGCTAACCCACTATTGATAAGTAAACTTATCGCAGGGTAAAACAAATTTAATTAGGGTGCAATATACACAAATCAAAACTATGAATACTCATGTGTGTGTCATCATATTCAATATGCATATTTTTCTCAAAATAATAATATTATAATATAAATGCAATTTAGGAATCATGCTAGTGGAATTCACATGAAATATTTAATAACAAGGATAAACATCATTGTTTCCAACTTACTATACATATATAATCGATGAAATTCAATTTAGGACCCTCTGATGCAAATAAATAAATCAAACAGTCACATAACCATGCACGTACAAATCCCCTACTTTTAATTAAATTGACCAAAATTCTCTTTCATGCAATATACCAGATTGCATCTCAACTATTACTTTTCTGTTTACTGTTATGAAAATGACTTTGTCCTATTTTATAGTTAATTATGAACCCTAAAAACACTTTTAGGCACTTTTTCATTAATTTTAAATTTTATTTCCAACTCTTGACTAAAATGCAATATTTATAGCCATATAAACTAATTGCTAAACAATTATTCTGTTTTGTACCAAAACCTAAATAAAACAGATTTTATAACAATTTACTGGTGTAACACTTCATATTTTAATTATTAAACCAGTCCCTGACTAAAACTTAAATATTGTATAACTACACACTTGGGTTTCCGTACTTATATTTTAATACTGTGTCTGTATATATTTTATATGCTTTAGTGCTCAAGAGGTCACATGACTAAACTTTAACTATTTTATATACATATTCACTATTATTTAATTATAATTTACATTTTGCACTAGTATTTAATTAATTCTCTGCAATTCGTCTTCCACCTTCCGAACCCAGAATTTTTTTCTCTGTTTTCTAAAATTAGAGTTTTAAAGTTCTGAAATTTGAGGGCATTCAATCCAGAAGCATTGTACGTATATATTTATGTTCTTTATCATGCTTTGAATCAAACAATTTATAACCTACCATTTCAAATTTCAACGAGTAAAACAAATTGAATTTAAACACGTTTAAAACTTAAAAGAAAAACTATCAAAAACTCTAGCTAAAAGCTTTTACAATACAGTAGCTATCAATCCATATAAGTACTGTTCTAAAACCAAATAGGATGATGACTTACTGGTTTTGCCAATTCCAAATTGCTGTTGTTTCCTACAATATGAAACTCCAACAATTCGACAGCAACGCTCCTTTCTCTTCAGAGTTACACACCTACTGGATACTGCCATTGACTCCACAAATTGGAACAGAAACAAGAATGGAGAAGGAGGATAGAAAGATAGAAGAAAGAGGAGGGAAATGGGGACGGATGAAGTCGGTTCTCCCTGGATGAAGTCGGTTCTCCCTTTCTCAGCCCTTCTACAAAATTCTACGACATTCTAGAGGCTTAGCTCGAAATCATGATCTAGTGCTAGGCGGCCCAGCTAATCCCCTATATATCACTCTTATAAGCTAAAGCTGATTCTATGTTTTGCCGAACACAAACACCCTACACCTCAAGTACCTGTTTCCTGCCACAAGATAAAGATAGAAAGAGAGGAGATAAGGACAGGTGTTTTGTCTTTGTCTTGATATAAGAAGGCTCTAAGATCCTACTCCCCAACACCCTTCACAAGTACTTCACCAATCCATAAGAAGACCCCTAAATTGCACATGCTTAATTACAAGACCAACAATTATAAGTTTTATCTCAATAATTAGCATATTAATAGCATAAAATAATATAATACTTTTCATCCAACAAAATACCAAATTGGTCCCTAAATTAGCAACCATATGTATAAATTGCATAAATTAAGAAAGAAAAACCCTTAAATTCAAATTAACTCCAATATATTCTCAAATAAATACATGATAATTAATAAAAATTACCACAACCCAAACATCAATAATCCCGCATCCAAGACATGCGAGATAAATTACAAATACGCCAAATAATCCAATTAATAATTATAATTAATTACAATTAATTCAATAAAGCCCTTGATAATTAACAGAAAATCTTTTAACTAGTCCAAATACCAGATTAGAAAATTTTAGGATGTTACAAAACCTCCCCTCTAAAAATAATTGCGTCCTCGCAATTACAAACTAAGGTAGGGATGAGAATGTTTCAAACTGAAATGAAAACCTCTTCTTAATTAAAATTAAATAACATCAGATATAAACGTTTATATCTGATGTGACATACACCAGTTCAATTCCAGTATCTTATGGATTAAACCACAGAATTACTAGAATTGGTATGTCGGGCGACAAGTAAATTCGGGTCTTAATTAAAATTTAAGACAATAAGATACTGGAATTGAACTGGTGTATGTCACAGATGGTATCAAAGCTTATATATGAAATTAAAATCACAATTAACACTCTAACTAAACATATTAAGAACTTGAAACTTTGAAACATAAGTGTTGTACAAAATTATAAAATGAATTCCTTAACAAGGCAACTCCATATTAGTTCATTGATAAATTAATGAAAAAAATTTTATTTATTTATTTATTTTTTTTTGCAAATAGCAATATCAAATTACAACTGATAATCTACAAAATGCATTAAACATTATTCTATCAAAGTTTTAAATACAATTAGAATAATTTAACAATTTTAAACTGGTAAGAAACTAGGTTCGAAATTCATAAAGCTATGGCAATCTTATTTATCTTCATAATGTTAAGAGAACCGACTTCATCCGTCCCCATTTCCCTCCTCTTTCTTCTATCTTTCTATCCTCCTTCTCCATTCTTGTTTCTGTTCCAATTTGTGGAGTCAATGGCAGTATCCAGTAGGTGTGTAACTCTGAAGAGAAAGGAGCGTTGCTGTCGAATTGTTGGAGTTTCATATTGTAGGAAACAACAGCAATTTGGAATTGGCAAAACCAGTAAGTCATCATCCTATTTGGTTTTAGAACAGTACTTATATGGATTGATAGCTACTGTATTGTAAAAGCTTTTAGCTAGAGTTTTTAATTAAAATTTAAGACAATAAGTCCGAATTCACTCATCTATGAACACTACCAATCATCTGATACCAACAGATAATCCATGCTCATCAAATATATCAGAGTGCAATAAATCAAATAATGATAAAGCGGAAGATTTAATATAATATCAATCTTGAATCATAATCTCAGAATGTAAAATCACTGAAATGAAATATAATCAAGTACAATGAATAAAAAAAAATGAAAACTGCTATACCTCTAAATCTGGATCTACCCGTAACCAACTGCTAACACTCTGGAATCTGCACAGTCTATATATAATAAACTAAATGAGATCGGAGATCCCAGTAAGTCATCATATTCAATATGCATATTTTTCTCAAAATAATAATATTTATTTATTTGTGTACTGTAACATCCTAAAATTTTCTAATCTGGTATTTGGACTAGTTAAAAGATTTTCTGTTAATTATCAAGGGCTTTATTGAATTAATTGTAATTAATTATAATTATTAATTGGATTATTTGGCGTATTTGTAATTTATCTCGCATGTCTTGGATGCGGGATTATTGATGTTTGGGTTGTGGTAATTTTTATTAATTATCATGTATTTATTTGAGAATATATTGGAGTTAATTTGAATTTAAGGGTTTTTCTTTCTTAATTTATGCAATTTATACATATGGTTGCTAATTTAGGGACCAATTTGGTATTTTGTTGGATGAAAAGTATTATATTATTTTATGCTATTAATATGCTAATTATTGAGATAAAACTTATAATTGTTGGTCTTGTAATTAAGCATGTGCAATTTAGGGGTCTTCTTATGGATTGGTGAAGTACTTGTGAAGGGTGTTGGGGAGTAGGATCTTAGAGCCTTCTTATATCAAGACAAAGACAAAACACCTGTCCTTATCTCCTCTCTTTCTATCTTTATCTTGTGGCAGGAAACAGGTACTTGAGGTGTAGGGTGTTTGTGTTCGGCAAAACATAGAATCAGCTTTAGCTTATAAGAGTGATATATAGGGGATTAGCTGGGCCGCCTAGCACTAGATCATGATTTCGAGCTAAGCCTCTAGAATGTCGTAGAATTTTGTAGAAGGGCTGAGAAAGGGAGAACCGACTTCATCCAGGGAGAACCGACTTCATCCGTCCCCATTTCCCTCCTCTTTCTTCTATCTTTCTATCCTCCTTCTCCATTCTTGTTTCTGTTCCAATTTGTGGAGTCAATGGCAGTATCCAGTAGGTGTGTAACTCTGAAGAGAAAGGAGCGTTGCTGTCGAATTGTTGGAGTTTCATATTGTAGGAAACAACAGCAATTTGGAATTGGCAAAACCAGTAAGTCATCATCCTATTTGGTTTTAGAACAGTACTTATATGGATTGATAGCTACTGTATTGTAAAAGCTTTTAGCTAGAGTTTTTGATAGTTTTTCTTTTAAGTTTTAAACGTGTTTAAATTCAATTTGTTTTACTCGTTGAAATTTGAAATGGTAGGTTATAAATTGTTTGATTCAAAGCATGATAAAGAACATAAATATATACGTACAATGCTTCTGGATTGAATGCCCTCAAATTTCAGAACTTTAAAACTCTAATTTTAGAAAACAGAGAAAAAAATTCTGGGTTCGGAAGGTGGAAGACGAATTGCAGAGAATTAATTAAATACTAGTGCAAAATGTAAATTATAATTAAATAATAGTGAATATGTATATAAAATAGTTAAAGTTTAGTCATGTGACCTCTTGAGCACTAAAGCATATAAAATATATACAGACACAGTATTAAAATATAAGTACGGAAACCCAAGTGTGTAGTTATACAATATTTAAGTTTTAGTCAGGGACTGGTTTAATAATTAAAATATGAAGTGTTACACCAGTAAATTGTTATAAAATCTGTTTTATTTAGGTTTTGGTACAAAACAGAATAATTGTTTAGCAATTAGTTTATATGGCTATAAATATTGCATTTTAGTCAAGAGTTGGAAATAAAATTTAAAATTAATGAAAAAGTGCCTAAAAGTGTTTTTAGGGTTCATAATTAACTGTAAAATAGGACAAAGTCATTTTCATAACAGTAAACAGAAAAGTAATAGTTGAGATGCAATCTGGTATATTGCATGAAAGAGAATTTTGGTCAATTTAATTAAAAGTAGGGGATTTGTACGTGCATGGTTATGTGACTGTTTGATTTATTTATTTGCATCAGAGGGTCCTAAATTGAATTTCATCGATTATATATGTATAGTAAGTTGGAAACAATGATGTTTATCCTTGTTATTAAATATTTCATGTGAATTCCACTAGCATGATTCCTAAATTGCATTTATATTATAATATTATTATTTTGAGAAAAATATGCATATTGAATATGATGACACACACATGAGTATTCATAGTTTTGATTTGTGTATATTGCACCCTAATTAAATTTGTTTTACCCTGCGATAAGTTTACTTATCAATAGTGGGTTAGCACTTTACCGGTATGTAAGGTAGAAAAATGAATTTCCCTATTTGATCTCTAGAGAGATCCTTATTATGTTTTGGATATTGAGTAGTTTGTGTGGATGCTTAAAAAGATAATTAAAACTTGAGTGTGTGAGGGCTCATCAGTATGGGAGTAGAGGGAGTCGTACTGATTGGAGCGACGAAGCTGGTTGAGTTGAGGATTCCTCCCGGCATGTTTTTGTTTATTTTGTGATGTGAGTCAGTCGAGATGTGATTCCTCCTGACAGAGCCAGTCGAGACGTTTGATTCCTCCTGGCAGTGTGAGCGATGTGATTGGTACTTCCCGGTAGAAGGGGATTTACCCGAAATGTGTGTGTGGGGTGATCTTGTGATCCAAGGATTGTGCATCCCAATCTGATTACTATAGTTGTAGTCCTGGCCGATGTCTATAGTTCCGGCTGGACATTACTTTAATTAGTCTTGTGAATAATATGATATGGTTTATCGGATTAATCGAATTGATCTGGTTCTAAGTTATAAATTGATTTATATATTCCAGTTGATGATTATTGCAATTCTTCTGAACCTTGTTGTGAATTCATATTATTTAGTGGGATACGGGGTTGTCTCACTTGCACTTGATTACTTGTGATGTATTATGATTTGAGATATATCCGCATGTGTATTTAATTTATCATATGATGACTTACTGGGATCTCCGATCTCATTTAGTTTATTATATATAGACTGTGCAGATTCCAGAGTGTTAGCAGTTGGTTACGGGTAGATCCAGATTTAGAGGTATAGCAGTTTTCATTTTTTTTTATTCATTGTACTTGATTATATTTCATTTCAGTGATTTTACATTCTGAGATTATGATTCAAGATTGATATTATATTAAATCTTCCGCTTTATCATTATTTGATTTATTGCACTCTGATATATTTGATGAGCATGGATTATCTGTTGGTATCAGATGATTGGTAGTGTTCATAGATGAGTGAATTCGGACTTATTGTCTTAAATTTTAATTAAGACCCGAATTTACTTGTCGCCCGACATACCAATTCTAGTAATTCTGTGGTTTAATCCATAAGATACTGGAATTGAAATGGTGTATATCACTCTCTGATATGGTGTTATCCTGAAATGATACCATCTGTGACATACACCAGTTCAATTCCAGTATCTTATGGATTAAACCACAGAATTACTAGAATTGGTATGTCGGGCGACAAGTAAATTCGGGTCTTAATTAAAATTTAAGACAATAAGTCCGAATTCACTCATCTATGAACACTACCAATCATCTGATACCAACAGATAATCCATGCTCATCAAATATATCAGAGTGCAATAAATCAAATAATGATAAAGCGGAAGATTTAATATAATATCAATCTTGAATCATAATCTCAGAATGTAAAATCACTGAAATGAAATATAATCAAGTACAATGAATAAAAAAAAATGAAAACTGCTATACCTCTAAATCTGGATCTACCCGTAACCAACTGCTAACACTCTGGAATCTGCACAGTCTATATATAATAAACTAAATGAGATCGGAGATCCCAGTAAGTCATCATATGATAAATTAAATACACATGCGGATATATCTCAAATCATAATACATCACAAGTAATCAAGTGCAAGTGAGACAACCCCGTATCCCACTAAATAATATGAATTCACAACAAGGTTCAGAAGAATTGCAATAATCATCAACTGGAATATATAAATCAATTTATAACTTAGAACCAGATCAATTCGATTAATCCGATAAACCATATCATATTATTCACAAGACTAATTAAAGTAATGTCCAGCCGGAACTATAGACATCGGCCAGGACTACAACTATAGTAATCAGATTGGGATGCACAATCCTTGGATCACAAGATCACCCCACACACACATTTCGGGTAAATCCCCTTCTACCGGGAAGTACCAATCACATCGCTCACACTGCCAGGAGGAATCAAACGTCTCGACTGGCTCTGTCAGGAGGAATCACATCTCGACTGACTCACATCACAAAATAAACAAAAACATGCCGGGAGGAATCCTCAACTCAACCAGCTTCGTCGCTCCAATCAGTACGACTCCCTCTACTCCCATACTGATGAGCCCTCACACACTCAAGTTTTAATTATCTTTTTAAGCATCCACACAAACTACTCAATATCCAAAACATAATAAGGATCTCTCTAGAGATCAAATAGGGAAATTCATTTTTCTACCTTACATACCGGTAAAGTGCTAACCCACTATTGATAAGTAAACTTATCGCAGGGTAAAACAAATTTAATTAGGGTGCAATATACACAAATCAAAACTATGAATACTCATGTGTGTGTCATCATATTCAATATGCATATTTTTCTCAAAATAATAATATTATAATATAAATGCAATTTAGGAATCATGCTAGTGGAATTCACATGAAATATTTAATAACAAGGATAAACATCATTGTTTCCAACTTACTATACATATATAATCGATGAAATTCAATTTAGGACCCTCTGATGCAAATAAATAAATCAAACAGTCACATAACCATGCACGTACAAATCCCCTACTTTTAATTAAATTGACCAAAATTCTCTTTCATGCAATATACCAGATTGCATCTCAACTATTACTTTTCTGTTTACTGTTATGAAAATGACTTTGTCCTATTTTACAGTTAATTATGAACCCTAAAAACACTTTTAGGCACTTTTTCATTAATTTTAAATTTTATTTCCAACTCTTGACTAAAATGCAATATTTATAGCCATATAAACTAATTGCTAAACAATTATTCTGTTTTGTACCAAAACCTAAATAAAACAGATTTTATAACAATTTACTGGTGTAACACTTCATATTTTAATTATTAAACCAGTCCCTGACTAAAACTTAAATATTGTATAACTACACACTTGGGTTTCCGTACTTATATTTTAATACTGTGTCTGTATATATTTTATATGCTTTAGTGCTCAAGAGATCACATGACTAAACTTTAACTATTTTATATACATATTCACTATTATTTAATTATAATTTACATTTTGCACTAGTATTTAATTAATTCTCTGCAATTCGTCTTCCACCTTCCGAACCCAGAATTTTTTTCTCTGTTTTCTAAAATTAGAGTTTTAAAGTTCTGAAATTTGAGGGCATTCAATCCAGAAGCATTGTACGTATATATTTATGTTCTTTATCATGCTTTGAATCAAACAATTTATAACCTACCATTTCAAATTTCAACGAGTAAAACAAATTGAATTTAAACACGTTTAAAACTTAAAAGAAAAACTATCAAAAACTCTAGCTAAAAGCTTTTACAATACAGTAGCTATCAATCCATATAAGTACTGTTCTAAAACCAAATAGGATGATGACTTACTGGTTTTGCCAATTCCAAATTGCTGTTGTTTCCTACAATATGAAACTCCAACAATTCGACAGCAACGCTCCTTTCTCTTCAGAGTTACACACCTACTGGATACTGCCATTGACTCCACAAATTGGAACAGAAACAAGAATGGAGAAGGAGGATAGAAAGATAGAAGAAAGAGGAGGGAAATGGGGACGGATGAAGTCGGTTCTCCCTGGATGAAGTCGGTTCTCCCTTTCTCAGCCCTTCTACAAAATTCTACGACATTCTAGAGGCTTAGCTCGAAATCATGATCTAGTGCTAGGCGGCCCAGCTAATCCCCTATATATCACTCTTATAAGCTAAAGCTGATTCTATGTTTTGCCGAACACAAACACCCTACACCTCAAGTACCTGTTTCCTGCCACAAGATAAAGATAGAAAGAGAGGAGATAAGGACAGGTGTTTTGTCTTTGTCTTGATATAAGAAGGCTCTAAGATCCTACTCCCCAACACCCTTCACAAGTACTTCACCAATCCATAAGAAGACCCCTAAATTGCACATGCTTAATTACAAGACCAACAATTATAAGTTTTATCTCAATAATTAGCATATTAATAGCATAAAATAATATAATACTTTTCATCCAACAAAATACCAAATTGGTCCCTAAATTAGCAACCATATGTATAAATTGCATAAATTAAGAAAGAAAAACCCTTAAATTCAAATTAACTCCAATATATTCTCAAATAAATACATGATAATTAATAAAAATTACCACAACCCAAACGTCAATAATCCCGCATCCAAGACATGCGAGATAAATTACAAATACGCCAAATAATCCAATTAATAATTATAATTAATTACAATTAATTCAATAAAGCCCTTGATAATTAACAGAAAATCTTTTAACTAGTCCAAATACCAGATTAGAAAATTTTAGGATGTTACAGCCACCCTTATAAACTCTTCCCTTCTTAGATCCAGCCAGTATGTCGTGTCGGCTATGAGGCTCCCCATAAAAACTATTAACAGCTTGGATATGGAGGCGAGAGCCTTTTTCTGGTTCAAGAAGGAGCAAGACCGATCTTTGCATTCTATATGTTGGGATAGAGTGTGTATGGCTAAGTGCCATGGTGGGTTAGGCATCAAAGATAGTAGAAAATTTAATGATGCTTTGCTTACCAAGGCCGTGTGGGCTTTAAAGTCTGACGAAGGTCAAATTTGGGTGAAACTTCTTAAAGCTAAATATTTTCCTAATCATGAGTTTGAAGATGGTGCAGCTTCCTCTTCGTCCTCTTGGCTGTGGAAACAGGTGTGAAAGTCCAAGAAGCTGTTCTTATTGGGTAGTAGATGGCAATTTGCTAATGGCAGAGATATCAAAGCAAGTGACTGCAGGTGGTGGAAAGATGTGTTTGAAGATAGGGCCCATTTGGACTTTCTGGATCCAAGTGTGAAAATGGACGAGTTCATCGACCAAAATTCTCGACAATGGGATTGGAATAAGCTTAATGCTGTCTGGCTGCCCCACTTTGCTACCTAAATCAGCAAAATCCCAAAGCAAATTTGCAGTGTGTGACCGGTTGATTTGGATTGGAACGTCTTCTGGTAATTTCTCAGTGTCTTCGGCCTACAACTTGCTGTCGGGTGAGTATGGAAATTCTGGGGATGAGAGGAAGTGGCTTAAACTCTGGCATCTTCCCATTCCCCAGAAAATCCGCCTTTTTTTTTATGGAAGATTGTGTCTGATGGTCATGCCACAAATGAGCTACTGCAGAAAAGGATCGGGATCCCAGTGGAGGTGTGTGCCCTGTGTAAGAGTGAACAGGAATCCTCTTTGCATCTATTCTTCAACTGTGAACTTGTGTGTGCACTCTGGTTTGGTTGTGTTGGTGGTATGTTACCTCATCGGCATATGGTAAGGAGTAACAAAGATTGGTTTTTTGAGCATGTATTGAAACTACAAGGTTCTGGTGACCAGGATCAGGTTATGATAATGGCCGCTTGGGCCAACATATGCTGGGCCATTTGGCTGACCCGAAACAAATTAATGTTCGAGAAAGTGAAACCATCCATCCCACTAATATCATCTCTGTTTTATTCCCTGCAGGAGAATTCCAAGTTTTTGGCTAAAGAAAGGCATATTAAAGCTCAGAGGAAAGGAAGTGTCCATTTCATAAGATGGGGTAGACCTGGTGGGTCGTGGCTTAAAGTCAATGTCAACGAAGCGGCGCGGGGAGCTCCGGGAGAGGCAGCTGTCGGTGTTGTGGTTCGGGACGCTGATGGAAGAGTCAAATGTGCTTTAGCTCATTGCATTGGCACGTCTGTTGCCATCCAAGTGGAAGCTCAGGCAGTCATCGAAGGCCTTAAGTGTGCGCTTGCTATCAATGTTGAGAAGATTATAATTGAGAGTGACTCTCAAGTTATCATATCCTGCCTCTCGACCAGCAGTTCCCATATATGGCGTATTGACCACCTCCTCAATGAGGCACGACACCTCTGTTCCCTTTCCACATTGTTGTTTTTAGTAAAGTGTTTAGGGAGGCAAACACTGTCGCCGACGGTTTGGAGAATTTTGCTTTAGACCATTTCCCTTGTTTCTGGACCCATACGGTCCCGCCGCAGATCCATCAGCTTGTTCTTAATGACTGTGGTGGTAGGTCCATACCATGGTTCATTCCATCATAATATATTTCCCATTTTCTCTTAAAAAAAAAAAACTTCATAGCTGACCTTCAATGTCCCCACAACATCACCACAAACGTCACAGTTGGCCTTAAATGGAATGCACAGCTGTATACACCCCCTCACATTTAGTTTTGGGGGGGGGGGGGGCGCCCACCGTTCAATATGAGGGGCTGTCTACAGCATAAAGCTTATGCTATAGACGATGCCCTTTAAATAGTTTACATCCTGTGAGCCCACATCTTCTCCTACGCCCCCTCTCCTCCATTTTTACTGCATTGAGGAGAGGTTGCCGTGTGTTCTGTAGGTCCCACAGTTTGTTTTTAAACAAACGGCACCATCAACCAACACTAACATTTTTCCATGTTTTTAAATGGAAAAGAAAAACTTAATAAAGAAAAAAAACTCAACTCGTCTTCAACAACGAGTTGATAAAGCCATCTTCAACAAGGAGTTGGCTTGGCTTTATTATAGCTGCCTATAACAGTCGAACGCAGAAATGAACAAAGACATGAATCCAATAATAAGAGAAGAAACCTCGCCATAACAGACTCGCCATGGGTGCTGATCGGGCCATCCGCGTCGATACAACTGCCACTCTTTTTCCCCTCTCTGTTGCGAAGCTCCTTAGAGTCCTTGTTGACATTGAGAAACTTGGGCTTCTCATTCTTGGAAAACAGGTTATCAAATGCTTCAATTTTACCTGAAGAATGCGATTACGGGGTTTTGTTCCTTTCCTTTTTAGTTTGTCTTATTTGGCTTGTGCGATTTGTGCGTTTCCTGGATCTCTTTGTACGGACAAGCATCACAAGAAGAAGAGCTCCATCCATTTGGGAAAACTCCAATTTCGACATTGACAACCTTTTTTCTATAATCGTTAGGATGTTCATGGGGAACGAACAAAGACATGAAGTTAGTGATGCATTGGATGAGCGGTAATCGTTCTCTCACTGTGTTTAGCATTCTCCACGCCTTCGTTCCCCACTCCTTTTCCTCTTCTCAACTCGCCTCCACTTCCATGGCAGCTGTGTCTGTGCATAGGTTTGAGTTTCCTTCATATACTGTTTTGAACTTTCCCCATCGACAAGAGCTGAAAGAGTCGATGTTGAAGACGAGTTGGGTTTTTTATTTTTATTTTTATTTTTCCATTTAAAAACGTTAAATCAAGATGTTTGTGCTGTTGATGTTGCCGCCTACTTGAAAGCAAAATGTGTCAAGCACACGTGGAGGCGATTTGTTGGTGCAGTAAAAATGGAGGAGAAGGGGGGCAGGAGAAGATGCAGGCTCACATCGTGTAGGGCCTTTACCTATTTAAAGCGAGCCCGCATCCTCTCCTACGCCCACTCTCCTCCAATTTTAGTGCACCAGTTATTAAGGCCTACGTGCCCACCACTTTACGAGGTGAGGACGGAAACACGTTTGGTTTAACGTTTCCTTTGTCAAAGTAAACCAACTAGGTCGACTAACTCTCCTCCGGTTAAAATAAATCCTTCCTCCTCAAGCAAAACGGAGTTTCCTGTTGCGTTCTCTCCCATTGGAAGCCAAAGTTCTTTCTGAGGAGCAAAAGCGAAGTTCTTCTTGTGTCGATCATTCCAAGAAAACCCATATTCTTCCTCCCGAATGTCTTCTTCCTCACGAACGTCTTCTTCCGCCCAAAGAAATTCATATTTCAAGCATTCATCAATATGATCTAAAAACATTTACCAGCAAAATCACACAAATAAACAATAAATTAGTAATCTACTTTAAATTATTTAATTCTTATCAATCCTCGTGCATACCACAGGTTTGAAATAGTTCATAGCAGTATTCACTCCCAGTAACCTATGCTGAATATGTCAAGTTTAGATGATCTAGCAAATTAAATTTGGTCTTTTACAGAAGACCATTAGCTAGAACAGTAAAAATTGCAATCTCTTTGTCTATTTCTTCCTCTTCTAATGTCTACGTTTTCCTTGGTCTTTGAAGGTCTGTTTTTTATTTGAAAAAGAAGTTTGAACCCCACGATTTCAACATTACTATATCCAAGATTCTGGCATAGCTCTTTGACATTTTTAGGACTTATCAGAACACCGCCTGTTCTGCTGGTTGTATTTGGTTTGGAAGGAGATGTAGCTGTTGCTCTGTCTAGTTTGGTTGGCGATGTAGCAGCACCAAGGCTTATGTCAACAAAGAAATGTAGTAACTCTGTTTCTTCTTTGTTTGTGAGTAACTCTGTTTCTTTTTTGTTTGTGAGGAAGAAGACAACAATGGCGGCGGGCTTTTGAGTGAGTCAACGAACACGGCATGTTAACCACAGGAGGGTTAAGCCACTTTAGTTGAAGATTTGCTTTAACGTTTCTCTTTCCTATTCTTGAAGTGGACGACAAGTGGGCATTAATAACTGGTGCAGTAAAATTAGAGGAGAGGGGGCGTAGGAGAGGAGAGGATGTGGGGGCATTTAAAGCCCGTTGATTCTCGAACTACCAGTTCTACTCTTGAGTCTGTTGCCTGAGAAAGAAACCACTACGTTTCTGAAGCTGCAACCATGGTGCACGACTCTAGCCACCATCACCACGACCACTGTAACCACCACTTCCTCCTCCTATCCGTCCCCCTTCAAAGCCACATCAACCCAACTCTCCAATTCGCCAAACGCCTCACTCAAATCGGCGCATCGGTGACCTATCTCATTAGCGACTCCGTCCAGCGTCGCATGACCAAAAAAATTCTCCCAGATAGCGTCGCCTTCGTTCCTTTCTCCGATGGCTACGACAACGGTTTTAAACCCCACAAGAGTGACGAATTACAACAGTTCGCGTTAGACCTCAAACGTCGCGGTTCACAGGCCCTCACTGATGCGGTTCGAGCCCTTCACGACGAAGGCCGTCCGGTGACCTGCATAGTCTACACCAACCCCGTTCGTTGGATCCACGATGTGGCAGTTGAACTGGGTGTCCCTTCGGCTCTTCTTTGGATCCAACCAGCCACTGTGTTCGACATTTACTACTACTACTTCAATGGTTATAAAGATGCCATTGCAGGCGATATCCAAGATGACAATCCTTGTTATTCTATACAGTTACCAGGACTGCCGCTCCTCACAAGCCGAGACACCCCGTCCATGTTACCCCCTTTAAATGCTTATCCTGTTCTCTTAACCATGTTCCAAGAAATGTTGGAGGCATTCAGAGGAGAAACAAAGCCGAGAATTCTTGTAAACACCTTTGATGCCTTAGAAGCTGATGCACTTAGGGCGGTTGATGATGTTAATATGTATGGAATCGGACCTTTAGTTCCGTCGGCCTTTTTGGACGGGAAAGATCCATCTGACACTTGTTTTGGAGGTGATATATTTCATGGTGCCTCAGACGATTACGTCGGATGGTTGAATGGAAAACCCAAAGCGTCGGTGGTTTATGTGTCGTTCGGAAGCATCGCTGTTTTGCAGAAATCGCAAATGGAGGCAATAGCACGCGGGTTGTTGGAGATCCGTCGTCCATTCTTGTGGGTCATTCGCCAAGATGGAACAGAGGAGAAAGAAGAATATAAACTGGACTGCATGGAAGAGCTGAGACAGGAAGGGAAGATAGTGCCTTGGTGTTCACAGGTGGAGGTTCTATCACACCCTTCTGTGGGGTGTTTCTTGACGCACGGTGGGTGGAATTCAACGTCTGAAAGCTTGGTTACCGGAGTGCCGGTGGTGGCGTTTCCACAATGGAGAGACCAAATGACGAACGCGAAGCTGATTGAGGATGTGTGGAGGACTGGGGTGAGAGTGAAAGTCAATGAGAAAGAAGGGCTCGTTGAGAGTGGTGAGATCAGGAGGTGTTTGGAGATTGTGATGGAAGGAGAGACACATGAAGAGATGAAAAGGAATGCCAATAAATGGAAAGATTTGGCTAGGGAGGCTGTGAAAGAGGGTGGTTCTTCGGACAGGAATCTTCAAGCTTTCATGGATGAAGTTAGCAAGAATTAGGAAAATTCTATGGGTTTTTTTTTTGTTTTGTTTTGTTTATTTTTAATAGACAAGTCTATTTTGATTCTTCTTTCAATTTTGTAGTTTTTTATTTCTTCAAGTTTGCTATATGGAAGAAATGATGATACTGAGGCGATTGCAGTCAATGAAGCTTTTGTTGATACGAAGCATGTGGTGAGAAAAATTGATATTTGATGCTTCTGATTAGGCAGTCACAATCATATTTGTGACCAAAACTTCTTAATGAAAGCAACTCTATTGGTCCTCATGCACCTAATCCCGCTGGCTTCCTTGGACTTACATTGCAACTTCAAAGTATATCAACACTAAACTAAAATTCTTAAATACACCATTTTAGGTGTTAAAATATGCTGTCCTTAATTAAAACTGAATTTGCTTCCTCTAGCATGTAACTCTCCTGATGCAGCAAGCCTCATGATATCCGGCCTCTAGGATACGATAACTTTTGTAAGGTGCATTGCATACCTTCCGGACTATGAACCTCAAATATCTATCTATACTATCTATAAAGGGAAGAGGGGGGAATATTCTTTGATTCTGGCCCCCCTCTTTTTTTTCCAAACATTACCCCTCACAAAACCATCAATCCCTTGCAAAGACCCCGATAGTGTTGCTCCCATGATGAAATTCAAACAACCTATAACTGGGCTACAGTTACAATCAAAAACTGCTTATAGTTATTGTTCATTTCGTCATTGCTCTTCTTCCCACACCTTCGTTCACATGAGAAGGCGATTTGCTAAGGAATAATGGAGTCAATCAACGCCGGGAGCCATGCCGACATTACTCTTCTTCCCCAACGAATCTTGCTGCTGTTAATGTAATTTAGTTCACAGTCTCATCGGATCTTCACGAACAACAGTTGCTGCTGATTCTCCATTTATTTGATTTCGTCCTTGCTCTTCTTCCCACACCTTCGTTCACATAAGAAGGCGCTCTGCTAAGAAATAATGGAGTCAATCAACGCCGGGAGCCATGCCGACATTACTCTTCTTCCCCAACGAATCTTGCTGCTGTTAATGTAATTTAGTACACAGTCTTATCGGATCGTCACGAACAACAGTTGCTGCTGATTCTCCATTTATTTTCAGGCATGTCTAATTTTCCTCCTCTCCTTCAAAGATCATTTCCAGTCTGAAATTGTATATTAGAACTCCATTTCGATTCACGATATGCCGTCGAAAAAAGAATTGTCATTTGTTATTGTCAGTTGATATAATTGAATGTATGCTTTTACTCACTTGCATCTATGCTTCTTTGATTGACCCGGGAAAAAAAAATTAACACCACCTTCCACACCGTGAAAGAAAAACAAACCATCAACTTTATAAAAAAAGATGGGGAAGTTGGAAGGTTGAAGCGATATAGCGAGGGATTAAAAAATACAAGAGAAAAGCATTACAATCATCAGAACATAAGAAAAAGCACTAAAATCATCAAAATAATCTGTAACTTACCCTGTAATCATCTCCAATCTCCAATCTCCAATCTAAAATCATCCCGGATGGCCTCATCTGAAGCTCGATGACCCCACCAGTATCAATCATCAAGTTCAAAACATTCTTGGTCCTCTCATCTCCAATCTGCCAAACCTTGACTATCTCTTCATCTTGAAGATACCCATAAGAGCTTCTCTTCTGTTTCTTCCCATGATAAACCTCACCACCTCCCACCCTCTAAAACAATCTGTCCCTAATTGACCTCCTCGGCGACACCACCAACATCACTCCAAGTAAAACCCCAGAAAAGAAAGATAAACCACAATTCGTTTCGTAGGAACGATTGAATCGAAGAAATAGAAGAGGAGAGAGCTGTTCAGTTAAGGTGTGTTGAAAAAAGGTGTGGAGGGATATATAGCCCTTGATTTGCATTTTAGGATTAAAAACTGAGCTTTTCTTCGATATTATCGATTGATTAGTGTTTGTTGGCATCCAGCATTTGGGGGGTTGAGAGAGAGAGAGAGAGAGTTTGTGAGTATGAGTTGGCGAGGAAACAATAACCATCTTGAGAAACATGGATACAGCTGTGTGAGATAGAGAGAGAGACAACTTAACGTATATGATTTGTCTTGAGTTTTTAGTGTTACTTTTTTAAAGTAATAATTCGGATTCAGTTGGCTAATTCATAAAAATTGGTAATTAATTAATACGTCATTTCACTTTGTGATAAAGAAAAAAATTTTCTTACAAATAATTGATACTTACCTGCTTCTTTCAATTCTGATATTAATCTCAATGGTGCTGTTATGATAGAATATATAGAAGAAAAAAAATATGTTTAAATTACCTTTTCGTTGATGATAATTAGATTGTTAAAAAATGGAAAATGAGAGATAATGATAATGGAAGTCTCTCCATTATTTTGATTGAAGTTTGTTAAAGTATCAAGTAGTGCAAATCTGGAGTACAGTCATCACTTTCACTTTATGTTAAATATAAATATTGCATGTTACATGTTCTCAATGCAGTAGTTTGTGAATGATCAAGCATATTTGCATGCGTAAAACAATGGAATTAAAAGACACTTAAAAAATTATGCACGCAACCACAACAATCACACATATAAAAGCAAATACGTTTAATGTCATTATCACAATTTATATGCACTTAGATTCCAAAAAAAAGGAAAAAGAGTAGCAACATATAAACCAATGGAATGAAACGACAGTAAACTACAGGTGCTAACACGAATGAAAAAAAATTAACAAATATAAGTTTGTCTTTAATGTAGGAAAACACAAATGTTACTTTATTAATAGTTGATTATGTCATTACTTTTCCTTTTTACATTTATTTTGGAACACATGAATTATCTAGGTTTACTTTTATTTAGTTACAAAACACAGACCATATTATCTTTTCTTACAAATCGTATAAAAAAAACCGTATACACACATGCACATACTTAAAATAATACCTACACAAACTTATTTAGTCTAATTTATTATTACATTCGTAAAGTTATTTAACAAATTTTTTCCAAACTAAATCAATTATAATTATAATATTTGGATTCCCCAAATATAATTTTAATTTCATATCCTATTTTGAGAGAATTACTATTTCCTATTTTGATAGAATGACTATTGAATGTGCTTCTAATCATTATATAAATTTTTTTTACACTTCAAAGCTCTATATCAATGGAAAGAGACGAGCAAGTAATGCATAGAAGAAGTACTAGATTACAAGAAGGAAATTTGGCTCATGGCTATAGGCGATTCCTCAATGCAAACATTGGAAATAATGAAAACTCGAATGAAATTCTGGATGAAACAGTTACGGTTGGATTCCAAGGCATGCAAGCTGAACAAGAAGGCTCTATTCGAAGGAATCGTAGGAGGATTTCATATTCTCGACGAATGTCTAATATGACACAACAAGAAAGGGATATTAGATTGTCACGACGAAGG
This sequence comes from Buxus sempervirens, assembly GCA_947561395.2. Lineage (NCBI taxonomy): Eukaryota > Viridiplantae > Streptophyta > Magnoliopsida > Buxales > Buxaceae > Buxus > Buxus sempervirens. The sequence goes on from OX387192.1 coordinate 25,098,257, forward strand.
TTGGCAGAACATCGTCGTTATCTTCAAAATACCCATAATGCAATCATGCATGAAAGTCACGGAATCAATCTACCCAGTCAGACCTCCAATGCTAGACATGGTTTTACGCATGCATTAGAACCACATCAAAATATAAATCCTGCCGTGCATGCAAGGAGAAGCCCTGATATGGAGTATCAGCAAATAGCACAAAATCATGGATCTGTGGGAGAACAGCATGTACATATGAGCTCTTCCCAGTACATGACTTCCGTGCAGTTAGTCAATATCACATCTGCACGTAAGTTATCACATTTAAACATTTACATGTTTATTACAATATACATTGTGCAAATTCTTCCTACGATGGATGACAATTCCTTCTCCACTAATTGTCAGCAGAAAATCGAGGAAATGTTGCCTTCGAGCACGTCACTATGGAACCCCTCCAGAATGAAAGGAATATGCATGCATCATTTGAAGGTGATATTATTGCATATAATACTTTGCTAACATATTATTTTATCCATCCATATATTTCATCTACCTCATGCTTACTTGCAGACCAAAGAGCACCCAAAACTCACCAGCATATAGATGGAGCACATGGACATCTCTTCCTTCTAAGACCAGGTCACAATTGTGCAAGAGATTTTCATGATAATCCTCATCTTCAAGGATTTATTTTGCCATCACCTCGAATATGTAACCATTGTGGTGCAAAGCTATTTCATAGAGAAACATTGGATTTCTGCTACTTAAAAGGCCAATTAAGAATGCCTGAGATATGTACACCATCAGCACTATTACAGTTGTATACAGACCAGTCTGCTGAAGGGAGACATTTCAGAAACAATATAAGGGCCTACAATCATGTGTTTTCATTCACATCAATGGGCGTGAATATTGATAAAAACCTGGCCAACATGAGAAATGGTGTATACACATTTCGTGCTCAAGGGTCTGTTTACCATAAAATTGGAAGCCTTATCCCAGGTCCTGGACAAAGGCCACGCTTCCTACAGATGTACATTTATGATACGGACCACGAAGTTGATAATCGGATGGCTGAAAATGAGGATTTCAATAGAAGCATAATTGAAAGGGTAACAAGAATTTTAGATGATCATAACATATTCGTGCAAACCTTTCGATAACTTGCTAGACGCGAAGATTTATTGCGGTGCAAGCTTATCATTTGAGAGCAGCCAACAAATCAACATATACAGCCTTCCAACATCTTCACAAGTTGCAGCTGTAATTGTTGATGATGAAATTGGTTTAGAAAATGGGTGTGACATAATTATTGAAACATTTTCAGGGAGGCTGATAAGCATAAGGGATACAGTTGGGTATTATGATCCTTTACAATACCCACTTCTACTTCCGTATGGTAGCTATGGATGGGATGCAAATAGAAGATGTCTTAATGGAAGGAGATTGACATGTCGTGATTTTTATGCATATTTGCTTCAGGTGTATGTCTAATTTCCAAACTACATCAATTCGCTTCTTATGTAACGTTTTCAATTTGTTAATATTTTTTTCATGTGAACAGATACGCACAAATGACCAATCTGTTATACTGCGTGGTGGCCGCCTACTTCAACAATATGTTGTGGACAACTATGTGAAAATAGAAAGCAGTAAACTGCGTTGGCTTAGAAACAACCAAGCCACCATTAGGGCAGAGTTGTACCAAGGATTACAAGATTCACTACATGCTGGAGAAACTCATGCAGGTGACGTGCATAACAATGACTTACTATAATTCGTAGATACTATAAAATATTTTTACCAATAACACTTTACTTTGTAATAGGCAATGTGGTCGTCGAACCATACTTCCGTCATCATATATTGGAGGACCACGAGATATGTACCAACGATATCAAGATGCAATGGCATTGGTGCAAAAGTATGGTAAGCCTGATTTTTTTTAACCATGACTTGCAACCCTTCATGGGAAGAGATAACCAGAGAACTCTTGATTGGACAATTGCCCCAAGATCGTCCCGATTTGTTGACAAGAGTGTTCCGAGCGAGATGCGAAGAGTTTAAAGAGGACATATTCAAAAGAGGGGTTCTAGGCAAGACAATTGCTCATGTTCATGTTATAGAGTTCCAAAAACGCGGCCTCCCACATGTTCACATGCTCATTATTCTAGATGAGGATGATAAGCTACAGAGTCCAGAAGAGTATGACCGTATTGTCAGAGCTGAAGTACCAGACCAATCTGAAGAGCCTGATCTATTCAACATAGTGATTAAACACATGATTCATGGTCCGTGTGGACTGCAAAATCCCAGAAGCCCATGCATGAAAAATGGATCCTACAAGCGGAATTATCCAAAGCATTTCTCCCCACAAACCACTCAGGGAAATGATTCGTACCCAATTTATCGACAAAGGAATGATGGTCGGATAATAGCTCTAGATAATGAGCACAATAGAATGGTTGACAATAGATGGGTAATCCCGTATAATCCTTGGTTGCTACGAAAATATGATTGTCACATCAATGTGGAAATCTGCAGCAGTGTAAAAAGTGTGAAATACTTATACAAGTATGTCTACAAAGGACCTGATCGGGTGTCTCTTGAAGTACATTCGGGGGCAGAATATGATGAAATTAAACAATTTGTAGATGCAAGGTGGGTATGTGCACCAGAAGCCTTATGGAGGATGTATAAGTATCCACTCAATAAAATATACCCTTCAGTTGAGCGTTTACAAATTCATTTACCAGAACGACAACATGTGCGATATTGCAGTCATCAATCCATTAATGATGTTTTGTCCGATGCAAGAAACTCAAGGACTATGTTGACAGAGTATTTCCATGCAAATTCGGTCGACCCTAAAGCACGTAGATATTTGTATCGTGAATTCCCAGAACATTATAGATGGCTACAAGGATTAAGAGTGTGGCAACAACGGAAAAGCGCTCAAAAAGTTATTGGTCGCATATATACAGCTGCTCCAACAGAAGGTGAAAAGTTTTACTTGAGGATACTTTTAAATCATTGCCGTGGTGCACAGTCATTTGATGATCTCCTAAGGATTAATGGAGTCGCTTATCCCACATTTAAAGAAGCTGCAGAAAAAATGGGTTTACTAGAGGAGGATGGTAGCATTCGAGAATGCATGAAAGAAGCCACCTTGATCCGTATGCCTTCAGCACTGAGAAGATTATTTGCTACTATTTTACTTCATTGTGAACCAATAGGAGTGCGGTTATTGTGGGAAGAGTTTTACCCATACATGATAGAAGATTACGCTTCCTCAATTACAACAACATCTGCAACTCTTTGCAATCGTCTTTTATGGGAACTTAATGGTATATTGTTGCAGCATAACAAGCGAATATCTGACTATGATATTCCACGAATGACTACAGATTCAAGTGTTGTTTCCAATGAAAATAAATTAGTGGAAGATGAGCTATCTCTACCCGTCTCAGAGCAGGATCTATCATCTATTTTATCACTGAATCATGATCAGAAATCTGCTTTCAATGACATTGTAGATGCAATTCGTAGACATGAAAGCAAAGTGTTCTTTGTTGATGGTCCTGGAGGGACAGGTAAGACATATTTATATCGTGCAATTTTGTCCATTGTGAGAATTGATGGTTTAATTGCCCTTGCAACTACCACATCTGGAATTGCTGCTACGATACTGCCAGGAGGACGCACTGCACATTCAAGATTTAAGATACCTATATCTATCAATGCTTATTCTACATGCATGATCAGTAAACAATCAGAGCTTCCAGGGCTAATAACACAATCTTCAGTCATTATTTGGGATGAGGCAACTATGGCCCATCGGTATGCATTCGAAGCACTTGATCGAACATTACAGGATATTATGGAAAATGAGTTGCCCTTCGATGGTAAGGTTGTTGTTATAGGAGGGGACTTCAGACAAGTACTTCCAGTGGTTTCACATGGAACAAAGTCAGAAACTATAAATGCATGTGTCACAAAATCATATTTATGGAAGAAAGTCTGTATATTGCAATTATGTCAAAACATGCGTGCAAGGAACGATGAGAGTTTCAGCCAGTTTATTCTAGGAATTGGAAATGGTACAGAACCATACGTCAAGGATGATCTTATACGAATTCCAGACGAAATGGTTATTCCATGGGAAGGTGAACATTCAATTGCCAAACTAATAGATACAATATTTCCAGATTTGGCAGAACATTCAACGGAAAGAGAATACATTGTTCAACGGGCTTTAATTACTCCCACAAATGAAGATGTTGAACGACTTAATGATGAGGTTATCAATACCTTCCCCGGGGAAGATGTTATTTACTACTCATATGACTCTGTAGAAGATGATACCCTTAATTTGTACCAACAAGAGTTCTTGAATGGGATCGCTCCGGGTGGGTTACCACCTCACAAGTTAACGTTAAAACTTGGAGCTCCAATCATGCTTCTACGGAACCTTGATCCCAAGATCGGACTTTGTAATGGAACAAGGTTGATATGCCGAGCATTCCATAGGAACTTGATCGACACAGAAATTGTTACTGGCGGATTCTCCGGCACACGAGTCTACTTGCCTCGCATTACACTGAAGCCATCAGAGAATATTCAATTGCCATTTCAGTTCATTCGTAGACAATTTCCAGTGCGTCTATCTTTTGCTTTGACAATCAACAAAGCACAAGGGCAAACCATTCCAATTGTTGGAATATTTCTTCTGGATCACGTCTTTAGTCATGGACAATTATACGTTGCTTTATCTCGAGGCATTTCCAGCAATACAACAAGGATCTTGGTTAAAAAAAGGTGCATTAACAGGGGAAATAGGAACTTATACAAGAAATGTTGTGTACAAAGATGTTTTGTTTCGTACTGTTGTAACGCCCTGGATCCGTGTTGTTCAATAAAGATATAACACGTCTCACGGAGGTTAGGCAAGGATCGATAATCAAATATGATCGCTGGATAATCATCTAACAGAGTGCACAATTTGATTCATCCAAGAAATGTAACGTTTAGAACTTAACTAGAAACATATGGTTCAACCCCAAAATAGACTTTAATACACCTCAAATATTCAAAGTGCTCAAATTCGGAACAAGATAACCTACAAGTCTAAGGAAGGTAATAGTAATCTTCCTCCCTATAAGCCTCAGCAGGATCTACCCCAGTAGTCGCCTCACCACGAGTATCTGAAACTCACAACAAAACAACAGAGTGAGATACGAATATCTTAGCGAGTAGCACATGCATGCAGAAATAGTTAATCACAGTTCAAAGCCATGCATCGATAAATATTCCGTACGATTAAACAACTCATATCAATTTCAAGATCAAACCGACACCCATTTCATCAGTTAAATCACATCTCAGTTAAGTACGACAACACATCGATCGGTCAATGTCATGACTATCGTTTATTTGATAAATTAAACATGCCAAGTAGACACTCCACACCTCCATGTACACAGTTCCGGCCTACTCAGGGTTTCGAAAACTCTGAAATGACGGCCTACTCAGGGTTTCGTCATCCAATGCAGGCCTACTCCCCGGGTTTCTGCATTGACAACCAGGCCTACTCAGGGTTTCTGGCTGCTCTACACCGGTCATGGCAACACACAAGGCCATGCAATTCCAACAACCAACAAATAACATTACATTACTAAGCTTAGACTCTGGATCCAGGACAAGCTAGACCAAAACAGTAAAACATCGTATAATCTCAATTCCAACATTTAAAGTAAAACCATTCATTCCACATCATGTATATCTCATCACAGTTCATCACCTGTCCCTCTGGACCAAACAGTATCTCAATACTTTCAGTATTTCTCATTTCCACAAAACCATGCCATTTGAATACAAAGCACAGTTATTTATAACAAGACAATACATTTCAGCATTTTCCAAAACAAATGAAACCAGAAGTCAATAGTTTCTCAATTAGAACAGTGTATAAATTCGAGGAGAAAACGACTAAGAACTCCTAGAGTTTTGGTATCCAGCACAACATGTATAAAATAACCTACAATCATCCTTAGAAACCTTTAAGAATTTGCCACTAGAATTCTCCTAGGAATTAAATAAGAAATGCATGTTCCAAGGTTACCAACAAGTGATTGGTGAAGTGATATAAACCCAAGACATCAAAATCCCCCTTGGTTCAGTCGGAAATCAAATTCGGCAAGTATAATTGGGTATGCGCTTACTCGACACTAAGTGAGCGCGAGCTGAGCGGGAGAAAGGCGCGAGAAGAGCGCGGGATAGGCGCGAGAAAGGCGCATCAAATTTGAGTAGGCGCGAGCTGAGCGCCAAGTAGGCGCGAGCTCGGCGCCAGATCAATATTCCTATGCGCCTACTTCCCGAAGTGGGCGCAAGTGGGCGCCAAGTGGGCGGATACCCACTGCGATTTTCAAGTCTCTGTTATTTCGAGATCTCCAATTCTGGCTGGTTTGTTTAGGTCTAGTATTGCTCCATTACACTCCTAATGCTCCCAGAAGACTTCCCAACCCATTTTAGATTTAATCTAAACATTTTTAGTTTCAAATAAATTTTCAATCTGCCGTTCGGACTTACGGTATTCCAGAAAAACCCAGAACTCACAATACGATCATGCAATTCGAAATACATCACGAATAAACTAAAACCTCGGTTTTAAATCAGTGCTACTCACCAGTATGCGCTTAATCCCAGAACAACAGCCTCTTCCACAATCGGCCGAGCATGACTCCGGCTGTGCGCGAAGATGAAATGGTAGCCGAACAAATCCTCTCCTCGCGAGAGAGATAACCCGCAGAAATCCGACTCCAATAACCTCCTAGTAGTCCTTCCGATTCTTGTTCTTCACGGGAATAACCCTAATCGTCATTACAGCCGCAATCGCCAAATCGCCCAGCTCTCCCGATAACGAGACTAACGAAAATTATTTCCGTAAGTATGATACGAGTATTCCTACAAACCAAAAACCCTACTTTCCCTTTTTGGTATCTTTACCTCGCAAGACATACGCCGCTTGATAACTTTTTCAATTCCTTATCCTATGCACGCTCGCCCACTGGAAACCCTACATGTTCCAGCCACTTAGGCTAACAAGCTCCCAAGCTATATTTTAGTAATAATAATAATAATAATAATAATAATAATAATAAATAAAACTCACCAAAAATCAAGGTCTTACAACTGTCTTGCCACATTAGCTGCAAAACTGAGGTTCTATACACATAACTCATTCATTACTGTTTTATAGATATTTAACTGTTATTTAAGATGTAGATTAATATTACCAATTTTATTCATTGCCACCATTTTTAATATTAAATTCATTAATATATTTCCATTGCAGTTCCTAATTGTATCAGGTCACCATTATTGTTGATAAAAATCTTTGCAGTTTAAACATGAGCGCATTAAACAAGAAGAGACCGGTACAAAATTTTGCTACCAATTCAATTTCAATACTTTGTTTAACATCACTGTCATTATTTACTTGGTTTGACTAAATGTTTCTGTCAAAGACTCGAACACTGATTGTCTTCAGTCCTGGATGGAAGTTCTCCTTGAAGTTTCTTACCACATATTTCTTCACAAGTGTATGCGAAAATGAGCGTTGGGAAAACCAGCGACGCGAGTAAGTCTCCAATCAGCCCTCATATGATTCTCACACAATTAATAACTCCCATGATTAATAGTTATTGTCCAATATACAATAAATTCAGAAATATTTCTTCTTTACTCTATAACAGTACTACCGTAAAATTGAATTTCTTTCCCCTGCAGAGTTCTTGGAAGTGGCCTATCAACTTTCCTTTTAGATGAGGTTTGTTGTTTTTGTTTTTATTTTTTAATTTTTCCAATGACTTAAATTATCATGCATTCAATACATAGTTAAAATTTATCACATCTGTATACTTTGTGCTATCGCTTCTAGGCTATCAATTTCAGAAAACAGGGGGATTTATTCAGGGACTTGAAGACGTTTTACATCCCGAGGAAAAAAAGGACTCAAAGGTACTTATTTACATGCAAAAGTATACACTAAACCTCTTGGATAAATTTAGCTTATGTAGAAATAATTATTACTTTTTTTGTTATACTTATATTGCATTACAATCATTATTTATGGTCAGGCACAATACCCAAGCTCTCCAGATTGATGTGATGCAACAACTACACATCTCGAAAAGAAAAAGGACAAAAAGGTCTTCTTGCAACTCAACAAACAAATATAATAAAATTTTATTTGTTTATGCTTATGCATATAGTATATTATATTTCTCTATTCATTAACATTATGTTGTTTACAATTTATTATTTTAGGTCAAGGTGCTGATGTTGGACTCAAGCATGAATCAGTACTATTGACAAAAAATTCATTAGTGTGAGCTAGATGTATATGGTATTCAAGTTGTAACCCCTAATCTTTATTTTACCCTTTGCTATTACAGAAGAATTTGTTAAATGTTCAATCATTTTAATTCATGGACAATCTTCTTAACACAAAAGATAGACTAATATAGATGGTTAATTATAATTTCACTTTCGTTTACGCGCATCGCGCGTGCCTTTCCGCTAGTATTACTTAACAAAACACTTAATACAAGAGCACTTAAGACAAATGAGGGGAGAGAGAGAGCACTTGAATGGATCATAATGTTTGTAAAGACCCCAATTTATAGAGTTGCTCACACCCTTTCGCACCTTTTCAAATTGAAGAGATGTGCTATCAGACAATGTCATTTTTTAAGACATGATATACCTATTCAAGGTATATATGTCTTCTCCAGACAATTGCATCCTTTCATATAAACTAGACCTGGCAATTGATCAAGTTCGGGCGGGTCATAATCAGGTAAAGCAATAATCGAGTCGGTTCGGGTTCAACTCGATTATTGGCGGATTGGGAGACCCATAACCGAACCCAACCCACCAATAATAAGGTTCAACCCGCCAACCCGACTAATATATATTTTTTAATTATAAAAAAATATACCAATAAAAAAGAACGTGAATTAGTGATACAATTTAGGGTTAAACGGGTTATTATTGTGTCAAACGGGTCATTATCGGTTTATCGGGTTAGATTCGGGTTGGCTCGAATCTGGACGGGTTACTAAATCCCCAACTTGAAACCAACCCGATTATTACATGGGTCAACCCGAATCCGTTTATTCGGGCGGGTTGGGTCACTTTTTGCCAGGTCTAATATAAACTAATAGGGTGCATGTGCAGTACTGCACGTGAGAAAGTATGTAGAGGGAACAATTACAAAAATTGCTCAAGTTAAGGATGTGGGGATGGAACAGTTACAAAAACTGCTTTAAGTTTTTAATAAAGGGAATTGAGTTTTTATGACAATTACACCCCTTTTATTAATGAATCTTAACAATGTGAGGAAGGATTTTTTGGAATGTTGCACATTGCGTTTGGCACGTTTCCCAAGGGGGTACCTTGCGTTATATAGAGTAGATTTTGATTCAATTAGAGGTGGCAATGGGTTGGGTTGGGTTGGGTTTGGGTGGGTTGTAAAGGGGTTGAGCCTTAAATGGTTTGGGTCGATAACTTAATTTTTTTAATTTCTTTTTTAAATTATTGTTTATAGAGAAATTAGAAATCATGGAAACGTGGACAATTGATTTTTTATAGGTGATGTTAATAATCAATATTATATCTGATTTTAACACTATCACTAAAACTAATCATGATTAGCCATATGTTTTTAATAATACTAATACCTAATAGAAAGTTTGAAAAATAAAATCAATTAATAACTAGGAACCTAAGAAAAAAACCTAGCTAGTGACAAAATAGCAATTAAGTTCTCTAAAATTCATTACAACGAACTAAACATTAAGTCACCAGCAATGGCTCTAAGGTCTAAGTCATATTCTTTTAGGTTTCTTTTACTTTTATATTTTTTCTTTTTTTAGGTTTCTATTCAAGTACATGTTAGTTTGATACTTTGATTAATAGTTTGGAAGGCATATACACAAAAAATTGGTATATTATTGGGTACCCAACGGGTTGATGGGTTTGGTTTGGGTTGACCCCTTTTTTGGATGGGTTGGAAAAACCTCAACCCAAACCTAACCCAACTAATAAATGGGTCAACCCAAACCTATTTCACACAACTAAAGAGAATTTTCGCCAAGTTCATCCATGAATGCTTAAAGATTCCTGTCCGCAGAACCACCCTCTTTCGCAGCCTCTCTAGCAGCTTAAAAGTATACTCTCATGCATGCAAGAATATGTTAAACAGTAGAATATAAATAACACTTAAACATGATTCTAATAGATGAAATCATAGATACACTTATAGAACATATCTAAAGCCACATGAGGGATTTCAAATGATGAAACAGTAGCTTAAATAAAGTGAAAAATCATGATAAAACATAAAAAAAAACAGCAAGAAAAATAAGATGCTTATATAGTCCTAGACTAACAATATACATGCTTTAAATAATGATAAACCCATGCATATACAAAACAATATCTAGGCCATGTACAGATAAAATAAAAATGAAACTAGCATGCATCCCATATGGTTTTTTATCATGATCGTATTAGCCTATTTACTTAACCTAAGAAGAGAGCATCTAAAGAAAGGAAGAACCATTTCCCATGTTTACTAGCATGGGAAATGGTTTAAAGAACTAGCATGCATCCCATGTTTACTACCATCTAACTGGCAACCATTGGAATTTCTATATTTCATGAGAACCCTCTTTAAAATTTCTGGTTTATCCGTCCAAATTATTGAAATTTCTATATTTCATGAGAAATGTTAATTGAAAATTATTTTTTTTTTACCCCCTCATATTTGGAGTCCTGGTTTCGCCACAATTTGCAGGTATTGTTCTATATAACCATACATTATGAAATTTCATTTCTTATTTGTCTGCAGATTTTTACTTTTAAATTTTTTTAATTTCCAACTGTTTTAAACCCATTGCCCGAGCCTCTAAACTTTTTAAATGGTCTAAAACACAAACACGTTTACTGCTGCTTTTTTAAACCTATTGCCCGAGCCTCTAAACTTTTTAAATGGTCTAAAACACAAACACGTTTACTGTTGCTTGAATAAGAAGACGGGAAAACACAAACACGAATCACGTGAGCAATATATTGAAATTGATTTTGGTGAGTTTAGGGGAAGTTGGCACGTCACTGTCATCTGACATGTTTACTGCTGCTTGAATAAGAAGAGGACGTGTGGCTGTCCCGGGTTTTTTATTTGGAGAAATTAGTTTAGCGATACTTCTTAACATTAAGTCAGATTCAATCATATAATTCTTATAATTAAAAAACAGTAACACCTTTTTAAACAATTAAAAATAAACATCATCTTACAATTCACAAAAGACTTACTCCCAAATTGCATTCAAAAGATTTCGTAACCTTATTAAAAGCTGATAATCCGTGAGCTTCAAAATTTAGGTCCAAGAATAGTTGTACAAGGGTCAAGCTCACGGGAGTCATGGGACCAAGTTCGTTGGACCTTCACCCCTGGTCCAAAAGGATTTAGGTCCAAAGGATTTAGCTTTGTTTGTATTGCTTTTTTAAACTACTTATTTTATTTTAAATAGTAGGTTATTAACATTTTAATTAAGGCATTTTAATATACCGATACAATTAATTTGAAAAAATATATATTAACATTTTAATATATTAAGTTACACGGGAATGTAGGTTATTAACATTTTAATTAAAGCATTTCAATATACTGATACAATTAATTTTAAAATAGTTAAGACGGGCAAATATGTTTAATAGTTTAAGATAATATATTATTTTCCCCTTTTTTAAAGTGATATACTGTAAACATGTTCCCAACTCCAAAGATAATAGGTTATATGCATGCACGGGCCGGATGTGGCTCGCTCCCGAATCGGAGTTATTCTCGGGCATCCGAACCAAAGTTTTGAGGTTTTTTTATTAAATAAATATAAAAAATTAAATAACGAATTCTTTGGAACTCTGATAAGAAGACGATGCTTAGTTTGCCAACTGCGTTGGTTTGGCTTTCGAAGAAACCTAATCGCTCAAACACATAGTAAGCCTCTTCCTCTCCTTCTCTTTGTCTCTCTCCCTGCAACAGTAGTATTTGTGACATCCTGGCTGTCTAAGTGGGAGGGTGAATGGGTAATCTCACTGGACGAACTGTCAGGCGAGGATGTGCATATGGTTGGGATCCCACAACGCTCGGGGATGTTATAAATAGTCTTATGATCTCTTACAGAGCAAGGCCTTTTAAGGTATAACACGGGACTAAATCCCCTTGGAACCCTGAAGTTAAGCGTGCTTGGTTGAGAGCAGTGCTAGGATGGGTGATCACTGGAAAGTTTTCTCGTGTTATCCCTTGAGAACAAATCCGTGAGGGGCCCATTGGGCCCAAAGCGGACAATATCTTACTGGATATAGGTCTGGGACGTTACAGTATTCAAAGCAGTCTTTCCCTACAAAGAACGATCATTCGGAAGGGGCTTCGAGGGGACTCCATCATCTTGATGGGGAAGACCATGAAGCGAACACATATACTTAATTCCGAAGGGGCTTCATAGGTATCATTGATTATATATGTGCACTATTTCGGAAAAGGAAGACTGCATCGGTTCCTGTCTTTCTCAATGTCTACCATCTCACTCAGATTAATGGCTTCGGGGTACTAGCTCAGCCTTAGAGTCTATCATTCTGGTGTTGAAGGTCAGTACTAACTGGTGTAGATTAAATCTATAGCTATTGCCAGTTGATGCTTCTGATATTGGGTCTTAAACTGGATTCATTAGATATATATATATATATATATATATATATATATATATATATATATATATATATATATATATATATATATATATATATCTATATATATGACTAGAAATCAGGTTGCATCAGTAGATTAGAGTTAGTCATTTTCATTTCTTGACAACTTCCTAAACGCAGACCAAGTAATGTAGCTACTCCTACTATGATCAATTGACATATCAATTAATGCCTATTGTGAGTCTGTGAGTTCCTACTTCTACTGGTGCTACACAATGTTAAAAGTTTGTACCTCTACTGCTTTTTTGTTACTGCTCATTTATAATTAATTTATTTTTGTTTTCAATTTCTCATGTTTCTAATCCACAGCGACATAAGTGGAAAATAAATTAACAATTATCAATGCAGTAAAATGAATTGCATCCAATACTCCTCACATTATTGAGAGTCTGAGACAATACTCAATCTTTGAAGACTAAAAACATGATTTGACCATCTGTAAGAACAAGGTTAAAGACAAATTATAATCATTCAACAATAAAAAGGTCTATTGACAATAAAACGATTATTCCATTTTTTTAAACTATCATAAACATCATTCACAGTTCAACAACTAAGCAATCTAAACTACTATTACTAACTGCTCCCATGTTTACTACCATCTAACTGGCAACCATTTCCTTTGACATCTCTAATACTATGCAGTTGAGGTTTAAAGAACGTTTCCTCATTCATATATTCTTTAATTTTCTTTCATATATTTCATATTAGAATCAAACATCCCCAACTAATTCTAATAGCTGAAAAATATAGAAATGTGATACACAAAAATATTTACAACTTATAAAAATCCCTTTTTTTGGAAAGTAAAAAAAAAAATTATATAAATGTCAATGTTAATAATTGCTTTTCTTATATTTCATAATATTTATAAAATTTTTTCTCAAACTATCATATGTATTAAATGTATTTCCCGTGTTCCAATGCTAGTACATGTTAAAAGTATAACCATGGTTGAAACTCCACGTCCCAGAGACTGTGTGCTAAAATAAATGCCTGTGATTAAGAATAAAAGAAACACATTGAACTATGTGCCTAATATCTATTGGCATCAAGCCATGACTTCATACCCATGAGATGTCATAAGAAGGTTGACCATGATGTGTTAAAAGTGAAACTAATGCCTGACAATAAAAATTAAACAAATAAAAACATGTGACGTGATAATATAAAACATGTTCACATCAATTAATGGTCTCATGGTTATGTAATGAAAAGAGTTACCATGACCATGAGGCCATGTCATGTTATGAGAGAAAAATCCAACCATGTGGTGTTAAAGAAAAGTAAGTAAACCATGGCATGGATGGTCAAGAGAAAAGCATAGGTACAGATCACATGGGTTTTTGTCTACAACCCAATCCTTCACATATCATCATGGGGAAACGAACCAGATTTATTAAGAAAATAATCACATGGATTTCTCGACACTCAACTAGGGTTGGCAACGGGTCGAATAAGGTATGGATCTGCCATGATCCGAATCCAAACCAAAAATAAAATCCGATATCCGAATTTGATCCGAAATCCGATGGATCTTTTATATGTGAATCCGAATTCGAAACCGAATTTACATACTGTATCCGAATTCGAAATTCGACCGAATAAATAACTGAAATCCGAATTCGATCCGATTTGAACTTAAAACTCAAAAGTCAAGTTTAACTATTAAAGCAAATTTTAATTATCAAAACTGATGAGCCATATAAATATTAAAGCAAGACATGAGTAAGGATAGTTCAACCATGGTTTGTACAGAGTTTACCGATAGTTTAATGAAAAGTATATGTTGATTTTGGTTCGGATTCTATTCGGATCAGATATGGACAAATTCGAATTCGGATCCGAATTCGGTCGGATCCGAAATCTGATATCCGTATTCGAACCGTGGATCTATATCTCATATCCGAATTCAGGATTTTCGGATTGGATTCGGATATATATCCGACCCATTGCCAGCCCCACATTCAACCTTCACTTACACACATGATACGTTGATAAATAACCAAGAATACAATTTGAGCCACTAAAATTTGTCAATAGTGCAATGTTAAATAGCAAAAATATAAAGTAACACATACGTAATTAACTTTATAATAGCAAACCATCATTCATAAAATCCTAAAGAAATTTCTTCAAACCCTAATAGTTTCTTTTTATCTAAAGAAAATCTTACATGATTAATCATATAAAATAAAATAAAACCCTTACCTTAATCAAGCCCCAAATCTCTTAAGGTTTCTCCTATTCCTCTTTTTCTTCTTCTAATCCTCCTATAATCAACATTGGAGAAATAAATGAATAAAAAGTAATAAGGAACATGAAAAGAGATAAAGAAAAGGACAAGGCTTACCTAGGGTTTCGTATTCTTCTTGGGAAAGAGTAGAAGAAAACAAAAAGATCAAAAGATGTGGAGGGTAGGGTTTAGACTTTTTGGGTTTCTCTTTTTTGAGTTTATCTCTTTTAAAGCAAGAGAACTCTAACATGTATTTGGCACTAGAGAAGGTCTTACACTAGCACCACTTAAAAACCCAAATAGAATGACCCTTGACCAAGCAAAAGTTGACTAAGGTCAATATTATATTTTTTTTATTATTTTCTTTTAACTGGATTGTTTCGGTGATCGACCACTGTAATGGATTTGAGCAACATTACCAAAAAAAAAAATAATGGATTTGAGGAAACGTCACCGCTGACGTAAATCCAAAATCATTCATTTTAAGGCCTTCCATAGAATGGGCATCGTCTACAGCGCATGCTGTGGACAGCCCCTCACATGAACGTGTGGGCCCCCCAAATGTATGGTGGGCCCCCCATTGAATGTGAGGGGTGTACGCAGCATGCGCTGCAGAGGATGAACGCTCCCTTCCATAGCTTCCTTATTTAAACACTGCATCCCTCCACTATGAAGTATGAACTACGAAGCCACCAGATTGCTCAACCCCTCCACTAGTCCATAAAACTACGTTTCTGGTGCAGCCGCCATGGCCCACCACCACCACTTCCTCCTCCTATCCGTCCCCGCTCAAAGCCACATTAACCCAAGTCTCCAATTCGCCAAACGCCTCATCCACATCGGCGCATCGGTGACCTATCTCATTAGCGTCTCCGTCCGGCGTCGAATGACCAAAACAATTCTCCCAGATAGCATCGCCTTCGTTCCTTTCTCCGATGGTTACGACAACGGTTTTAAACCCCACAATAGTGCCGACTTCCAGCACTTCGCGTCCGAACTCAAACGTCGCGGTTCACAGGCCCTCACTGAAACTGTTCGAGCCCTTCACGACGAAGGCCGTCCGGTGACCTGCATAGTTTACACCAACCCCGTCCGTTGGATCCACGATGTGGCATTTGAACTGGGTGTCCCTTCGGCTCTTCTCTGGACCCAGCCAGCCACTGTGTTCGACATTTTCTACTACTACTATAATGGTTATAAAGATGTCATTGCAGGCGATAACCAAGATAACAACCCTTGTTATCCTATACAGTTACCAGGACTGCCGCTCCTCACAAGCCGAGATATCCCCTCCTTGTTACCTCCTTTAAATGCTTTTCCTGTTCTCTTAACCATGTTCCAAGAAATGTTGGAGGCATTCAGAGGGGTAACAAAGCCGAGAATTCTTGTAAACTCCTTTGATGCCTTAGAAGCTGATGCACTTAGGGCGGTTGATGACGTTAATATGTATGGAATTGGACCTTTAGTTCCGTCGGCGTTTCTGGACGGGAAAGATCCATCTGACACCTGTTTCGGAGGTGATATATTTAATGGTCCCTCAGACGATTACGTCGAATGGTTGAACACGAAAGCTAAGGCATCGGTGGTTTATGTGTCGTTCGGAAGCATCGCTGTTTTGCAGAAATCTCAAATGGAGGCAATAGCACGCGGTTTGTTGGAGACACGTCTTCCATTCTTGTGGGTCATTCGTCAGGATGGAACAGAGGAGAAAGAGGAAGATAAACTGGACTGCATGGAAGAGCTGAGACAGAAAGGGAAGATAGTGCCTTGGTGTTCACAGTTGGAGGTTCTTTCACACCCTTCTGTGGGGTGTTTCTTGACGCACGGTGGGTGGAATTCAACGTTTGAAAGCTTGGTTACCGGAGTGCCGGTGGTGGCGTTTCCACAGTGGGGAGATCAAATGACAAACGCGAAGCTGATTGAAGATGTGTGGAGGACTGGGGTGAGAGTGGAAGTGAATGAGAAAGAAGGGCTCGTTGAGAGTGGTGAGATCAGGAGGTGTTTGGAGATTGTGATGGAAGGAGAGACACATGAAGAGATGAAAAGGAATGCCAATAAATGGAAAGATTTGGCTAGGGAGGCTATGAAAGAGGGTGGTTCTTCGGACAGGAATCTTCAAGCTTTCATGGATGAAGTTAGCAAGAATTAGGAAAAATATTCTATCTTGCCCCATCTCGGTTTTTTTATTTTGTTTATTTTTAATCAGGCTGGCATATTTTGATTCTTTTTTTTCAATTTTATAGTTTTTGATTTCTTTAAGTTTGGTATCTGGAATTGTCTCCCTTGAATTTATCTAGTTCGGAAGAAGGGATGATACTGGCGCGATTGCGGTCAATGATACTTTTATTGATGCAAAGCATGTGGCGAGAAAAAAAAAATAGTTGTTCTTTGATACTTCTAATTATGAAATGAGTTTGAAGAATAAAAAGGTAAAAATGATGTGCTCACATGGAGGATTTCTAGCGGAGCGATTTCTCAGGGATTTCTCTCAGCGGAGAGATCTCTCAGGGGTTTCTCTCGCTTGGAGCGAGGGTTTCTAGCGGAGCGAGGATTTCTATCCGGAAACCATATTGGAGCGAGGGTTTCTCTCCGGAACCCTGGGTTTTATCTCCCGAGCACGGGTTGTTACAGCCGTCCAAGCTGCCAATAAGGGAAAGCGAGGGTTTCTCTGCGGAGTGAAAGCATATGCGGAAGTGAACGCGAGGGTTTCTCTCCAGAAGCATCTGCGGAAGGGAGGGTTTCTCTCCGGAACAAGTGTTTCTCTCTGAAAGTATCTACGGAGAGGTTTCTCTTCGGGAGCGTCTGCGAAGCGAGGTTTTCTCACCGGTGCAAAGCGTGCGATAATTGGGGTTTCTAGGAAGCGTTTTGCAAGAGCCTGTCCGAGGTTTGGCTTCCAATGGGTGACGTCTGATCAAGTTTTGGCTCTTAGGTGTTTTGACGAGGGAACGACACTTGGGTTTCATTTTCTGATGGAAATCCAAGGAGAAGATGATGAAGAAGGGAACAGGATTGACGCCAATAATGGTATCGGTTGGTGTCTGCCCGACGTTGTTTGGTCTGGTAGCCGATGTCGACCAATAGCTTAGCCCTCGGCCGCAGGGCTTCGATCTTCATGAAATCTATCTTTGTTTTGTTTTTTTTGTCTTTTGTCTAGATTTGAACAGTCTAGGTGTTGTTCTTCAATCATTGTGTCCATTGCCAAAGTCTTGGATCAGATCTCCAAGACCGAGGGTTTCTTTTTGACTCTTCAAGTGATGTTCGTTCCCAGTTTTCAGAGTGTTACCATTACCTTAAGTTTGTCTCTGCACGTTGTTCGGGTGAGGATCAATACTCCCATCACTCCTCGTTTCGTCACCTATCCGGTGGCGATAATTTCCCTTTTAAGGAACTTTCAATCTGTAAGAAAGCAGACCCTATATCAAATGTATCTTATGGGTTTACATTTGGTTTTCTAG
Source organism: Buxus sempervirens (assembly GCA_947561395.2). NCBI lineage: Eukaryota > Viridiplantae > Streptophyta > Magnoliopsida > Buxales > Buxaceae > Buxus > Buxus sempervirens. The sequence goes on from OX387192.1 coordinate 25,116,755, forward strand.
CTGTTACTATTGGCCTAAATTTCTTTATCTGTGCAGACACACATCTTAGGGTTACTGGGAGTATTTTTTTAAATCTGTTCATGGGCATCACTTCTGTTCTTGGTTGGTTTTTGTGTTTAATGGTGGCTTTGGCCCTTGTTGATGTATTGATCTCTCTTTTGAATGAAATGAACTACCTTCGGCTTTTACCCAAAAAAAAAGAAAAAATGATGAGCTCACATGAGACGTCTCAATGGAATCGATACAACGTTGAAGAGGTTGCCACGGTTAACTTCATTTGTTTCAGAACACTCACCGAAAATTTTTCCAATTTCTAACAAAGTGAAAGTCATATTCAAAATGATATTTTGAACCATGCTTTCAATAAAGTCGAAAATATTAAGGATTTTCAAGCAACAATGAGATGAATTGTTTTTGACACTTATCCTCGTGTTGAAGATAATTAAAGGTTCTTTTATTTTTGTGGGTAACCTCTCATGGGTCCCGAGCACACAGATGTGGACTGGATTGACCCACTTTCATGTATGTCTTACGCTCAGGTCGCTTGTCCAGATTTTTTATTTTGAAATCACCACTACCCATTGAGTTCTGTGGCTTTAGATACTAAATAATCACGCTTTTATTCTGGTCTACTAAGGGTATAGCTAAATGACTCCATCGTGGCTGGAGGATGTCCGTGACAACCCAGGTAGAGGTGTAATTCGGTCGGTTTGGTTTTGGTTTTATGTAAAACCAAAACCAAACCGAATTATGTTGATCAAAACCAAAAATTGAATAGAACCAAACTTCAATTAAAAATTATAAAACGAAAACCGAACTGAAATAAAGTGATTAAACTGTAAACTGAACCAAAAAACCGAAATTACAATATCTTTAAAGTTTAGACTATATTGTTTACTTGAATAAAAATGTGAATAATATTATTTACTAGAATTAGAAATGGTATTTCTATAATCTTACATTAACAAAGAAAAAAAAATAGGTTTTGACAACAAACTGTAGTAAGAGGTTCTGAAAATTTTGTATATACTATTATATATAATATAAAATTATAGATATATAGTCATATAGTTCGGTTTTTGGTTTGGTTCGATTTCTCCACAACCTAATCCGTAAACCAAACCAAACTAATTCCGTTTGTATTTTTTCAAACCAAATCCAAACCAAACTTAGAATAAAACCAAACCCAAGAAGAAAAAATCAGTTTGGTTCAATCAGATTTCGGTTTACACCGAACCAATTGACATCCCTACACCCAAGTTTCCCCGACAAGTGATAAGGTCCCTCGGACTTGTTGGATCGAGTTGAATTGACTCTTTCAATTCCAAAGTACCTTTAGGCCTTGTCAAGCATGCCCAAGCCTTAAGCTAGGCTTGTATATATAGGTCACATCGAGACCATATCGGCTGTTCCCTTCCGCTAGAAGATTTGCTAGTCCAATGGTGGAGGGTGTGTACAAGTCAGCTCTATTCACTAACGTGTACACACCCTCCACCGTTGGACCAGCAAATTTTCTAGTGGATTTCAAGTCGGCCACATCTATGGTTCAAGCATGCACTTTTTCCAGGTTTTTGGGCTTTCAATGAACCTGGTTGGTCCTTACTATGATCTTGTCTTTTTCTCTTCAGTTCTAAATGATTTGTTTTAAACCAAAATGCTCCACATAGTACCATCTTAAAGCTATAGTAATTTGCTAGAGATGCTGTTAAAGACGGTGGTTCTTCGGAGAGGAATCTTCAAGCTTTCATGGATGGACTTGAATCCTCTAAGGTCGGGCTCGTAATGTTGACCAACCCGTAACCACTTATGTGGTGCCACATCAACGAATTTGCAGTATCAGCGCCACATCATCACAAAAGCCAAAAATCAAACGACGTTAAACTTTTACCTAAAGATATTAATATTTTATTAGAGCGCGACAGTAGATGGTCGATGACTGCGCCTCGACTGGCACGCCCTCTCCTCAACTGCAACAACCTCTCTTCCAAATCAACCTCATTCTCTGACCTCTGGTGGTTCTCTCTCTCAAGCCTTCCCTGATCTCTGCTTCTCTCTCTCCATCCTCCTCGTCTGGTTCTCTCTGTCAAGCCTTCCCTAATCTCTGCTTCCCATCCTCTTGATGGTGGCAACCTAGTACTCGGTGATCGACGGTGAGGGCTTTTGGGTTGTTTGGGGTTATGAGGGGCTTTCGAGATTTCCATTCACAACGTCTTGAAATCCTGTGAAGATCTTCTTCCCATGGCAGAAGAACTCAACATCATACAAAGATGTGTTGATGTTGCAAGTTGTAAGGTATCCATGAAAGCTCTCTTTGACCGTACGTCAAGTTTAACGTCGTCTTTAGTTCTACTTCTAATATGTTTCTACATATCTACTGCAAATCTCTTTTCAAGCCTGTAACAAGGCCAACTTCCCCAGTCGTTCCCCTTCGAACTTCGTTTCAGAGGCTCATATTTTCCATGAAAGCTCGAGGAGCAAATACCTTGACCCTAGCAAGTGCCTTAGTAACGTTCACCGAGAAATCCCTCAAAGATCTCGTCCGGGACCATACAGGGAACGGCATCCAGTCTTCAGATTTCGGCGATGCGGAAGCAAGGAAGCAAGAACGATAGCGTGAGCTACTAATTTTCCTAACAGAAAACAATGGTAGCGTGAGCCATGTACAAAGCTCATTTTGTTTCTCCCATTTTTACAGGCCCATCCAACCCTAGATGAGATCGAGCGGGAGAAGGTGTGCAGTGTGATGGACCCACTTAAGCTTTTGTACGAAGCTCGGGTCCATGCCTCGCAAAATGAGAGATTACCTGTTCAAATTGTCCTCCATGTGCTTTACTACGATCAATTGAAGTTGAGGAGTGGAGTCAATGACCAAAGCAAGCCTGATGCCATCACAACCAGGAACCAATTAAAATCAGATGTATCCTTGGTGAAAGAAAATGAGGAGCTGCAAGCAGAGTTGTTGAAAATGAAGTTGTACGTTTCAGAGATACAAAAGAATCAAGCGACGACATCTGCAAAAGGTCCTAAGAAGCCTACATTCTTCTCTTCAGTTTCAAAGACATTGGGGAAGTTAAACCCCTTCCGACATGGATCGAAAGACACTTCAAACATCCTAGAAGTGTGGATTGTCTTCATTGAGTTGTCGATTGGCGTAGGTTTTTTTTTTTTTTTATGGGGGTCGATTGGCGTAGTTGGATAATGAAATTGAAGAATGGGATAGAATATATATTTTTAGTTGATTATGTGTGTCTTTTTCACCCTTCTATACAATTTCTTGCTTGGTTATGAATGTTCAGTTTATTTCTCCATTTTTCTTGAGATTCTTATGAAATATGTGATCATAATCTTTAGAAATATAATAATGTCTATTGAAACGTTTGTGTAATTCTCTGCCTCCAATGTCGTCAATCAGTTTGGGGTGATCATTGTTGGACTCAATACATCAAGTGATCAATCTAAAATGAAAAGACGGTCAATTCTAAAAAAATTGAATGTGAAAAGTAGAAAGAGGATGACTTTCAACTACATGCTTTCTTAGGCATTCAAATCCTTTAGATTGTTCAACAATAACTCTCCACATTGTTTTTACAACTGCTTCATTAGATGATATATAATTTATATGCCAATACTTGCTTTCAAGAACCATCCCTTTTCTAGTTCCAATTCTCTCCATGGGACCCATTACCAAGAGAGAGTGGGAGAAGCTTATGTGAGATCCATTACCAACTGCAGATGGAAGGAGACGATGAGATGAGATGCAGATCAAATATGATTAGACCATAACACGGCCCCAATAGCAAATGCCATTTTTCTCTTGCAGGGAGGCGTTGACACTAAGCCCCATATTGAAGTTGTTGGTAACAAAGAGGTTCAAGGACGCTTTCTTTCTCTTCCAGTGACCCTTCAATCACAGAAGGATGGTATGCCTTAGGTTCCCACCATCGAAGCATACGAAGCACACATCTTCTTCTTCCCTCTTCTTCCGATCTTTTCAAAATCTCCAATAGAAGTGGCTGGTTAGAGAGAGAGAAAGAAGCAGAGATCAAACCATAACACAGCCCCAATAGCAAATGCCATTTTTCTCTTGCAGGGAGGCGTTGACACTAAGCCCCATATTGAAAATAAACCAGGTTTTAGATCAAAAGAAAGAAGAGAAACCAAAATCCAATTACTCAAGAGTGAGTAAAGAAGAGCTGAACTGTGAATCAGCCAAGGAAGGTTGCGTCATCAATTGAACATTGGAAAGGGATTTCAAAATCGACAGCCCTATCGGGGGAGATGGTATGTCATTGCTAGTTGAAGTTGAGAAAGAGAATAGAAGAGACAACTAGAAGGCGAGAGGATGCCACCCGACAGGCTCTTGAAGGCAACTTGAGAAAGGAAGTCCTCGGTTCGGCCGGCAAGGTTTCCGTCACAGTATTTATCTATTATTTGGAGATACTCGGCGGCACAACAAAGTGCGGCAACGTTGTGAAGGGAAATCTTGAAAGCCCCTCATAACCCCAAACAAACCAAAAGCCCTCACCGTCGATCACCGAGTACTAGGTTGCCGCCATCGAGAGGATGAGAAGCAGAGATTAGGGAAGGCTTGAGAGAGAGAACCAAACGAGGAGGATGGCTTGAGAAAGAGAAGCAAAGATCAAGGAAGGCTTGAGAGAGAGAACCACCAGAGGTCAGGGAATGAGGTTGATTTGGAAGAGAGGTTGTCGCAGTCGAAGAGAGGGCATGCCAGTCGAGGCGCAGCCATTGACTGTCGCACTTTAATAAAATATTAATATCTTTAGGTAAACATTTAACGCTGTTTGAGTTTTGGATTCTGTGATGATGTGGCACTAATACTGCAAATTCGCTGATGTGGCACCACATAAGTGGTTACGGGTTGGTCAACATTACGAGCACAACCTTAGAGGATCCAGGTCCTTCATGGATGAAGTTAGCAAACCTAAAAATTCTAGAGAAAATTAAGTTTTAGTGATATTTTTCAAAATAATTAAGATTCAGTCAACAAAGTTTTGAATTTTAATTTTTAATGAAAATTTATCAAAATAATTAATTTTTAATGACATTTTACTATTACAAATCAACTATTCCAAAAATGCCCTTAAATCGTTCATCCAAATGGCTTGTACAAGTCACTCACTCAAGGTATAAGTCATTTTATTGATTTGTACAAGTCAATTTATTGCTTGTACAAGTCTTGAAAATGAGTTGCATAAGGGTATTTTTGGAAGAATTTATTGGTAACAGTGAAATGTCACTACAATTTAATTATTTTGATAAAGATTCATTAAAAGTTATAACTTAAAACTTTGTTGACTGAATCTTAATTATTTTGAAGAAGTATCACTAAAAATTAATTTTCCCAAAATTCAGGTGGTTCTTTATTTTTAGTGTGACTAGTCTCTAATTTGGTTCTTTTTCCGTTTTTATATTTATTTTTTAAAATTCTTAGGACATATTTATTGAACCATGTTTGCAATAAAGTCGAAAATATTGAGGGACTTTCGAGCAACAATGCGTAGATGGGGCTAAATGAATTTTTTTTTAATTTTTTTGGTAAAAGGTCATAATTAGGCCATTTTATTAGCAAAAGTTAAAGTTAAAAATACATCGTACAATACTAAATCCACCATTGAACACATAAAACAACCAAAATCAGACATCATACCCAGGTCTAGATTACCAGAGACGACACAACCGACCACCTTAATATTAGTTTTTGCACTTATCAAGATCAATTCAGGTATACAACCAAAGGCCAGATAACTTGATGGAAACCCGTCAGATTCGTCTGAGTTGGGATCTGCTATCATGCGGATTTAAAGAGCCCACAGAGGGGAAAGAGTCATAGCGATAGGTTTTTGACATTTTGAACTCATCTTGAAGATAATTAATTAAAGCTATGTTTTTTCTTCTTGTGGGCACCCCTCGTGGGTCCCGAGCACACAGATGTCTTACTTTAGGTTTGGCCACATTTTATATTTTTGAATCACCACTACCTATTGTGCTTTGTTGGTGTAGGTGACTCCACTGTGGTTCGGGGATGTCAGTTAACAGTAAACACCCCTAGGTCATCCCGCCAAGTACATGAAACAGTTGATAATCCAAACACACATGCAATATATCAAACACCCAAAAGAACAAGAGAGAACACACCAAATTTACATAGAAAAACCCTCCAGTGTAGAGGGAAAAACCAAGGGACAAATCCGATCAATCCACTATAATAAAAGAGAAATTGCAATCTTCCCAAATTCTTGTGCAAAATCTGAGTTCTCAACAAATTGAGAAATCAACAATATTAACTCCTTAAGAATAACATAAATCTCATCCAAATCACCACAATGTGATGAACCTAAGAATATAATGAGATCCCTATTACAACTCCCTGCAGCAACAAATCTTTAAAGACAAACCAATCTCAAAACCTGTGTGAAAAGCACGCCCAAAACGCAAAACGAAGGAAAGCGTAACTTTACCTTTAATGGAATTACGTGTTGGTATTTCGTCATTTTCTTCAACATCGAATACCCACATTCTCCGTTCGTTCTCCAAAACCAAACCCGCAATTTTTCTTGTTCGTTCTTTTCAAAACAGCCGCCACCTCTCTTTTCTTTTACTTTTCCAAAAGCAAAGCCAAGGGCAATGACGCCCTCCTGCAGTTGCAAAGGCAAAACATCATCATCATTATGAGTTTCTCCATTTTCGTCATGCATTTCACTAGGACCACAGGTGCAACAGTGCCTCCTCCCGTCCGCTCGAACCCACTCCGATTTCCGGCATCCTATCCAGGTCCTTAGAAATCTACATAATGAGAGAGAGAGAGAGAGAGAGAGGCAGAGTTTGAGAAATAAATGAGCATTTAAGTGTTACTACAAAAACGAGGGGAATTAGCGATGGGCTTTTAACGGTGGTAAGCAAATTCCGCCACTAAAAGCACTATTACCAGCGGTAAAGGCACTTTCCGCCCCTAAAAATTAATATATAATTTTTCTGCGCGAAAAACCTATGGCGCGAGTTTTTTTGACGCAAAATAGCCTTTAGCGGCGGTAGTTACCGCCAGAATATTAAGTTTTACCGGCCGGTAAAAAGTTGGCGGGAAGCTCCCACCAGATAAAAACTTGTTTCCGGTGGTAAGAGACCGTCGGTAATAATACTTTCAACGGCATTTCTTAAAAAACGAAAAGGAACTAAAAGGGCATTTCTTAAAAAACAAAAATGACTTTTATGGGCGGTAAGCTCATTACCACCCCTAAAAGGGCATTTCTTCAAAAACGAAAATGACTTTTAGGGGTGGTAACCTTATTACCGCCCCTAAAAGGGCATTTCTTAACAAAAAAAAAGGACTTTTAGGGGGCGGTAAGGAAAAGGGCATTTCTTAAAAACGAAAAGGACTTTTAGGAGCGGTAAGCTCGTTACCGCCCCTAAAAGGGCATTTCTTAAAAAATGAAAAGGACTTTTAGGGGCGGTAAGCACGTTACCGCCCCTAAAAGGCCATTTCTTAAAAAACAAAAAGGACTTTTAGGGGCGGTAAGCACGTTACTGCCCCTAAAAGGCCATTTCTTAAAAAACGAAAAGGACTTTTAGGGGCGGTAACCAGATTACCACCCTTAAAAGGGAATTTTTACCAATGGTAAGCTCATTACGGCCCCTAAAAGGGCATTTTTTTAAAAACGAAAAGGACTTTTAGGGACGGTAACCTATCACCGGTAAAAGTGAAAGCAGGAAATTTCCCGCACTTTTAATTACCGCCCTTAAAAGGGAATTTTTACCGGTGGTAAGCTCATTACGGCCCCTAAAATGGCATTTCTTAAAAAACGAAAAGAACTTTTAGGGGCACTAACCTATCGCCGATAAAAGCGAAAGCAGGAAATTTCCCGCGCTTTTAATGAATTGAATTTTGACTTGACTTTTAGGGGCGATAAACTACCGCCGCTAAAAGTAAAGCACAATTTTCAAATCTAATTCAACTTTTAGGGGTGGTAACCTACCGCCGGTAAAAGCGAAAGCGGGAAATTTCCCGCACTTCTAATTGATTGAATTTTGACTTGACTTTTAGGGGCGATAAACTACCACCGCTAAAAGTAAAGCGCGATTTTCAAATCTAATTCGACTTTTATGGGCGGTAATTTACCGTCACTAAAAATAAAGCACGCGAGTTTTCAAATTTAATTTGACTTTTAGGGGCGGTAGGGAAACTACCGCCGGTGAAAGTTGACTCTACATATACCAGCCGAGTCTCTTCTTCTTCACCTTGTCTCTTCTTCAACTTGTTTTTTCTTAAAGGTAAGTTTTTTTTTACTCTATCTTTGCATTTATTTTATCTCTACCTACTTTTCTTCTTTAAAACTTTACTCTCACTAACATTTTGATTTTTCTCTCTCTACAGATTTCTTCACTCATAGGTTACTCTCTCACTAACCTACTCTCTCTCTCTCTATACCTCTCTTTCTCTCTCTATCTCTTTTTCTCTCTCTTTCTCTCCCTCTCTCTCTAAATATCTGTTTGTATGCTGCCGAACGACGGCAGCAATTTTTTTTATTTTTTTAATATTATTTTTAGCGGCGGTATGTCCCGCCGCTAAAAATCGTTAATTTATTTTTTTATTTTTTAAATATTATTTTTAGCGGTGGAATTAGCGCTGCTAAAGTCTTTATTTTATTTTTTATTTTTTAAATATTATTTTTCACAACGGTAATTCTCGTCGGTAAAAATAATAATTTATTTTTTTATTATTTAAATACTATTTTTAACGGCGGGAGTTGACCACCTCTAATGAACGAGCAATAGCGGCGGTAGATTATTTACTGCCGCAATAACCTTTAGTGTCAAGCTATTTAGGGGCGAGAGGTGTTACCGCCGGTAAAAGTATTACTAGTGGTAATCTAGCTTTCACCAGCGGTAACCTACCGCCGGTGAATGCTCGTATTTTTGTAGTGTGTGCTCATTGAACGTGCTTGGTCATTAATCACAAGCCCCTTCATCGGGCTGGCCGGACTTGGACAAAGGCCATATCACTTATATGTGACCCCTAGCCTGGCTCGAACCCGCCCAATGATCAGCCACAGCTATGAGTATCCAATTGAGCTTCCTAAGCGCACAATAGATTCCCATTATATCCTGGGATGCTTTCTTGCTGTAAATAAACATGTACTAATAAATAGGGTTGCGTGCCGGCCCGACCCGACCCAGCACACTTAAAGCGTGCTCGTCCTCAGCCCGGCTTGTGACTCCCCTAAGCGGGCCGGGCAAGCGGCCTGCCAGGCACGATGGCCCGCTTGGGTCGTGCCGGCGTGCTGGCTCAACGGTAGGCCACGCGTGCGTTTTCTTATTTTTTTATTTTTACACTTTTACCTCCCCAATAGCCATATTAGGGGGTATACTTGTAATTGACTCTAAATGACCATTCCTACCCTTCCAACAACCAAATAAAATCCATATTTAAGGGTAAATGTGGTAAAAAGCGACTTTTGGTTTTCTATAAAACCCTTCCCATTCCAAATCACACCTTTTCTCTTCTCTTCTTACTTTCTTGGAGTCTTGTTGAGCGATTTTGCCAATGGCTAGCATACTCGGCAGGGTGCTCACATGGGGCATCCCTAGGACGACCATTGGCAAATCTCTTAACAAGGCTTTAAAAAAGTTATAATTTTTTTATTTTGCTTTCTTCATTTTCTTCTTAAAGTCATGTTCAGTGATTTTACTAATGGTCGGCAGAGACGCAGTGCTCACATGGGTGCATCCCTGAGCCCGACCATTAGCAAATCGTTGAGCAAGGCTCTTACAAAGTTATCATTATGTTTTCTTTCTTCATTTCTGCCTTTTCGCGATTAAACGGGAGTTCCAAAAGTGTTACTTGCGTCAATTATTGCTTAGACAGTCAAGCAGTAATTAACACAAGTAACACCTTTGCAGCTCCTCGTCTCGGCACGGTTCACCAATATGTAAGTATTGTTGCATTTCGAAAACCTTCTTTAATATATTTTTTTTCATTTTTTTAAATTTAAGGTGCGGCCCAGGGGCCACGGCCCACCTGCTGCCGTGTCGTGTCGGGTATATTGCATGCACGACCCGCTTACACGGTGAGCCATGCCGTGCTTGGGTCGGCTCGATAAGCAACCATCTTTATTACTATAAAAAGCACAAAGCCTCTTATTGTTTGTCCATTTTTACTTTCCCATGCTATCCTTCTCCTTTTTCATATTGCCCCCAATGTCCTCTTTCAAACTGCCTCAGCAACCGCCCACTATCAAAAGTCATACCATTGCCGCCGTCACTTCCAACCTTCTGTCTCCCTTCAAACTCAAAAACCATAGAAACGGAGATTAAAGCAATTACGTTTTGACTGCTCCGCCGAATTTTGGGGCATGACGGCTGTGGTTGCTTTCACGTCACAACACTTTTTGCCAAAAGGAATGGGAGGTTCAGATCCTATTGTTTTGATGGAGTTAGCTCAATCGGAAGAGCACTGTTGAGTGAGTTTGTGTCTCTTTGGTTCCTTGATGAATTTATTGTTCCAAATTCTTGAATATATTATCTTTAGCTATTGTGATTTAGGGATTGGCATTAAAATTATTTGCTGCCATTGCACGGAATACGGTTGTTATGATGTGAGGTTGAGGATGCCGAGGATGTCTTACAGTCGCTTTTGAATTTCTTACTTGGATATCCAAATTAACTGCAGTTCGAACCTTTTAGATACTACCGTTAAGACTTTTTGCTGAATTGGTTCTTGTGAACAATACTGCATTGGGGGTTCATAATGTTAATTTGGTGGACTATGGTGAAATTTTTGCTTTGATGATTTTGGCGTAAGATTTGTTAAACAAAATATAAGATAAAATTGACAACATAATGTGAACACAAGCAGATTTGAGAAATAACATGTAAGATTACTGAAGGGACTTGGGCAAGAAGTATGATTGACCATGGTAAGAAATTTGCATTGATTTGATAATTTGAATAACATTGTCACTGGACTTCTTATTGTGCATGTTTATCCATTTATTTTGCTCTAATTATTCATTTTGTAGGCACTTCCGATTTTTGACATGTTGTAAGTGCCCTTTGTACAATTAAACTCTTTTTTTAGGATGTTCACAATCTTTCTTTTGTATGTCTCTCTCTTTCTCTGTATGAACCAGGACTTCTGATGCAGATGCTTATTTTTTTTTTTTTTTTTGATGGGACTGATGCAGATGCTTATATTGAGTACCTTTTCAATGAGAAAAATAAATGCAACGATTCCATAACAGTAGAATAATTAAGGTTTGATTAGACTCATGGCCATAACAAAAGAAAACGATATTTTTGAAATTAAATGTTCTAGAGAAGGGTATTTTAGATATATGAAAAAAAAAACACCTAAGGCTGCGTTTGGATAGCCGGAATAGTCCGGACTTTGCAAGAAAATGAACTTTCAGGCAAGATGTGTGCGTTTGGATAACCGAAAAGTGTGGGTCCCATAGAAAACGAAATCAGTCAAACCAGTTTCAACGGCTTTTTTGCTTGGTTTCATTTTCCGACCAAAATGGTCGGATTTTGCCAGAAAACAAAATTCTTACCTATTTGCCCTCCTTTTTTTTAAAACCCTCTTTCTTTGGTGTTTTATATTTAAGTAAAAAATAAAAAAAAATAAGGATTGGGGTGTTGTGTGTTCTTCATTTAAAATAAATAAATAAAAGTAAAAAAAGGGGGTGAAGTTTTGCATGTACTTTATTAAAAAAAATTAAGTAAAATAAATAGGGGTTGGGTTGGGTTGTTGCTTGTTTCCTATTAAAAAAATTTTAAATAAAAAATTACGGGATTAGGTTGCGTGTCCCTTATAAAAAAAAGAGGATATATATATATATGGGATTACTAATATATTATATATATTAAAAAGGTTAAGTTTATTCATAAAAAGAGTTAGTGTTTACTATATTATTGTTTTCAATCTTATATGGACAAAATTAAAGGGTAAAATAGGAAAATGTAAAACTTTTCCTATTAATTTGGATTAACCAAACAACACAATAGGATTTTCCACCAGTTTTCATAAATTTTCCGGATGCATCCAAACACATTTCAGGAAAGTTAACTTTCAATTTCTGGAATATCACTTTCTGGCATATCACTTTCCTAATTGACTTTCCAACTTAATCCAGATATCCAAACATAGCCTAAGAGATTTGGATGATTAGAAAGCATCTCTCTCATATAGCTTTTTTTTGTTGCAATTTTGGTAAGTGCAGTGTTTGTTTAAAAAAAATTCACCTTTTATATCTATTGATTTTATATTCATTTATTTATTTTAAAAAAACTTTCCACGTGCAAAGCACGTGCACGTTTCCTAGTCTATACCTAATATAAAAGGGACAGTGTCCTGCTTTTTTACCAAGCTGCTTGACCTGCTTGCTTCACCTGCTTGCCTACTTCAGCTACTTAACCGCGCTGTTTGCGCGCTGTTTGCATTCCAGATGTTTCCCCTACTTCACCGCTTCGCTGTTTCACGAGCGTCTCCTCTTCTACCGCCACCTGCATCTCCTCTTCTTTGTCCTACCAGCATACCGGCATGAGTGCTGTACCTTCTACCGCCTCAACAGAGTTGTTCGCCGGTTCATTTACCCTCTTCGACTTCCCGCAACTACGGGCTCAACAGAGTTATAGCGCGGACCTTGGTGAGATGAAAGAAGAGCCCAGCAACACGCAGGTAATTTGTCTTTCGCATTTACTGTCAATGGAGTTGGCTGGTTCGTGAAGAACTTGTGCAACTTATCAAGTCAGCCGCTTGTCTCTCTCTCACTTCGTCTCTTTTTCTCTGTATCGTTGTAACTTTAAAATAAAAAAAATTAGAGAGAACAAGATAGGAAAAAAGCATCTGATCGGTTCAGTTTTCTTCTAGGGTTTGTTTATACTGTCCTTCATGTCTTTCTCTGTCTCTCCCTTCTTGCTTTTAGTTCATACTATCTTTTTGAGTTAATTGAAGCCGGTGCTTCGGTTTGTTAAGGAATATATTAAATATACAAAGTTCACCCCAGCTATAAGTTTGAGCTTTTAGTAGGAACGGTGTTTTACATGGTATCAGAGCCTTAGGCTTGTAGAACACCGTTCCTACTAAAAGCTCAAGTTTATAGTTGGGGGTGAACTTTGTATATTTAATATATTCCTTAACACGGTTTGTTGTTGTTCACACTGTAAACAAGGGTGGGATTTTCTTTTTCAGCTGGAATCATGCTATTCTTTTATGAATTGATGTTTCGTAGCTATACACGGTGCTTTGTCAATCTCAATCTGAGTTATTGAACTCTATTTTACATGTATTTATATTCTTTATTACCCTTTCATTTCATCGATTGTTTCTATAGTACCGAGGCATAGATCTTTTTCTTTCTGAAGCTTCTATAGTTAGATTTGGTTTATTTTTTGGTTTGCTTTTTTGTTGACTTTCTTTGATTGCTTTAGTTGTGATTGTTTAGGTTTCAGCAAATGGAAATTACCTATTGTGCTTGAAATTGAAAAAAAAAAGAAGAAAAAAACAGAATTTCAATTCGAGTCACAGAGAGAGAGAGAGAGAGAGAGAGAATTCAGGCAGAGAACAGCAGGTAACCACAAATTTACACCGAATTCAATAGACACAGCACCTGAAATCAGAAGAATTTCGGTATTTCCATCGTCAACCAGACATTTGGAAAAGTTTAATTCGAGGAAATATTTGGAGTAGCAAATTAAAGGAAAACAGCAACAAAGAGAAAAGGCGAAGTAGAAAGAAACCCTAATTGTGGACAAGAAGTCAAGGATTGAAGCTATTGAAAAGGAAAATTACCTCATATTTAGCGTCACTGACGATGTTTTGTTGGATTATACTTTGATATGGTACAGAATTACACTTTGTTAGGTATAACAAAAAATCTTTAAAATTGTGAAATATTGATAATTTTAATTATATAAACTTGTTCCAGAACCCATTTTGTGGGAATCAAGCAAGTATGACTTGCACCATATCCAGGTAAAATGGACTGGCTAAACATGATTTTTTTGTGTGAGCATGTATACAAATGGCTTGATAACTCCTAAAACTTATTGTTTTATAAGTAGAATACCCTGTACATCAACTGGGAACGAGAGTGAGAACAATTGTCTTGGAATGAGAATTTTGCTCCATGTGGAACCTTTGGAAATTCAGGTTTGACCATGAGATGTGTCTTAAGGATTTTTCTAGATTATAAAAGTGTTACTGCAAATTGTCAATAACATCCACTGTACCAGTGATTTGGACAATCGAGGAATATTATAGATTGCAATACAAAAAATGTATTTTGTTGATATGAGGGTTGAAATAGAATGGTCCCTGTGAGACCTTTTGTTTATATATAGATATACAAATACAGTTCAAGAATGGATGATCCTTTTTCTCGTCCTGATTTGACTTCTATGCAGTTGTCTTTTTCTTGGAAGGAATTTGGTGCCTGTTTTAGATTTTAGTTTATCTTTCACTTGGTTGTTTTCAGTCATTGTTTGATTAAAAGGGTAGGCAATGAAAATACTTCCTTATTCTTGGTATTTTAGTTTATCTTTCATTTGACTGGTTTTCTTTTAACCCTCTGTTCTTTCCAGCAAATAAAAGGTTAGTCTATGAAGAAGTTAAGAAGGCTGTTGAGAGAGACAGGTCTATGGTCAAAGTTTCTGAATTGTCTCGGCATGGCCTCATGGAGATAACCAGAAAGAGGGTATACAGTTTTCTTTTGAACAAAGGTTTCCCTTGCACATGCAAATGTGTGCTTTATTTTTTGAAGACATTTACGAAATGATTCATAAGAACATGTTTCTTCCTTTAGTATATACATAATACATTTTTGTATTTATTTTGATCCAATAATTGGTGATTCATTATTTAACAGGTTCGACCAAGTGTTACATTTATGATAAGCAAACCATGCACTTGCTGTCATACTACAAGGCGAGTTGAAGCTTTAGAGACCTCATTTTCAAAAATAGAACATGAAATTTGTCGATGGCTTGTGAGTAGTCTGTTATAATTTCAGCAAAATCTTTTCTTCCAGTGTGTATATTATTCTAAGAGATGAATGCCATAAAATAGTGAAAAGGCAGAGCTAATAATGTTGCTACGAATTAAACAAGGAATTTCCTTTTGTGACTTCAGCTCTGAATATGTTTGAAGGCATTCACTTATAAAAAAAGAATATGTTTTAATGAATTCTTTCTCAAAAATTATGTAAATTGCATTACTAATATTTTAGAGACTGTCTATGGAGTTATGGGGATTTTGTATCCCTGGTGTTCTCCTCTAATTCTTTGCTGTTTTCATAGGTTTGAGTAGGTCATTTTGTTGGCTCACTTGAATGCCCTTTCCTTTATGCTTCTAATAATTTTGTCATCTTTTTTCTTTTTTTCCTATTCTGTTTTTCTAGGTTTGAAGTAATTATTTTGTTGGTTCATTTGTGTGCTTATTTCTTTGTACCTGTAATAATTCTGGTGCTAAATATGCATCTCCATGTCTGTATTAGGCTATGTCCGACCTGAGAGCTGACCCTGAGAACCCAAAGTCCTGGCCAAGATTTGTACTCAGGGTGGATCGTTACATGTGCAACTACCTAACTTCAGGAAAGAGAACAAGACTTGCCATATTGAGTAGCTCCTTGAAGGCTTGGATTCTTTTGAAGGTATGGCAATAAGTGAATGCTTTATATCTTCATTTTGCATGTTCTTCTAAGAAACAAAGTATCCTTTAGCATTGGAAGTTTGCAAGAATAAACTGCAGTGTGTAAGCTTATGAAACACTTGTGAACTGAACTAAGTTAGGTATAAATCCTAAGAGATTTTGGGTAAATGAAACTTTTGAATTTTGGCTTCAAACAATGAGCAAGACAGAGATAAATATCGACAGAGCAATTTGTGTTTGTTGATTTTTCTATTTGGAGTTTACTGGATAGGGGGAGAGTACTGGTCTGATATTTGGTTAGCAGATTGATATTTGTGTATGTATGATATTTCAATATCCGCAAGCTGAAATCTGAATTAAGCATGCAAGCTGAAATATGTCCACAATGGCAAGGAACCGCATGAGTATTATGCAGTGAAATTTGGGGATTGGATCAGGATGTTTTATTGTTATTCACGACTTCATTTTTGTTTAATTCTCAAGCTTAATCCAAATCATTAATAATAAAACTGATCACTGATGTAATTTGGCTATATGTCTCTTTGATGGCATTGATTTGCCCGTCAAACTATGTTTTTTGTCTTAAATGATGGGGCACTTTGTATATTTCTCTTGTCATTTATCTTTACATCAATTTGCTTGTTGAATGCTCAAAACCTTAATCATTAGACAAGAAGTTATAAAAAAGGCTGACAAGAACTCTTATTTTGTCTGCAGATTAAGCCTTTCTTTCTTTCTCATCATAAATACTTCTAAAGTCTTCTCATATTTTCTTTTAGTCTAAAACTTACATTTTCTTGATCAAGTTTTTCCTTTACTTTCATAGATCATATGGTTGATCTAAATGTTGAGGCTACATGTTTTATTTTCCTGCCTTTATTTCCACCCTTTTCTTCTCCATGTATGTTTTCTCTTCATGTTTGTTTGTCTTAACTTTTTGTTTACATTTACCCCCCCCCCCCCCCTTTTTAATTCTGTAGCATATATAACTACCACACATCAAAATACTGACCAAAAATAGAATTCAAAATATAAATTCCCATTTTTTGAACAACTTGTCTGACTTTTTGAGTTTTCTGAAGTAAAATATAAGGAAAGATGAATTATTGATTCAAAATAAGAATGCACGTGAGAATTTAAAGCTGATTCTGCTTGTATGCTGTTGCGTGTTTTGTTTGACACCTTTTCATACTGTTAAGTTCCATATTTCAAGAAATATAAACTCCGGGGAACTTTTGATACTATTTAGTTGGCTTCGTGCTTGATTTCTGTGGTATTCTGGTTTAAACTTGATGCATGTTACAGCATGTGGAGGTTCCAGTCCCTACCCCTAAGAATGACGAGGTCTTGCTGAAACTGGAAGCAGCAACTATTAATCCTTTTGATTGGAAAATTCAGACAGCGGTGGCGCGACCACTTTTGCCACACAAGTTCCCCTTCATACCAGGTGATACAGATTACTTTTGTAGAATATAGATATTAAGTAAATTATACAGAAGAAATAAAAAAGGAAAAGGGAAAAAGAAAAGGTTAGATGGAGTCAGTCATAATAGAGTTGGATGCTCATAATTTGATAGAAAATTATGGTTTTTAACATATTGCGATGGAGAAATAGGATCTGTTAACAACCATTTCCTGTTGGTTTTCTAACTTCTAGGGAGATTTAACACTTCATCAGTACTTCTTTATAGTCTAATACTATAATTTTGATGAATGAGAACACTATTCTAAATAAATTAAACACTATTAATTTATACATATGTATACAATTAGATTTTTTACATTTCTATCTAATTGCATATGTATAAATTACTTATAAAGAATTTTTTGGCATATTTATTTTTAGTTTAGAATAAATTGGTTTCATTTATAGTAGTCCTTTAATATTTGTATCTAATTATACACATATAAATATTTATATATAATTAATAAATAGCAATGAAATTTATTGGGCTTTCTTTTAATGCATTTAGTATGTTTGGGTTAATCTAAAGGTAAATTTGATGCCAACCTAATTTTTAACTTACCTATAATCTCTATAAATAAAAATAATCTTTATTTAGCAAAAAGAATTAATGTTTGAGTCAATCTAAACCCATTCTTTTTTATATCTTGCCTTGCTGTTCCTATATTTATATTTTTCATGGGATCCCTTTGCAGATATTTGATTTGTTTGATATCAAGCGTAATAGGGCTATTGAGTTTGGAGAATTTGTTCGATCCTTGAGTATTTTTCATCCAAAAACTCCTTATGCTGAAAAACTTGCATGTAAGAATAATTTCCTCTACAAATTCTATGGATCTGTTATTTTTTCTTTCTTCTTATTGTGTAATATTAAGTTGTGTACATGTGTTAGGAAATTGCCAAAAATTTTGTTTCAGTTTCAACATTTATTGTTTAAATGTTCAGCTGCTAATTTGGTGGAAAATCTTGTGGCAGTTGTTTTTAAACCTTATGATCTGAGGAACACCGGCTACATTGAGCGTGGAAAGGTGAATATTGCAGTGTCTTTTTTTCCCTAGACACCCAATATTTGACATTGCACAAAACAACCTCCAAAATCATTGTTATTAATCATTTTTACTTATGTTGGTTGTTTTTGATTTCCATGCAATGATGTTTGAGTATCACCAAGCTATATTACTTTCAAATGTGCATTTTTCTAATTCTTCCACCTGTTATTTATGCCATTATCTTTCAAATGTGCATTTTTCTTTCCAATTTTTCTAATTCTTCCACCTGTTATTTTTCTAATTCTTCCACCTGTTTCTGATTTCAAATGTGCATTTTTCTATGCCATTATCTTTTAATGATTGCGCTCTTGCCAGCTTTTGGTCCACGATTCTAGGTTTTAATGTTTCTCTTTGAACAGGCCGTTGATGAGGCTCATGCAAATGGAGAAGGAAGGATTGATCAAGAGGAGTGGAAAAAATTCATGGATAGGAATCCATCTTTGATTGAAAACATGACTGTTCCCTACTTAACATGAGTGATTTGATATTTTTCATATCTAAAGAAGTTTGTTGACTTTTATTCATTTTTATTATTTGATATTTAATTTATACCTGGGTGCAGGGTTTCTGATTTTTTATTGTAGTTCATGCGGGGATGTCGATTTTTTTAATTTTTTGATTGTTATTTGTTTATGTATCTCCTTCCTAATAATAGCCTTATTACTAACTTGTTACCTAAGATTCTTTTACTTGCAACGTAAGCCACTACTAACATGCATAACTTTGGTGTTAGTTGAACAGTAATTGAAACCATCACCGTCTTGCTCTGGGTGTGTAGCTCATCTACTGAACATATCTTATCTTGCTCAATTTCCTTGTGTTTGCCCTCTATTCAACTACTTTATTTGGAAGTCCTCGATCCTACAGAAAGGCTTCTAGAATCTTAAGTTGTATACAACACAGGGCTTCTCATCAGGACCGTGGAGCTAAAATCTAAATGAGAGCAAATTACATATATGTTTCCAGACGAGAAAGATAAGAAGCAGAGGGGATCAGTGGTTAGCACCCAGCATATGGAGAATTGTATTGTTAAGGTTTTGAATGTCTTACTTATCTGTTGGCCATTGTAATATATTTTTTGTTTTCAAGAGTTTATATGGTTTTCACTGATTGCTTTCTGTTGACATACAGGAAAAGTCAATCCAAAGTGATGTACTTAAAGCTCAGACTATTAGAGATGACCCCTGTAAGCTCGAGAAAATGACTTTATAGGAGCTTAGAGCAACAATGAGGTGAATTGAATATAATTTTCTATTGAATATAGGAGCTCGAGAATAGGTTTGAAGTGTAGTCATTAGAAGATATAGTTATTTAGTTTACCTTTAATTGCAATATATCTCGGTTCCATTATTTTTTAGGCCAAGTCAAGACTTATACATTGGAGAGCTAGGAATGGGAAAGATTCGTAAATAAAAAGACCATAATAGTCATAACAGCCTCAAATTCTTTCAAAATTAATTCTGTTGCAAACCTATTCCCTAGCACCTTTTGAATGTCAATGTTCGTTCATCTATTTATCAAATCTAAATGCAAAACTTCAAAAAAGGAAAAAAGAGAATTTCTTTGAAAGGTCAAGGAGGGTTATTGATTCATAATTATTTCTAAAAATTTCTTTGAAAGGTCCATCGTGCTTCACCTCCTTCAACAGTGTCTTCACTACCAAGGTGTCGGCCTCCCACCATGCTTCTGCCTACCTTCTACCAATTCCCTACCCTATCTTCTAGCGACACATCTCTCTGAGAT
The DNA here is from genome assembly GCA_947561395.2 of Buxus sempervirens. Lineage (NCBI taxonomy): Eukaryota > Viridiplantae > Streptophyta > Magnoliopsida > Buxales > Buxaceae > Buxus > Buxus sempervirens. The sequence goes on from OX387192.1 coordinate 25,136,673, forward strand.
ACCATCACCTGTGTCTTCTAATGCTATGTGCGGATCACCTTATTCACCCCTCTTGTTTGTGCTACCGGCATGAGTGCCCTATTTTCTACCACTGTATCAAAAAATTTTACAAATGAAAAGAAGAGCAATTCAAAACACAAGTAATTTCTCAATAGAGTTGTTTGCCCTTTCATTTACCCTCTTCTGCTAGCTACATTGTGAAGGACTTGTGCAACTTATCAGGTCAAACATTCCTATCTCTCGCTTCATCTCTTTTTCTCTCTCTCCCTTCGTGCTTTGAGTTAATACTGTCTCTTTCAGTTCATGGAAGCCAGTGCTTCAGTTTGCTTCTGTTCGCTCCTTAAACACGGTTGGGATTTTGTTGTTGAGCAGGAATCATGTTATTCTTTTATGAATTAATGTTTCCTGCCTATATATGGTGCTTTGTCAATTTGAATTTCAGTTATTGAACTCAATTTTACATTGTTTTTTGTAATATTTATTGCCCTTTCATTTGGTTGATTAATTCTATAATATAGGGGCCTAGATCTTTTCCTTTCTGAAGCTTCTATAGTTAGATTTGGTGTATTTTTCGATTAGTTTTTTCAGTAAATTTCTTTGGGTGGTTTAGTTGTGATTGTTTAGGTTTCTGAAAATGGAAAGTTATGACAAACAAAAACAGGGTGCTAGGATTAGGAGATATGGAAGTAACGGTAAAGATAGAAGAGCAAGAAGTTACATGGAAAATGCAAAAGAAAAACGAAAATGAGGTTATCTTATCTATTGTATTAGAAAATTTTCTTCTGCACTCTCCTTCATTAGTAACACTCATAAATTGAGAAAACAAACTTCTTGTAATGTAACTTCTGCAACTTTAGAGTGTGTGTATAATCAGTCTGTATAGTGCAAAAGATGTTTGACCAGGAAACTATTTTGTTATAAATCAGATTCTTAGTTTGCATGGGCTCAGTATCAATGCATCTTTCTTAGAAAAGTTTCTTCTACAGTCTCCTTCATTAGTAACTACAGAGTGTTTTTTCAATTGCTACATCAACCTGAAAAAATTATCCCTTATAAGAAAGAAAGAGACAAAATGAACTTAAAACTTATGTTCAAATCTCTTGTGGAAAAATGCTAAACCCCTTTTCACCTTCATTGTCCTCTACCTTAGGCTCTCGGCACAACCTGTTTGAAGTCTGGTGCACTTAAAAGCTGAAATACTGGGTACTAAACCATATCATATATATAAAAAAGCAGTTGGTATTACTTAAATATCTTATAGGCAAAATGTTGAATCCCTGTTTTGCAACTTTATTGGCCTCTAGGCTGGTTTCTCACTAATTCCTGGTTGAATAGTGCAAGTGAAAGTGACAGAAGTTATTAAGATACTACTACAATAAATTGCTACAACTAACATCATCTATATTCTACATCCAAATTAACTATATTCATCAGTAAATACTGAGTTATATCAACTTAATTTATAGCAGTGTTGTGTGGACTCTATTTGAGTCAGAGGCATTTTAATGTCAGGAACTGTGTGTACTTCAACACTTCAAATTGACAACACCAAGAGGAAAAGGTGGCCCATGTAACTTTGGTGGCAAGTATAGCATATTGGAATTATTTACATGAATAGACTTTAGTTTCTAAACTAATTTTGATACTTGGGGTGGGCTCTAAGGCAAAGCTAAAAAAAAAAAAACCAAAAAATAGAGATGAATCTAATTCAATTAAATATATACGAAGCCAAAATAAACCAAATTCAACTAAAATAAACCAAAAAATAGAGATGAATCTAAAACATAGGTGGGAATAAAAATTAAATCAATACGTTAAAAAAAGGGGAAATATTAACTTTTACTAACAGAAACTTGTTGTTTGGATCAGTTATTCTCTGTGTGTGAACATAAAAGGGCCACTTTTAAACCACTGCACAAATTATTGACCACAAGCTATAAGAAACCACCACAAGCCATAGGATGGACATCTATAGAGAACCGGATCATTAACATCTACTAGGAAGCATAGTAACAGTTGGACGTAGATATACATTTGATATTTAAAAGCAAATTAAGTCCTATAAAATTGAGTTCAGAATTTACTTAAATGTGTTAAAATTGAAATAGTTATAAGGTTTTTAATCATATATCTATAACCTTGCCTAAGAAGACATATCTAAGTATAAAATCCAACAAGATTAAGTTCATTGATTTTCAACTTTTAAGACAGAAAATAGAGACAAGACGAAATGAAATGAACTTGCTACTTATTAAAAAAAAAAGAAGGGAGAGAAATGAAATGAACTTGGTAATACATATCTTTAACTGAAAGATAAAAGGTCTATGATTGTTATTGCTACTTGTTGCAGTCATGTCATATAAGGCAAGGTAACCACTTTGTCATCTCTTAAATTATCTTCAAATGCCTATGACAGCCTTTTTAGGTGAAGATATATGGCTTTGGGATAGGGGTAGACCATATATAATAATTGTCCTCCTTTTTCCATATTAATTTTGAAAGAAAAAGTTGAACGTAGCTAAAAGTATGATCAATGCGAATCTCTATAAGAAGGAAATATGATCTTGAGCATTAGATGTCATTCTCTATCTTTTTGGTTGGTTCTTAGTTGCACAATGCCTGAAGAAAGCTTACTAATAGTACTTGGGTAGAGTAATTGAACACTAATTAACATCTCACACAAATGAATTTAAAAGGTTGAGAAGGGAAGAATAGTTTAGAAGCAGATTAAAAGGGAAGATGCCATTGCATTAATTCACATCCGTTTTTGTTGCAGCTGGAATGCTATAAGATTTTGTCTGCTATAGACACATCTCCCTGCTACTGAAATTTAGGTGCCATCATCTTCTTTCTTTTTCAAATCTCTGTGACTACACAGTAATACAAGTAGTTTAGTTTTCACTTTGCAGCAGCCATTAAGTTCCTTTGTTATTTTTATTACAAGTTTTCAATTCTTAGAAATTCTAACTTTTTTCATTACAGGTGCCACACAAAAGTAACTTTACTGTTGCCACACCAAATGATACGTACTCCAAAATGTATAGCTTATATGTTGTTAAATTCTTCTCAACCTTGAAGTTCAAAATGTTTAGCTTATTGTGAAAAGTTAATCTCTTCTTTGTAGCTTTTTTCCTTCCAATTCTAAAAAGTGTAATATATTGCCTCTGTTTTTCAGCGGTCCTGAAACATTTCTTTCGTTTGACCAATTGAATCTGATAACTTTAGTGGATCTTCTCTTCAGATTCATTTGGGAAGCATAAACATCGGTTCTTTTTGCTGCTGCCCATGTCGTAAGGCGTTTGAAAATTTTGCTATTCCCAATAATTCAATATATACCCACCCCTTATGTCTAAGATACTTACTCCAATATTTTGTAAATGTATGGCAATGCAAATAATTTGGTTCCAAATGCAGAATTCACGAAAGGAAATTTGACCTGACGGCAAATAATAATATGCCCAGGGATTCAAGAGAATGAGATGTTCCTTTGCCTCCTTAAACTACTAACTTTTTTTAACTACGTATTAAAATTTAAATCATGTGCCTATCCCCTGCGAAGCAGGGGCATCGCGCTAGTACTAATAAATACATGAGAGAGACAAATCAATAATACAAACGATTTAAGATATAAAACTTCTTTAATAATCATGTACTAATAAATACATGAGAGAGACAAATCAATATATTACCAAAAAAAAAAGACAAATAAAAAATGCAAACGATTCAAGAAATCAAACTAAAAAAAGTTAAAAATTAAATTATGAAAAAAGAACCCAAAATAAACAAGTCGAATTAAAAATAAACAAAATAAGAATAGGCACACAGCTAAATAGAATTTTTGCTAAGTTCATCCATGAATGCTTGAAGATTCCTGTCCGCAGAACCACCCTCTTTCGCAGCTTCTTTCGCAAAATTCTTCCATTTATGGGCATTCCTTATCATCTCTTCTCGTTTCTCTCCTTCCATCACCATCTCCAAACACCTCCTGATCTCAACACCCTCAACAATCCCTTCTTTCTCATTCACTTTAGCTCTCACCCCAGTCCTCCACACATCCTCTATCAGCTTCGCATTCGTCATTTGATCTCCCCACTGTGGAAGCGCCACCACCGGCACTCCGGTAACCAAGCTTTCCAACGTTGAATTCCACCCACTGTGTGTCAAGAAACACCCCACAGAGGGGTGTGACAGAACCTCCAGTTGTGAACACCAAGGCACCATCTTCCCTTCCCGTCTCAGCTCTTCTATGCAATCCAGTATATCTTCTAATTTCTCTTCTGTTCCATCCTGACGAATGACCCACAAAAAGGGACGACGAATCTCCAACAACTCGCGTGCTATTGCTTCCATTTGTGGTTTCTTCAAAACGGCAAAACTTCCGAACGATACATAAACCACCGATGCTTTCGGCTTTCCATTCAACCATTCCATGTAATCGTTTGAACCATGAAACATATCCCCTCCAAAACCAGTGTCAGATGGATCTTTCTCGTCCAAAAAGGCCGACGGAATTAATGGTCCGATTCCGAACATAGTAAGATCATCGATCGCCCTAAGTGCATCAGCTTCCAAGGCATCGAAGGTATTTAAAAGAATTCTCGGCTTTGGTACCCCTCTTAACGTCTCCATCAGATCTTCTAACCAGGATAAGGCATGAGGTTGATTGTTTGAAGGGGAAACATATGATGGAGTGTCATTGTTTGTGAGGAGCGGCAATCCTGGTAATTGTATAGGATAACAGGTGTTGTAATCTTTGTTATCGCCTCCATTAATGGCGTCCTTATAACCGTTGAAGTAGAAGTAGTAAACGTCAAACACAGTGGCTGGCTGGGTCCAGAAAAAGACTGAAGCGACACCCAGATCACCTGCAACATCGTAGACCCACCGGGATGGGGTTGTGTAGACGATGCAGGTCACCGGACGGCCTTCGTCGTGAAGTGCTCGAACCGTATCAACGAGGGCCTGTGAACCGCGACGTTGGAGTTCGGACGCGAAGTGGTTGTAATCGTCACCTTTGTGGGGTTTGAACCCGTCGTCATAACCATCGGAGAAAGGGACGAAGGTCACGCAATCAGGGAGAATAGATTTGGTCATGCGACGATGGACGGAGAGGTTGATGAGATAGGTGACGGATGCTCCGATGTGAGTAACTCGTTTGGCGAACTGGAGGGATGGGTTGATGTGGCCTTGACCTGGAGCGGTTAGGAGGAGGAAGTGGTGGTGGTGGTGGTGAGAGTGGTGCGCCATGGTGGCAGAGCTTTGTATTGGAGTTGAAATAAATTTGGGAACAGAGTGTCTTTCTTGGTCAGAGAGCAATCTGGTTTTTTTTTTTTTTTGGTAAGGCAGAGAGCAATCTGGTTGCTTTGTAGTTCAGTCATGGAGTCTTTAATTAAATAAGGAATTCGATTTAGATTTTTAGACCAGTCTGGGTTGACTAGCCGGCGTGTCTGACCTACCCAAATTAAAAATCACATGAATGAAATGGTTCAAACACAGAACAGTGCTATATATCGACATTGTGTTTGCAACTTCTAAGATCTTTGACTGAAATTTCGTTTCAGTCCCTTTTCTAAAACATAATCCAATTTGTATACGACATTCAGACGGTTATAAGTGAAGCTTCGTGTGTTTGTCTGTGTGTGGTTAAGGTGAAATATTTTATTACTTCTAACTATACACTTAGTACGTCTATAATCTTGAACCATAATTTAATATTTAAGCTTCAAAGGAGAACAACATTTGCGTGGACCAAGACAAAATCAAAATTTTCAAAAACTCCGGTTACTCAATGAAATAAATAAATTAACAGAATGTAATTCAAATTTTAAAACAATATTGGAATCTGATTGGAGAAGTACGAAACTTCGGTGATTTCGTATCAATTATTTTTGGATTGCGTGTTCAAAGATGCTAGGCATGAATTTTCACTCAAACATCTCAAGAATTGGAGACACAATGTCGAAATTCCAGACACAAGCAAGAAGGTGATCGAGTACTGTAATGGATTTGAGCAAACATCACCACTGACGTAAATCCAAAATCATCCATTTTAAGTAGAGCTGTAAGTTTGGCCCGGACCGCCCGAAGCCCGCCCAACCCAGCCCGAATAACAGCCCGATTTAAGAAATAAGTTTGGGTTTGGGTTTGGGCAGGGCTCAATCTTGAGCCCGAAGTTGAGTTCGGGTTGGGCTTGGGCTCACAAGGTACAACCCGAAAAAACCTGAATAACCCGAAGTATATATACCACTAAAACCCCCTCCTGCAAACCTCCATACGATTGTCTCCTACAAACCTAAAAGTTTCTTGTCTTCTCCCATATCTCTACCACTGAAGTTGGAATTGCTCGCCCCTCTCAGTGACTTACTGTCCCTCTCTTCTATTATCAATACCTCACATCTCAAAGACAACCTAGCTAGACAAACCCCCAACAAAGGAGCTCGATTGGCAAGAGCTAGCAATACAGTTGCCGTCGGCGTCACTGTCAATATAGTGGGGTACAGTTCCAGCAGCAAGGGATTTGCGATTGCTCACAAGGGATTTGCGATTGCTATTTTTGTCAAATCGGGCATCTCATCTTTCCCCATTTGCTCACTGCTTTCAGGTACTGTTTAATTCCTCTCTTTTCTAGTACTCGATTTGGATAAGATCCATTAATGTGTGCTTGGGAGGGTTTGTTTCTTTTCCTCGGCTATGCACTATATAATCTAAAATTATTTACCTCTTTGACTACAAAGTTAATTCAGATATTTCAATCCCCAATCTTTTACTGCTAGATGCAAAATTTCATTAAAATTTGATTTCCGTTAAGGTAGCAAAACAGAAAATCTTGTTACTTTAGTAGTATTTTATTTTATATTATTTTTAACATCAACATATATCGCCTAAAATCTTGATTTATTGTTCTTGTTTGGTCATATGCAAATGAGTTATGTGTTTCTTACATAATTTCGTGGTTCTAATATTTGAAATGTAGATTCTAACTCAGCAAAAAAAAAAAAAAAAAGCGTAGATTCTAAAGTAATTGGAAGAGATAGGAAACATGAATATTAAGTTTATTTAAAATTACAAAAGTTGATTGATTTTGTAAAATGTATTATTTTTAGATTAAGGTTTGAATAATTAAACAATGTGAAAATGCAATGAAACTAATTCTGGAATTTCAAATGGGGTAGGTCCTGTATGCAACATTGCAATTTTTGTGAAACAGTGATTGAGTGGGAAATGTAGGGATGCCTTGCTAATCAAGTCATCATTTTCTATCTATTGTTTCTTTGAGAGTAGAGGATGCCTTGTTAGGATTAATTCTGCTACTGTATTTGTTGTATTGCTGTTAATTCCATGCGTTATGATGGATGGATGCATCAGATTGGAAGACATGTGAAACTCATAAATATCTTAGTGAATATTTTGTTCTAAGGCTCTTTACACACATCAAAAGTTTGGTGGACTTATAGAGATCATTTTTTAACCTAATACACAAACAAGTCAATGTATGCCAATAAACTTTATTATATATATCGAAATATTGTAGTCTTATATATGTGAATGTATCATTGTATCAAGTAGAAAAAAAAGTTTGGGCTGGCCCGAACCCAACCCGAACTCAAGAAATAATTTTAGGGTTGGGTTTGGGCTCAAAGAGTTTGGGTTAGGGTGGGCCGAGGAGAGTTTGGGTTCACCAATTTTAATTAGGGTTGAGCCCGAACTCATTGAAACCCAGCCCAGCCCGCCCTACTTACAGCTCTAATTTTAAGGCCTTCAATAGCTTCCTTATTTAAACCCTGCATCCCTCGACTATGAACTACGAAGCCACCAGATTGCTCCCTCTGCTCAACCCCTCCACTATTCCATAAAACTACGTTTCTGTTGCAGCCACCATGGCCGGCCACCACCACTTCCTCCTCCTATCCGTCCCCGTTCAAAGCCACATCAACCCAACTCTCCAGTTCGCCAAACGCCTCACTCGTATCGGCGCATCGGTGACCTATCTCATTAGCGTCTCCGTCCATCGTCGCATGACCAAAACAATTCTCCCAGATAGCGTCGCCTTCATTCCTTTCTCCGATGGTTACGACAACGGTTTTAAACCCCACAAGAGTGACGAATTACAACAGTTTGCATTAGAACTCAAACGTCGCGGTTCACAGGCCCTCACTGATGCGGTTCGAGCCCTGCACGGCGAAGGCCGTCCGGTGACCTGCATAGTCTACACCAACCCCGTTCGTTGGATCCACGATGTAGCAGTTGATTTGGGTGTCCCTTCGGCTCTTCTCTGGACCCAACCAGCCACTGTGTTCGACATTTGCTACTACTACTACAATGGTTATAAAGATGCCATTGCAGGCGATAACCAAGATGACAACCCTTGTTATTCTATACAGTTACCAGGACTGCCGCTCCTCACAAGCCGAGACACCCCCTCCTTGTTACCCCCTTTAAATGCTTATCCAGTTCTCTTAACCATGTTCCAAGAAATGTTGGAGGCATTCAGAGGGGTAACAAAGCCGAGAATTCTTGTGAACTCCTTTGATGCCTTAGAAGCTGATGCACTTAGAGCGGTTGATGATGTTAACATGTATGGAATCGGACCTTTAGTTCCGTCGGCCTTTTTGGACGGGAAAGATCCATCTGACACCTGTTTTGGAGGTGATATATTTAACGGTGCCTCATACGATTACGTCGAATGGTTGAACACGAAAGCTGAGGCATCGGTGGTTTATGTGTCGTTCGGAAGCATCGCTGTTTTGCAGAAATCGCAAATGGAGGCAATAGCACGCGGTTTGTTGGAGATCCGTCGTCCATTCTTGTGGGTCATTCGCCAGGATGGAACAGAGGAGAAAGAAGAATATAAACTGGACTGCATGGAAGAGCTGAGACAGGAAGGGAAGATAGTGCCTTGGTGTTCACAGGTGGAGGTCTTGTCACACCCTTCTGTGGGGTGTTTCTTGACGCACTGTGGGTGGAATTCAACGTTTGAAAGCTTGGTTACCGGAGTGCCGCTGGTGGCGTTTCCACAGTGGGGAGATCAAATGACGAACGCGAAGCTGATTGAAGATGTGTGGAGGACTGGGGTGAGAGTGAAAATGAATGAGAAAGAAGCGTTCGTTGAGAGTGGTGAGATCAGGAGGTGTTTGGAGATTGTGATGGAAGGAGAGACACATGAAGAGATGAAAAGGAATGCCAATAAATGGAAAGATTTGGCTAGGGAGGCTGTGAAAGAGGGTGGTTCTTCGGACAGGAATCTTCAAGCTTTCATGGATGAAGTTAGCAAGAATTAGGAAAATTCTATGGGTTTTTTTTGTTTTGCTTTGTTTATTTTTAATGGACTAGTCTATTTTGATTCTTCTTTCAATTTTGTAGTTTTTTGATTTCAAGTTTGCTATATGGAAGAAATGATGATACTGAGGCGATTGCAGTCAATGAAGCTTTTGTTGATACGAAGCATGTGGTGAGAAAATTTGATATTTGATGCTTCTAATTAGGCAGTCACAATCATGTTTGTGACCAAAACTTCTTAATGAAAGCAACTCTATTGGTCCTCATGCACCTCATCTGGTAACTGTTGCGTGTCACTCTTTACATCTATATCTAGATTCATGTGGTAGAAAGTTCCCGCTGGCTTCCTTGGATTGCAACTTCAAAGTATATCAACACTAAACTAAAATTCTTAAATACACCATTTTAGGTGCTAAAATAAAATCATGTGAAGGTAATTCAGAAGTTAAGCGTTCTTGAGCAACAGTACGCGGACCAAGGATGGATGTGTTAGGAAAAATATATGCATTTATATAAATAATATTATTATAAGATAAGAAAAAACCACTTAACGGTTAAATCGAAGCATGAAACTTAATATGCTGTCCTTAATTAAAACTGAATTTGCTTCATCTGGCATATAACTCTTCCTTAATTAAAACTGAATTTGCTCCTCTAGCATATAACTCTCCTGATGCAGCAAGCCTCATGATATCCGGCCTCTAGGATACGATAACTTTTTTAAGCTGCATTGCATACCTTCTTGACTATGAACCTCAAATATATTACTTAACAGAACACTTAATGCAAGGGCACTTAATTATTAACGGATTGGAAAACCCAAAACCGAACCCAACCCGCCAATAATAAGGTTCAACCCGCCAACCTGACTAATATATATTTTTAGTTATAAAAAAAATATACCAATAAAAAATAATGTAAATTAGTGATACAATTTAGGGTTAAATGGGTCATTATTGGGTTAAAACGGATCTTTATCGGGTTAGATTCGGGTTGGCTCAAATATGGATGGGTTACTAAATGCCCAACCTCAAACCGACCCAATTCTTACATGGGTCAACCCAAATCCATTTATTCGAGTGGGTTGGGTCGCTTATTGCCAGGTCTAATATAAACTAGCAGGGTGCATGTGTAGTACTGCACGCAAGAAAGTACGTAGAGGGAACAATTACAAAAATTGCTTAAGTTAAGGATGTGGCGATGGAACAGCTACAAAAATTGCTTAAGTTTTTAATAAAGGGAACGGAGTTTTACCGACAATTATACCCCTTTTATTAATGAATCTTAACAATGTGAGGAAGGATTTTTTGGAATGTTGCACACTGCTTTTGGCACGTTTCCCAAGGGGGTGCCTCGCGTTATGTAGAGTAGATTTTGATTCAATTAGAGGAGGAAATGGGTCGGATTGGGTTGGGTTTGGGCAGGTTGCAAAGGGGTTGAGCCTTAAATGGGCTGGGTCGGTAACTTATTTTTTTTAAATTATCGTTTATAGAGAAATTAGAAATCATGGAGACATGGACAATTGATTTTTTATAGGTGATGTTAATAATCAATATTATATGTGATTTTAACACTATCACTAAAACTAATCATGATTAATTAGCCATATGTTTTTAATAATACTAATACCTAATAGAAAGTTCGAAAGAAAAAAAATCAATTAATAACTAGGAACCTAAAAAAAATCCTAGTGACAAGATAACAATTAAATTCTCTAAAGAACATTACAATGAACTAAACATTAAGTCACCAGCAATGGCTCTAAGGTCCATAAGTCATATTCTTTTAGATTTCTTTTATTTTTATGCTTTTTCTTTTTTAAGGTTTCCAACATCTTTTTTTTTCTTTTTTTAGGTTTCTATTCAAGTACATGTTAGTTTGATACTTTGATTAATAGTTTGGAAGGCATATATACAAAAAAAAATGGTATATTATTGGGTACCCAACAGGTTGATTGGTTCGGTTCGGGTTGACCCCTTTTTTGGACGAGTTGGGAAAACCTCAACCCAAACCTAACCCAACTAATAAATGGGTCAATCCAAACCTGTTTCCTATCAGTTGGGTTTGGGTGGGTTGATAGGTCGTTTCAAAAATTTCCGGCTCTAGATTTCAATAGATATACCCAAAATATATACAAGAATCCCCACATGATTCAAAATGAATAAAAATTTGTAGCATTAATTGTGAATTTTAGTATTCATCTATTTATATTGGTTCTATTATTGTTAACCTGGAGCCTAGACGAACGCGTACGTGTTGAATATTTCCAAGCCAGGTGTTGAAATTCGATTGGAATGAATGATTATGGGTATCCATTGGAGCCCGCTTCTTCTCCTACGCCCCCTCTCCTCCAAAATTACAGCCCCAATATGCATGTGACAAGTGTCCAGAAAAAACTTTTGGAAAACGTTAAACGTTTCCTTTCACTCACTCCGTCAAATTCAAACACAACATTAACTAACCCGAGTTAGTTAAGCTTTACACGTCCACTTCCAACCAAAAAAAACCCTACCCCACCTCTTTGTCTTCTTCTCCACGGAACCAACCTGCAATAGAGTTATTCTTTGTTTTTTTAACTCTTCTCTACGTTTAACTCTATTGCAATAGAGTTAAACAATTGCAATAGAACCCTACTCCACCTCTTTGTCTTCTTCTCCACGTTTAACTCTATTGCAATAGAGTTAAACAATTGCAATAGAACCCTACCCCACATCTTTGACTTCTTCTCCATGGAACCAACCTGCAACTTCCAGCTTTTTCAAAAAAGAGAGTTCGCCCCCTTTTGTCTTATGCTTTTTATTGGATGATTGACTATATTAAAGAATCTTCAAAAAAGTTTGAAGATGGGATGGATAAGATATTAAAGGACTTGAACATTGATTGACCAACAAATGATGATTCACCTCATATTACATTTCTTGAATTCACACAGGTTGATAGTGTATGTGACCATGGTTTGCCTCGGGAGGACATGGAGAATACACAAATACCCTTGAAAGCAAGAGGTATCAAATGCAAGGTTGGGAGGGGGTGGTGTGGTGGGGGTGGTGTATAAGTCGCAGTGTTCATAGGAAAAAAAATGCCCTTGAAAAAGCTGTAAAGCAAAAAGGCAAAAAAAAAAGGGAATCAAGAAATTTGCATCACAATGCTGAAGAACTGAACAAACAAGACCAAGTAAAGGATGAAGTAACTGTCACTTATACTCCTGCTCCACCAATACCCTGTAATAGGGATGCATTTATGATGCCACTCAGTCAATTAACTCCAATAACCCCCTCTATCCAGGTACTATTAAAATTACTATTTTTTTTATTGCACAAGTTTCGACATATTAGCCTATTAATTGCACTTACTATATTTTTTATTAAAAATATATAGGAATCGGTGGGCTCCAGTGAAGGTTTCCAAAGTAATGCCAATGAAGCCAATTGGGGCGTAAGTCAGCATGTTGTATGGAATCTTAGCCAAGGACAGAACAGTTATAGCTTTACCCAAATGCTACAAGTAAGGAAATGAGTTATGTTTTATTTTATTACTATAAGTTCATGTCATCTAATATACTTTCTATTTTTCAGCCTTTCTTATTTAATTGTAGTGGCCCATCAAATGCGTCAAATACAAAATGACTATTAGCCAAATCATTGACTGAGTCGGGAAATTCCAGGTCTCTGTTATGATAATCCTCCTTTAAAAGAAAGCTCTTTTAATTGAATTTAGACAAACCAATCAAATGAAAATAATCTATTGGTGTTACTCAAAGTTTATTTTGCCTTTTGTTTATGTTTTGTAGGCTCCAGGTTGTAGTGAGTTTTCAACAATCACAACGGGACGTTTTGGCAAGAGAACCATAGACATTGTTCAAAGAGATTCAAATATATTTAATTGTCTTTGATCTCCAATTTTTCTATTTTGAGATATTTTCTTTTAGGTTGATAATCTCAACAATGTATGTGTTGAAGGACATTGTTCAAGGACATTTATATTTGACTGAGCAGAATGTTTTGGGATGAGTGGTCCCATTCTTCTAAGGTATCAACAATGTATGTGTTCCATTTTTGTTGTCATAGAGAAGTTTGTGGCTAATGCCACAATTGCTTTTAGGGACGGTGTTATTGAGCTGTTTGAATATTTGGAGGTAGACTTTTGTTATTGTGCAATTTGTTTTCATAACATACCTGTGGAACTTTAGATTTATGATCTACACGTCAACCCTATTGCAATTGTAGCCCTATTTTTCATAACATACATGTATATATTGTTCTCTGACATTATCAAGAAACATTTAACCCTATTGCAATTGTAGCCAACCTATATCATTAACACAACAAGTAGTCAACTCTATTGCAATTGTAACACAGCAAGTAGTCAAGTAATCATTCACCAAAAAAAAAAAGGGTAGTCAAGTAATCAAGAAAGAAGTGGGGCAGGTAAAAGGGCTAGTCGGAGTAAAGTTTAACCCTGCTCTATTGCAATTGTTTAACTCTATTGGAGAGGAAGTCAAAGATGTGGGGTAGGCTTCTATTGCAATTGTTTAACTCTATTGCAATAGAGTTAAACGTAGAGAAGAAGACAAAGAGGTGGGGTAGGGTTCTATTTCAAGACACTTGTCGCATGCATATTGGGGCTGTAATTTTGGAGGAGAGGGGGCGTAGGAGAAGATGCGGGCTCCCATTTTGGGCTTCTATGGGCACCATAGATTCCTATTATATCCCGATCATGCTTACTAGCCTTAAAAAGCATGTACCATACATGAGACAAAGACAAATAAAAAAGACAAACGATTCAAGATATCGAACTAAAAGAAGCTAAAATGTAAATTATGAAAAATGAAACAAAATATACTAATCAAATTAAAAATAAACAAAATAAGAAAATTTCACACAGCTAAATAGAATTTTCGCTAAGTTCATCCATGAATGCTTGAAGATTCCTGTCCGCATAACCACCCTCTTTCGCAGCCTCTCTAGCCAAATTCTTCCATTTATAGGCATTTCTTATCATCTCTTCTCGTTTCTCTCCTTCCATCACCATCTCCAAACACCTCCTGATCTCAACACCCTCAACAATCCCTTCTTTCTCATTCACTTTAGCTCTCACCCCAGTCCTAGCTCCACACATCCTCTATCAGCTTCGCATTCGTCATTTGATCTCCCCACTGTGGAAGCGCCACCACCGGCACTCCGGTAACCAAGCTTTCCAACGTTGAATTCCACCCACTGTGTGTCAAGAAACACCCCACAGAGGGGTGTGACAGAACCTCCAGTTGTGAACACCAAGGCACTATCTTCCCTTCCTGTCTCATCTCTTCCATGCAATCCAATATATCTTCTAATTTCTCCTCTGTTCCATCCTGACGAATGACCCACAAAAAGGGACGACGAATCTCCAACAACCCGCGTGCTATTGCTTCCATTTGTGGTTTCTTCAAAACGGCAAAACTTCCGAACGATACATAAACCACCGATGCTTTCGGCTTTCCATTCAACCATTCAACGTAATCGTTTGAACCATGAAACATATCCCCTCCAAAACCAGTGTCAGATGGATCTTTCTCGTCCAAAAAGGCCGATGGAATTAATGGTAAGATCATCGATCGCCCCAAGTGCATCAGCTTCCAAGGCATTGAAGGTATTTACAAGAATTCTCGGCTTTGGTACCCCTCTTAACGTCTCCATCAGATCTTCTAACCAGGATAAGGCATGAGGTTGATTGTTTAAATGGGACAAATAGGAGGGAGTATCTCGGTTTGTGAGGAGCGGCAATCCTGGTAATTGTATAGGATAACAGGTGTTTTCGTCTTTGTTGTTGCTTCCAATGGCGTCTTTATAACCGTTGAAGTAGTAGTAGTAAACGTCAAACACAGTGGCTGGCTGGGTGCATAAAAAGAGTGAAGCGACACCCAGATCACCTGCAACATCGTAGACCCACCGGGATGGGTTTGTTCAGACGATGCAGGTCACTGGACGGCTTCGTCGTGAAGTGCTCGAACCGTGTCAACGAGGGCCTGTGAACCTCGACGTTGGAGTTCGGACGCGAAGTGGTTGTAATCGTCACCTTTGTGGGGTTTGAAACCTTCGTCATAGCCATCAGAGAAAGGGACGAAGGTCACGCAATCAGGGAGAATAGATTTGGTCATGCGACGATGGACCGTGTCAACGAGGTCCTCCTTCGATTCCTCTTGGGAGCGTTTGGGGACGACACGCGTCCCAAGCGGTCCCACCCCTCATCGCCCTCTTCAGTTGCTTTTGTGAGGAAATTGGCTGGCTCCGGTTTTTGAGCCAGCCAAAGCCGATTGAACTTAATAATTAATTAAACTTGCAAGTGGAGTCTCATTTTTCATTTTTTTTTTAAAAACTCATTTCTTATCCTGATTGTTCAGAATTTGAGGGACTGGACTTGGTTATTTTATTCTAGATAATATTTATAATTGCACATTTATGTAGTAAAAAAATAATGCCAATTGTTGTTTTTATAAAAAACATTATCATTAACAAGTTTTTTTTTTATTTCCTTTTAATTAAGTCCATATATGCAATTATTTTAATCAACTTTGTAAATTTATAATTGCCCCAGTTAAATAAGCACAAAAAAGCAAATTTTTAGTAAGCAGAACAAGACCTAGTAACAGGGCTTGTGAGGATTTGTAACAGGGGTTGTGAGGACTTGTAACAGGGGTTGTGAGGACTTGTAACAAGGCTTGTGAGGACTTGTAACTTGGCTTGTGAGGACTTGTAACAGGGGTTGTGAGGACTTGTAACTGAGGTTGTGAGGACTTGTAACTGGGGTTGTGAGGACTTGTAACAAGGCTTGTAAGGACTTGTAACTTGGCTTGTGAGGACTTGTAACAGGGGTTGTGAGGACTTGTAACCGGGCTTGAGAGGACTTGTAACTGGGGTTGTGAGGACTTGTAACTGGGGTTGTAAGGACTTGTGAGGACTTGTAACAGGGGTTGTGAGGACTTATAACAGGGGTTATGAGGACTTGTAACAGGGGTTGTGAGGACTTGTAACAGGGCTTGTGAGGACTTGTGAGGACTTGTAACAGGGGTTGTGAGGACTTGTAACAGGGCTTGTGAGGACTTGTAACAGGGGTTATGAGGACTTGTAACAGGGGTTGTGAGGACTTGTAACTGAGGTTGTGAGGACTTGTAACTGGGGTTGTGAGGACTTGTAACAAGGCTTGTGAGGACTTGTAACTTGGCTTGTGAGGACTTGTAACAGGGGTTGTGAGGACTTGTAACTGGGGTTGTGAGGACTTGTAACAAGGCTTGTAAGGACTTGTAACTTGGCTTGTGAGGACTTGTAACAGGGGTTGTGAGGACTTGTAACAGGGCTTGTGAGGACTTGTAACTGGGGTTGTGAGGACTTGTAACAAGGCTTGTGAGGACTTGTAACTTGGCTTGTGAGGACTTGTAACAGGGGTTGTGAGGACTTGTAACAATGCAATAGATGTATAAGATCTTTTTTTTAATTTTTTTAAATCTGTATATCCGGTTATTATTAGTCCAATTAACTTTAACCTTTGCAACAGTTAAAAGATCAGTTAATCTCGATACTGTAACAGGGCTCTTTTTGTGTGATACGTTTGATATTCCAGAATTTGATAGCCTAAAATTTGGTTAGCAAGAAAGTTAATAGAATCTTGAATTCAATTTCCAATTAGTGGATAAATCAAAGTGAGCCCTTTTTTTTTCGGTTTTTCCCTAAAGCTCACATGACCATCATAGACAGGCCAAGTTTGGGCCCATAAAAACCTGATGCAACCAGACCTAACTTGGAAAAGCAAGCCTAATAATTTGCTCCTGCTTTTGCTTAGCTCCTCAAGTGCTCTGCATAACAACCTTAATTAAACTAATAACCTCATTTAGGTCTACTAAGGTGGCGTTTGGTTGGGGATTGGGGATTTGGATTCTGGTGAAAATCTGATTAGTTAATCTAATTAAAGGTGTTTGGGTTGGATTATAAGGGCAATTAAATAATCTAATTTCATAATCCACCCTTAAAATATCCATCTACTACAAGATGGATTCTGAGATTATTTGTCAATTCTTGGTAAAATCTATTTAGTGGGAATATCCTTCCAAAAGAGAAGACGCAATTCCTGCCACATTGGTATATCTTCTCTAATAATCTAATTCTAATTTCCGTTGTAACCAAACGTGATTTTGGATTTAAAAAATCGATAATTATAATCAGATTCTGATAATCCAGAATTAGGATCAAAATCAATAATCTATAATACCAACCAAACGAGGCCCCAAGGCTTTAAACCATCGCACCAGATACTTTTGGGTAACATATATACTTGATTAAGGTATTAATGCTTACATTCCTTACAAGCCAAGTTACAAGTCCTCACAAGCCTTGTTACAAGTCCTCACAACCACTGTTACAAGTCCTCACAACCCCAGTTACAAGTCCACACAACCCAAGTTACAAGTCCTCACCACCCCTGTTACAAGTCCTCACAAGCCAAGTTACAAGTCCTCACAACCCCTGTTACAAGTCCTCACAAGCCAAGTTACAAGTCCTCACAAGCCTTATTACAAGTCCTCACAACCCCAGTTACAAGTCCTCACAACCCCTGTTACAAGTCCTCACAAGCCAAGTTACAAGTCCTCACAAGCCTTGTTACAAGTCCTCACAACCCCAGTTACAAGTTCTCACAAGCCCTGTTACAAGTCCTCACAAGCCCTGTTACAAGTCCTCACAAGTCCTCACAAGCCCTGTTACAAGTCCTCACAACCCCTGTTACAAGTCCTCACAACCCCTGTTACAAGTCCTCTCAAGCCCGGTTACAAGTCCTCACAACCCCAGTTACAAGTCCTCACAAGCCTGTTACAAGTCCTCACAACCCCTGTTACAAGTCCTCACAAGCCAAGTTACAAGTCCTCACAAGCCTTGTTACAAGTCCTCACAACCCCAGTTACAAGTCCTCACAACCTCAGTTACAAGTCCTCATAACCCCTGTTACAAGTCCTCACAAGCCCTGTTACAAGTCCTCACAACCCCTGTTACAAGTCCTCACAAGTCCTCACAAGCCCTGTTACAAGTCCTCACAACCCCTGTTACAAGTCCTCACAACCCCTGTTACAAGTCCTCTCAAGCCCGGTTACAAGTCCTCACAACCCCAGTTATAAATCCTCACAAGCCTGTTACAAGTCATCACAACCCCTGTTACAAGTCCTCACAAGCCAAGTTGCAAGTCCTCACAAGCCTTGTTACAAGTCCTCACAACCATTGTTACAAGTCCTCACAACCCCAGTTACAAGTCCACACAGCCCAAGTTACAAGTCCTCACAACCCCTGTTACAAGTCCTCACAAGCCTTGTTACAAGTCCTCACAACCCCTGTTACAAGTCCTCACAACCCTTGTTACAAGTCCTCACAACCCCTGTTACAAATCCTCACAACCCTTGTTACAAGTCCTCACAACCCCTGTTACAAATCCTCACAAGCCCTGTTACTAGATCTTGTTCTGCTTACTAAAAATTTGCCTTTTTGTGCTTATTTAACTGGGGCAATTATAAATTTACAAAGTTGATTAAAATAATTGCATATATGGACTTAATTAAAAGGAAATAAAAAAAAAACTTGTTAATGATAATGTTTTTTATAAAAAAAACAATTGGCATTATTTTTTTACTACATAAATGTGCAATTATAAATATTATCTAGAATAAAATAACCAAGTCCAGTCCCTCAAATTCTGAACAATCAGGATAAGAAATGAGTTTTTAAAAAAAAAATGAAAAATGAGACTCCACTTGCAAGTTTAATTAATTATTAAGCTCAATCGGCTTTGGCTGGCTCAAAAACCGGAGCCAGCCAATTTCCTCACAAAAGCAACTGAAGAGGGCGATGAGGAGTGGGACCGCTTGGGACGCGTGTCGTCCCCAAGCGCTCCCAAGAGGAATCGAAGGAGTATTTCCTCGTAGAGGAAAACGACTCTGTGAGTAACTCGTTTGGCGAACTGGAGGGCTGGGTTGATGTGACCTTGACCTGGAGCGGTTAGAAGGAGGAAGTGGTGGTGGCTTTGGTGGTGAGAGTGGCGCGCCATATGGTGGCAGCAGGCAAAGCTTTGTATTGGAGTTGAAATGAATTTGGGAACAGAGTGTCTTTCTTCGTCAGAGAGCAATCAGGTTGCTTTGCAGTTCAGTCATGGAGTCTTTAATTAAATAAGGAAAGTATATTAGATAAGGAATTCGATTTAGATTTTTAGACCAGTCTGGGATGACTAGCCGGCGTGTCTGACCTCCCCAGATTAAAAATCGCATGAATGAAATGGTTCAAACACAGAACAGTGCTATATGTCGACATTGTGTTTGAAACTTCTGAGATGTTTTGACTGAAAATTCGTTTCTGTCCTTTTCTTATACATAATCCAATTAGTTTACGAAATTAGACGTTGGTATGCGAAGCTTCGTGTGTGTGTTTGTGTGGTTAAGGTGCAATATTTTATTACTTGTAACCATACACTTAATACGACTATGTTCTTGAACCATAGTTTAATATTTAAGCTTCAAAGGAGAACAACATTTTCGTGGAGCAAAAAAAAAGAAAAAAAAATCAAAATTTTAAAAACTCCGGTTACTCAATGAAATAAATAAATTAAATAAATGTAATTCAAATTTTAAAACAATATTGGAATCGGATTGAAGAAGTACGAAACTTCGGTGATTTCGTATCAATTATTTTTGGATTGCATGTTCAAAGATGGTAGGCATGAATTTTCACTCAAACATCTCAAGAATTGGAGACACAATGTCGAAATTCCAGGCAAAAGCAGGAAGGTGATCGAGTACTATAATGGATTTGAGCGAACATCACCACTGACGTAAATCCAAAATCATCCTTTTTAAGGCCTTCAATAGCTTCCTTATTTAAACACTGCATCCCTCGACTATTGGAGGTGTAAGTAGGGTGGGTTAGATCGGGTTATGAGAGTTTGGACTCAACCCAATCTAGGATTTACTAGTCCAAACTTGTCGTTGACCCGCCCTAACTCAAACTCACTAAACCCTAACTCAACCCATGAAGGTAACTTTTTTTTTTTTTTAAATATTAATTGCCCCATGTGAGACAAAGGTGCAAAACGGGATTAAAAAATATTAATTCCCCCTCTTTTGTAAAGTTACACGTCCTTGGAGCGCGTTTTTGGCATATGCTTCGAAAATCACCCTTTTTAATGATTTTCCTTTTTTATTGTGTGTTCAAAGATGGTAGACATGATTCTACCGGAAAAAAAAAATACGGTAGACATGAATTTATAGTTTTATACTCGAAGATCTCATTAAAAAATAAATAAAATACTCAAAGATCTCATTCAAAGATGGTAGGCGTGAATTTTCCCTCAAACGTCTCAAGAATTGGAGATACAATTTCGAAATTCCAGCACCCAGACACAATAGCTTCCTTATTTAAACACTGCATCCCACGACTATGAACTACGAATCCAGCAGATTGCTCCCTCCCCTCAACCCCTCCCCTATTCCATAAAACTACGTTTCTGGTGCAGCCACCATGGCCCCCCACCACCACTTCCTCCTCCTATCCGTCTCCGCCCAAGGCCACGTCAACCCAGCCCTCCAATTCGCCAAACGCCTTATTCACATCGGGGCATCGGCGACTTATCTCATTAGCGTCTCCGTTCATCGTCGCGTGAACAGAACTGTTCTCCCAGATGGCGTGGCCTTCGTCCCCTTCTCCGATGGTTACGACGACGGTTTTAAACCTGAAAAAGGTGACAGTCACGAGCACTTCGCGTCGGAACTCAAACTTCGCGGTTCACAGGCCCTCACTGAAACTGTTCGAGCCCTTCACGACGACGGCCGTCCGGTGACCTGCATAGTCTACACCAACGCCGCTCGTTGGATCCACGATGTGGCAGTTGACCTGGGTGTCCCTTCGGCTCTTCTCTGGACCCAGCCAGCCACTGTGTTCGACATCTACTACTACTACTACAAGGGTTATATCGACGTCAATGGAGGCGATAACAAAGATAACAGCCATAATTGTTATCCATCTGCACAATTACCAGGATTGCCGCCCATGGCAAGGCGAGATATTCCCTCCTTTTTACTCCCTTTAAGCATTCTTCCATTTGTTTTCACCATGCTACAAGAAGTGTTCGAGTCATTAAAGGGAGTGCCAAAGCCGAGAATTCTTGTAAACACCTTCGATGCCTTAGAAGCTGATGCACTGAGGGCAGTTGATGACTTTAATATGTTCGGAATCGGACCTTTAGTTCCGTCGGCCTTTTTGGAAGGGAATGACCCATCCGATTCTTGTTTTGGAGGGGATATGTTTCATTGCGCCTCAAACGATTACGTCAAGTGGTTGAACACAAAAGCCGAAGCATCGGTGGTTTATGTATCTTTCGGAAGCATGGCCATCTTGCAGAAACAGCAGATGGAAGCAATAGCACGCGGGTTGTTGGAGATCCGTCGCCCATTCTTGTGGGTCATTCGTCAGGATGGAACAGAGGAGAACGAAGAACACAAACTGGACTACATGGAAGAGCTGAGACAGGAAGGGATGATTGTGCCTTGGTGTTCACAGGTGGAGGTTCTGTCACACCCTTCTGTGGGGTGTTTCTTGACACACGGTGGGTGGAATTCAACGATTGAAAGCTTGGTTACAGGAGTTCCGATGGTGGCGTTTCCACAGTTTGGAGATCAACTTACAAACGCGAAGCTGATTGAGGATGTTTGGAGGATTGGGGTGAGAGTGAAAGTGGATGAGAAAGAAGGGTTCGTTGAGAGTGGTGAGATCAGGAGGTGTTTGGAGATGGTGATGGCCGAAGGAGAGACTCGTGAAGAGATGAAAAGGAATGCCCATAAATGGAAGGATATGGCTAGAGAGGCTGTTAAAGAGGGTGGCTCTTCGAACAGGAATCTTCAAGCTTTCATGGATGAAGTTAGCAAACCCAAAAATTCTATCTAGCTATGGGCCTTTTTATTTAATTTCTTTATTTTGTATGTTTTAAATTTTGGTTCTCTTTTCCTTTTTATTTAATTTCTTTATTTTTTATGTTTTAAATTTTGGTTCTCTTTTCCTTTTTATTTAATTTCTTTATTTTGTATGTTTTAAATTTTGGTTATCTTTTCCTTTTTATTTAATTTCTTTATTTTTTATGTTTTAAATTTTGGTTCTCTCCCTTTTGAATTTACATCATCTGCGGGGTGCTCAGCACCGCTGGGCATCTGGTACCCAATAGTGATGCGGCACGTCAAGGCCATGCCCTGACACTGGTCACGTCACCACGGTGCTGTTTGACGACGACGGCATTAATCCTTTTAACGCGTCATTTGTAAACAAAAAAATTTTTTTATTTGTCTCGGCGGTAGAGGTCTGCGCCTCGACTGCTCAACCCTCCTCCCCTTTCCCCTCTTCCTAATCTGATACCGAAATCGGGCAACGGCACAAATAAGATTTATTTGCTCTTTGGTTTGCGGTTCTGGATTTATGTTCATCATTTTCAAGTTTGTTTTTTGCTATTTGGTTTAGCAAATAAGAACCTGGTGTTCCAGTGAAGAAGAGGACCTACATCTCCTCTCATTTTATATCTATACAAGCCTCATTTCTTCATAATATTTCTACTTCATTTTTTGGAATTTAATCATGGTTTTTCTCTTACTTCCTGTTTCAGTCGCTTCGGATCTGATTGGCATTTCTGGGGGATTTATATTATATATGTGCAGCTATATCTGTGTATCTTTTATTTTGGGAAAGGTGGGCCTTTTCTAGATTCTTCAGGTGATGCTTGCATAAAAAGAGAAAGTATTCTGATTCTGTGCGATTGTTTCATGATTTAATTCCCGCTTTGTCGTCGTGAATCCTCTCTCTCTCTCTCTCTCTCTCTCTCTCTCTCTCTCTCCCCTGCCTGGGTCCTCTATTTCATCAATTTGGAGGCTCAAAGTGATTCCTTAGCTTTGAAGTACTTTGAATTGTCGATTTCCTTGTCGAGAACAGAACCTAGGAAGGAACCTTGAAGCAGCTAGCTCCCCTGAAGCGATATTCCATAACTTGGCCTCGTAATCAAAAATGATGAAGTGGGGAATGGGAATTCTCTCTCTAAACTCATATAATTCCAACCCAAACTCGTTGCTCAGAGAGAGCATAAGCACAAAATGGACTCATGAAGAGAACAAGCGATTTGAGGATGCACTTGCGTTTTACGATAAGGACACCCCTGATCGATGGCACAAGGTGGCTGCCATGATCCCGGGCAAGACTGTTGAGATGTCATGAAGCAATACCATAAATTGGA
Organism: Buxus sempervirens; assembly: GCA_947561395.2. Classification (NCBI taxonomy): domain Eukaryota; kingdom Viridiplantae; phylum Streptophyta; class Magnoliopsida; order Buxales; family Buxaceae; genus Buxus; species Buxus sempervirens. The sequence goes on from OX387192.1 coordinate 25,160,220, forward strand.
AGACGATGTAAGTGATATAGAGGCAAGTCGCTTTCCACTTCCTGGGTACAAGACCTCCTCATTCACGTTGGAGTGGGTGAAACTTAGAAGAGTTTGTTATGAAACTTAGAAGAGCTAGTTGGTGGAATACCTTCGGTTGCATAAGAAGGGGAGGAAGGAAGAATCTCGTGCCACTGCCAGAAGCCTTATTGGAGTGATTTCGTTGAAGAACGGGAAGAGGAGGGGAAGGGGGAAGAGAAGAGAGGTAGAGGGTGGGTTTGGCAGTCGATGCAGACTGCCGAGACAAATAAAAAAAAATTTTTTTCTCAAACGAAGACGGCGTTCGTCCCCTTCAAAGTTCGAACAGTACCTTGCTGACGTGGTCCATGTCAGGGCATGGCCTTGACGTGCCGCATCACTATTGGGTACTATATGCTCAGCGGTGCTAGGCACTCTGATGTAAATCCTTGCTTTTTTATATATATATATTTTTTTTGTTCTTATGACCGGACATACTTATTGTATGGTTGGTGGATTAGAGGCCTCCGTTGGCCATCAATTGGGCTGAATAAAATGGAATTGCCTATTCTGCTACTTGTAAAAACAAAAAAAATTCATCACTTACTAATGTATTTTTATGTTAAATAAACCATTTTGAATGGCTGAATTAGCCAATTAATATGTAAAGGATAATAATGTAATTTAAAAAAAATGTTCCTTGATCTGTAATCAATCCGTATTACACAACCGCTTAGTGCGACTTGGTGAACTGCTCGACTTCAAAATACACTGCTGAAACTGAAACGTAGCAAACGTTACACATTCCTATCAATAATACCCTCGTTCAAACCGATCGTCTCCCTATAGAATCCTTGCAAAACCACTCCGTTGCTGCAATTTAATCCCTGGAACATTTGTATCTTCATTTTTATTTTATAACCTTTGCGTGCGAGTGCTTTCTTCTGTTTTTCTTCGGCCCGAAAGTAAATCGGGTGCTTGAGGCAGAGCTAGCTAGAACGTCGAAAACTTCTTCACTACAGCTAATTCCTTTTCTTCTAGGTCTATTCTTCTTCAATTTCTTTTAAGCATCAGTGCTCTGTACGGACTTTCATCTCCCTGTAGTTCAGCTAATCCATGCAACTTCAAGTCCAAGGTATTCGATCACTCTTTCCTTCTGTTAGTTTATGTCTTCGTATCATCTTCTAACCCAAACTCGATAATAATTTCTTCACAAGAACTGAAAAAAAATCCTTACCCATGAAATAAAAATTAAATAGTTTATGATATTCATTGTATTCCCATGTATGGGGTACTCGGGCATTCAATTTTTTTTTTTTAAATTATAATTTCGTTTTATTTTTAAGATATGCGTTCTGGTTTTGGAGCCGTGTTAATGGCTGCCTCTTCTGTTAGTTGACAATGTCTGTTTCCCGTTTGCTTTCTCAAAATTTATGCTCATTTTAGTACATCTTCTGTTGAGTTGGATCACAGCAATTGCTGGCTTTTTTGACAGCATTTTGACTGAATAAATAGTTTGATTAGAGCGAGTTGTTTAGCAGTTAATCATTTTCAGAAATGGTGGCAGGTTCTAAAATCGAACAGAATCTTTCTGGCTAATTGAGTTCTTCGCACCTTGGTGTGGTCATTGCCAAGCACTGACCCCCACATGGGAGAAGGCTAGCACGGTGTTAAAGGGCGTTGCTGCTGTCGCAGCTCTTGATGCTAATGCTCACAAGTCACTTGCTCAATTTTAATTTTATTAGTAGAATGTGATATTAATTGATATATGGAAAAAGTGAAGTATAATCAACTGTATATATAGCTATAGTGATATGCTTTCAGTCCTGTAAAGCATACACATCCCACAACAAAGGCCTCAAAATATCCAGCATTTGCTTTCAGTCCTGTAATAAAAACCTGAAAAAGAGAGACCTCCAAATTCAGATATCAAAGTAGGAAAAGGGATAGAATAACAGATATTCTTGAAGTGATTATCCTTATGTTCTTTGCCTTTAAAAATGCTACCATTTGTCTAGCAAATTGCTTCTGGGCATAAATTACAAAGCAGAGTTCTACTGCTTCTAGCTTTGCGCCTTCTCCATCTTATCATCACTTCCTTATAATTATCTGGCATAAACAAGCACATTTTGAATTTTCTCAAAAAGAATTCCAAGCCTTCCTTGCCACTACACAGAATTGTATCCCCTTGCACTTCGCAGTGTGATTGGGTAACATTCAAATTTATTCAAAGATGGTTGATTTTGAATATTTTGTCAAAAGCTGATGTTTATAGAATAAATGCTGCCATAGAAGGGTTTTTGAACTTTCCAAATTAGCTTTACTGTCGCTTTTCTATCATTGACTAAGAATGATTTGAAGTTACAGTTACCTTTACCATTCCAAGGCCATTCTCATGTATCTCAGTTGCTAGCAATCCATTGAGGCAAGAATAGAAGTAAATGTAACACTATTAACAAAAAGAGCTATTCTGAATACAAAATCCAGTGCAATTTTTACCTGATCTTTCACCAAAATTTGACTAAATCATGGGGCCTGCACTAGAGAAATTTCATATAAGTATGGAAGCTGCTCTGAGCAACATCTCCACATGATTATCCCCTCAAATCTCATCCTATCACTCATTTAATTTATGCGGAATATAATGCCTCAATGGAATAACTTACATCATTATGAATGGCATTCTAAAGCTGCAACCTGTATAAGATAATGTGGGACTTCGAAGCCTAGTCAACTGGTCTACATCCATGTTTGGCTTCAATATGAGGCCTCCAAAAGTTGTTTCTTTCTTCACTAAGTGTCTAAAATGGCTTTCTTAACAAATGTTTGTCTAAGGTTCTTAAATTTCTCAAACCATTAATCTTCACCTTTCTGTGTCTGCAACATTTTGGCCATTTAACTCAATGGTATTTGTGCACCTCCCCTATGGAAAACAGTAGAAAATAATCGTCTGGTTTCTGTCCCTCCCTCTCAGTCACGATGGTCTTGTTTCCATGCAACTGGTCGTCCACTCATTTGTTTTCTGCATCATTAAACATCTTATAGAAGAACAAAAGTGGCATTGAAACCTTATGGCTCTAGGACTCTCTTGGTATGTCATGTTTCTATATTCTCATTTTCTGCATTTTTTTCATTTCTAATTAGAAATCCATCTGGGATTAATATTTGTCTTGAAATTATTGTCTTCACGAAGCTATTTGTAACCTTTGATCGATGTGTGTTGTTTTCTGCTAGATATAGGAGTATAGCATCAAAGGATTTCCTTTCCAACTATTAAGGTTTTCTTAGCTGGCAGGCCTCCAAGAGGTTACCAAGGAGCAAGAGATGTTAAACCAATTGCAGAATTTGCACTCCAGCAGTTCTGTTGTAATATTTACTTAAAACTTGAAACTTTTTTTGGCACATATTTTCCTTTTTGTTATTCTAACTTTTGGGTACATCTAAATTTTGTATGCTATCAATAGGAAAGAAAATTAATTTGAGAAGTGTCTCAAATTTGATATATCTAGAGCTTGTATGCAGAGTATATGAAAAACCATTAACAATCATTTGTTCAAAAGACACTCTTAATAGAAAAAAATCAACTTTTTATGCTTTGAGAAAACCATCTTTCTTGTTTTATGGTGCTTTTTTTTTCCCTAAATATCAACCAATATATGATTGATATAGTAACCTTTCCACTTCAATCACTAGGAAAAATTTTGAAGTTCTTTTATCTTTTACTTCAAATTATTCTCAAGTGATTCCTACTAGCGGGTATGTAATTAAGCTGGATAGCATGGAAGAGCTGAGACAAGAGGGGAAGATGGTTCCTTGAGTTCCATCTTAAAATTCAAAATAATACCACTTACATAGGAAAAACACAAAAATTCATTCATGTACATGACCAAGACTCCAAACTGGCTCAGATCAAGGTCGACCAAGTCCCACCTCGTACTAAGCCTACCCATTGATTCCTAACTCAACCTGGTCACTAATGCCCACCCCATTTTCCTTCTTCTTCCTAGGCTTTTTCCACTCGAAATTCCCAAACAACACCTCCATCTCCTCTAGGGTTTTCCCCCGTGTCTCCGGCAAGAAGAAATAAAAGAACACCCATGCAGCCACCGCAACTCCCGTAAACAGAAAAAAGCTTCCTCCAATGGTCATAGCCTTGGAATGGGCATCGTCTACAGCGCATGCTGTAGACAGCCCCTCACATGATCGTGTGGGGCCCCCCAAATGTATGGTGGGCCCCCCCACTGAATGTGAGAGGGTGTACGCAGCATGTGCTGTAGAAGATGAACGCTCATAGCCTTGTACAAAGATATAAACGTCATCGAAATAACCCCAGCCGTCACGCGATTCACCCCCGCTCCAATACTCGCGCCCTGCGCGCGTAGCCTCAACGGGAAGATCTCCGAGCCGTAGACCCACGCGATGGGCCCCAGCCCCATCGAGAAGCACGCAACGAAAGTCAGCACGGACGCGATGCTCACAGTAATCGCCCACGTCAGCCTCTTATCCGAATGGTCAATCATCGTCAACCCAAACCCTAGCATGACGAGTGACACAATCATTCCCGCAACGCTGGTGAGAAGCAGCGGCCGCCGTCCGATCCGATCCAGTAGAAACGTAGCCACCAAGACGAAGATCGTCTTAACAATCCAACGGCCACGGTTGCGAGTAACATAACGTTCTTCCTCCTGATCCCTGCCTTTTCAAAGATATGTGGGCTGTACACTACAGCGTCAATGCCGGAAGATTGCTGGAAGAAATGTATTCCAACGGCTGCGATTAAGACACGTCGGACGGATGGTGACGGACGGATAAGAAGCTCCATCCATACACCCTCGCCGGGTTTTTGTTTGGGTACAACGATGATTTCGTCGGTACAGTCCTGTGGAATATCCGCCGCTGATTTGATCTGGGCGAGTCGTAACTCGGCTTCTTCTTTGGTGTCTGAGGTTTTGTAGAGAACCCGTTTCGCGTCACCGAGTCGTCCTTGCAGAACGAGCCAACACGGCGACTCGGGCATGGTGAGTACAGCGAGTCCTAAGATGATAGCGGGAATCGCTACGACTACGAGCATGAGTCGCCAGCCGAGGTGTTCTGGGACTTTGGAGAAGACGTAGTTTAAGATGTAGCCGAGTAGAACTCCGACGTTGAAGAAGACTTCAGTTAGGGATGTGAGGAAGCCTCGGGAGGCCGCCGGAGAGAGCTCGGCGGTGTAGACAGGAGCAATGGAGAGGGCGAGGCCGACGCTGACACCGGCGAGGAAGCGACCCACCATGAGGACTGAGTAGTTTGGAGCGAAAGCCATTAAGATGGAACCAGCAAAGAAGATGATTTCTCCGAGGAAGAGCGTGTATCGACGTCCGATCCAGTCGGAGGTTTTTCCCGCGGCGGCGGATCCTACGATGGAGTAGAGGTTTATTATTCCGGCAACAACTTCGACTTGTACATCGATGATGTGTAAGTCGTCTTTGATGAAAAGTGATGCTCCACTCATGACTGAGCAACATAAAGCCAAAGATCAGAAAAGATTATTGTTTACTTTACTGTACGAAGAGATGAACCGAACGGTCCGAACCCAGAAAAAAAATTTTGGATTTAGCTAATAAAATAATACCTCATAATTATAAATCAACTAAAAATATGATTTTTGATATTACGAGAGACCCATTTTGATTGGAACCAGCTTCTATTGATGACACGACAATGACTTAACCAGATCAAAAAACAAAAAAAAACAAAAATGAACTATCTATGTATCCTGCTTTGTGGAGGGGATGTACTTAGTTAACTTGAAAGTTGAAACCAATATGACATGTACCTAGATCCGGATCTTCAATTACTGTATCAACTTAAATTTCATGACATGTACTTAGATGGACAATCCAATCATGGGACCAATATGATTAAATTTATTAGAAAACTACATACACCAGCCTAGCAATGATTCAACTAACTTAACAAGTATTTGGATATTGTTCATGTGAACAAGAACTTTGATTAGATATGATGCCATCGATTGAGGGAATTTAAAATTTTTCAAAAATCATAATACTACCATGTCAAAAATCCAAGTAATTAAACCCTAAACATATAGATTCATAGAAGTACGGAGTCTAAATTCACATATTGTTCATGCAACTACTAATCGGAGGCAAATGGACGGTCTAGATAGACTAAAATATTCTTCCATTTGACTAATTTTAGGCCGTAAGACGTGGTCCTGGTTGGTTTTTGTAACCTTTAATGAGATCCAGCATTTAGTAATGGTGGGTTCTCATTCATTCTCTGTAACAGCATGAATTAAGCCAATGTCCTATGCTTTACAAATTAGAAAGAGAACAACATGCTTCTAAAGGAAAAAGAACAAACAGATTGCATATGAGAGAGATGGGAGAAAGTCTCACCATACCCCAACAAAACCGTGGTCATGGAAGCCAAAATCGCACAACCAAAAGCAGAATTATGTCTTGGGCGTTTATCTGCAACCACTGGAACTGGGTTCTGAGGCGTCTGGGAGATCCCATTGCCTATACTTCTCTGCTGAACAGCCATGAGAGAGAGAGAGAGAGGGAGAGAGAAAGAGAGGAGTAGGAGAGAGAAGAGAAAAGAGAGAGATGGCGAGAGGTAGAGATTAAGTTGCCATGACCAATGCTTTGCAGTGAAAGCTGCAGGAAAGATTTGGTGCTTAAATAGAGTGAAGCTTGCACTATCTGAGATCTTGATTGTCTCTCTGACTTCTCTTTTGCGTCATCTAAAAACGCTCAGGCTATAAACTACTCTTGGCCGCACGTAAGCGCAAACGCCTCTTCTGCTTCCACATGCATGGGATAAACGGCTCAATTTACCCAAATAGCCTTATCCATGCGGATAAGTAAATAACAAGTCCTCACATATTTGGATCTCGTGTCGCGTGTCGTAATTTTTGGCTGAGGTTAAGGCTGTAGTATCTCGTCTAACCGACGGTGGTCTTTGTTTACACTAGCAGAACTTACACGGACTGTGGCTACAACTGACCATACCAACGGTTGGTTTTGAAAAAATTCGAACCAAACCGATGTGTATCATAAAACCGGAAACCGAACCGAAACCATTACGGTTTAATAATTTAAAAACTAAAATCAATTAATTTTTTATTCTTTTAAATAGAAAATGAACGGATTTCTTTTTTCGAAATCAGGGTATCCGGGTTCGCTTATGCTCAACCGACTAATCCCTAAGAGCTAGCCCATTCAAGATCGTACAATTCACATGATCCGGGTAAGTCTAAGGCCCGTATACCTTATGCACCAAGAGATTCTGCCTAAGAGAATTTGAACCTGAGACCTTAGAGGAAGAAACTAAACTAATTCCTTTTCCTTAGGGTTCAAATCAGTTTGGATTGGTTCTGTTTACACCCTCTATAGACCGGCAAATAAGAAAAGGCCACGTGGCATCTACATGGCCTAATTCAACCAGATAGGCTACGTCATCATCCACATAGGCCAGCCACTTAGCCGAAGCCACATAAGCACATATGACAACTGTGCTAGCTCTTACGTTTAAGGGATGATCTCACCATCAACACAGGATTGCCGGACGATGTGGATGGGCAATGATGGACGAGGAAGTTATTGGTTTACGATTGTGGCGAAGAAGTTATCTCACATGGATAAGAAGAAACCGATGAATAACTTCCAAAACAGACGCAGAGTTCGTGCAAACTTGGGTGGGTAGCAACCGTCAAAATCCGGCTATAAAAGGCACAGTCTCGAAGAGCTCGAAGACAACCTCCATTCAACCACAATCGGTTATTATGATTATAGCTCAATCATCCGTAATCACTATCCTGTCTCCTACACCTAAACTGTATCAAGAAAGGATAATCTAGGACCCCTCTCACTGCTTCCTATCGCAGTGACACTTCAGGCTACTATTTACTCTAGTTGAGGTAAAAAAACCCTGTCACCGGCAAGAAGGTTGCGGCCGCCCCTAACTCCTGATCCTGTACTCCGATTTTGGCTACAGGGTTACGAGCAGCCGGTCCCGAAACCATCTCTGATCAAGCCAGGTGATTGCCGAAACATTGTCTCCTGGGTGAACCCCCGAATTAACTTCGCTAGCAGCCGCCCCCTGCTTCTTTTCCTTATACTTCGATTACGACTATAAGTCAGGAGAGGGTGGTCTTGCCGACCCAGTTGGTTTTCTTTGTTTTTATTTCCTTTTAAGTTACTTGAAGATTTGTTGTAATCAAAAAGTACTTCTTTATAGTTTACTACTGCTTTCAAACACGAACAAGAACCCAAATGAAGATCGAACCCCTTGTCTTCATTCTATCGTCTGATCAATTTTATTACATGTGACTTGCAGTATAGCTAAACCGATGCCGATTTAGATCCGGAACAGGTGTCCGGGGTCAAGATCCGACCCGAATCATTGTATCAAAAGAAACTAGCACGTCCGCACGAAGACACATCATCCCTACAGCCACGAGTCACGCCCAGACCAATTTGGAAACAAGAGGTTCACTTTTCATTTATTTGGGCCCAAATTTGAGTCAAATAACATATCTAGACTGGGTGTTTGACTATAAACGTGTGTAGATCATATATAAAGTAATTAGATATTAGTTTTTGTTATAGACTGAAACAAAACTCATGGTTCGTAATTAAAACCCCAAAATTGACCCTAGTTAATTTTGTTCAGTTTAGTTTATCAGTTTTGACCAAAACGTTTCATCCCTAATCATCTGCATGCACCAAAACTAAAATAAAAAATAAAAAGAAATCCTACCTTTTTTTTTTTGGGTAATAAAAAGAAAAGAAATCCTACCTTAAGGCTGTGTGTGATTCACCCATGAAAAAATTATAAAAATCCTATAACTTGTGGGTCCACAAACCTTCCAATAATTTTCAATTCCCATGGGTAAATCACAATCGAGATGCTGCAGGACTTTGTTGATACACAGCCCTTCTACGATGAGGCTACAAATTTTTATTGTAGACAGATGTGGGCAAGCTAATAGCATCATTGGACCAATAAGAGCTATAAATGTAGCCTAACTTTCCAGAAGGGCTACCTAACCCGACCCAACTATAAGGGTGTTCATGGGCTGGGCGACTAGTCCAGCCTGAGGTGACCAACTCGTTTTAGATGGGCTTGGTCATGCAACTGTTAACCATAGGACCGGGCTGTGATTGATTTTTAAAAGCCCAAAAATTTTGGACCGGCAGGTCGGCCCAACCCGTCATTTACAAAAGCTGTGTTTGTACAAAAATATACCATGTATGTTTAGACAATCTTTTATCTAAGCATTTATATCCATATATACCATGTATTTACAAAAACTATTCAAGCTCATTTGGAAGATTTTTTTTTTAGGATATTAAATAGTCACATACAGCTTATCTTCAAACTAAAAATTTATAAGATGTTATTTTACCCACAAATTGCAATATAAATATTAATTATTTAAGATAAATGGTGAATTTGTTTTAAAATTTTAATGGATAACTATGGTTGCAAGTTGATAGATGACCAGTAATGACCAAGGTTTTAAGTTTCGGTACCGCTGGGCGTGCCGCCCAGGGCACCGAACGGCATTTCGGCGGCGTGCCACCGAAATGCCAGAAAATTTTTAATGGGCAAAAAAAATAAAAAATTATGTTTTTTTTGGATTTCGACGGCACATCGCCCGTTTCGTTAAAAAAAATTTTTTTAAATTTACATTTTTTTCTCTGTTTCACCCGTTTTGCCTGTTTCGGTCCGTTTCGCTCGACACGCCGCCCGTTTCACTCGAAATTTCGATCCGTTTCGCCAACAATGCAAATTGACGATTTCCCCCAACGAAACGCATCGCTTGGGGCATAAAAACCAAAATTTCTGCGGCGTGCCGCCGAAACTATAAACCTTGGTAATGACTACCGACTTATATGATAGTTCATCTTATACATCTTAGGTTCATGATGTATAAAAAAATTATTTTTAGTATGGGCTGATCCAAACCATGCCCGACTTTAAAAAAATAGCTTTTTGGGTTGGGTTTGGGCTCAATGAATACAGGTTAAAGGTAAGGTGGGTTGAGTTTTGTCTATCTACTTTTAAATCGGATTGAGTCCGAACTCATTAAAACCTGGCCCAACCCGCCCTACTTAGACATCTAGCTAACATAAAGCCCATAAAAGCAAACTCGAGCCTAGAAGGCTTAACGAGCTTCGAATGAACTCGAGCCTTCTTGAAGGTATATCAGCCCAAAAGGAGTTGTGGAAAGCTCGGCTTGATTGTTTTCAAGAAAAACTCCTACAAAGTTTGGCCCAAAATAGTGCGAGTTCAGAACCAAGAAAACTTGCAACAGAGTTCTCAGACTATTTTTCAAGCAACTGTCAGTAGTGTCGAGGCCCAATGGTCTCAAAGCCCAACAATGCAAAAGGATTCGTTTCACAAAATTGGTCGAGATCATGTCTACTTCCTCTTGTAACAGACAATGCAATCTGCGTGAGTTTGTTAGGATCCTAAATGTTAAGTGCTTAACTAATAAAGTCTCCATATGCCATAAGGCTCTTGGAGCAACAGTTAGGCATATAATAAATGGTATTGAATCCAACCATCATGCCTTGGGTTCGACTTTCAGAGGGGTCGACCTATATGTTGGATTAAAATTCCTTGATGTTATATATGGGCACGGTACTAAGTCATTGAATACTGATAGGTGAGTAGAACCACTAAAAGATAAAGGGTTACCATTGGGTTGTTAAGTGCCTAACCATTGCTCCAAAAGCCTCAAGACTTATGGAGACTTCGTTGATTAAACACTTTAACATTTAGGATTGTAATAGAGTTCTCATGGTTAGAGTTTGTTGCAATAATAAAGGGATAAGAGTAGCTCTATAGGGTAACTTAAGTGAGACAATTCAAACGAGAAACAAGGTAAATAAGTAGCTTGAATGTGTAAAAGTGAGGTTCAAGTCCCTTTGTGAGGGTGTTGAGTGCGTTTCTATCTTTGCGAGGAAAACTATTGTATTGTGCATAAATGTTTTATAATAATAGATCATTTGTACACAACCTATACTCTTAATTTGTGACTTTCAGCAAATTCAACCCATTGACAAGCCTAGTATCTATGAATCTCATGTTATCTATGGTAGCACGAGAATAAATAATTTATTACACATGTAGCTGCAAAGGAGGCTACTTCATGGGGATAATTCCACACCAACATAAGTTGGATCCAACTGAACATGTTTGCATAAAATAGATTCAAGCATACTTCATGGGAATAATTCCACACCAACATACTGGTACACATGTAGCTGCAGGGAGGCTACTTAATGTGCACATTATAATTAGTTGAGGCCCTGATGAGCAAGCACAAAAAAGATACAACCTTTTGGGATTAAGTGTGGTTTGTTGCAGTTGTTAATAATAGATTGTATAATAGGCTTTAATATCTAATCTCTTTATGTTCTTTGTGGGATTGTTTTAGGTTAATTATTATTTATAAGTTTGTTTAGGATCAGTAATAAACTAAATTTCTTGTCATGGAAATTTTGATAAGTTAACATGGGATCCATACTTGTAGTACCCTATGTCTCTGAAAAATAATGTGTCTTTGTAACTATGAAATCTTTTAATTTGAATTTATTGATTATATACTATAGTAAATAGACAAATTAAAGAAAACTAGAGATGACGCTGCAGTATAACTAGCCAAAATCTTTTGGATTCACTTTATAATGCTATAGATAAAATTTAAGATTGACAAAAAAAAAAGGGATAAAATTTAAGATTAAATTATAAATTATAAAAAACCCTCCTTAGTTGAATAATTTTACAATTAAATCTCTCTAAGTTTTTGAAATAACACTAACATTTCTTCAGATTTGGTTGATCCTAAATTTTATCCCCATTCTACAAATTTACAATTAGGTTTAGGTTGTTGTTGAGTGAACAAAATGAACTTCATTAATTTTAAACCATTTTTCCAATTATGAAATTACTAGTTTAGCTAACTGATAGTTTGCCCTTATTTTAAATTTTCTATTTCTAAATTTTTAAAGTTGTTTCTCATGGTACAAAATTTCCTACATGATATCGGAATAGGTAGATATGGATGTATCCATGGGTTGAACCGGTTTGACTCAACCCGATCCACTTACCTAATTAACAAGCCGGGCCAGGTTTAATAGTTCTTTACGTGTAATGAAAAAGGCGCTCCTAAAAATAAAACAACGAAGAGAATCAATCCCACGCGCTTCGCCACCTTGGAAACCGAACTAGTAGAAACTCTCCAGAATCCAAACCCCCGCCTCCTTCGTCCTCTTTACAAAATCCCAGCCTTCCAAATTCCGAAAACCACTCTCTCTCTCCCTTGTCTTCTCTTTTCCCTGGAATTTTCTCATTTGCAGATTTTAATGGGAGAACGCAGAAGAGACGTTTCCATATCTCTTCTCCTCCTCCTCCTCCTTCCCATTTTCGTTCTCTTTTCGTCCACCGCCGTCGCCGACGATGCTGACGTCATGGCCAAGCTCGCTGCCGGTCTCTCTTCGGCCCCGTCTGGCTGGTCAGGCACCGATCCCTGCAAATGGTCTGGCATTAACTGCGACAATTCCGGACGGGTCACCTCCATTAGTCTCGCATCGAAATCTCTCTCCGGGACGCTCCCTTCAGATCTCAACCAGCTCACCCAACTCCAAACCCTAGCGCTTCAAAACAACCAACTCTCCGGAACTTTACCTTCCCTTGCAAATCTCGGTAATCTCCAGCAGGTATTCTTGGATGGCAACAGCTTCAGCTCCATTCCTCCTTTGTTCTTCTCCGGACTCACGAGCTTGCAAACGTTCAGTCTTAGCGAGAACTTGGAGTTGGCTCCGTGGTCCATCCCGAAAGATCTTGCTCAGTCGACCAATTTGGTCACATTCTACGCCAGCAAAGCTAACGTGGTCGGAACTATACCCGATGTGTTTACAGATTTGCCAAATTTGCAATCTTTAAGGCTTTCTTACAACAATCTCACTGGTTCCCTACCAGCTTCGTTTAATGGATCTGGGATTCAGAACCTTTGGCTCAACAATCAGGGGCTTTCTGGGTCGATCGAGGTTGTCGGAACAATGACGCAGCTCTCACAGGTGTGGCTTCATCAGAACGCCTTCACAGGTCCGATTCCGGATCTCTCCCTATGTACATCGCTGTTCGATCTTCAGCTTCGCGGAAATCAATTTACCGGGGTCGTGCCATCTACTTTAACCTCGCTTCCTCGGTTGATGAATGTGTCTTTGCAGAATAATAAGTTGCAGGGTCCAGTCCCAGATTTTCACGGAGCTAACGTTACTCTGGGGACAACCAATAGTTTCTGTAATACCAAACCAGGGCCTTGTGCTCCTCTGGTAACTACATTGCTTGAAATTGCAGCAGCTCTTGGTTATCCTATGACCTTGGCTGAATCTTGGCAAGGCAATGATCCCTGCCAGGGCTGGAGTTTTGTAACCTGTGATGTGCAGAAGAAGGACGTTACTGTAATCAATTTTGCAAAGCAAAATTTTACAGGGACGATATCACCGGCCATTGCGAATCTTACCTTATTAAGGAATTTGCTTTTGAATGACAATAATCTCACGGGGCCAATACCCGGTAGCTTGACTGGTCTTACTCAGCTCCAGGTTTTTGATGTCTCCAATAACAATCTTAGAGGGAAAGTTCCCGATTTTCGACCTGGGGTTACTGTGAGAACAGCTGGTAATCGGCTTCTTGGAAGTAATTCAACATCTGGAGGTGAAGGGGGAGGGAGTGGAGGTGATGGTTCGGTTTCGGATTCAAATTCTACCTCACCGGCTGGAAGTCCAATGGCAAAGCCGAGTACATCTTCTGTTTCAGCTGGTATGATAGCTGGTATTGTGATTGCTATTGTTGTTTTTATTGGTGTTGTCTTTTTTGTCTTCTATAAATGTTATATCAAGAAAAGACACGGGAATTTCGGTCGAGTACAGAGCCCTGGAAATGTGACGGAAATGGTGAAGAATGGTACAGTTGATAACATGAATGGTTATGGAGGTGTTGCAATTGAACTGCACAGTCAGAGCAATGAGGAAAACAATGATGTCCAATTTTTTGAAGGTGGGAATGTTGCTATTTCACTCCAGGTTCTTCGACAGGTCACGGACAACTTCAGTGAAAATAACATTATTGGTAGGGGAGGTTTTGGGGTTGTTTACAAAGGGGAACTCCATGATGGGACACAGATAGCTGTGAAAAGGATGGAATCTGTTGCAATGGGTACAAAAGGATTGAATGAGTTTCAGGCGGAAATTGCAGTTCTGACAAAGGTCAGACATAGGCATTTGGTTGCTCTTTTGGGCTCTTGTGTCAATGGCAATGAGAGGCTTCTGGTCTATGAATATATGCCACAAGGGACTTTAGGACAACATTTGTTTGAAAGGAGTGAGCATGGTTACTCTCCTCTAACTTGGAAGCAGAGGGTTACGATAGCCTTGGATGTTGCTAGGGGGGTTGAGTATCTGCACAGCTTAGCACAGCAGAGTTTCATCCACAGAGATTTGAAGCCATCAAACATACTTCTAGGGGACGATATGAGAGCCAAGGTTGCTGATTTTGGCCTAGTGAAAAATGCACCTGATGGTAAATACTCTATGGAGACAAGATTAGCGGGAACATTTGGATATCTTGCACCTGAGTATGCTGGTAAGTTCTATCTCAGGTTTTTTATTACAAGTAATTTTATGATATCATTGGAATATTCTGCTAATATTTTTATGGTTGAAGTTAAGCCCAAACCCCAGAGAAGTTGTAGATGCGATGACATTAACTTTACAGACAACCTTTTGATGAATAACATGCAAATAACTTTATGGGTTAATTCTGCCATCTGATGACATTAACTTTACACACAAACTTTTGATGAATAACATGCAAATAACTTTATGGGTTAATGCTTCCACCTCAAGTGCTGTGAACTACCAGAGCATTTTCCCTTTTTCTCCCTTGTTGAACTTGTTACTTTTTATTTGCTCATTTCTCTTGCAGAAAACAATCTAAGTTTTCTCATGTGCAAAGTTTGTCACAGCATCGAATGAACAGGAGTAAAGTTGCTCTTTAACCATTTTTAATATCTTGGCAAGCAATCTAAATTTAATTTTCACTTTTGTTTTTGCATTTCTGTTTTTTAGAATTTGGTGTCCTCTGCACTAAACTGCTTATAGACCAACCGTGGATAGTTCCTTGGGTATGAGAACATACTAGTTAATGTTTCAATTTTTATCTTTGGTTAAGCAAGTTTTGAAGACATCTACTCTATATCCATGGTATCCTAAATTAAGATTCCCTTCTTTTTTTCTTCTTCTAACCTTTATCTCATGCTGTCTGATGGCTGTATAATTTTCTTAACAGTTCGCTTTCTCCTTCATGTTAATATTTACTAGATGTATTCTTAGGACTTTGTTTCGACTTAAATGTGATCTATGTTGAATCCATACTGTTTCCCAACAGCTACAGGAAGGGTGACGACAAAGGTTGATGTCTTTGCATTTGGTGTGGTCTTGATGGAGATTATTACGGGTAGAAAAGCACTAGATGAGACCATGCCAGAGGATAGATGTCATTTGGTAACATGGTTTCGTAGAGTTCTCATCAACAAGGAGCAAATTAGAAAAGCTATTGACTCAACACTTGATCCTGACGATGAGATCTTTGGCAACATCTGCAGGGTGGCAGAGCTTGCAGGTCACTGCACAGCTCGGGAGCCATCACAGAGGCCGGATATGGGTCATGCGGTTAATGTTTTGGCTCCTCTTGT
Organism: Buxus sempervirens; assembly: GCA_947561395.2. Taxonomy (NCBI): domain Eukaryota; kingdom Viridiplantae; phylum Streptophyta; class Magnoliopsida; order Buxales; family Buxaceae; genus Buxus; species Buxus sempervirens. The sequence goes on from OX387192.1 coordinate 25,175,995, forward strand.
AGAGCAGTGGAAACCCTGTAGCCATGATGAAGAAGATAGCTTTGGGATTGACCTCCACATGAGCCTTCCTCAAGCACTAGAGAGATGGCAAGCTGAAGGTATTTCAACAATGTTTGATGACTTAAGCCACACCCAGTCAAGCATACCCACAAAGCCTTCGGGGTTTGCTGATTCATTCAGTTCAACGGATTGCAGATGAGAAAAATTAATGCTGAAATTTATAAAAGGGAAAAACAAGTGGATTGATGGGTTGCCAATCTGTTCAATGGAAGGGGTCATTGCTTTACATGTTTTCTTTTAATTTATTTTACTATTTTCATGGGAATTGTGACCTGTTGTTGTGATGATCATTACTTTGTTAAATCCTGAATTCTTTGTAAATCAAAAATATAGTTTTGATGATGAAAATGGGGTGATGATGATTGTGGGGATGTTGAATCAAACAGGAGAAAGATAAGAGATTTGTATGATATAAATTTGAGTATTGGGTTGGGTTCATATGTAATTGTTTCCATAGGATTCATTACTTTCACTTTTGTCTGGTAGGTGAACTTCCACCTTTTTTTGATAATTTATTATTATTATAACTGTGATTCATTTCAATGGCTTTTTGCAAGTTGTGCACAACAGAAACAAGGATCTTTCTTTGCCAGCAAGATTGATGTTTATTTGTGGCAGAAAAGTTTTTTAATTTGAACCTTATCATCAAGGATTGGATACTAGCTGGCTGATTGCAAATTTAGTTTCTGTAAAACTTACCTACATTTATGTTTTCTGCATCCTTTTCCCTCTTTCTTCTGGTGGTGGTTATGTCTTTGAAGCATGACAACCTAGCTAACATAAGACAGAGAATATAAAGTAAGAGAAGGAAAGGAAAAGATGGTGGTGACTGGTGACTGGTGGGCATGAATACAGAGAGCAGTTTCTCACATGGGGTGGGTACAATTGTTTTTGTTTTCTTAGATTAGATGGGGTGGTGAGAGCATTTAAAGGCGCATGTTGTGGGGTTAGGCAAAAAGACTTTTTCCTCATGAGTAAAAAGCAAGGATTGCTGCACATGTAGTGGTTCATTATGTTTTCAGAGGACCTATGAACAATCTTTCTGGTGGATATATTATTAGATGAAATAATAGTTTAGGATCCAGGTGATGAAGATCTCTGTTGATTAATAAATGTAAGTGGATTATGTGATGACATTAGCATAGAGCTTAGTCAAACCTACCATCTGCAGGCAAGCTCATTGGCCGGCTCACTTCAGCATTGACCAGTGAACGTGAAAGCCGCATCTTTGTTCAGCTTAAGTAGATTTGGTGTTCTCTTGGGAGGGATAAGAGGGATTAGACTGGGGAACCCTACAACAGGGAGTGTCTGAACAAAACAGAAAGACAAGGAGAGAAAATTCAGCAACAAAAGCATAAATTATTTTAAGGATATGTTAGAGGTTTCAATCCAAGTGCCCCACACGGGGATCCAATCCAGAAGTGGGAAAGCAAAAGAAAATAAATTCTACCCTTTATATAAAATATTTCTATTTGTTTGTTTGTCGTTGAATTTTAGTCGAAGTGGGGAAGTCATTTCTTATATCCTAGAAAATCATACGCTAGTGAATTTTTCGCTGTCTTAAAAGAAAAAAAAATTAGCCCATGGTCATACTATACCAAACAAACAATTTAATCTATGATCTATACTATTATTTAAGCAACCCGTAAAGAATATTCCCAAATTCTGACAGTCATTTTTACTTGGTTACAAAAAAAAAATCTTTCGAAAATTTTTAGAAGACTCTTGGATCCAAAAAAAAAAACTAATCACCTAAACCTCCTCCTCCTATCAACTAACAACTTATGTGTATACATGCAGTAGTGCACGTGCTTCCCTTGACTGCCCTTTCTTTGTTTCACAAACAATCCTTTCCAAATCCTTAAAAGACTCATATAACTAGCTATATATATATCCCGTAAAAAACCTAACACTAAAAGAGTTCAACGTACACATACATTTTTTCAAAATATCAGTTTACCATCTTGAGATTTTCTAGCTGTCTTGCATGTGCTTTCTCTAAAAATAAATATCCCTTATTCCTTAATTTTGGGATTGAAATCGTCTGCTGGGTGCCCAGCAGCCAATAGGAATCCTGCAAGACAGGGCCACAACACGACTGCCCTGCCCTGCAAGGCGGGGCCAACCTGCCTTGCAGGATTCCCATTGGCTGCTGGGCACCCAGCAAACGATTTCAATCCTTAATTTTGCTGCAATTCTTTCTTTATCTCTTGATGGAAATAACAATGCGGTTTAACGTTTCTATCTAATCTCCAAAACAGTTACAACTGAGTTGGATTAGAATTTGACCATCTAGAACAAGCGGTGATCTTTTATTTTGTGAGGCTTGGTCATCCATCGATGATCTTCTTTCCTTATATTATGTAATGATCATTAGTTGGACTGCACATACATCAACATAAATTCTAAAACTGCCACGCGCATCACGTACCTCTCCCTAACATCCATGATCTCGACCGTACATGCATGTCTCTATCTCAATGTTCTTTGAATAGGTCTCAACAGCTATCAACATTTGACATCTGTGCTTCGCTATTCGTATAACCAACTTTACATGCAGCATGAAAAACGATTTAAGTAAAGCCAAGTCTGGGAAATATTCATTAAATTTTCTTTAACATCAAGAGTACTTCAAAACTCCTAAGACTCCATTGTCCTAAAAAGAACCACCTCATGTCAACTATGCAGTACCTGTAATAGTGCTCGTATCTCCTCTAATTAATACTAATATAAACAAATGATCATAGTTGAGAGCACGTTGTTAAACAAATGAACGTCGGTTCCGTCATACTATAGCAATCAAAATTTGGGATTTGAGATCATAGGCTTTTGCTTGCTGTGGGCTGGGATTACATATGACTGCTATCAGTGATATACTAGATAATAACTAGCAATAGTGTTTTAAATCTTGGAAAACATACTAGCTCCATTCATGGTATGTATTGGCTGGTACCGGGTTTGTGGAGTAAAGGCCATATGAGTTATTACAAGGAAGCTTAAAAGGTTTTAATTCATTATTAATGCTCAACAAATTTTTTTTTTTTTGGGTGAAGTAATGCTCAACATCAAACCGATATATTTACGGACAACCTCTTAGATCGCTTATCCTCTGTACCATAAATAATTCCTCAGTTGAAAGGTAACTGTAAAAGGGGAAAGACCTTGAGTGGGTGAACTTCTTTTCATGTGAGATAGTGATCTACTCTATGCGTACGAGGTTCTTCATTAATTGTTGAATTTCAATGACAAGAGTGTACAGATTAGTGGTGTAATTTGGTCGATTTGATTTGGTTTTTATGCCAAACCTAAACCAAACCGAATTATGTTCATCAAAACCAAAAACCAAACCAAACCGAAATAAAGTGATTAAACCGTAAACCGAAATTACAATATTTTTGAAGTTTAAACCATATTGTTTACTTGAATACAAATATAAACAATATTATTTACTAGAAAATAGAAATGGTATTCTATAATCTTATAATAACAAAGAAAAATAATAGGTTTTGACAACAAAGAGTAGTGAGAGGTTTTGAAATTTTGTATATATATTATATATGCAACATAAAATTATACATCTATAATAATATAGTTTGGTTTCTCCGCCACCTAAACCATAAACCAAACTAAACTAATTCGGTTTGTACTTTTTCAAACCGAAACCAAATCAAACCCAAAAAAATCGATTTGATTCATTCGGATTTCGGTTTACACCGAACCAATTGACACCCCTAATATAGATCCTACTTCAGCTGTGACACTTAGAAGACAGAATTTGGTATCGGATCATCGACATTCTACTCCTGATCATTGCATTTAACACTGTAAAACCTGGCTGAATTTGTGTTTGTGACGTATAGAATGTGTCTTCAGTACAACATAAGGGTTAGGGACTCAAGAAGCTCCATCGCATGTATAAGGTGCACAGTGGGCTGGACCGAGCGGGCAAGCCCTCACACTTGTGATGGACCATGGGCTTAGCCCACACCAGATATCAGGTGACCTTAGGTCAAGCACAAAGCCATTGTAACTTGTAACTTGTAATAGGGTTGATAGTCGGGCCGGCCCAGCACGCTTGGGGCGTGCCTAGCGGGCCACAGGCCTGCCGTATGCCAGGCCCGTTTAGCTGGGCTAGCCGGCGAGACCCCTTTTTTCAAAAAACAATCAAAAAAATCAAAACAATTCAAAAAAAATCCCAAAAAATCACAGAAAAATTCTGAAAATACTTTTATTATTCACAAAATTATCTTACACATATTGGGATAAATTTTGCTCAAAAAAATATAAATTCATTAATTATCACAAGTACAATTACAACTTTGCAATAATTACATAATTACTTGAACAAATAATACTATATCACTATAATATAAGCACATCCCAACTAGGTTGGCACCCACTCATCTATCTATCATTTGCAGTTTAAAAGAAACAAAAAAAAAAAGAGAAAGTACAGTTCCTATACTTTGATTACAAAAATTATAACAAAACTTAAACTAATCTGGATGACTAAATTCATCAATATTCAAATCATCGAAGTCTCCAGCAAGTTGATCATCTTCATATTCCTGATCTTTCAATTCCTCCCTTATCCAATCTGTAAGACTGACACATACTTGCACCATCTCCGGCATTAATCTGCTCCTGTAGTTGTCCACGATTCGTCCACCTGCGCTAAAAGCTGATTCCAATGCAACTATGGACACCGGAACCGTTAGTAGATCACATGCCATGGCAGCAAGCACAAGATAATTAACCTGATTTTGCTTCCACCATGTCAAAATGTTAAAAGCATTATGCTCTTCCATAGTATTGAAATTTATTGAGGGGCTTTCTAAATAAATCATTAATTCAGATGATCCCCCACTACTAGATGCTGGTTGTTTTCCCTTTCTTCTCCCACTTAAAAAATTCCAAGGGGAATTATCTGGTAGTGCTTGTTGGGTTTGCGTATGACCTTGTATGCTACTACTAGTATCATATTCACAAAAAAGTCTTTCTGATAGAGTTCTTATTTTACATATATCTATTTGAAAAGTAGAATTCATATTCTCATTTATTCCATCTATTAAGTCTTCCTCTCCTAATTTAATCCTAGGGTCCATTGTAGTAGCTAAACAATATAAATTAGGCATATCTTGTCAATATTTTAAAATTTTAGCTTCCATTGCAAGGCAAATTTCCTTAGCAATTTCTATATTGTTTAAAACAAATACTTATTGGATATAAACAAGTTAAAATACTTGGGGATGTTGGGTAATAAACCGATGATAAATATCTTGTTGCATTATAAAAAACTTTTAAAAAATCTCTTAAAATTTCTGCTATTTGCCTATCAAGTTCTTCTAATTCACTTTCAAGCATTTTAGTTTTATAAAATAATTGTAAGTTCTTGTTTTAATGCTAGTGCAGCTTCAAGCATTAAATATGTTAAGTTCCACCTATGTTCAACATCTAGGGTAATTTTTTTATGTTGCTTTTTTAAATTTTCACAATAATATTTAAATTCTCTAGCAGTTGTGCTAGATTGTTTTAAATATCTTACTACATCTTTAATATTTGTTAAATGATGTTGAACAATTTTTAATCCATCTTGCACAACTAAATTTAGATGTGACAAGCACACTTAACATGAAATAAACTTCCATCTATATTTAAGTTTAAATGTTGTTTTAATATTCCTACTGCAACATTATTAGCACTTGCATTATCAAGTGCTAGAGCCATTATTTGATTGTGTATTTTATAATTTCTTAGATTTTTACTTATAACATTTGATATATTTAATCCAGAATGGCTAGAATCTAGTGATTCAAAAGTTAGTATTCTTTTTTCATATTCCAATTTTCATCAATATAATGTGCAGTTATAGCTAAATAACTTATTTGTTGTCTACTTGTCCAAATATCTGAAGTTAATGCTATCTTAAAGGTATTGTTTGAAAAAATTTCTATTAATGCAGTTTTCATTTTTCCATATAAGTTTATAGCATCTTTTCTTAAAGTGTTGCGTGAGAAAAATTTAAATTGTGGTGCTAAATATTTAGTTATTAAACGGTTAAATCTTTTAGATTCTATTAATCTAAAGGGTAATTCTTCTTGAATTACCCACTTTACTATTTCAAGCCTAGTTTCTTCTTGATTAAAAACAAAATTACTCATATTAACACTACTAGTAGAAATTTGGGCTTGCCTAGGGTCAATTTGGCCATGTTTTAGAAGGCAATTCTGCAAATGCCTTTGCAAGTGGCCGTACCACTTTTTACTTTACAACTAAAATTTTTTTTACAGTGGTTACACACTACCCTCTCTTCATTCCCCACATTTTCAATTGTAAAATTGAGCCCATCTCTAGGAAAGGCAATTCATGATCTTGGATGGGAGGGTCACCATATAAGGGTTGGGTTATATCATCAGAAAAGGTTGGGTCAGAAAAGGGTCTAAGATGTTTCCTTTCTTCAGTATTAAAAAACATAGGATGCCTACGGTCCATTATCAAATTTTTGGAAAAAAAATTCTTAATAAATAATATTATAATAAATATTTGGTGATACTAATTTATAAGAAAGGTAGAAGGAGAGACTTACTTATAATAATAATATTTATACTAATTTTAAAATCGGAAACTTAAATAAAAGAATACCTCTTTACAATGAATCTTGAACTTTGCAGTTGAAGCCTTCAACCTCCAGAGTCCAATTTCCCACTTCTGATGCTTGAACAATTAGAAGAGAGTATCACTAATTTTCAATTACAACAATTAAAACAAAGAAACTATTTGATAATCAATTAGAAGAGAATAAGAGATTGTAGAAGAGGTGTGGTTTGGAGTGGGAAAGGGTAAGCCTATTTATAGAAAATCAAAAGTGGCTTTTTACCACCTCTACCCTCCAATATGACTGTTATTTTGCAGTTGGAAGGGTAGAAAAGGTCTTTTAATCATCAATTACAACTATAACCCCCCAATATGGCTGTTATATAGCTGTTGGGGGGGAGAGGGGGTAAAATGGGCATAAAAGTGGCTTAAAACAACTTTTATGGAGGGAAAAGAGAGCTAGCCGCGTTGGCTAGCTCTCTGGCGGGTCAGGCAGGCCCGCCTGGGCATTCGCAGGCACGCATGCCGGGCCGGGCTGTAGGCGTGCTGGGCCATGCCTGCACGGCCCAATAAGGAACCCTAACTTGTAAGCACCAAATTTTTACCCGCTTAAATCTACCTGAAACCTGACCCGGGTATGAACCAGGAGCCCGCAGGCTTTGGACCCTACCCAAACGTCTCAATCTTCTGACTTCGACGTTGATCTCTCTCGCCAGGTTGCGTAGACCTCATTTGTTCAAGAAAGGCTTCAGCGTCTTCTTTTCCGAAACAAAAGAGATTTTCCAGTGTTCGTGCGCGAAACCAACACAAATTCTTCAGCAGCATTGCTCAGTGCGTAGACCGGCACGCCGGCTAGAAGCCCTTCAATATCTTCCGTCGACATCGCAAGCTCGAGACGGTGAACCGGTTCCGCTAGGGCATCATTCTTTATAGATATAGATACCCGAGCTCAAACTTGGTTTCTTTGGGAAGAGGAGCTCGAACCCACACCAGAAATGCCATTCTGGAACGCCTGCTTCGCTTGGTTTCCGAGATTTCCTAGGGCAAATTCGATGTGGGATTTTAGGGCAGACGGGTTGGGATTAAACAAACCGAAATTTAAGCGTTGTTGGGGTTGTTGGTGAAGAAAGCTTGAGATGTGTTGCACATTAGAAGAAGAGCAGTTTTTTTGAATGTCAGTGACGGTTTGTTGAAGATTGGGATTTATTCGTTTTGACTCTGATAGGGTTTCTGTCTTATTGAACTTCGGAAACTGCATGTTGTCGTGAAATAAACAAAAATCCGCGATTTGTGCCTGCCCTTACAAATGGACTGAACCAGCTGCAACTTTTGAGGAGGGAAGAGGAGGAAGTGGTGAGCAGAGCAACGAAGAAAAGAGACTTTAACACATGTAAATCTTAAAGACCCTTGTCGCTCAAACGACCAAGAAACCAGTAAGCAAAACGAAGCTCCGTAGGAGTCCCACGACCTCTGTGCTTTTTCTTCACAGTCTTTGCACTTTATCTTTTTGTTGTCCTCCTTATCATTCATCTCTGTCTGCCTAAGTTTTCTTTTCTTTTCCTCTGTTCTCTCTCTTTCTCCGCTGCAATAAAGAAAGAGCATCTTGCGTCCCGTATGAAACACACAGCTCAAAACTAGAAAATAATCATCAACATGCTTTCTGGTAGTTCAACGACGGCTTCATTACCATTTAATATAGCATTCTGTTCTTCCACGTTTATCTATCTTTATTTATATCTACGTATCGGCGCTTTCTGCGTTCCTCGTCCTCTGCATCAATTCTACAACTGAGTTAGGATCAAAGAAGATACCCTCCACAATAAACAGCTCCTCCAGCAGCTTCACATCTTCAACATTCAGTTTCTCCCTCAACTGTGACCAAATCTGCAAGCTTAAAAAGGACTACAGGTGTATCTAGATAAACAAATAAATGAATTAGCCTCGTCCTAACCTTGCTCAATATCCCATCACAAGACTCGTCTGTGGCAGATGGGAAAGCCATCTGCTTCTTGATACATTTGTATTCGTTATGGTTTGTCCTTGGCAACGGTTTTATGTGCTTTGCCCTACAAAAATGTGACAACAAATAACCACCTTCATTTATGAATATCAAATCAGTTCACCACCAGTTTGGTTTGACATGCCTCGCACAGTCGCACCAAACCGAAGAGTAGATAGGCTCTCGGATGCATTTAAAGTGCTTGGCGAACAACAACACAATACAGCAGTACGGGAGTTCCCTCCCTGCAACGGAAAAAATGGTGACCAGACAATAAGAATCAATTAAATGTCAATGAGGCATTAACTGAAGAGGAAGAGCTGAACCAGAGCATCTTGAAGAATCCGAGTTAGCTTAGAATATTTATAAGGAATGTGGTTTGCTTTGCCTTGTATACCACTTGTTAGAGCATTTATCACATTCCCAAGAGCTGAGAGAGACTTGTTGATTGTCTTAGCCTCTTCGAGAGCTCTCCTTTCAGCTCCAGTTTTCTCAACTTCTCAGAGCCAGCCAAGTCTAAGAGAATAAGTTTTCCAGTTTTCACCCTGTCGACATCTCCATACAGCTCAAGGCCGACTCATTGAAATTTTAATAATGGATTTTGATAATTTTAGAAGCATAAGTTTAAACAGTAAATACCTTCTATCCCTGGCCATTTCTTGCTGGACAGTGAATATGTAGGCACAGTGACTTCTACTGCTAGCCATGTTCCCATGTTCATTTCTATCTATGTTAAGTGTCTCGAAAGAACTCAGTCAATACCAACAGAGTTTCATCCACACATATTTGAAGCCATCAAACATACTTCTAGGGGACGATATGAGAACCAAGATTGCTGATTGTGGCCTAGTAAAAAATGCACCTGATGGTAAATACACTATGGAGACAAGATTAGCAGGAACATTTGGATATCTTGCACCAGACTATGCTGGTAAGTACTATCTCAGGTTTTTTATTACAAGTAATTTTATGATATCATTGGAATATTCTGCTAATATTTTTATGGTTGAAGTTAAGCCCAAACCCCAGAGAAGTTGTAGATGTGATGACATTAACTTTACACACAACCTTTTGATGAATAACATGCAAATAACTTTATGGGTTAATGCTTCCACCTCAAGTGCTGTGAACTACCAGAGCATTTTCCCTTTTTTCCCCTTGTTGAACTGGTTACTTTTTATTTGCACATTTCGCTTGCAGAAAACAATCTAAGTTTTCTCATGTGCAAAGTTTGTCACAGCATCGAATGAACAGGAGTAAAGTTGCTCTTTAACCAATTTTAATATCTTGGCAAGCAGTCTAAATTTAATTTTCACTTTTGTTTTTGCATTTCTGTTTTTTAGAATTTGGTGTCCTCTGCACTAAACTGTTTATAGACCAACCGTGGATAGTTCCTTGGGTATGAGAACATACTCGTTAATGGTTCAATTTTATCTTTGGTTAAGCAAGTTTTGAAGAAATCTACTCTATATCCATGGTATCCTAAATTAAGATTCCCTTCTTTTTTTCTTCTTCTAACCTTTATGTCATGCTGTCTGATGGCTGTATAATTTTCTTACAGTTCGCTTTCTCTTTCATGTTAATATTTACTAGATGTATTCTTAGGACTTTTTTTCGACTTAAATGTGATCTATGTTGAATCCATACTGTTTCCCAACAGCTACAGGAAGGGTGACGACAAAGGTTGATGTCTTTGCATTTGGTGTGGTCTTGATGGAGATTATTACGGGTAGAAAAGCACTAGATGAGACCATGCCAGAGGATAGATGTCATTTGGTAACATGGTTTCGTAGAGTTCTCATCAACAAGGAGCAAATTAGAAAAGCTATTGACTCAACACTTGATCCTGACGATGAGATCTTTGGCAACATCTGCAGGGTGGCAGAGCTTGCAGGTCACTGCACAGCTCGGGAGCCATCACAGAGGCCGGATATGGGTCATGCGGTTAATGTTTTGGCTCCTCTTGTAGAGCAGTGGAAACCCTGCAGCCATGATGAAGAAGATAGCTTTGGGATTGACCTCCACATGAGCCTTCCTCAAGCACTAGAGAGATGGCAAGCCGAAGGTACTTCAACAATGTTTGATGACTTAAGCCACGCCCAATCAAGCATACCCACAAAGCCTTCGGGGTTTGCTGCTGATTCATTTAGTTCAACGGATTGCAGATGATAAAAATTAATGCTGAAATTTATAAAAGGGAAAAACAAGTGGATTGATGGGTTGCCAATCTGTTCAATGGAAGGGGTCATTGCTTTACATGTTTTCTTTTAATTTATTTTACTATTTTCATGGGAATTATGACCTGTTGTTGTGATGATCATTACTTTGTTAAATCCTGAATTCTTTGTAAATCAAAAAGATAGTTTTGGTGATGAAAATGGGGTGATGATGATTGTGGGGATGTTGAATCAAACAGGAGAAAGATGAGAGATTTGTATGATATAAACTTGAGTATTGGGTTGGGTTCATATGTAATTGTTTCCATGGGATTCATTACTTTGACTTTTGTCTGGTAGGTGAACTTCCACCTTTTTTTTTTTATATTTTATTATTATTATAACTGTGATTCATTTCAGTGGCTTTTTTGTAAGTTGTGCACAACAGAAACAAGGATCTTTCTTTGCCAGCAAGATTGATGTTTATTTGTGGCAGAAAAGTTTTGTAAATTTGAACCTTATCATCAAGGATTGGATACTAGCTGGCTGATTGCAAATTTAGTCTCAGTAAAACTTACCTACATTTATGTTTTCTGCATCCTTTTCCCTCTTTCTTCTGGTGGTGGTTATGTCTTTGAAGCATGACAAACTAGCTAACGTAAGACATAGAATATAAAGTAAGAGAAGGAAAGGAAAAGGTGGTGGTGGGCATGAATACAGAGAGCAGTTTCTCACATGGGGTGGGTACAATTGTTTTTGTTTTCTTAGATTAGATGGGGTGGTGAGAGCATTCAAAGGCGCATGTTGTGGGGTTAGGCAAAAAGACTTTTTCCTCATGAGTAAAAAGCAAGGATTGCTGCACATGTAGTGGTTCATTATGTTTTCAGAGGACCTATGAACAATCTTTCTGGTGGATATATTATTAGATGAAATAATAGTTTAGGATCTAGGTGATGAAGATCTCTGTTGATTAATAGATGTAAGTGGATTATGTGATGACATTAGCATAGAGCTTAGTCAAACCTACCATCTGCAGGCAAGCTCATTGTCCGGCTCACTTCAGCATTGACCAGTGAACGTGAAAGCCACATCTTTGTCCAGCTTAAGTGGATTTGGTGTTCTCTTGTGAGGGATAAGGGGGATTACATTGGGGTACCCTACAACAGGGAGTGTCTGAACAAAACATAAAGACAAGGAGAGAAAATTCAGCAGCAAAAGCATAAATTATTTTAGCAGTTTATGTTGGAATTTGTCTCATATTAAAATTTTACTATTGTTTCACCCATCATATAACAAATGGACTTCCCTCACCTTAATGCCTAACTTCACTCAGCTTTTTCGGGCCGCGGCGAACGAATCCAGTGAAGAAAAGAATTTTCTCGTGGAGGTACGAAGTCAGGGCTTCCTGAACAACTGCGCCCTTGCAAAATTGAGAGCGTTTCTCCGCAATAACAATACTACCTTATTTCTCTCTCACCATTCGCAAAGAGTCATCACTCTTTTCAGCCGGATTAATACCACTATGGCGACATGCCTTGACGTACAGGTCCCAAGCCTCTCAGGAAAGCTCGTCCTGCTCAGGCTCCTTGAAGCAATTGGCTGGGAAGAAGCGCTCAGACACCTCAGCAAGATCCTCCTCCTGCCGCTTCCTGGCCAAATTCAGCTGACGTTGAAGTTCAATGATCTTAAGGTGGGTCTCTTGCCTAACGCGTTTGATCTCACCCGCTAAATCCTGCTGCTGTTGGGTTAGAATCTGGCTCCAAATGACGTCTTGAACGGTTTGACTGCCGACTCGCTTCTTACTCATTTTAACTGCAACTGCAATGCGATCAAACTCAGCACGGCCTGACGGACTTTTGGCCCATTTCCGAAGAGACCACAATTCAGACACTCCGATAGATCGCACACTAGTAATAACATTAGCACGGATGGCGGCGCTCAGGATCTGGTCAAGCGTATCAACATCCCGAAAGCGTAGGAGCGACTTGATATTCTTGGTGAACTCATAAGTTATGAAGCCCGCATGATTGATGGCATCAAGGGAGAACCTGGATAAATCAACCCCAAGCTCACGGAGCGGACTCAGAAGTTCGTTGATCTCATTCTGCTGCGCAGTGCGATAGACAGGGGTGTTGGGGGGAAGCGGCAGAATGCGTCTGGCAACATTGGGAGGTGCAACAGGTACATCAACAGCATTGACATTGGAAGGGCCGGCGCCGTCTGACATACTGGAGAGAAGGAAAGTCTCTGTAGAAGAGAGAGATCTCACGAACAAGAAAGAAACATTGGAAGGGAGGCTCTTGTGGTTGCCTAGGTTTAGGGTTGAGCCCCTCCTCTTACGTGTTATCGGCTGCTGGGCGCCCAGCACGGGAGGCTCTTGTGGTTGCCTAGGTTTAGGGTTGAGCCCCTCCTCTTACGTGTTATCGGCTGCTGGGCACCCAGCAGTGCTGGGCGCCCAGCAGGTGATTTGAATCCCATGGTATTAGATACCATGTCCACGCTGTGCCTCTAGCGTGAGGGGGCTGTTAGAATTTGTTGCACACTGAAATTTTACCATTATTTCACCAACCATATAATAGACTTCCCTCGTCTTAATGCCTAGATTTTAAGGTTGAGGTCCCTCCTCTTATGTGTGGTTGGGCTTTCAACAGTTTATACTAAAGAGATGTTGGAAGTTTCAATCCAAATGCCCCACATGGAGATCCAATCCAGAAGTAGAAATGAAAAGGAAAAATAAATTCTACCCTTTATAATATAATCTTTGTATTTGTTTGTTTGTAGTTGAACTGGCCAAGTCATTTCTTATTTCAAATCTACATTATAGTTTTCACAATAGAACTATTTTTCCTTTTTCCCCTTTCAAAGAAAATGAATTTTGATCATTCCGATACTCATGTTGGAACCTTTACTATTCCTTAGAAAAGCATAACACTAGTGAATCTTTTGGTCCATCTTAAAAGGTAAAAAAAATTTTTGCCAATGGCCAAAACAAGCCAAGGAAACAATTTAATCTGTAATTTGTACTACTATTTAAGCCAATCATAAAAAATATGACTATCATTTTTACTTGGTTAGAAAAAAACCTTTGAAAATCTTTAAAATACTCATATATCCAACAAAAAACTACCTTCCAAACACTGTCTTATCAACTAACTACTTATGTATACATGTAGTAGTGCACATGACTCCCTTAATATCTATCTATACTATTATTTAGGGATAATTATAATTTACTCTTCAGGTTTTAGTCAATTCTACTTTCTCTCTTGATGTTTTTGAAATATTAGGTTACCACCTTGAGGTTTCTGGCTGTTCCGTTGTCATCCATGTGCCGTGTTGCATCACTGCATGCGCTTCCTCTAAAAATAAATATCCCTTATTCCTTAATTTTGCTGCAATTCTTTATTTATCTCTTGATGGAAATAGCAATGCGGTTTAACGTTTCTATCTAATCTCCAGAACAGTTACAACCGAGTTGGATTAGAATTTGATCATCTAGAACAAGTGGTGATGTTTTATTTTGCAATGGTCATCGATCGAAGATCTTCTTTCCTTATATTATGCAATGATCATTAGTTGGACCGCACATACATCAACATAAATTCTAAAACTGCCACGCGCATCACGTACCTCTCGCTAACATCCATGTTCTCGACTGTACATCTATGCAGTGGCGGAACCAGGACTCCAAATCTGGGGGGGCAAAAAAAAATTTCAATTAACACTTCTCATGAAATATAGAAATTTTAATGAGTTGGGGGTGGGCAAACCAGAAATTTTAGAGGGAGTTCTCATGAAATATAGAAATTTCAATGAGTTGGGGGGGCAAACCAGAAATTTTAGAAGGGATTTTTATGAAATATAAAAATTTTCAATGGGTTGGGGGGGCAAACCATAACTTTTAGAAAGGATTCTTATGAAATATAAAATTTTTCAATGAGTTGAGGGGGCAAACCAAAAATTTTAGGGGGGGCAAACCTTAAATTTTAATTAAAAAATATAAAAAACATATACACTTTTTATTAAAAATTAAAAGTTAGGGGGGCAATTGCCCCCCCTAACGTGAACGTGGTTCCGCCACTGCATCTATGTCTCTATCTCAATGTTCTTGAGTAGGTCTCAATAGCTATCAACATTTGACATCTGCGCTTCTCTATTCGTATAACCAACTTTGTACGTAGCACAAAAAACGATTAATGTAAAGCCGAGCCCAGGAAATATTCCTTAAATTTTCTTAACATCAAGAGTACTTCAAAACTCCTAAGACACCAGTGTCCTAAAAAGAACCATCTCATGTCAACTATGTAGTACGTGTAGTAGTGCTCGTGTCTCCTCTAATACTCATATAAACAAATGATCATAGTTGAAAGCGTCGTTGTTAAACAAATGAACATCGGTTTCGTCATACTATAGCAACCAAAATTTGGGATTTGAGATCATAGGCTTTTGCCTGCCGTGGGTTGAGATTACATATGATTGCTATCAGTGATATACTAGATAATAACTAGAAATGGTGTTTTAAATCTTGGAAAACATATATGTAACTATGTATTGCCTGGTAACGGGTTGTGGAGTAAAGGCCATATGAGTTATTGCAAGGAAGCTTAAAAGGTTTTAATTCATTATTAATGCTCAACATTTTTTTTTTTTTTTGGTGAATTAATGCTCAACATCAAACCGATATATTTACTGGCAACCTCTTTGATCGCCTATCCTCCACACTATAAATAGTTCCTTAGTTGAAAGGTAACTGTAAAAGGGGAAAGACCTTGAGTGGGTGAACTTCTTTCCATGTGAGATAGAGATCTACTCTATGCGTACGAGGTTTTTTATTGATTGTTGAATTTCAATGATAAGAGTGTACAGATTAGTGGTGTAATTCGATCGATTTGGTTTGGTTTTTATGCCAACCCGAATTATGTTAATCAAAACCAAAAACCAAACCGAACCGAAATAAAGTGATTAAACCGCAAACCGAACCGAGAAATCGAAATTACAATATCTTTAAAGTTTAAACCATATTGTTTACTTGAATACATATGTGAACAATATTGTTTACTAGAAAATAGAAATGGTATTCTATAATCTTATTATAACAAAGAAAAATAATAGGTTTCGACAACAAAGAGTAGCGAGAGGTTTTGAAATTTTTGTATATATATTATATGCAACATAAAATTATAAATCTATAATAATATAGTTCGATTTTCAGCTTAGTTCGGTTTCTCTGCCACCTAAACCGTAAACTAAACCCAATTAGAATGTGTCTTCAGTACGACATAAGGGTTAGGGACTCAAGAAGCTCCATCCCACGTATGAGGTGCACAGTGGGCTGGACCGAGTGGGCAGGCCCTCACACTTGTGATGGACCATGGTAACCCACACTAGATATCAGGTGACCTTCGGTCAAGCAAAGCCATTGTAAGCACCAAATTTTTATACGCTTAAGTCTACCTGAAACCTGAACCGGGTATGAACCAGGAGCCCGCATTCTTTGGACCCTACCCAAACGTCTCAATCTTCTCACTTTTACGTTGATCTCTTCCCTCGCCAACTTCCCATGGACCTCATTTGATCAAGAAGCGCTTCAGCATCTTCTTTTCTTGAACAGAAGAGCCCGAGAGATTTTCCAGTGTTAGTGCCCGAAACCAACACAAATTATTCAGCAGCATTGCTCAGGGCGTAGACCGGCACGCCGGCTAGAAGCCCTTCAATATCTTCCGTCGACATCGCATGCTCGAAACCGTGAACCGGTTCCGCTAGGGCGTCATTCTTTATAGATATAGATACCCGAGCTCAAACTTGGTTTCTTTGGGAAGCTGAGCTCGAACCCACACCAGAAATGCCATTCTGGAACGCCTGCTTCGCTTGGTTTCCGAGATTTCCTGGGGCAAATTCAGTGTGGGATTTTAGGGCAGACGGGTTGGGATTAAATAAACCGAAATTTAAGCGTTGTTGGGGTTTTTTGTGAAGAAAGCTTGAGATGTGTTGCACCAAAAAAAAGAGCAGTTGTTTTGAATGTCAGTGACGGTTTGTTGAAGATTGGGATTTATTCGTTTTGACTCTGATAGGTTTTCTGGCTTATTGAACTTCGGAAACTGCATGTTGTCGTGAAATAAACAAAAATCCGCGATTTGTGCCTGCCCTTACAAATGGACTGAACCAGCTGCAACTTTTGAGAAGGGAAGAGGAGGAAGTGGTGAGCAGAGCAACGAAGAAAAGAGACTTTAACACATGTAAATCGTAAAGACCCTTGTCGCTCAAACGACCAAGAAACCAGTAAGCAAAACGAAGCTCCGTAGGAGTCCCACGACCTCTGTGCTTTTTCTTCACAGTCTTTGCATTTTCTCTTTTGTTTTCCTTCTTATCATTCATCTCTGTCTGCCTGAGTTTTCTTTTCTTTTCCTCTGTTCTCTCTCTTTCTCGGCTGCAATAAAAAAGAGCATCTTGCGTCCCGTATGAAACACACAGCTCAAAACTAGAAAATAATCATCAACATGCTTTCTGGTAGTTCAACGACGGCTTCATCACCATTTAATAAAGCATTCTGTTCTTCCACGTTTATCTATCTTTATTTATATCTACGTATCGGCGCTTTCTGCGTTCCTCGTCCTCTGCTTCACTTGATCGACTTTCAGCTCCCTTCTTTAAAAGCGGAATCACCAGTGAGACAGAATCGATCCAATGATACTTCAAGAATCTCCCTTGGCAAGAAAGTGAGAATCCCCATTTGTAGTCGGCGATTGTAGATAAATCCAACACAGTTCTTGAAAATGGGAAGCAGAGTAACGGAGATGAGTCTCGTTTATCTGATTCTCCTCTCACTCCTATCTATTTCCTGTACGTTTAGCTGAATAATATTTAAGGGTTTTCAATCTTTTCATCTTCTTTGGTTCATTTCCCCTCCCTAACTCCATTTCCACCATTAACAGGTGCAAAGACGCCCTACGCAGTCGGAGTGAACTACGGACTACTGGGCAACAATCTGCCTCCCCCGTCTCGATCCATCGAACTCATCAGGAACCTGAAAGCAGGTAGTGTGAAGCTCTATGGATCAAACCCAGAAATCCTGAAAGCTCTTGCAGGAACGAAGCTCTACGTCTCGATCATGGTCCCCAATCAAGAAATCTCCCACATCGCTTCGAACCAAACCGTCGCCGACGAATGGGTCCGTACAAACATCCTTCCCTTCCAACCCGGAACACGGATTCGTTCCGTCCTGGTTGGGAACGAAATCTTCAGCTACTACTCCGAGCAAGACCGACAAACCTGGTACGATCTCGTGCCGGCCATTCTCAGAATCAAGCGTTCCCTCAAAACCCACAATGTTCGAAACATCAAGCTGGGCACCACATGCGCCATGGACGTCCTGCAATCAAGCTTCCCACCTTCAAGCGGAACTTTCCGGCACGATATCTCCATACCCGTCATCAAACCCCTGTTACAGTTCTTGAACAGGACCAAATCCTCCTTCTTCATCGACGCCTACACTTACTTCGCCTGGTCCGCCAATCCCGCCACCATAAGCCTCGATTACGCGCTTCTCAAAGAAGGAAGCCCAACCTACACCGACCCCGGCAGCGGCTTAACCTACACCAACCTCCTCGACCAAATGCTCGACGCCATTATCTTCGCCATGCGCAAACTCGGGTTCCCGGACGTCATGCTGTCCGTCGCCGAGACCGGATGGCCCAACGCCGGCGACATAGACGAAATCGGCGCGAATATAAACAACGCAGCAACCTTCAACCGGAATCTCATCCGCAGAATGACCGCCAAACCGGCGGTCGGAACGCCGGCCCGACCGAGCGCCTTGATACCCACATTTATCTTTTCTTTATTCGACGAGAACCAGAAGGTTGGACCGGGGACGGAACGGCACTGGGGCCTGTTTTACCCGAACGGGTCGGGTACATACGAGCTGGATTTGGCGGGCGATCGCATGTTGACGGAGTACCCGCCATTGCCGGCAGCACTAGATAACGAGCCGTACAAGGGGAAGCTGTGGTGTGTGGTGGCGAGAGGGGTGGTTAACAGGACGGAGCTGGTTTCGGCTCTAACATACGCGTGCTCGCATAGTGATGGGACGTGCGACCCGATCCGACCCGGGAAAGAGTGTTACGAACCTGTGTCTTTGTTTGAGCACGCGGATTATGCTTTTAATGCGTATTGGGTGCAGTTTCGGAGTACGGGAGCGTCGTGTTACTTTAACGGACTCGCGGTTCAAACGACAACGGATCCAAGTAAGTTATATTTGTCTGCTGTTTCTGATTTATAGTGTTTCGCGGATTATCATTTTATTGTTGGATGGGTCTAGAAGACCGTCTGATTGTTGCTTTTTGATTTTTCGTATTTTTGATGGTTGATGTAGGTCATGGGTCTTGCAAGTTCCCAAGTGTGAGCGTTTGAGAATGATGATCAGCTGAGAGCCGAAGGATCAAGTGGCTTGATGACCTTATTGGAAGTGATATTAATAAATTTGTTGTTATTTATTTTATTGAGTAGTGTTCAGATACTGCCAATATGGCTAATTTCCCTTTTTCCCTGTTCAAGCAACACTGTGGTTGTGTTCCTATGTTAATAATTGAATATATTACGATGTTACGGATGGCAACGGAGCTGGTTTTGGTAAATAAGAACTTATCCCTATAAGGGTTTAGCCAATACCAAACCCTAACTCGCCCTTGTCGGTTTGGCATGGAGTGGGTCAGGTTGACCTGTTGTATTTGAAATTGCAAAAAAAATATGTTTTCTTAATAGAATATATCAATTACTAAGATATATATCTATTCATTAGATATGTATTTTTTATACATGACTAGCAGAATGCATGTGCTATGTGCGTGTTGAAATGAAAAAAAAATATAATTTAATTTTTTATTATTATATTTGTAGATAATGTGACTTGCTAAACAAAGCACCTTAGATAAAAAAAATTTAATTTTAATTCCGTAGAAAATAATATCATTATATTTCAAAAAACGAAATAAAATTATAAATAGTTAAGAGTGCAAAGAAAATAATTATCTATCCATAAAAATTTTAAAATACTCATCTATTTTAAAGATATTTAATTAATCTCCACATAATAATTATCTCTTCACATGATCCCAATATATTTAATTGAATAAAGATATTTTATATGTTATAGGAAACTAATTAGATGAAGAGATAATCACTATGTATAAGAATTTTATTTATAGTGGGAATGAATGTATGGGATAAAATTTTATTGGTGTTGGAAGTCAAAATAGATATAATTGAATAAAAAACATAGAATTAAATTATTTTCAAACTACCTAATTGTATGAAGTATTAGGGGAGTGCTATAACTAACTAATCGAAAAAGAAGTTGAGGAGGTGATAACGTGATTAAAACTTTTAGTAGGAGTAGTTTGGGCATAGAATGTCAGGCCAGAATCTCCTCAATTCACTCTATATTATTATAGATATATATTATAATAATATTTTAATTGAATAAGGTTGCAATTCTAGGCTAATTTTGACAACACCAAGCCCTAATTATTAGGGCTGGAGAAGGGGCAGTTACCTATTTAACCCACCCTATTACCATCCTAGAATATGTACACTCTAGATGCATCTATGCCTACTTTGGTGTTGTGATTGTTGCATCTACATAAGAAATATATTTTGCCTTGATTATTTTCTAAAGTAAATGTATAAGTCATGATACCTAATGTAGGCATGAGTGCAAGATTTCTTATACAGGCACTCTCCAATCCGATAATCTATACTAATATATAAAGCGAGGAGGCAAGATTCAGGCCTGACATTCCATGTCCAAAACACCCCTAAGCTTTTCTCCATTTTACATATTTGTTACATCACATCAACATAACTAATAAGATTGAATGGCATGTGATTTGGGCTCTTGCTTTTAACATGGAACGTTTTTCTAAGTGGACCCCACAAAAACATTTATAAATTAGTGTTTTGTAATTTGTAGTGGGTACAGTCCCCTAGTAAGGAAATATGAAAACTGAAATGATTAAAACTTAGAGAATACTTCTTACCCAATGGGGTGGCACATGCAGTATTGCACAAATATAGCTCCATCATTAAAGAAATTATATAAAAAAAAGAGGGTGGTAGTTATTTAAAGACATGGACGGTATTTAAGAACTTTTAAAAAGAATCTTCTATTCTAACAAAAATAAATAAATAAAAAATATTCTATTAGCAGTTATTTAGGAGATTTGGGAGTCATTTAAAATTTTCAAAAGATATTTTAGTCATAGGTAGTTAGTCGGGGATATTAGAGACATTATGCTAATTTTATAGTTTGAAGGGAGATTTTCTTATGAACAAAAGTGTTTGCCAAAATTTGTTAGAATATTCCCACCTTTTGTGATAGCATTACAAATACCTTTGTGCACAAAATGTTGAACATATATTTTGTGAAATTTCCGTACAATTGGAATACCTCCCATGAGGTTTTCGAAATGACACTTACGTCCCTTGTGAAACTTATAAAATTTAAATTTGACCATCTTATCCCTTATCAAATTTTATTTAAGATAATAAAAAATTAAATAATAAAATCATCGATGATTTTTAAATTGATTATTAAAGCTTTTAACCTTTTTAAAAGTTTTTTTATAAAATCCCAAAATCTTACGCTATTTGCACTAAAAGAAGGGTAAATTGGTCAAAACATATTAAAACCTTAATAAATAGAAGGGATGTAAGTATCTTTTCAAAAACATTAGAGGACGTACCTTTAGTTCTCAGGAACCAAAAGGGACGTAAGTGTAAATTTATCTTCTTTAAATAACTAAATATATGGGACGGCTAGATTCTCTTGCATTCTCTTCAACATCTAAGAATCCCTCACAGTAACGTGGCATAGCCACGATCATATCTTTCCCCGACTTTCTTCATTAGGTTTTGAAATAGGGAATATTAATTTTTAGTGATACTTTATTAAAATATTTAATATTTAGTCAGTAAGATTTTGAGTTTTAATTTTTAATTCACCTTTATCAAAATAATTATAATTTTTAATGCTATTTCACTGTTATAAATAAATTCTTCCAAAAATACCCTTATACAACTTACTTCCAAGACTTGTACAAATAATAAATTGACTTGTACAAGCCATTTTAGACTTGTACAAGTCAATAAAATGACTTGTACCATGAATGTGTGACTTGTATAAGTTATTTGGATGAGTGATATAAGAGTATTCTTAGAATATTGGATTTGTAATAGTAAAATGGCATTAAAAATTAATTATTTTGATAAAGGTGTATTAAAAGTTAAAATTCAAAACTTTACTAATTAAATCTTAAATAGTTTGATAAAATACCCCTAAAAATTAATTTTTCCTTTGAAATGACCCTGATTATATGAAGATTCTAAATAAAAGTGTAGATTGAAGGTCCAGGATCTCAATCTCCACAGAATCTCAATTGTTCTTCTTTTCCCATTTTTAAACAATCGCTTGGGTTGTTCTAGAGACTTGATCCTTTCTAGGTTTTGCAACAACGTTGGAATGCACTAACCGATACCATCAAGGACCAGAAAAACGTTGCCCTTTTAAAATGTTAAAAAGTTACTCCAAAAAGTTTCTATTCGTACGATTAACCTAAAATGGCAAGTCTTTTAATAAAGACAGATCGTCGAGACTGAGTCGTAAAACGACCACCTAACGGACCGTATGAATTATGAAATGCTCGACGGAGGAAATTTTATTCGCTGTCTCGATTTTCTGGCACTTTTGTTATCCTTTCTGGGGAAAATTGGAAAATCTGTCCGTTAGTTCTTACCCTCTCTTCTCTTCTTGGGTGTTGCTTCCGCAGGCCAAATGATGACGGTCTCTCTGGTTTCCAACCTCATTACGAACTTCTCCGATCATCGGGTTCGGCTTCTTGGCACTCATCGCTTGAGAAGTCTTAAAACGGCCCAGATTTTTCGTAGACGGAGTAGTGGACGTCGATCTTCTCGTCACTCGGGGGAGCTTAAGGTGTACTGCGAATCGAAGGTGATCGTTTATGGATCCTATTTAGTCTTTCGCTGATCTTGTTTCGATCGAGGATGATTCGTTTAGTTTCCTTGGATTTTTCTTCTAGTTTTTCTTGGTTTTCTGTCGTTGATGCAATTTTGGATATGTTTGGATTGTGGGAATTCAGAAGTCGGAATTGAAATTGGTAGTTGTGAATTTGAGTTCTTGTGTTTGGTTGATCAGTTCGCATAAGAATTGAAATTCACATGGAAAAAAGGGCTCCCAATTACCACGTTTCATGAGAATTGTGATTTATAACTAGGAGGTGCTCATTACAATTCCCATGGAGTATAAGAGGTTCTATTTCAATTTAACTCACAAAGGGGGAAGTGGAACCCATCGAAATATAATTTAGAGTAAATTACAGAAACCTCCCTTGAGGTATGCACTAATTACACATACCTCCCTTCAGGTTTCTGAATTCACACTTCCCCTTGTAAGAGCCCGTCCTTATTAAACTTAAATTTTTATTTGTTTTTATTTAATGCCCTCAAATTTACCAGAAAGTTATCTCCCTTTATTTATTAGAAAATTACTTATTCTCTTTCTTTATTCCTTTTTCTTACTCACCAAGTAATAATTTGAAGGATAAAGTCATCTTTCTGTACTTAAATATTGATGACATTAGCTATATTTGTCCAAAAACTTGCATGGCAACTTACTGGAAGGTGTTGAATGTGATCTTTCTACAAACCTTAAGAAGGAAAGTGTTATTTTGGAAACATGAAGGGAGGTATGCGTGATTAGTGCAAACCTGAAGCGAAGTTTCTGTAATTTACTCTATAATTTAATATTTTAAATTTTTAAGGGATTTTTTATTTGTATTTTATTATTACAATGAACTTGATTAGAAGTCAACTAAATCAACCGATTGACAACTCCTTTCAATAGATGGTGTTAATTATTTTAGATAAACTTGAATACTAGTACAATTAGTGATTTGGGTTGTGGATTTACAATATAAATTTTATTAACTTGTCTAAACCTGACCCAACCTGCTTGTTAAGTGGAGAGTTATATGGATGGTATCCCATTTATGTGGCTCATATAGAACTGGCACTATGTTCACCCTAATTATGTCTGCTAAGGGTAAGAATTGCATTAAAAACAAAGACAAGTACCAAATTCCATAATACGAACTGCGAACCAAAAAATAGCAGTTCAATAAATATCATAACATTGTAATTCACACATAATGTAATTTTCTTGTATATTTGAATTCCTACAATCTAAACATACCTATAGGATTTTTTTTTAAAATTTTCTGTTATATAGATCAATCTGTTATTCCTTTTACTTGTCAATGCTTGTAATGCATCTGATGGGATATTGATTTGTTGTTGGCATAATTTTGACCTTTCATCATTTGCAAAACCGCTATACTGTAGTGACAATATCCTTTTGACAATGTATATTCATAAACAAAGGCTTTGTTTGCTTGGTTTGGGATACTGATTGCATTGGGAGAGCGTGTTAATTTGCTTCATGCTGTTCATTTGGGAATATTGAATTGGTGCATTTAGATTTACAAGCTTGGATAGTGGTATACGGAAGCCTATGTGATATATGCCACCGGTTTATGATGAAAAAGGTAATATCTTGACTACTGCTTGTTGTACAGATTCTGAGGCCCATTTTACCTTTTTTACTTTAAATGGTTGAGGCACCATGTATGGTCACATGTAACTCAACAAGGTCACACTCACATGATTAACACTCATAAAGACAGATGAGCAGAAATTAGTCACTATATCGCTATGAAGGCTTGGTTAAGAATCTTTAAAAATTTGAGGGGCCATGTGCTCCCTTTTTTCTTTTTGGTAACATTTGGATCCTTTAAGTGTGCCAGAGTTCTAAAGGCTTGATATCATGCATTAAGATGCACTAGGTAATTAGATGGGTGTGGCAATCAGCTGTATGCTCAGCCTCCTATTATAAGTTTATGGGTGATTGATGAAGGTTGGGTTCTTTTTGTCTTGATGATCTATCGACTTTCTATAATAATTCACACCAGACAGCACTTGTCAAATTAAAGAACTTTGTAACTTGAGTGAGTTAACATGGATTAAAAATCATGCATTTCTTGGCTAGCAACATGGCTTGGCTGGGTAACATGGAGTGTAATATGAGCATCAGTCTTTGTTGAGAGCCACAGACAAGGAACTGGTGGATGACAAGAGAGAGAGAGAGATGAACTCAGATGAGACTAAGGAGCTGGTTGTGGGCATTTGAAACTAAGAGTAGGAAGCTGTTGCGACAAGTGGCCACTGAGTGGTGAAGACGAATTTCACAGTGGTCGCAGATGTTGCAACAAAATTGGGTGACAACCAGGGGTTGAAGGACAGTGTTGCTGGATTAGTTATATGTGTTATTGAGTTGATGAAGGTATTTATTCAGAAATGCACTTTTGGTTTTATAGAAGAAATTGTTTGTTATTGTTACGGCTTCCCTTAACTTCCCTGACGTGACATGTTGTCCTTCTGTCCTACCTCTTATCTTTTATTCAACCGCTCTTTGGGGCTGTAAGTTCTTTGCATCTGTAATGATCTCTATAATTCCTCTTTTAATTATTTACATTTTATATTTCATCATTGATTGACCAATTATATCAAATCACTGTCACCAAACTTTCTATAAGGTGTGATGTGTTTTACTTAAAAGTGCCAAATCGGTATATAGTTGGCATTCATGTAGTGGAATCAAATTTTCGAGAATTTTCAGAGAAATTTTTGTACAATGATCACGGAAAATATTAAGAAATGAATCTCCTTTATTGAGAAATAAGAAATGAATCCTTTTTATGCATGAAATTATCTCTATTCTACTATGTGTCACAGTTGATATCTCAAAAATGGTTCTCTTTTAATATGGAAGCATTGTATGTGCAGATATTATTTTTTCATTTCGTGCAAGTAGAGGTCCTAGAATAGCAGAGGGTTTGATATGCCATTGGAGGCTTGGAGCCTCAGCTTTACAAGGTGGATGGAGATAATATGTTGCTGCCTTGGTCAGATTCTAAGTATAGGAATTTAATCTTGACGAACTACTTTTAGGAGACTTCTCAGTAATTGATTTCTCAATATTTTTATAGAAATAGCATTGGGACCATATGTAATGGAGGCTTGGGATTTGTGGGAATTCTAGTTACTGGGAACTTAGTCACTGTGAGTAGTTTATTAGCTTCCTCCTTCAAGTAATAGCGATGATTTACATGCTTGGGAAACCAAAATTGTCCTCTTTTACACATTTCATTCTCGTTCCTACATAACAAAAGTTTCCTGTGCAACCAGCCCCCAATGATGTAACCTTTGGTGATGCAGCTCTCATCAAAATCCCTGCTTCCTAGGAAGCAGCTTAGGACCCAGTTGTGTCTTCGAAGTAGGTGAAGCTTGGAATCAGTATAAAATTCACCTGTCCATCCAGTTTACCTGTTGATTAAGGTCTTACTTCATCAAGGAGGTTGTGATAGTGGGGAATATCCTTAGGACTGTTGGTAGTTTGAGGGAATGGTGCATTCAGTTATTGAGATATAATGCTCTACTTGCTGTCCTCTAAAGGATTTACGAGGAATTTAGGAAGTGAATTTGCAAAGGCAAATTTGGCAAGGGTGGTGATAGAGAATATCATGGCCTTGTGTTCCACTGTTATTTGACAGTGAATGGGTTTCTAAAGTAGATTCTGTCTTCCGTACCTAATTGGAAATCATAATCTGTATTATGTTGAATGCTTAACCATGCTTTTATACTCTTTTACTCTGTAAAGGCTTTTGTAATTACTGATTTATAATCTTCTATTATTGCTTGCATTATTTTATAATATTGCTTCTTGATACTTTCATATGATTTTTGTTGATTGTGTACATTGCAGACATTATCCTAGCACTATAATGATCAATGTTTCAAAAGTAAGAGTGTCTGGGAAAACTTGCTTCTAGTGTTTCCCCTATTCCATTTAAATAGGCTGATCAGTTGAGTAATTACTGGAAATCAATAGCTGTCCAAATATGTACAATTATCCTAATATGTGCAGCTTTAATTACTTTCCAAGTAGGAAAGATCTATACAAGGAAATCATATATATAGCTAAGTAAACAGTCATTCTTCTTTAAAGTAACTGATAAAAATCTCTTTCAAGTGCATCTGTTGTGTCAGGAAATTGTTGGACACAGATGGGACTGGTAAAAGATCCACTAGGCAGTAAATTAATATTTTTTCTTCATAAAAGCTCAAATTTCTGTGAGCTAATTCGATCTAGGCTAACTTTGATTTTAGAAGTTTGTCTCAGAAAGTTTTTGTACCATGCCTCTTACCAATTTACGTCAAACTAGAAATTAAAGGAACTGTATTAATTGACATTGGAAATGAGTTAGTCTTTTGATTGAGCTATTACTATTTAGTTTTTTAGTCTTTGTCTAGCAAGTAGCAACTGAGCAAAGTAAGAAACTTAGTTAGGCTTTTTGGGCTATATCAAGGTTTACATTGTTGTTTAGAATGACATTTCGCTGGCAAAATGTCGGCGAAATAAGGGAAAATTTGCCAAACATTAGAAAATAAAAAAAAAAAAAGCTACAAATTAGTAAATTTATGACATTTGCGACATCTCGCAGGTGACATTTCGCTAAATGTCACTAACATTTTGCTGACATCAAGGAAAATCTGATAACTTTCACTTGATGTTGTTGAAATGTTGACGACATTCTGCGAAATGTCGTTGACATTTTGCCAACATCAGGGAATCTTTGACATTTCCTTTTCCAAGTGGTTTCATGTCGCCACCTTGGAATATAGCGAAATTTCACGACATTTCGCTGAAATGTCAATGACATTTCTGAGATTATTGGCAAGTGCACATTTATTGGAGGCAATGTAGTCGTTGGAAGAAATAAAAAGCAGCTTGTTGTAGCAAGCTATAGGGCAAAATGGAACATAGATCTATTTACATTTGGTGGCTGAGTTATTGTATACACTTTGGAATTACAATTGAGATGTCTTTTAGACTATAGTGACAATGCAGCAATCAATATAGGCAATAATGCAGTTGAACATGATAGGACTAAACATATTGAAGTTGTTTGGGATTTTATTGGTGAGAAAGTGTACTCAAATGAAGCTTTTTTCATCTGCACCAACAGATGGCCAACTAGATAATTTCTTCATCAAAGGGATTCTTAGGAAAAAAATTGGATGATTTCTAATGCAAGTTGAACATGATTATGTATATGCTCAGCCTAAAGGAAAGTGATGTAGATTTGAGATATAATTGATGATAATTTAGTATCTTTCTCTCTTTTATCGCAACTAACATAAAAGTAGGGCAGTCAGTTTTAAAATTTTCTTTTTTTCATGTATATTTCTAGTCTTCTCTTCTCCATTTCCGCCAGACTCTAGATGTATTTATGTATGTGTGCATTTATGTGGGTGTATGCACATATATATATATATATTCTGGTTCAGCGATTTGAATTTTGAGTATATTTTTGCTCCATGCAATCTTTGTAATAAGTCTTGTTTATTTGCAATTGGGTATCTAATCCATTGTAATGCATCATTTAAGGGTTTATAATTGATTACTAATCTTGATGTTCTTCTTTCTAATTCGGAATTTTTATTAACATAAAAAGCTGAACAACTCCAATGAGATATATATATATATATATATATATATCTGTATGTATGTAAAATAAGTGCGTGCATACATATGTTGGTCTATATATGTGTGTGTGTATGTGTATATATATTTGTACATTTTTTTATGACGTGGAACCTACCTTAGGCAGGGCCCTTTGGATCCACCCCAGAGGAGTAAACCTTGGGTACATGAACCCACCTGCAAGGCCACCCATGTATCATTTAAGTTAGAGAGCATTGGGAGGAGGTTTGCAACCTGTAAGTCTGAGTTTATGACTCATCCCAGGTTCTCCCCTTTACCAACTGGGCAACCCTCACGGGCTAAGAAACTTGATTGAGATTGGCTTATGGCATGTATAATAGGGTACATGATGGTGCTTTTGAGAATAAGATGGTGTAAGAAGAATTGGATGGCGTTAATGAGAGATTTTAAGGGATTTAATCTAATGAAAGATATGATTTTAATAGTTTTGGATAGTGGAAGAAGATTCATGTTCCCGAACCATTGCGATAAGAATTTTTTTGGTTGCTGTTGTTGGATATCTTCTTTATCTATTTGCCCTTTTTTTTTTAATTATTTGGAGTGCATCTGGACTAATAATGATGTTTATATTGGAAACAATGATTTATAGATAGAGGAGTTGGAAGTTAGAAGATGCTCCCCTTTCCTGGAAAGTGCAATGCTGTCAGGTGATAATGCGTTAACTTCTGGTGAGTGGAAGGCTGTTCCTGACATTTGGAGGTCATCAGCAGAAAGATTTGGTGACTGGATGGCAGTGCTGGATCCATATCATGACCCACCTTCAGGGTTCACTTACAAACAGGTGACAATTTTTCCTTGAAGTATTTATGCCTGTAATTTTTCACATTTAGCAAGTATTAGAGGAATATATTGATTAATGCTATTTTATTTTAATGTTCTTGGATTAAAGGTCCTTTTTAGTGGTTTATAGCTTGGTTTTGGTTTTATTCTTACAATTCATGTATCATTTATATTGAATAGAACTTTTTTTTTTTGTATGATATTGTGAAGGGATTTGGGTATTTTCTTTTTCCTTGAACTTTAGAAGTCTTGTTGTATTCATTGAAATTGATTTTATATTATTACTTATAGCTAATTAGTATATTCCCTAGGATATGATGCCTTTGTATAAGTGTGTGTATGTGTTATTACTGTATCTTTTGTACTATATTTTTTCTTTACATGTAATGAAGTTTTATTTTTTATGCTTTAACGAGCTTGATCATGTGCCATTTTTTTTTGGCACATTAACATAGACCATGTTAGTGGATGTATATTATGAGATTCATTTTTTAAGCTTATGTTTGCTAATAAATGAGTGTTGTTTTAAATGTCCAAGATTTAACATTTCCTTGACTTTTACGATGCTTCAAAAGTATTTGATATGTTTCTTGATACATTTCCATTTTCTACGTTGATATGATGTGTGAACTGTGGGATGGAAGATGACGTATCACTTTATTTAGGCCGCAAATAGGAGTGGAATATATGGGCTGTTGGAGTGTGGCTTATATTTTATCCGAGTCCGAAGGTATATTAAGAATTATCTCTAATATACCTTGCTATGGTTGTAACTAGGGATTAGAGATATAAGTTGTAACCCTACTCGTTTTGAAGATTGCGAACAATCTTCTTCTCTCGTGGATGTAGGCGCACTGAGCTACGTAAAATCTATGTGCAAGTTCTTTGATACTTTTATTGCTTCCATGTTGTCATTCGTGCAGTTTATAGTCAACATGGACCTTTGACCTTTGTAGATTTGAGAGCTGTTACAAATTTCATCTTTGAGTCTGTGATTCTGATGGTTGTTGCACTGTTTTCCTTTTTTGTAGGGTTCAAAGGCATCTCTCTGTTTTGAGATCATTGGAGAATGGAAAATTATTAATTTATCTTTTCCTTTGATTGAGTGAATTTTGGTTTGGAAACTTTCAGCAGCAGCTAGCTTATTAAGCTGAGCTTTGGTGGTTTTAGTGAGTTGAAATTTGAGTATTAGTATCTGGATTAAGGGAAACAAGTGCCAAATGTTATATATCTTTTGTGGTTGAAGGTGACTTGTCCGTTTCGTTTTTTGGCTTGATGCTTTATGGGAGTCCTTTCAGAAACTTGTTCATTTTGCTTTTTTGTTTGGCTTATTATTTGGGTAATGAGTCAGACATCTTGTTTGCTGGTGCAAAAATCAGGTAATGACATAAAAATAAGTTGGCCAAGGGCAATGTGTGGGTTTCTTTTGGTTTCTTGGGTTGTGGATGTGTTGGTGGGGGAGGAGGATGTGGGACAGGTTTCTTTTTGGGCTTTGCTTCGGATGAGTTTCATGGCAGAGAATGATCATGTAGATAATGGTGGGTTTGAACTTGTTTTTCATCTGCTTGCTGGTTGTCAGAGTTCATTTGTAAATATTCTTTCCTTATCTTGATATTTCATTATTCGTTAAACAAAATTCAAGCTACCATTATGGTTGATTAAATGATCAAGGACTGTACTGTAGGTTATTAATATATTTATTTATTTTCTAAGTTTATTAGATATTTGCTTTTATTTGCATAATTTAGATCTCCAATTGGATTTTGTAGCTGTTTATGAACTCCTATGTTTCTTTTTACATGTTTGTGTATTGAAATTTTACCTGAATGCCAAATTGCAGCTTCAGCAGGAAATATTAGACTTTTCTGAAGGTCTAAGAGTTGTTGGGGTAAAGCCAAATGAAAAAGTTGCACTTTTTGCTGACAATTCATGTCGATGGCTTGTTGCAGATCAAGGTACGCTATTGATTCTTCATCTTTTATTTTGTTCCAATTAAAGTTTTAAACTTTGCATTGCAAGCAATTTCTGCCCTGTATATGGTGAAATTTTGTTCTGATCTATGTTGTCTCTTGATTTGATCTTTGTGTCTTAATTTTCCCCTTAAAATACTGGAAGTTGTTGATCCTAACTATGTACTAAGAATGTTTTGAGTGAACTTTATAGATGTTAAGCTAGAGTGGAAAATTTACTTCTGTTTTATATTGTTCTATTCATTTTGGTTCAGCAATAACGTTATAAGCCTGCTGATGGTGTCACATCCCCCTATCCTGTCATTTTTTTAGGGGAAGTAACAGTCATCAGTCTAGCCTATTGATGTAGGAGAATATTAAAGAATAAGGACCTTTTCTTTTTCAACTGGTTAATCTCTTATAGCTGACCTATTTTAGGATCCTAGTTTTTTAATGAGTCATGTAATGGTCATGTGAGTACTTTTAGTTGAGAGGGTTTTGAATGCTATTTGAAGATGGTTTTTTCTCCTGAGTTAGATTGTTTGTTCTGAAGAAGCCTTGGATAGGCTTAGAATGATTGCCTCTTGTGAAGATTGTTCTTTTGGTTTTGAAAATATATCTGGTGTTTGCTTGCAGCTTTAGTTATGGTCGTTGGGGGATAAATTTCACTTGTTACCCTCAATATAATGAAAGCCTTTTTATTATTTATTTGTTTATTTATTTTTATATCACCTTTTCACATTTTAGAACTTGGCAAAGGAGTAAAACCTAAGAAAACATAGAAAGATATAAAAATGTTAAAAATGAAACCAAGAAGAAAATTGGTGAGGCTAGAAAACATGCTTATGACAAATTGGATGATAAGTTAGGTATTAAAGAAGGGGAAAACTTTACTTATAAACTAGTAAGATTTAGAGAGAGGAAAATGAGATATTTAAATCAAGTTAGATGTACTAAAACTGAAAAATCAAGAGTTTTAGTGAAAGATGAGGAGAGTAAAGAAAGGTGGAGATAATATTTTATGAAATTATTAAATTGGGAGGATACTCAAAGATACTGATTCTAAATTGAGGATAGCATTAATGGAACAAGAGAAAAAAATTATATTCGTGGGGTTCGAGTTGCAGAAGTTAAAGATGCTCTAGTCAAAATGAAAATAGGAAATGCCTTGGGCTCAGATAATATGCCTTTGGAGGAACGGAAGTACATGGGAGATATTGGCTTATCTTGGTTCACTAAACTATTTAATGAAATTTTGAGGATCAGAAAAATGACAATGGTTGGAGGCTTAGTAAAATAATACCAATATTTAAGAATAAGGAGATGTGTAAGAATGTACAAATTATGTGGAGTTAAACTTATGAATCACACTATGAAGTTATGGGAAAGAGTGATTGATCATAAACAAGGATTGCCGTGCCCGAAAACTTCGCTAGTTTCAATATGAAACAAAACAGAATCCAAAGGATTCCTTTGCGGCATAAAAAACTGCTTAATTTCGTTCGGCATTGGAGGCATGCTATGCACATGCATCCATAATCTGCAAAAGAAAAAATTGGTGAAACTGGAAAGGAAAGAGAGAGATAGGAGGTGGAGAGGGGGGCATACTTGACCTCCACCTCCTCTTCATTGTTGCTATAAGCTATGTGAAAGAGAGAGAAAAAACCAAAACTTTGTTGTTGCCTTTATTGATGACATGTCAAAAAGAAAAAAAAAAGAGAAGATGTAGGTGAGAGAGGGAAAGAAGGGGGAGAGAGATAAATAGATGAGAAATTGAGAGAGGAGGAAGAGAGAGGGGTAGGTGTGTACCTATCTCATCCTTTGTTCATAGGGATGGCAACTGGGCGGGTTTTGGTGAACCCGAACCTACCCACATAGGAGATTAGCCAATATCAAACCCTAACCCACCCCTATCGTGTTGGTAACAGGGTGGGGTGGGTCTGACTAGGTTGGAGTATAAAATGCAAAAAAAAAATAATAATAATAAATAAAATGAAATATGTACATTAATAATATATTTATTAATAAAATATATATTCTCTATATATAATATATATAAAAATAATATTTAAAACTTATAAAAAAAATGATACTTTAGTATATGAAGGTCGGATTTGGGGTGGGGTCGGTTAAATTCGAACCCGCCCCTAACCTAAATTTAGCCGTACCTAACCATTAGGGGTGGATAACCCTCCCCATTACTATCCCTATTTGTTCGTGATTGTTATTCCTGAGTGAGACCTAAAAGAGAAAAAAAAGGGAAGAATGGGAGGGATGAGATATGAGAGAGAAAAGAGGGGATAACAGGGGGGTTTGGGGTCGTATTTTCCTTTCTTTTTTTAAGTTTTTAAGTCTATATATCTTTAAGAATATATATAATATTAGAAACATTTTTATAAATGAAATGGGTTTTTTTTTAGTAAAGGTTCAATATATATTATAATATTATAAATTTTATATCTTATTTTTTATTTTCCATGATTGCTTAGTAAATTTTCTATTTGTCTCAAAATTTTGGTTTTTTATTAATTTCTCGGCACACAAAATGAAAATATAGTGGTACGAGCAATGTTTCAGCAAAATTTTGGCGAAATGGCACATGCGATCTCCAACAAAATGGCTCCAAAGCCAGCACGACAAATCTTGATCATAGATTAAGACTAATAGCTAGAGTGAAGAACCATTTGGATTTATGCTTGGAAGGTCGACTACAGAAGCTATAGTTCTACTTAGACAGTTAATAGAAAGTCTAGAGAAAAGAAAAAAGATTTGCATATGGTTTTTATTGATTTGGAAAAAGCATATGATAGAGGTCCAAGAGAATTAATTTGGTGGACTTTGTATAAAAAAAGGTGTACCAATGAAATATATTGATGTAATCAAAGACATAAATAAAAGAGCCTTAATTAAAGTAGAAATTGTTGGCTGTAAAAATTGAGCTTTTGTTTAAGATAGGTTTGCACCAAGGATTAGCTATTAGCCTTATATACTCACTTTAGTTATGGATGAAAAGACAAAGTAAGAAATGAAAATATTCGAAAGTGTTTATGCATATTGTAAGCACCTTATTTTTGCACCCCTCTAAAAGCCAAAAAGCAAAACCCTAGAAGACAGGACAAAATCCTAAAGGGCAGAATGTGACTTTCTGTCTGAACCCAAATTGATTGTTACACCCGATCCCAATGGGTAGTGGACTTCGACACGGTTCCAACGCAATTAAGTTTGCGTGAATCGGAGCCCAGATGGAAAAGATATGAGCAAAACAGTCCTAGGGGCAAATCAGTCAAAGTTTAAAATGTCTTAATTAAACTAATTAAGATAAATGGGAAATAATAAAAAATTGGAGGAGCTTGACTTGTTTGAGTGGGCGGCTGAGTCACCTCAGCCGTCAACTCAAGCCAAAAAGGGGGAGATGGTGTGCGGTCGATTTTTTCGGCCGCCATCCGTGTGAACCAATTAGGGCAAGCGGTGGACGAAAAGTGACTGCACTGTAAGTGTAGACACTTTTTGTCAGTCTACGCACCGCCCAAGTTTGTCCCTTAATGATTGTTGAAAAGACGTGGCCGAACTGCACATACCATGCGGTTTAGACCAAATCGCACATACTGTGCGGTTTCGACCAAACCGCATATTACGTGCGGTTTCCAACTTGTTTTCTATAAATACCAAATTCGAGCATGGGACAAGGGGTTGGTTTTCTAACTGTCTTTCCTCTGCGCCTTCAACCTCCGAACCCCCCTTTCCTTCCATTCTCAAGCCTTTAAACCCTCGCTCCAACTCCTCCAAACTGGATCCGATCATCTTTCTTTTCCACTCAATCATGGAAATGAGTTAGAGAAGGTGTTTTGAAGCCAAAGTGAATACTCCAGTTGCTGTTCCAACCTCTAGAGGATTCCACATCATACCAAAGAGGTCCCCCTCCCTCAAGGTTTCTCCATAATTTTGTTTCACATGTATGAAAATGAGAGCATTATGATCATGTCCATGTTTTAGGCTGTTTCAAGCCTTCTTCCATTATGTTTCCTTCTTTGTTTCCTTCATTTTTCGTGCCATAGGATCCTCCATGGTAAGTGGAGGATCCCATTCGAAGATGGGAGAAGAGGTTCGTTCACAAGGTAAAAGAAGAGTCACTTTAAGCATCCTGTGTTAGCTAGTGTTTTCTTTTCATTCGAATAGGAGGGCATGTCCTCCTTCTCATATCCAATGTACCCTTAAAAACCCCCTCTTTCCCTTCTTTTATGATGCTATATGTTACTTTTTCTCTAGTGGTTGTTCATCATTTTATCATGGTTGCATACATAGGAAGATAATTTGTTTACTGTTTAGCATGATTTATAAAAAAGGGGAGTGAATACCATTCACGTACCCACATGTGTCTTCTTAGGACTTAACCTAAAGCCTGTTTGAACGTATATCATCATCATCATGCACTTAGAAGGTAGCTTTCCCGATTAGCATGTAAAGCCTAGGGCCTTGCAGCACCTTCACACACACACACACAAATCTCCTTTATAAATCGTGTTAAGACATCTTAGATGAGCACTTGCATTTACTATTTTCATGAGCACTTTATAACCACCATGAGCACATATATCATCTGTCATGTTATCTGTTTGGTGTGTCTGATTGATGTGATTAGCGCCAGATAGCATGTTTTGGTTGAAGCCTCTTTGAAATAATCTGATTTTTGTTTGATTAAGGGGAAAATAAACTACTGTGGGTCAACATAGTGATCCACAGTAGCAGTTGAAATCTTTGAGAAGAGGAAGAATCCAGATTCTTTGCCTAATTTGAACTTTCAGGCATTCTGGGCTGAAACCGCATACACAGAGCGGTTCAAGCTCGACTGCATAGTGTGTGCGGTCAGGCCTAGACCACACCTGTTCTGCGGTTACGCCTTGACCGCACGGAGTGTGCGGTTAGACCCAGAAGACCTTCAAAACATCATTTTTTTTTATCCAAACCCACTCAACCCGACTCGGTTATAACCAAATTGAACCAACTGGGCTACTGGGTCAACCCGAGCCCATTTTTTAGACTTGGGCCCATTAAGGCATTGCGGGCCTTCTAACGGGGCCTACACCCAGTTTGGTCCAAACCAAGGTCCGTTTTAGTAACATACCACAAGAACATTCAGATAATTACCCATGAGCCACATCCAAGCCCAATGGGCTTTAAAAGTCTTAACCCACTAAATCTTGTAAATGTAAATAATTTCCAAACCCAATAACCAAAAACCAATGAAAGGGTTATCTAAGGTAACCTTGACTGGGCCTTGGGCTAGGTTTAAGCCCAACTTAGAATCCTATGGGCCTTCCAACGGGGCCCATTTCCGACCC
Organism: Buxus sempervirens; assembly: GCA_947561395.2. Lineage (NCBI taxonomy): Eukaryota > Viridiplantae > Streptophyta > Magnoliopsida > Buxales > Buxaceae > Buxus > Buxus sempervirens. Next base: position 25,212,567 of record OX387192.1, read on the forward strand.
ATTTCACTAAAAGATAAATAGATAAAATCAATCAAAGGGGACCTACACCTTCAGTGGTCCCCACCTAGACCAAATAAATGAGCATGCTGGATTAGGAACAAGGGCGAGTCTGAGTTGACTCGAACCAGGAAGACCCGAGGGACCCGCCAACCTATGGGGTGGATCAGGGTGTCTTCGGACTTCCCCGGACCGTAACCGAGAATTTAGCCGGAATCTCTGAAAAGCTGTAGACCAATCCAATTAGACCGGTATAGGTACCCTGGTGTCTGCCTGCATCCTGTTAGGCAGTGGCGACTCCGAATTCCCCAAGGCACACACTCTCACGTGCGCCTCGTTTGTGCGAAAAAACGTGCGCACACATAGCATGCATTAGAGATAAAATTGAGGAGAGTAGGTTAAAGCGGTTGGACAAGTGAAGTAGAGCCCTAGAGATGCACCTGTAAGGTGTGAAAGGATGAGGGTCTAAGAGGATCAAGAGGAAGACCTAAAAAGACATGTTCAGAGCTAATAAAACAAGACTTACATAGACATAAATTAACTGAAATATGATTTTTGATAGAACAAGATGGGTAGACAAGATTTGGGTGTGAACAATAATTTTATTTTTTGGGCAAAGATTTTGTGATTTGTTATTACTATTATTGAGCGTGTTGTGTGCAAAACTGATGTGTGATTTTCTTTATCTTACTATTAGCATTGATATTATCCTCTGCTAATGCATTGCCTCCAATCTTATGATGGATCTTGTTGCTTTCAATTCTTCACTTTTTGCTTCTTGCTACCTAAAATGCTAGTTGAGTTGATTCTTTTATTTGTGCAGATTCTAAGACGTGATTAACTTCTTTTAGGTATTGTATCACATGAAGAATTGGTTTATTTCTCAATACTTGCAAGGTGTCTCATCTATTGGCATGTATTCCTGAGTTACCTTTATATCTAACCACATGAAAAAGGCAATTGTTTCTATGAAAACTGTAAATATCTACATTGGCACCAATATTTGAATTTTTGGAAGTGAAATATCAAATTTAAGGAAATATTTTGATGTAGGCATCATGGCCACTGGAGCAATAAATGTTGTTAGGGGAACAAGATCTTCTGTTGAGGAGTTGTTGCAAATATACAATCATTCAGACAGGTTAGGACTACCATTCTCTTTTAGATTTTTGTTGATTCATTATTGAACATTTGTTATTTACAACATATAGTAATTTCAAGCTTGACTTGTATATCATGTGCACTAGACTATTTGTTTCCTTGAAGGGGTTGCTTGGATCCTCATCTATGTATTATGTTTTTGTTTCCGAAAATGTGTTGTTTTTGAACAATCCCTGAATTCATGTGTTTGTAATAGGAATACTATGCAATATATCAAAATGAAGTTACACAAGTTGGTACCATTTTGGTTATTTGCTATTGGTCATCGTATTATCCTTATGTAGTAGCCAGTAATTACTGGTTGATGTTTAGTGACAACAATAGCAATGGCAATTGGTGATATACTTTTAGTTTGGAAGTGAGGTTGCTATTATGAGCGTGATTAGAAACTAGAGCTTAGAGCTCATTGTAAATGAAAAAATAATGAGTTGCACATCATACAAATATATGAGAAATCAATTTCACCTATTTTTGAAATTATAATTGATATGCGAATTTTTTTTTTTTGTAAAAATTGATATGCGAACATGATAATCACATTTTAACATGATCTGGGCTATTGATTTCATCATCCACTAAAACTGATACGAATGCAAAGATCTATTTAATTTCTTCAAAGTTTTAGGCCCTAAATTAAGTGATAATTTTATTTGCTAAAATATTTAATTATCACAGGATTATAGGCTGTACATGTGTGGTAGTTATTAAATAAAAAGTCTAATTATTTATGGATATTGACCTTGTATACATATGTAGTAGTCAAATAAATAAAAATTTCACATTAACTAATTATAGGGTTTATGGTCTAATCTGATAGACCCTAGATAAAATGGAACTGATTTTAATTAAATAATCTTTTTATTTTTATTTTGGGGCTTTTGTCACAAACAACAAGCTATATGTATTAAGAAATTTTTATTATTTTATTTAATTAATTTCTATGAGGCAATCAAATTAATTTCGGTCCAAATTATTACAGTTAAATTAATTAAGGGTATCAAATAACTATAGTCTATAATGATTTCAAGTGATCCATAAAATAAGAATTAATTGCGGGGTGCATTGTTCCAAATGCCAAGACCTATTTATTGGGATTAGTTAGTTTGTTATTAGTTAATTTCTTAACAAATTATTTACTTAGCAAGATAATTAATTAGTTAGTTCAAAAAAAAAAAATTAGTTCGTTAGTTATGAAATTAATTAATTTACCATAGGGCCAATGTCCTAATCTAGGGGCCTTGGACACATGGTATTTGAATTCTTTATATTTTAGTGATATATAGAGTGTAAGTCCCAAATGGTTGGCCCTAAAGATATATGAGATTGTTGAAATAAATATGAATAAGTAGGGTACACTATCCCACTTGACAGGCCTTTAACTAAAGTGAAAATTGTTGGTGGTGAGACAATTGATTTTTTCTAGTTAAGATAAGTTTGCATCAAGGATCAACTATTAGTCTTTATCTTTTCGCTTTAGTTATGGATAGGTTGACTAGTTATATTCAAGATGAGGTACCTTGGTGTATATTATTTGCAAATGATGCAGTATTGGTGGGTCTTACTAGAGAAGTAAATACTAAAGTAGAATCATGGAGACGTACCTTAGAATCATAGGGTTTTAAAATAAGCCATGTGAAGAATGTATATATGAAGTGCCCTTTTAATAAAAATAACTGTAATGTAGATGTCTTATATTTCACCCATACCTAGTATCCATTGGGCCTTCCAATGGACGTAGGCTTTTCAAGCCGAACCACGTAAATTGTTTTCCTTGTTCTCTGTTTTTGTTTCTCCTTTTACTGTTATTTTGCTATTTTGTTTGGTTATTCCGTAACAATAACAATATAACTAATGAAACTATTAGAATTGACAATCAGGATATTCTTTTAAGTAATAAGTTCAAATATATTGGATCAGTGATACAAAAAAATGGAGAAATTGATGAAGATGTTGCACATAGGATTAGAGCTGGTTGGCTTAAGTGGAGGGGTGCTTCTGAGGTTCTGTGTGATAATTGTGTTCCACTTAAATTAAAGGGTAGGTTTATACAGCAGCAATTAGACTAGCTATGTTGTATGGTGTAGAATATTGGGCGGCAAAGGACCAACATGTTCAAATTTCAAAAGATGAGTACTACTGATATAAGGATGCTATGATGGAATAGTGATAAAACTAAGGAAGACAAAATAAGAAATGAAAACATTCGATAGTGGTTAGGCATAGCGTGCATTAAGGATAAAATGGATAGTAGGTTAAGGCAGTTAAGCCATGTAAAACAGAGACCTAGAGATGCACTTGTAACAAGGTATGAGAGTATGCATATTGAAGGGCCTAAACGAGCAAGAGGGAGACCTAGAGAAACATGGATGGAGTCTATAAAACAAGATTTACAAAAACATAAATTAACTGAAGATAAGATTTTTGATAGAGCGGGATGGGGAGACAAGATTCGTATTGCCGAGCCTACTTTAGTCGTACTGGCTTATGATGATGATGACCATTAGGTTTACATGCCACCTATAATTAAGAATGTCCAGAACATTGCATGATCATCAAGAACATATTTAGCCACATCGAGAATCTGATACAAAGTTCCAAGAATCATCGTAAACCATTAGAAATTGTCTGATTATATATGCAGTTTGCATCCCTCTTCATATTAAAACATCTAACTTTAATAAAGATAGTCAAAATATACAGCAACTGATAAAAACCCCTATTACATACAACAAGAATAATTATTATTGCATTGTTCTAAATAAAATTCAATAGAACCCCTAAAACTTCATCATGGACCAGTCTTTGAGTCATTCTCTAATCTAAAGCTTTGAAAAAGAATCACAGTGGGAAAATTCAATGGCCTCTGTTGTAAAATTTTTTTTGCAGATGAATTATCTCTAAAACCAGAAATTTCTTCCAAAATCTCCTAAGGTTCAGGTGTGAGGTTTATTCTTCTCTTCTCTCTGAGCCATGCACTTCTAGCAGCAATATAAGAATTGTTAAAAGTCTTTAACTAATGTTGGGTGTATGGTTTTATTCAGTTTAATTAATCTTACAAAAATAGCCCCCAAAACCCTAACTGGACAGCCCATTCCTTGGCTAACTTATTCTAAGTGAAAATACTATTTAACCCTGTAATAATTCTAACTTAAAAGACTATTGTAGCTCTCAAACTAGTTCTAAATATAAAGGCTATTTTAACCTTCAAACTACTTATGACTTAAAAGACTATTTCAGACCTGATTTTTCTAGGTTATTACAATGGGTTCATGTTCTCGCTAAATTTTCATGTGAAGTGGATTGCAATCATACTTCAAATCCGATGAAATTACAATATTTATTACATTTTATTATCTTGTATTTGGGGCATGATTTATGTCCTGTATTATTTTGTGAAATACTATGATTGATCTAAATTTTTTTATTGAATAGCTGACGTGAAATGTGAATAACCTGAACTTATTTAATTATTTAGGACGATATTATTTTGAGATCGTTCACTTAATCTTTGTAAACACATGTGAGTAGGGATGGCAATAGGGTGGGTTTTGGTGAACCCGAAGCCACCCCTAAAGGAGTTCATTAGATACCAAACCCTAACCCGCCCTTGTTGGGTTGGTAACGGGACGAGGCGGGTCTGACCCAGTTAGAGTGTAAAATGCAAAATAAAGATTTTTTTTTAAAAATTGAATATATACATCAATAACATATTTTATTAATAAAATATGTATTATATATATATATGAAAATAATATTCAAAACATATACAAATAATAGTTTAATATATGAAGGTTGGTTTTGGGGCGGGTTGGGATAACCCAACCAAACCCTCTCCTAACCCAACCAAACCCTAACCATTAGGGGCGGCGCGGGGCGGTCAGTTTCCCGTTTAACCTGCCCAATTGCCATCCCTACGTGTGAGATTTTTTAACTGTTTATGAGGATGACCTTAATTATTCATGAATGATGGATGATAAAATTGTCTTGTTTTTCTTTTATTTAATAATCATTATTTAATGTGAGATTTTCTACTGATTATGAGATGCATTTGATATGACACTTGCATGATCAACAAACAAGAAAACTGGTGTATATGAAATTATATTAAATGGAACATTACATAATTTGCATACATAATGAGAGAATGAGGTGTTGGGATATTGGGTGCAATAGTCATTAACAACTTTATACTTTGGGTGATGTCTGAAGATTGGGCCTAACCAAGGTTTACCGTTTTGGTGCCGATGTGCATGCTGCCCATGGCCTGAAACGAAATTTCGCTAGCACGCTGTCCGAAATGATGGAAAAATAAAAAATGGCAAAAAATGGACAAAAACTGGATTTTTTGGATTTTGGGGAAATTTCACTGGTACGCCACTTCCGTTTCGCCAATAAAAAATGAACAAATTTGCATTTCCCTCCTCTGTTTCACCCTTTGCTCGGCATGCCACCCCATTTCGCCGGCACGCTGCAAAAAATCGCCAGCGATGCAATTAAGCGATTTTCCCCCTTAGAAACGCATCATCACCTCCAAAAAAACGAAATTTCGGCCCCACGCCACGACGTGCCGCTTAAACTGTAAACACTGGGCCTAACAGTCATTAAGAGTTTGATATTATTTATAATCCTTGCATTTCGTGGCGAGGGTTTCTACAACACCCAAGACCTTGCCGAGAGGATGTGGATAATTTGACTTGAGAGCCTGGACTTGAGATTTTAGTCTGACAATGATTTTATAATGAGACCGTGGTTTATTTGAAGTCAAATTATCATAGGGATGTCTAGGACATTTGTGAGTATATTCTCTTTTTCAAAAATATTGGTTTGGTGTTGCGATCCGATTGGTTGAAAGCTCGTAAAACTACGATGTACACATTGAATATTGTAGTGGAAGTCCATTTTAGTGAAAGGACTTTAAGGTTTAAAGTATGTGCTGCATGGTTTATCAGACTGGCCAGTTCCGGTCCGTACTGTGTCTGGGATCATCCTATTCCTGTATGACAAAGGCTCATGGGACCGCCTGAGTTTTGGACCACCTGTTCTTTAGGTTTGAAAAAGGTAAACCTTATCTTTAACAATGACTTTGTAGGCATTAATGACATAGCCTGCACTAGCCTGCAAAGTAGTCTGCAAAGTGACGTATTTAAAAAAAATAAAATGAGTGAAATAGAAAGAGAGAGAGAGAGAGAGGGAGGGAGGGGGAGGGTGAGACCGAGATGAGAGAGAGAGGGGGAGGAGGCAGGAAAGGACAGAGTCGTGCGACTGCGAGAGAAGGATACGGCTGCTCTAGCGACGTCGGCGAGAGAAAGGGGTTTGCCTGAGGGAGGGAGAGAGATTGTGTGAGAGAGAGATAGAGATGGAGAGGGAGGAAGAGATGGGGGAGAGAGAGACTAAGAGAGAGAGAGAGGATGGGAGGGATGGAGACGAGAGAGGTTTTGAGTTGTCTAACTGTCTGAGGAAGAAGAGAAGACGCAGAAAGATTGAAACAGAAGAGAAGAAGAGAAGACGTAGAAAGATTTTTTATTTTTATTTTTTTGTTTCTTTGGATCATTAGGGACCGGCCAGTCTAGCTGGTCCTGTACTGTTTGCACCGGGACCGGGCATGACCAGTCCGGTCCCCAGTTCCGGTCTGAAAAACCATGATGTGCTGTCCAAACTCCGAAGAACTCCAAAACACTTCACATGTGTTGTGTAATACATATTTGTTGTGCATGTATTTACTTGTTTTGTGTGGCATAGCATTTTACAAAGTTCTGTTGAGGGCATGCATGAATCCTACATAGCACACATCTGTATTGTTTGAATGATCTGAATTTCTGTTATAGCATCTGTTTTGTTGATCTTACTTGGCTGAATTTTACATGCCTAAGGTTTTCAATGGGAACTAAGTTTGTAAATGATACCTGCTGAGAATTACTCACCCTATTTTTAATAACAATGGGCACTGAGAAGGATCAGGATTTGGACCACTAGATTACACTAAGATTGATGCAGTACTATGACGTTGCGACATGTCTATCTAGAGTAAATATTGTTTATTTTTAAATGATAAAAGGTTTGTTGGGTTTTATATCTAGTTCAGTTGTGTTTTAAGTATTCGGGAGTTTTACTTATTATTTAGATTTTAATTTCATGGGATTTGATTACCCTATTTTGTTAGTTAGCTTTCACAGGTTTTATGTAAATGTTATCATATTCTGATTTACTTTTGATGTGCCTGGTCTTGGTTTTTCTTAAATTTAATTGATTCTTTACATTTTAAATTGAATAAGATAGTGTAGGACACAATTTGTATCTGTGGTAATTACATTACAGTATTTATATATCATCATACCAGATTTGAGGTGTGACTGCAGGTATTAGTTTCAAGATTCACGTTCTTTTACTCCTTCCACCTCAACATGTAATAACGGTTTCCTGTTCTCTTATTGTCTTTACAGTGTTGCACTTGTCATTGACAGTCCAGAATTGTTCAACCGGGTGGCAGAAACTTTCACTTCCAAGGCTGTTATAAGATTCATCATTCTACTTTGGGGGGATAAATCATGCTTAGATAAAAAGGTAAATGAAGGCACAGCTGTTTTTAACTACATGGAGGTCAGAGATTTAGGACGGGAGAGCCGTGGAGCCTTGCTTTCTTCTCATGTGGGGGGTAAAGTTATTCTGCATTGTTGCTATATTTTACAGTGCAATCTTTTCATGTTGTATTTAAGCAAACTCCTTCCATGTATTATACCTTAATCCTGTTCATTTATTGTCAGTAGAATTATTTTTAGAAACTACTCAGACATTACACCAAACATTTTAATCAAAAATTGAAATGATTATTTTGTCATTTGTCAACAATATCTGTCAGGATTAAAGAAGCATGTTCAGTTTTAAAGGGCTGTGGTGACAGATCAGTGGGCATTTTTTGCTAATAATGTTGACAGACAAATCATGATCTATGTTGTGGGTGAAGGTACTGGAATTTATCCATACCAGTCTCACATCATGTCAATTCGGTGGCAAATGCTGTGAAATTTTTATTCAGCATGCATTTGCTAGGTCTCAGATACCCATTTTGTAAGGTTCACTTTATCAGTTAATGTTCCTAGGACTATTGTAAACCTGAAACACTTCAGGGCCGTTAGAACTTTGAGAAACCAGGAGCAGAGATTCACTAGGGAATTTGCGGAAACTAGTTGTCAATGGACAATGTCAGTGTCCACTGAGAAACAGACTACAAAGGTTGCAGATATAGTAGCTGCAATCAGGACCTATATGCTGTTAAAGTGAACTTGGTTCATAAAGTTTGCAATCTTTTCTGGTGAATATGCTCATGGGGAAATGAAACAGAATAAAAGCCAAGAAAAGCTGTGTGAGAATTCTGAATTGGTTCTCTGTATCAGGCACAAAAAACGGAGTATTCATTGGTTGTGCTTGTTCAACAGAGTTGTAATATTGGAAAAAGGGATCCAATATGAATTTGCCTTCTCTCTTTTACTTTCAGTATCTGGAATCTGTCACTTAGGGATGAAATGTAATTGTGATGCGATTAAGGTTACAATTTTATAGAAATGGTTGCCTTGCATGTTAAGATGGTAGTGAAAAAGATCCATGTCACATTTGTCTCTAATTTGATTGTATCTTAAACAAATTTGGGTTTCCTGTCATAAAATATATTGGACTTCTTGTTTGGGGATATTGTAGTCATTCAGTTTGTGTTATTCAACTCCATTGATAGTCAAAACTGTTTCCAGGGCAATGCTACACTTATGAACCCATCAGCTCCAATGATATAGCGACACTTATTTATACAAGTGGTACTACGGGCAACCCAAAAGGTGTTATGATTACGCATCAGAATTTATTGCACCAGGTTGGTTGTTCCCTTTTCTGCACTGTTTTTTAATAGGACCCTTGTTGAAAAGAAATTTCTTGTGAATGTGTTGGAACAGAAGAATTTCAACTTTTTTTCGAGTTACAGGGTTTAATCTTCATTTATTTATGAATTTAGATTGGTAAAGGGGATATTTGGTAAACATTGAAGAGATGGGGAGAGTGGCAGTACACAGTGGGCAGGCAAGGCCATTACAAACAGAACTTGTCTAACAAAATGAAATGACAAGGACCAGATAGCTTCCTAGTTGTTCACCAAGCCCAAGTGGAATACTTCCTCAAATTACAGTATTAAGTTACCCACTGGAATAATAATGAAAGGCCCTTATGCATATGGCTGTGACTCCATTTTCTATCCCTTCAAGATGCAGGAATTCCTTTGTTTCCAATATGACCAATATTATTACTTAATTTGGCACTTTTTAAAATTGCAATTCCAATTTTTTTCTGAGAGAAAAAGGGAAGTTGTCATTGAGGTTTTTTCTGTTAAATATGTATAGACTATGTTCATGTACTCTAGTGCGTATCTAGCAGGTGTGTGTTATCAGACGTGTCTAGCCTAGGTACTATATACTTTGAGCTTATTTAAGCTATATAGTATAAATTTTAGTATTTTGTATGTAGTGTATTAGTTTTTAAAGTTTCAAATTTTATGCATAAGTATTTATTGAAAGTGAAGGAGGAATTTTGTTTATGTTGGACGAAACATCTATAAGAAAAAAATATTGAACATTGTTGTGAAGGATTTGACATGCCCAAAGCTATATCCATTTTATTTTATGGTTAATGGGGATCATGTAATTTTGGTTTTGCAGTTACTGAAATGCTGATTTAGGGCAAAATCTTGAATCATGTGAATCGGTGAGATTTTTGGATTCGGGAAAATTTTTGCTTGATTTTGGCAAGATTTCAAGTGTCTTGCTCATTTAAAGGGCAAAAAAATAAAGCTTTTTTCTTTTAAGAAAAGTGGCATTTTGCCTCTTTTCACTCGAAATTTTGCTTTGTTTTGCCCCATTTCTTACTCAATTTGGGACCAAGTGAGATACCCCCATGAAACTCAAGCCAAGACAGGAATCAGTATATCTTCAAGAATCCTCTGCTTCTGGATGAAAGCCCAACTCCCCCCCCCCCCCCCAACACACATGCACACAAAACCCCAGTAAAAAAAAGAAGAAAGAGATGGTTACGAGTTCGCTAGACAGCCCAAATAATAGCAAAGAAAGTTGTATAATACATTAACTAACCTTTTCTTTTGAAGAAGGGAAACTGCCTCAATTGGGCAAGTCAAACTCACCCCCTATCAAACCCAATAGATTAGACCAAAAAGAGCGGACAAGCTCACAAGTAAATGATCCACATATTCTCCATCCTTGAGAAAAACAACACACACATTAGGAGAGATTGCCTAGATATCTGTTTTCCCTTTGGAGATTGTTGAAAGTATTTATACCATTATGGAGTGCAGTCCAAAGGGGCTTGATCTCTAGGAGGAGCTGAAGCATGCCAAAGGAAAGAAGGAGAAAAAGACAGCTACACACTCCTAGGAGAGGAACATAAATGTAGAAAGAAGGAACTAATGGTGAAAGAACCATGAGGAGAAAAAGGTTCAAAGACGAAGATCAGGCTGGGAAGGTATGAGAGAAACTAGATTCAGTTCCTCCAGGCTCCAATAATGAACGAAGCTATTGCTCAGCTAGACGAAGACCCATGTCCAAAAAAAAGAAGATGCCAATTCAATCCCATTGAGTTAGAAGAGTATATATCAGAAACAAAATGGTTCAAAAGCAAGTGAACACGAAATAATTTTGGAAAACAGTGGAATAATGGAGTATCCTTCCAAAAGTGTGAAGAAGTGCTAGAGTGAAATTTCAATTTCACGGAAGGAAGAAAAGGAGCAAGGTTGGAAATGGCTTTCCAAGGGCAAGCACCGTGAATGCTGCCCCTGGAATTAGAACCTAGCCTATTCTAGTGCATATCATATCTACTTGCTGTAATTTTATTCTAGGAGTCTATGACGTCTGATTTCCTCGCCAAACCACCACAGCCACTTCCATAAAAGGGTTGAATTCTCAATGTAAATGTTTCCCAATCCTAAGCCCACCTGAGTTGTACTTAGACACACCTTACTCCATCATGCTAAATTGTCTTTCTTAGCCGCCACTCCTTCGCAAAAAAATTGTATTCAAACTTTCCAATGTCTTAAACACCTTTTTTTGGCCCTTAAACTAGGGGGGGGAGGAGAGGGAAGGGAGAGACAAGTAGATTCATCAAGGATGCCTTAATGAGGTGTTGAATATTAAATTGTGTGATAATAAACAAAGATCAAATAAAAACTATGCAAAAATATTTTACATGGTTTGGCATTGTGCCTACTTCAATAGGAGAGAGAAGGAAATTCTAGTATTCAATAAAATAACAATATCACATTACATCCCTAAACTCAGTATATGAAAAACAATTACTAATATACCCTTACCATAACAACCCTTTGGTTTGAACTTTGAATTGGCGCAAAAGAAATAAACCATCTTGTGGAAGTTAGGTAAAAATATTAGCCACAATCCAATATTAGTAATTGGACCATCTAGGGAGATTCTTCTTAGTTTTTCAACCACAAGATCCCCAAAATAATCTACATTAGGACATGCTCGTACGGGAAAGACTGAAGTATGAGGTGGGCCACTCTGCTTTACAAACCAAAACCTGGATGAACTACTATAACTTGTGTCTCCACATGAATCCCCAGCCTACTACTCTTTTCCAAGTATTCACTTTGAGTCCAAATAGCATTTCAAGATACATTTAGCCAAAACACTTGCTTTGTGGATTCCTCCAAAGGTAGAATAGTGTCATTGGTGTATTTTAAACGGGAAACCAAAATCCTAGAAATGTCAACTTGATTAAATCAATTTGTTCTCCCAAACTAAAAAGGCAGCTAAGGACATCACTGACCGATGTAGATAAAAATGGAGACAACAATTCTCCCTGTCTTCATCCACAAGAAGAGTAGAAGTAACCAACCACAATATAATTCATAATGAAAGAGAAGGATACATTGTGAAGGCACTCTCTAATCCACATACGCCATCTCTCTACAAAACCTTCCCATCGTTACCCCAATTCCAGGAACCCCACTTGGCTTTTTTTTTTTGAAGAGTAATGAGAATATAATATCATAAAAGAAAAGAATGGACAAGGGCAACTCCATAAAAATGAGTCAAAGAAGAAGAAAACTAAATAAGAAGAAAAAGAAAATATAAAAAAAGAAAAGATTATACCATTCGCACTATCTCATCCACATGGGAACCAACAATAAAATTCGTTCTACATGCTCCAGCCTTAGCCAAGAAGTTCGCTATCTCATTGCCCGATCTAAGTACATGTTTGAACAAGACATTCAAACTTGTAGCTAAAGATCATGCACGTTGAATAAGATATCTCAGTTTTCGAGGGCCTATGACCTCCTTTGACATCCAATAGAAAACCGCAAACTCTAGATTATAAAGATGGAGACTCAGCTTTGTTATCTTTGACAAAGGCATTTTGATTATTTGAAATGATTGAACTAATCACATTTGTTAGTCTTAAGGAAAGCACACTTGCAATGATCTTTTATAGACTTGTTGTCAGACTAATGGGGAGAAAATCCTTTTTTCTCCGTAGCGCCTTGGCATTTGGGTGTAAAACTTAGGAAAGTGTTGTTGGTGACCTTGTTCACAATCCCATAGGAGTCCTTAGACACATTTATTTGATTCCTTTTCACCATATGCCTACAATCTTGTGAAAAAGCCTTGGTGAAATCATATGGTCCTGGGGTCTTATCCTTTCCTAGTTATCCAATTGCCATCCTAACCTATTCCTCTTCAAATTCATGTTCTAATCATCTTACTTCTCCGAATCTAATTAGACTCTCCAACAATCAAAGGTCATAGCTAAGCAGCTCCTTAGAGATAAATAGGGTGAAATAAAAGGATGTAAAGCACCACCCTAGTAATTCCATTTTTATTCCTCTTTCCATTTGCCTATTTATGGAAAAATTTCTTATTCCCGTCCCCCTTCTTCGACCATAAAGCTTGAGATTTTTGTCTCCAATTAACCTCCTCCACACTAAGTACCTATTCCATTTCCCTTTTTCAGTCTATCCTTCAACTCAATATATAGTCCTCTCATCATCTGTCTTCCTCTAACTGGTCTAACATTTCTATCGATTCAATTGCCCTTGCTTTCTTGTATTTACACAACCAAAGACTTCATGGTACCAGCCCTAAGGATTTGAGAGTAGGCATAAAGGAGAAACCAAACTAACTAGTATAGTTACCACTTCTCAACAAAGGACTTATCCTACAGCCACATGTTGGAAAATATAAAAGGATGGTTTCCGAACCTTGGTGAAGGATTGGTAGACAGAATAATGGGGTTATGACCTGAAGTTGTTCTTGTTAAGGTGCAAAATGTAGCCTAAGGAAAATAATCTTCCCAGTCGACAAAAACGAAGGCTTTATCCAAATGACTACATATCAGCTGTTTTAGCTTGTTGGACAGGTGAAACCAGTACATAGTGAGGACCCTATGTGCCATTTCATTGGCAAACTACTCATGCCGCCCTTTTTTTTTCGCTATTGCGCCAAAAAATTGAAAAGATCCAAAAATTATAAAAACATCCAATGAAATCTAGTGGCATGTAAGTGAAATCTGGTGGCATGCTAGTGAAATCGGCGAAATCAGGAATTTCCAACCTTGTTCTAATAATTTATATTCTCTCTTCATAAAAACTATAATATTTTATGATTCATTACTTGCAAGCTAATTATTTGATATTTCTTTTCTTATTTTTCTTTGATCTTGAAATGTCATGTTAAAAAAAAACATATAAAGAATCCGACACATATCTTGTACCCATACCCCTATTGTCTAGTGTTTACACGGTACTTTGTGGTGGTGCAAAGTGTCAATGCATCATAGGTAATAACTAAATATATATATATAAGAATTGTATTATTATGAATATAATAATATTCCCTAATGTTATTGTATTCTTTGCTAATATTATTTTATTTTTATTATTTTTCACATCTATAAATACATGTAATAAATATATATATATATATATATATATATATCACGATAATAATTTTTCAATTTGATTTTTTTTTACACAAACACACATTTTATAGGAGGCATAAGCCATTATCTTGCCTAATAGAAGAAGTGGAGGGTGACCAGGTACGCACCAACCCTTCCAATTTCTCTCTTCTCTCCCTCTTCCCCCTCTTCTCTCCTCTCCTCTCCTCCTCTCCTTCCCTCATCCTCTCTCTATTCTTTCCTTCTATTTATTTATTTTTTCTCATAAGAAGCAAAGGAGGGTAACATACTAACAGTGAGCCACCTTCTCCTTGTCAACTTCCTTTGTAACACTCCGGATCGGGTAGGTTTTTTTTTTTTCAACGGATTAAGGCATTACTTGAATGATAATCAAGCAATTAAGAATAAAAGCATAATAGTATAAAGGTAAATAAGAGTACGCCAAAATTTAAACAACTCCATTAATTCAAAATAAAAGTGTTAATAATCCTCAAAATAATCTTTTTAACTCAATACATCAAATCTAAATTCAAAAGGGTAAACTAACTATTCTAAATACTTCTCAAAACCTACTATAAAAGAAATAACTCCTAAACAAATCTCCTACAAATATATAAGACAAACTAATAAACTATAAAGTGCTTATTCAAGGTCCTCTGCTATACCCTCTGTATTATCTACACCAACTTGCACGTCCTCTCCAAGAGTATTTGAAAACAAATATTAAAAACAAGGCTGAGATATAAAATCTCAGCAAGTAGCAACATGCATGCTATAAAACAATTCATATAATTTTATAAACCATTTTCATGAGGTACAATGATTAAATCAAAGTTCATAACCAGAAAATACAATATAAAATCCAAAATCCAACAAGTTATAATCCAAAACCAACATAATATTCACACAACAAGCCACACAATTGTGACATCATAGAACTTGTGAAATATGAATACTTTAAGAGGTTAAATCTAGTCCCAATCGCCCCCTCACGCTCTTACGTGTGATGAACTGGCCTACTCTAGGTTTCAGTCACTACAAAGCCGGCCTACTTTGGGTTTCGGACTTTGCTTTACACAATGGATCACTTAAACTTGATACAGGTATTAAGTTGGCGAGTACAATCCAGTCAAAGAACAACGTTGCAACATATTCAACAAAAGACCTTAACATCTTGGGGGAAACGGATCGCTGCAGCTCATTCCCTCTTGGAATAACCTCTTCTTCTTGGAGGAAATGCATAAATGGAACTAAACTTAATCTAAAAAAAGATAGATAGACCTCATTATCTAGCTAAACTATGGATCCACAATGAATTAAGCCCATTAGACACAAGTCAACCAAAAACAATTATATAATTGGAAAACATAAATCAATAATTACCGTAAATCATTCCTTCATGAATATAAACTAATGAACACTACCCTCTTAGTAGGAATACTCCTTCATGGAGATAACAAACAAACACTACTTATATTGAAGATCCCATCATATTTCATAAGTCCACAAGATTCAATAAATTATAGATACCCAATCAAATATCTAAAATCTATTGTATGTGAATTTGAATAATTCCAAAGATCAAAACATGTTTAAAATCTTCTTAGAAAACTTTAAGAATAAAAAAAAAGCAATGCAATCTCTTTTACAATCACCAAGTTCGTCCTTCTGGTCTAAACCACCTATTTAACCAAAACGTATCCAAAATATTTTGTATAATTATTTTTCATTGAAAACCTTGTCAAATACCTTTAAAACTTTTAGAATCTATTTGGGTATTCAAAAATATCATATGCAAATACAAAATAAACTTTAATGAATTTTTATAGAATTTTTATCATGTAAAGGTCAAATCTGTCACCTACGAACAAGTAATGTTCTAAATATCATAACTCAATCGTTTCTTAACCAAATTACCTAAAATTTGACTCATCGGATTCCTAAATCATATCATAGTACTAAAATAACCTATAGCAAATTTTCGAAATTCTACGTGGTTAATTAATTATAACTTTTTAAAGTCAACCTTTAATAAAAATCTGTGCAAACCAGTAAGTAATAAAAATTAATTAAAAATTACTAAACAGTAGAATATTATTTAAATTATATTTTTGTGTGAAACTAGACACAAAACCCTACAACTTTCATGAAGATCACATAACCCAAATTTCTCTCTAACTAAGTGTGAAAATTTCATCTAATTGAAAAATAGCTGCAGAAATCTAGTTTTCCAGGTTTTCGGTTAAAGTTTTCTTCATCATCTGATTTCTTCTTTTGTTAATCATAAAACCACGTTTAAGATTCTTCTAAAACCATCTAGCACATGCATTAAAACATTCTTATCATCCAAAAGCATATTTATCTAATCGCAATTAAAATCAATGCATGAGTCATCAAGTATAATTATAAAAATCTCCATTAAATCTTTTCAAAGATAAACTAATTCCTGATAAATTTCCCAAATCAACAAAACCCAACTCAATACCATTGAGCAAAATAATTCCAATCTATAAACCAAATATTTAACGGCTAATCCACAAAACCATGCAATTTTCTAGAATTTAAAGGTTACTACTTGCCTTAATAACGCGAATTCCTTCTTTTTCCAATAAACCTTAAGGTATAGCCAACTTTCTGAAATTTTTGCACAACTCTAAGGATTTCCAAACACTATCTCCACGGTTCAGATTGAAGAACCATCAGTTAAGAATAAAACCTCCAAATTTGAGGCCGATCCAACGGTTGAATCTCTCTAGATCGCCGTTTGATGGTTGTTGGTAGGAATTTTCTGCAACTTCTCTTTTTCTCTAAAGTCTCTTATTATCTCTCAGTTTTTCTCTATATATTTTTCCAATCATATGCACGAATTTTCTCTTCTCTTTTCTCCACACGATTGAATTAATGGAAACCCCCAAATCTTCTATAATGCCTTCCTTTTATAGGCACACCAAATACAAGTCTTGATTGGATTAGGAAACTTTTCAACTAGGATTCCTAATTCTATTTAGAAAACTTTCCTATCTTTCCTTTCTAATTCTTCTTTTAAGAATCCCATACAAAAGAAACTCCCAATTTAAATAATTTTCATGCTAATTATTTCCCCTATTTTATAAAATTACTAAAACACCCCAAAACTCTTATTCTTAAATTTTAAGACCCCTAATTAAGTATAATTTCAATTATGTCCTTTTCTCATCTTTTAATCTATAAATTAAGCTACTTAAGTCCAAATTTAATCCAACTTAAATCTAATTAATTATTTCAATTCTAATAATTATTTATTTAATTAATTTAGTAATTAGCCATTGAGGAAAGACTAAAATACCCTTTTTCTTTATTACACCATATTTAACCATTAAATTTTATTCCAAAATTTCCAGATTTAATATCCTCATTATTTCTCTTCTTAATATGAGTATGAATTATAATTTGAATCTCCCAAATACTTAGATTAAATATTTATCCTCCAATATTTTAAATTTATCTATTTTATTTCTTCTAATATTTAAAATTTTCAATTATATTATTATTTTCTAAAATTCGGGATTCTACATCCTCCACTCTCTTCTCCTATCTCTATCTCTCTCTTTCCCCTATCCTTTTTTTATTGCACTTACTATAGTTTCCGCACGATGCACAACATGCTGTCAAAACCATTTAAATTTCGACTGGTACAAAGCGATATTTGCCTGTGCCGACTAAAATGGGGAGTTTTACATGCTACACAGAAACTAGGTGGTTATGATGCCGCTTTTGGCTCACAGGGGTGAACTACGCTATTAGTACTTATCTACGATGAAAATGGAGAAATCCTTTATGCTCCTTGTGATTCTATTTATTGGAAACAATGGCTCATATTCTGGGCCCAATGGGGAGGGACCTGAGGGGCCCTTTAAGCGGAGCGTAGCGGAGAGATATATGTTGTAATTCCAATCTTTTCTCATACTAGTGGCAAACTCTCTCTCTCTCTCTCTCTCTCTCTCTCTCTCTCTCCCGTGGACTTAGGCATACTTCCGAACCAAGTAAATCTCTGTGCAAATTTCTCTTTGATTCTTCTTTTACGTTCATAGATTAATGTCATCGCAACATCAGGGAATCGCAACACTATTACATCTCCTTTTCTGTATCATATGTCTAATCACGTTGAAGTTATCACTTGTGCACCAAGGAAGCTCCAACCTAATACCATCTAACTCCTCAAAAAACACCTGCAAAAAGTTGTCTTGGTGGCCGATAGCCCATGTTGGAATCCACTCAAGGTCAACTCAACAAATGTAAAGTGAGTGAAATAAAAAACTAACCAATTATACTTTCAACCATCCCAATACATAGCTGCATTATTGCATAAATTTATTCTCTATGTTTAGTATGTGTTTGATTTTTGGGTTATTCTATGTGTCTATAGTTTCCAATGGAAACTAAGTGTGTAGAATTCCATTTACTAAGTGTAGTTCACTATATTTTTACAACATGTAGGTACTACTTAGGAGGACCCGGACTAGAATCAGCAGACTTATTGGGATAGATGTACTGAGACTTCAAGCTAAGTCTATATAGAATATTTAGATGCATTTGAGTTGATCGTAAATGTTAAACGGGTATTTTTGTCATAGTTGCATTTTAACACGAAAATTTATTTCCAAAAGTTTTATCAAGCCAAGCCATAAGTATTAGCTACCTTCATGAGACTGACCACATATGCAAGCTTGCACATATATACATTGTTGATAATTTCAAATAAATATCAGTCTTTGAATGGTTAAAAATGCTCATGCATAAGATTTTTCAAATGTTTTATTTTCTATTGATTATTCTTTTCCATTTTATTTTGACATCTTTGGATATAAATGGTTCATTATTAAACAAAAAATGATTCATTGAGTTTTTCTTATGCTTTAAACTCGCTAATTTTCTTTCCTTGTATGAAATTTGTACATATTCATGTTGTGAATTTAGTTCTTCTTGGTTGTTCAGATAAAGAACTTGTGGGAAATTGTACCTGCAGAAGCCGGGATCAGATTTTTAAGCATGCTTCCACCCTGGCATGCATATGAAAGAGCTTGTGAGTATTTCACGTTTACCCATGGGGTTGAGCAAGTATACACAACCGTGCAGAACTTGAAGGTATTATTTTCAGTTCATTGATTTGCTGTATACTAGAGATTGGTATACTTTTTGCACTCCAGTTGTTGTTTAACTAAAATCCTATGCTGTGAAATCCAAGATGATTTTATTCATGGGATGTATTCCCTTCAGTATTTTTAACTTTCTTTATAAAATTACTCATATTCAATGGTTATTGCTTTTATTTGTAGGAAGACCTGCAACGGTATCAACCACATTACATAATTTCTGTTCCTTTGGTGTATGAAACTCTTTACAAGTATGCTCTTTTCTCTGAATCTAAAATGAGTGTAAAGCACCACTATTTGGTTGAAGTTCGACTTTTTTCTACTTAAGTGGTTTCCAATCACTAAAATATCATTTTCCTCTTTTACTTGAAATGTACACAAACACATTTTATTCCATGAAATTAGTGAACATGAGAACTGTAATGAGTTCAACGTGGTGGCAGTTGTTAAATTTTCAAATAAATTTAATTTCCTAACCAGTTGTTAAATTTTTGAACATATTTAATCTCCTTAATGACATTGATGAATGCTCTTTGAGGCAGCAAGAATCCCCAGCTCATCTGTCTTTCTTCTGGCAGCAGCCTTTGTAGTTGTCATGAACTCAAAAGGAGGAATATGTTTGGGAAAGAAGGCCGTGGACTTCCTCTAGTCGAACTGCATAAACCAGATATTTACATATTCACACACACACACACAAATTAAATAACATTACTCGGGTTTGTAAAGCCAATGCCATAGTTTATAGATGTGTGCAACTAGCAGACTAGCAGTACAAAGTTTTGAAGAAGGAAAACAACTTGAGATAGAAGGGAAACACAGATACATTTTTTTCTTTTACCTAAAGTGTCTGGAGGTGAATATAGTTTTGCAATTTTTTTTTCTCTTGCATTCAGGACCACTGTCTAATTTCTTCACTCTAGAGGATCATAAAAACTCATTAGCTTATACGTAGACAGCAGGACTTGAAAACAATTCACAACCTTCTGAAAATATATTTTTTTAAACGTTCAAATTCTTTTGGGAAAATGCCTAACTGCACCTGAACTTATAATTTACCAACTTTAATACATGTAAAAATATGAACAAATATTCAAACACAAAATGAAAAGAACTTTTTTGTGTCTTTATTTTCTTTTATTTTTTTTGTTTTTTATTTGGATTCCATATGATTCACTTCCATCATAGTACTATATACTACTCATAAGTACATGTAATGTTAACATAAAGGTCTCAAATCCTTCAAAAGCCTTTAGTTTTAGAAGTAAAGCAGTTGCAATATATCTCATGTTTAGTGCTATTTATGTCAGCTGCAGATATCTTGTTCAACCAGTAACATCATAAAAGATTTTGTGATTGCATTACCAACATGCAGAAATTGCAAATTATTGCCTGCCCCTATTACCTGACTGTAATTCTGTGCTACAGAGGGATCCAGAAGCAGATTTCTACTAGCTCTATTGCTCGGAAGCTTGTTGCCATTACGTTAATCAAAATCAGTTTGGTATATATGGACTTAAAGAGGATTTATGAGGTTTGAATTCTGACCATTGTAGTTTGTTTCTCTTGCTACAATATAGTTGTCAAGGTGACATTTGAATTTCTCTGCTTCGTGTGGTTGGATTTTGTTCAAAGTATAAGATCTGCATTCTTTAAATATGAAACAATATAATTTTTGGAGTTACTAATTACATCTTTGTTATTTATAGGTATTAGGTAAATTAGACTTGTTTCCTTCTCCTATTTCTGCTTAACTGTATATGCTCAACGTATGTCACAAATTGAATTCAGCTTGGTTTGTAGGGGAAATTTCTAACCAAAAAAAGGAGGCATAATCAGCTTTCTGTGTTAGATTGCTTATGGGCAAGAGTGATCGCTGTGATTTTGTGGCCATTGCACATACTGGGAAAGAAGCTTGTATACAGTAAAATTCATGCTGCAATTGGAATTTCTAAGGTTTGCTTTGTAAAGAGTAATTGCACATCTATCCTCTGTCATAATTTTTACTTGGTGGCAAGAAAATTCTTTATACTATTATTTTGGTTACATAGCTAGGAAAAAACAAGTCTATTCTGTCATTGCAGGCTGGTATGAGTGGTGGTGGTAGCTTGCCAATGCATGTTGACAGGTTTTTTGAGGTTAGATGCTTAACCTTGTTAACTGGGTATGTTGAGTAATTCTATTTGGTTATCTTATAGATATATGCTTTTACTTGCAGGCAATAGGTTTGAAACTACAGAATGGTTATGGTCTAACTGAGTCTTCGCCTGTTGTTTCTTGTCGGCGACCTGGCTGTAATGTAAGCAGCTGATCTGGTATAATTTTAGGAAATAGGAATTATACCACTTTTACCATTTGGAACTATCATACTGCCTGAATATTGACTATTAACAGAAGTGCCTCAAAATAGAGGTTGTTGATATTGTCTCTTACGTTCTAGCCATCATTGTCTCTGTGGAACTGATAATTCCCATGGTGCCATGCATGTCTTTGTAAGACATTCCAGTAGATTATATAAGGTGCTTTATATGTGTAAGCTTATGCTGTGAAGCCGAAATTTGATCAATGCTGAACTCTCCAGATTTTGTTAAACTCCAAATTTTGGTAAAATCAGTCGATTCCATCAGTTATATTATATTTTTAAAACAGTGCAAGCAGACATTACACTCTCGCAGTTAAAAAAGGAGAAAAATATGAAAAAAAGGCAAGGAAAATTAAAAAAAAAAATAATAGAAGGGCCTTACATGGACTTTCTATAGATTTTCTTTTTCCATGATTTCTTATGTGGAAAAAATAATTCGTCTAACAATTACATTTCTTTAATGTTGTCTTATCAGTCTTCTTAGTCAATTAAAATTTAGACATTTATTACTCTCCTCAAGTCTAGTGGTTTCCCATTCTGAGGAAGAAGGGAAGATGTATGTGCCATGCTACATCTAATGCAATGTTGTTGCTTGCATGGAATGCAAGGTCTTAATATTTTCTGGTTTACTCAAAGTTCCACATCTATTATTATGAGAGGAAACAGCTTCAGAACATAATTCTGAAAACCTTATATCCTTCTCTAGAAATGTCTCTATGTTTCTGGTTTTATTTTTCAAAATGGGAGACAAGCCTTGAGATTCCTTACATTTTAAGAAAGGATTATTTCTTTTTTCAAACTACTTAGTATTCTATATATATACCTCATGTTCTGTGAATATCAGGGACTTTGAGGATGCAAAAATATTCTGATAAAGATGTTCCTCATATGTTTATGAATGGAACCCACTAATATATAAATACAAAGAACTAAAATAAATAGCTCTCATAGCAAAGCGCTAATGCCTTGCCAATTGGAGATATGACTTGCGTACAGTACTACAGCTCTGATCTAATAATTGAAAACACATGTTATATTGGTTATTGTGGCTTTATAACCAAAATAGAAGTGTCTCTGTTGGAAA
Source organism: Buxus sempervirens (assembly GCA_947561395.2). Classification (NCBI taxonomy): domain Eukaryota; kingdom Viridiplantae; phylum Streptophyta; class Magnoliopsida; order Buxales; family Buxaceae; genus Buxus; species Buxus sempervirens. The sequence continues at coordinate 25,235,263 of OX387192.1, forward strand.
CAGTGGTTCATATTCTAGGTCCAAGGGGGGAGGGACCTGAGGAACTAGTTGGACACGCAACGAACAATGGGGTTCCGGGAAAGGGTATTTTTGGGATTTCAGAAATACCGGGTTTAGGATTGGTATATTTATGTTGATGTAACCCTAATTGGTTTTTTTTTTCATAGTGGAAATTTTTGCCGTACACAATGGACGTAGGCACATTGCCGAACCACTTAAATTTGCGTGTTCTTCTCTATTTTTCGTACTATTCACGTTGCGCGATTCACAACAGTCTCATACTTGCTTGCAATAATTAGCCAAGAAATGTGACACAATCCAGAGTTGTAATTCCTTGGTACTTTAAGTGTTGTGGTTCTGGATTACAATCAATTGAATGAATCAACTGAATGGTCAATTTCTGAATTACAGACTCATTGCAATAAACTAATTTATCTTAAGACGAAATCCAACTTGATTGGTTCCTTGTTGGATTCAGCACTGACTGCCCTGAGAGACTGAGAGTTCTGTAAGGAGGCTTTCAGGTGAAATCCTGGTGAAGTTATAATGAGTCAGGGTTTCATATTAAATGGGTGAATGATCAGAAAGAAGTAAGATGACTGGACCAGTAGTTGCCAATGTTGTCATTGACATTGCTATGGCTACGTGGAATCAGTATTCCAACCAACATTAGAGGATAGTTCAAAAATCTTGAAGAGTAGCCGACTTCTAGGTCTCATTAAAACTTCACCAGGATTTCAACAAGGGATCTCAACATCTACAGTAGCCGACTTCTAGGTCTAGTTCAAAAATCTTGAAGAGTATGGAATTTTAGAACTTATATCTGATATATTTAGATACATGCATCATATGATAAGCTCCAAACAATAAGAAAAAGACTTCTGCGAGTCTTTAGATTGTGTTGGCACCTTTTTTTTTTCTTTTAACATCTTAAAAAATCATTTTTTACCCATCTACTTGATAACATTAATTGGGTAAGTTCCTATTTGAAAATGGTAAAGGAAGATTCCCCATAAGGAAAAGTTATTGAGAACAACTTCTTATCACTTATGTGGGAAGGTGTTTTTAAATATCAGTAAGACCTTTTAGATTACTCTTAGCCAAAAAAACAGAACTCTAAGATAATTTCCATCATTTTGTCAGATGAGGCATTTATCTGCATATGTTTGCCAAACATTGTTTTTTTTATCAGAAGTGACTTATCTCTGCTGTGTTTCTTTCTGTACATGGCACTACTTATACGTAAAAATAGTTTCGGCACATATAAAATTTTATTCTATTGTTTTAAATTAAACTTCATAGTATACTAGAATGGCAGTACTGAAACATAACAATGAATATAAAAAACAAATACAATATATCTTGGGAAATTCTTGACAATTGGAGGATTCAAAAAGCAAGGGGATTCTAAGGGTATGTAAATGCATATCTATATATGCATCTGTAGTTATCAACATAGGTTGCGTATGCAGATATTTGAAGGTTGTACAAAAAATAAATAATAAAAAGGAGAAAGAAACTGGACATTTCTATGAAAGATCCAATAAGGAGCCCCTGTTTATATACATATTAAGTCTTGTCTGTACAGGTATTTGGGTGTATAGAAATTCCAATTTAACATAGACTCATTACTCTCCGACTTCGTAATCCATCTACTATCATTGCTGTGTGTATCTCTTAGTTACATAAATATTTGTCAGTTGTTTAACATGAGTCTATATTGCATAATTTACACAATGGTTTGAAACTATTAAACCTATCAAACATTTATAAGGCGTATCCATTCTTCATTTCTTTTGTGTTTTCTCTAATGATTTATTTATATATTAATTTGTCTTTGAGTTTTAGTTCATTTAAGTATTTTGGTACACCATTTTGATTTTTACCAAAGAAAAGGTTCATCATTTTGACTCAATGTCATAGATTTAACCTTTGAAGGTTCTTGGGTCAGTTGGGCATCCACTTCAACATACAGAAATAAAAGTCGTAGATTCACAAACAAATCAAGTTCTCCCAGATGGTTCCAAGGGCATTGTTAAAGTTAGAGGGCCACAAGTGATGATGGGATACTACAAGGTACTTATTTCTATAAATTTTAGCTTAGAATTTCAAATCTTTGTTTCCTTCTAGTAATGATAGTAAGTTTATTATATCTGCCATATGGCTGTTGAATTAGGCATATAATACCTCGAAAATGGAACAGTTGACATCAGAAGAGATAATATTTAGAATTTTCTGATTGCATATAATTTTCTATTCAATTCCATTTTCCATGAGTAATGGGGATTATTGCTTTTTTTATGTTATTATATGTCTGCTCAATGATGTTTTGAATGTAAAAGATATGTCCATGTTGTCATGAAATATGTTGTGAGAAATAGAAAAGGAAGCCTTTTGAATTTTAGAAACAATGGAATGAAGTCCTTGGAGCTTACATCTTACTGAAATCTAATGAATTTGCTAACTGGGATATCATTCTTTACATGTAACTATTAGCAAGTTAATCGACAGAAAAAGGATCACAATTTTATTATAGAAATATATATTTAAACTTCTCTTCCAAGAGTTCCCAACTGTCTCTGGGTCCCAATCATTTTCAGTATGAAACATCATATTTATTTGTTCAGATCAGTTGTCATCTTAGGGAGAAACAATTGTATCAAGTGTAACTTGAATTATTGCAAACCAAACTTGTTTTATTATCCAGCTTCATTTTACCTCTATGATCTGTGCGTACTCATTTTATGTGGTGAATGTTAAAAAACTTTTTCTTTTTAATAATTATTTTGGTATATGTTTTCTACTAATATGGTTTAGAATCCATCGGCTACAAAGAAAGCCTTGGATGAGGATGGCTGGCTTAACACTGGCGATGTAGGTTGGATTGCCCCCAGGCATTCAAGAGGTCGAAGTCGTAAATGTGGGGGTGTGCTTGTTCTTGAAGGGCGTGATAAGGATACAATAGTTCTTACCACAGGTATATTTTTTTAATGCGCTGTATGTGATTATTTTTAGGAGTTACATTCTTTATATAAACAAAAAAAAATTTTTGCTTTTGAAGTTGTGATATCGGAGGTTTATTCTACATGTGCCAGATTAACAAAAATTAGTGAATTTTTAATGCCATCGATGCGTTATTTCTCCGTATTCATGTTGAAAATATCACACCCTCTTTTCTTATATCACATGAATCTACCTGTACTGATCTGCACCTATGAGTAAACATTTGTAGTCTAAAAAAATTCAAAAAAAAGGGCAAGGAAGAAAATAAAAAGTTACCAAGCAAGAAAAAAACATATTGGTTGGCTTTGCTAGTTCAAAATCTATTATGGACAAAAATCTATGAAGGAAATCTTTGCTCTGGTTCACCCTTTTGTTGCTAACCATCATAGCTGAAATGCCATGTTAGTGTTGAAATGAAGACTGGATTACTCTTGTGAATGATCTTTTGTTCCCTGTTTGAAAGAATAATAAAACCCTTTGACAAGTTGCATTGAAAAATCTATATGGATTTTGGAATCTTCTGTTAGTTTCTGTTTTTTTTTAATGGTTAGTGAAAATTCATTAAGATTAAAATAGAAGATTACAGGGCCCAAGAGATATGAGCAAGAAAAAGCAGGACATAAAGGACATAAGACCCCTAAGATACACGAAGATTGGCATCAAAGAACATAAAACTGAACCATATACACCATAATAGACCATTCATGAAGCAAATCCGAAACAGATACAGATTTGAACTCCTTATGTAAACATACCCAAGATGGGGTATGCCAGAAAGTTTTTGGCAAAGCAATATATAGGAAAATTAGAACTGCTTAGTCTGTTGGTTTTGAAAGGCAATTGGAAGGCGATGAGAGACGATTGGCGATGAGAGGCATCCGTCGGTATCAAGAGGCGACCGAGAATACTCGAGATTGGTGACTGGCGACATGGCGAGGCAGTGGATACAACAGACAACCGGCATCAAGAGGCGTCCGTCAGTATCGAGAGGTGACCAATTTTGAACGGCGACCGGCGTTTAGAGGTGACCGTCGGTATGACTTCGATTATGATAGGTGACTGCTCTCGAGAGCTGCTCATTGAGATGGGGTTTGGAAAGATCGTTGGCGTGAGTATGGCTCTGACCATCGGTTCGTTTGGAGGGGAAGATCTATTGAGCATCGTGGTAGGCGTCTTCTTTCGGTATCGAGGAATCCTCTGCCATTTCGATTGAAATGGAACAAAGACTTCAATGGCAACATAGTTGGAATCGGCCAAGGAAGAAGGATTGGAAGTGGAGGAGAAACAGAACGAAGCAAAGGGAGTTTTTGAAAAGAGATAATGTGACAGTGAGGAGTAGGTAGAGCAGTTCTAAAAGCCCTGGAAATAGAAGAAGGATCTCAACTGATGAGATATCCTTCGATAAGGTGAAGAAGAGGAAATACAGCATTCAGTGAAAGACTTTTTTATTTGAAAGTTTTACTGCAGTCACAGGTTCTGAGGCTCTCATTTATGAAAAATCTGGAAAAAAAGACGAGATTCTTGATTTTCCAGGAAGAGGAATCAAGATGGGTGATCGGGAATTTGCCACAGGAAGATGGAAGAAAATACAAATTTCTCGGCACAAGGAGATTTAAGGAAACGGAAACTAATGATGGAAGTGAAAAACAATGAATGGGGCAGTTTTCTTCAAATTTCAGAGTATGCGAATAACCGGCAACAGAGTCTGATTTTTCCCATTGACAATGGGGAATGGTGACTGGAAATATCTTTGTTTGTGTCTCGAGGAGGTTTTACAGGAGCATAATAAGAAGGAAGGAGCTTCTACGACATATGAGAAGTGTAGTGAAGAATCACAAGGAAGATCCTCGGTGAAATCGGTGGTTGAGCTTTTCCAGGGAAATAGGGTTTCCGGAAGCATTCAGAATATGAGGTGGATTGCAATAGTCGGGGTTTGTCCAACTGACTCCAAATGGTGCCGAGTGGTTTTGTGCCATCAACCGTGTTCGGAAGTGGAGTGGTCGAGGGTGAAGACAAAAATTTTCCTTTCGCGACAGGTTGAGTGTGACTTGTTCGAACTATTTGCTAAAAAGGCTATTGCCTTTGTTTGGACTGATGCGGAGGTGGAGACGCTATTAAGGAGTAAGGAGATTATCATAAGAAACAAGGAAAATATTCTTTTTTGAAGGTTCCCTCTGTCGGGAGGCCAGAAAGCTAGGACATTTTCATAGGGCGGGACTTGGATTCAGGTGGTAGGTATTCCCCTGTTCCTCATTGCAAGGAAGACTTTAGAGATGGTTGGAGGTGTCTCTGGAGGTCTGTTCATGATTGGAGATATAGAAGTCCTTCAAAACGACCTTGGTTTGGTGACAATGCTGGTTAGAGAGAAGAATTCTAGGCGTATCCCAAGATCTTTGTGTTTGTGGGATGGTTCAACTTGTTTTGAAACGGAAATTTCTTTGTTGCCTGGAGTCTCTGTGCAGAGAAGGGGAGAAGTGACAGAGGTTGAAGATGATGACATGGCTACATGGTGTACAGGTGGCAAGGAAGGTTTTGTTGAATATCAGAAGGTGAGAGTTGGCGGGGAAGGGTATGGGCCTAACCAAGGGGTTCAGTCTGAAAATACGGCTGCTGTCCTCTTAGATGGAGATATTCAAAGGTGTGGGCCAACAGATCATCAAAACATGGCTTGGATAGATCCAAATGAGATGATGAAGGAACAGGCCCAAAGGAAAGTCCAAGATTCTTTTGGACCTGAACTTCGCGGGGGTTCAGATCAATTGAACAGCGAATGGCATGAGACCTTTTCCACAGGCAGAATAGATGTTAAAACTTCAAAGAGCCTCGACTTTTCTGAAACGAGGAGTTGGACTGATGAGAGGGGGAGGGATCCTAGGGTGGTCAGCAACAGGAGATTACAAATAACGCCGTCACCCATAACAGCAACCGTTTCAGAGGGATTCGCAGTCGAAGACGGAGACTTACCTGCTATCGTTAGAGCTTCTCCAGGAGAGGACGAATGCTTGTCTGAATCAGATTCCTCTGTCCCCATGGATGATGGAAAATGTTGCGATGGGAGCCTTACTGGAGAGGGGTTGGATGAGCTATTCAATGAAAATCTGCAATCAAAGCAAGAAGCAGATTGGCAGATTCAGAAATTATATGAAGGAAGCCCCACCGTAGGACTGTAGGAGCACAACATAGAGTGCAGGAAGAGATAGAGGAAGAGGACGGTGGTGCGATTCAGGTGGAACTGTTTGAGAAGCAGGCCTTTGAAGAAAATCCTTTGGGGTTAACAGGGTACTGCACACCAGGCTCCCTTTCTGAAGATGATGAAAGATGTTTGTCAGAACATAGGCCATTGCTAGTAGAAGAGCTTCAAGTTCTTTCTAAAGATTACCAGGAAACTTTGACATTCAGACTGAGGTGGAACAGGTAGAGGAGAATGCAAGTCAGGATGAAGGACCAGATTCAAAAGAGGCGGAAGTGTCTGTGTGTGGGGAGGTATGAAAGAAATTTTAACGGAACTGCAGGTACAGATTACGGATAATCAGGGACATAGAATATCGCCACAAGAAGCAGTAGATAGATACCAGAAGAAGGAAGGTGCTTCCAGTTCAAGCTCTTATAGAAGCAGAGAAATGAAAAAACTAGAATGGTCTGTGTGTTATAAAAGCAGTAGTGGTCAGAAGAAGAGCAAGGAAGCAGGGAAGGAAAGTGTCTTATGCGGATAATTAGTTGGAATATAAGAGGAGTAGGGGGTTATGAGAAGAAGCGAGCCATTAGAGATTTATGTGCTCGGAGTAGGCCTGATATTTTGCTTCTACAGGAGTCTAACAAGGAGGCAGTATCAGAAAATCTGATGACTTATTTATGGGAGGAAGTAATAGACAATGGGCTTTCAAACCTTCAGTGGGGACATCAGGAGGTATGATCGTAATATGGAATACAAATATTGTGAGAGGGGATTTGATTACTTACGGGCAGTACGTGTTAACGGTCCATTTAGTCCGATTGCGGGATAACTTTGAATGTTATCTGTCGTGTGTTTATGGCCCAAATAAGTATCGACTTCGGAAGGATTTTTGGATGGATTCGGACAAATTGGGAAGGAGCATGGTTTGTAATGGGGGACATTAACACCATTCGTTTCTCTTGGGAAAAAAAAAATTGGGGGGGGGGGGGGGGGGGGGGGGGGGGGGCGGGGTAGCAGAATAACCAAAAGCATGAAAGACTTCTCAGATTTTGGCAATAAATGGGAATTAGTGGATTATTCGCTTTCAGGAGCACAGTTTATGTGGTCAAATCTTCAGGAACATGTTGTCTGTAGCCGCATTGATAGAGCTCTTGCGTCGGCAGATTGGGAAGAAAATTTCCAGACATACGTCAAACTACTTTGGTAAGGTCCACATCTGACCATCACCCGATTTTATGTGCAGATGACTCATCACAAAGAGTCGGCTTCCCCCCTTTCAGATTTGCTAACATGTGGCTTTTGTAGCAACTAGTTGGTGGGAAGAGTCAAGTAGGGGGTCTTTGGGGTGGGCAGCATTTCGGTTTATGTCCCGACTGAAAAAGATGCAGGGAAAAATTCAGATATGGAACCGTGAGGTATTTGGTCGAGTAGAAATCAAGAAAAAAGAGACATTGAAGGAGATAGAGAGGCTGGATTTGGTGGAAGAATCGCAGCCTTTGCTGGGTTTGGAGATTAAGAAAAGACAAGCGATGAAAAGGAATTTAGATGAGATTATTAGAATGGAAGAGATTGACTGGCAACAAAAGTCAAGAGCTCTCTGGTTAAAAGAAGGGGATGAGAACACTAAGTTCTTCCATCACTATGCGACGGGACGAAGAAATATGAATAGCATTCACAAGTTGGTCGTGGATGGTACTTCTATTGAAGATTCAGCTGGTATAACTGAAGCTTTGGAACGATTTTACTCACAATTGTACTCGTCGGAGCAACTATTCAGCTATGATTTAAGTGGGCTAGAATCCCCCATTTTAGATGATCAAAGTCGTGATTGGTTGGAAAGACCTTTTGACGTTGAAGAGGTTCAGAGAGCAGTCAAGGATTTATCAGGCGACAAAGCACCAGGTCCTAACGGATTCACGATGGTTTTCTTCCAAAATTGCTGGGATATGGTAAGAAATGAATTGATGGACATTTTCTAGGAGTTTTATTCACACGGTATCGTTAATAAAATAACGAATGCAACCTTCTTGTGTCTCATACCGAAGGTCAGTGGTGCTACAGATATTAAGGATTTTTGCCATATAAGTCTTATAACAAGTGTCTACAAAATATTGGCAAAGGTATTGTCTTCAAGACTGAGAGCAATTCTGAATCCATTAATCCTTGATAGTCAAAGTGCCTTTGTACAAGGGAGGCAGATTCTAGACAGCGTGTTGGTGGCAAGTGAATGTGTAGAGGAGAGATGGAGATCTAAAAAAGCGGGGCTAGTGTGCAAGTTGGATTGGGAGAAGGCATATGACCGGGTCGAATGGTCTTTTTTAGAAGAAGTATTGAGATAGAAGGGATTTGGGGAGAAATGGCGAAGATGGATAAGGGGATGTCTCCATAACGTCTCCTTCTCTTTCATCTTGAATGGTGGGGTAGTAGGATTCTTTGGGTCTTCTAGAGGACTGCACCAAGGAGATCCATTATCCCCCCTTTTATTCACTTTAGTGGCTGATGCATTCAGTAGAATGATGCAGTGGGCGAGCAAGAGAGGACTCATCCAAGGTTTTCAAGTGGGCAGGAACAAAGTGCCAGTTTCCCACCTTCAAGACACAGATGACACATTGCTGTTCATGGAACCGTCTCACAAAACAGTGTATTGGACAAAAAGTATCATAAACACTTTTGAGATGATTTCTGGTCTGCGGGTTAATTTGGAAAAAAACTATCCTAGCGAGAATCCAGTTGAATCAAAGTTGTGTGGCTGATTTCGCATCAACCTTGGACTGCAAGGTTAAGGAATGACCCATAAAGTATCTAGGTTTCCCTCTTGGGAAAAGATCAAGTGCAATCAGTTTTTGGGACATGATTTTGGAGAAAATCAGCAAAAGACTAGAAGTATGGAAGAAGTACTTATCATTTGGAAGACGAATAACTTTAATTAAGTCCTCTCTAATGTGCCTACCTGTTTATTATCTGTCGTTATTTAAAGCTCCTGGTAAGGTGTGCTAAGCAATTGAGAAGTTTCAGAGGGACTTCCTTTGGAAGGAAGTCAAAAAAAGAAACGACATTTAGTTAAATGGGCGACTGTTTGTTGACATTGCAGTTGTGGGGGGCTAGCAATGGGTAACATTCGTACAAAAAACACCTCTTTACTTGGTAAGCAAGTGGTGCTTATCAAGAAATATTAGGCATATGAGCTCTCAATGTAGAGGATCTTATGTTTGCTCTTGGAAGTCTATAGCATCGGTCATCAGAGATGTGGTACCATTGATGAAGACCAAGGTGAACTTGGGAGACAGAGCATTCTTCTGGTCTGATGTGTGGCACGGAGAACAGTCCCTGGCTGTCCAGTTCCCTAGATTGTTTGCTATCAGGTTAATTGAAAACCCTCTTTTAAGTGAAATCCTGCAATATTCATCTATTGGTATTCAATGGAACTTACTATTCAGGAGGGACTTGAGGAATTCGGAGATGGTGGATTTAGGATTATTGATTGAGCTTCTCAAAGAAGTGAATCTGGTTGCTACAGCAGATTCTTACGTGTGGATGGCAGATAAATTAGGTAGATTCTCTTCCAAGTCTTTATATGAACATTTGCTTCTTGGGGATCAACCTTCTTCTACTACCTTACCCCATAATTTCCTATGGAAAACTCCTGTTCAACTGAAAATAAGAGGCTTCATATGGACAGCCAATGCTACACCAAATCAACACTGCAGACATGCTACAGCGTAGATGGAAGAACATGTGTAGATCACCTTCTGTATGTGTACTGTATTTTCAGGATGAAGAAAGTGTTGATCGTCTCCTCATCCACTACAGTTTTGCTACGAAAATGTGGAATTATTTCTTAGATTTAATACAAGTGTCTTGGGTGATGCCAAAAAGAATAGACAAATTAGCATACCAATGGAGATTCTCAGCTCTTGGGAAGAAAGGCAAAATCATGTAACAGGCAGTGTTTTTTTGGCAATGGGGTGGAATATTTGGAAAGTTAGAAACAGATGCATTTTTGAGGATTGTCAGCCAAGCTTCCAAGGGGTGTTAGACGATGTAATGTCTAATGTTGGTAGACAGTTGAGCATGCACGAACACTTTCGGGGAGTCTCTTTCAGCGGAATAATTAGTGCGTGGGAAACATTAGCCAGGGAAGGAAGATAAAGGAGTGGCTTTTAGATTTCTGGGTTTTTTGCTAATGCTGTAATATATATTGACTAACAGCCCTTGTTTCAAGGGTATGACCTTTTGCTTTTATACCCACTTCTCATGGGTATATCTTTTACCTATATTTATATAATGAATATATTATTATTCATAAAAAAAAAAGCAATATACAGGAAAATTGAACTAATATGCAAGAAAATTAAGTTCCTGGTGTTTGGTTGTTGCAAGGATATGCAAGAAAGTTAAATAATGGAGTGTTAATTTGGGTTAAAAGAAAAAAGAGTTACAAGGATATATTTAGTAAAAAAATGAAAGAAAATTGAGGGGCCATGAGGCACATTCTTGCATATCACTACATTTCCTTGTGCTTTTTGAAAGAATTGTGGGCCTTCTGGTGTAGAGATTTTCATAATCAATGAAATTTATTTTTTATGGACCAACACCTTACTTCAAAATCTTGCTTTCCAAACGCCCTGTTGTGTAGGAACTAGGAAACATATCCTTTCTTACATATTGTCACAAAATCCTGCTATTCAAACAAGGAATTAAGCTAGAAGATTTGCTATTACCTGGTACAATTTCACTGTAGAATAGCTATGACTGCCCACTAAAATCTACATAGCTATCTCCCTCCCTCCCTCTCTCTATCCATATCTCTCTCTCTCTCTCTCTCTCTCTCTCTCTCTCTCTCTCTCTCTCTCTCTCTCTCTCTCTCTCTCTCTCTCTCTTTTGAATTTCGTATAACCGACGTACAATTTCGTATATATATATATATATATACTCCTATTAATAAAACTTGAACTATTTTGAATTTCATATAACCGACATACCCTTTCTTCTAAATGAGATTTTTTCTATTCTTGTACATTATTCATGATAAAAAAATTCCTTGTCCTATTTAGAGTCTTAAATCAATATGACAAATCTTGGTGAAAAGATTAAAAAAAAGGACATCTATTATGATAAAATGACTACGTTTTAATTTTAATAAGAAGAAAAGAAATGATAAACCTTTAAAATTTTTCTCTTTTAATTGCATGGTTTCACCATTCCGAGGTATATATGTATGCTTATTTCTAATTTTCTATACACTAAGCACTTGAAAAGGAAACAATATCGTACATGGAAAGGTATTAAAATCATGGAAAACTCTAAACCACCTTTTAAAACTGCAATTAAAGATCTATTGAAAACTGCAAATTAGTTTTCTTAGATAATTCTAATTCTAAAAGTATCTTATAATATGTCTATTTTGACATTCTAGAAGTCAATCTCAACTTCTCAAGCAAATAATTGTACATATGAATGATCTTTAACTTTGCAACTAAAATGTTAGGAAATTCCAAGAATTCTGAACAAAATGCATAAATATACTAAAATTTATGTATCCATAAACTAACCAAACTGTATATATATTTTAAATTAACAACAATTAATTTGTTAAAAAGTAACCTTTTGATTTAATAATTAAAAATAATTTAAAAAAAATTATGACAGATTTGTGACCCAAAAAACTCAATCTCCACGGGTGCAGCACATTCACACTTGCTATTTGGTGAGATATGGATTTTACACGACAGCTTATTTGGAGAACCCTTCTTGTCCACATGTACCTCCAATTAGCATCAACTCGAACACTAAGTTCTAGTCCTAAAAACAGGTTGCACATGGAAAGGGCCTCTCCCATCTTAAGAGTCTTTCTTAAGTAGGACAAAAAATCATAAAGTAATTCAGTGGCTGCTTTTACATGTTGTCAGTCTATTGCAAATGTTGTTTGAATTATTGACATGTGGCCTACTTAGAGGTCACATCATGTAAAGGCAGTGTTGATTTGCCTCATCATCCCTCAACATGGCTGAAAAGGCCATGTTTCACTAGGCATAGATATATGGTGAGGCAGAGAAGAATACCTTTTGCTTGAATTTATTAAAAATGGAAAACAATGTTATTTGGCATTTAAACAAATATGTAGGATTTCATGCTATTATTATCACATCCTACTAGCCTATAATTACATAAGGGAAGGACATAACAGTCATCAATCTAGCCTATTGTGGAATCCCATTCCCCAAGTAGGGACAGTGGCATCCATGTGAAATATTCCATACTCAAAATGTAGTGGAAATCAAGTCTCCTCATTGTGTGTTTAGATTTAAAAGTAAAATTCACATGTACCATAATAGTTCAAAAAAAGAAAAAGAATGTAGTGCAATTCAAGTTTCTGTATAACAGTGAGGCATCTTGCCCAAAATTTCTTTCTGAACATTTAACCTCTAGTCGTGGAAGCAGAATCTCTCCCCAAGCCCTGACTTCTCTGTGTGTGTGTGTGAATGTGGATTTTGGGCATTTTGCTGCCAGCATTTGCATTAGCCAAAAACATTAATTCCCAACTTAGAAAACTTACTTATAAATTAGAGTACTTATCAAAAGTGATTTCTTTATGTAGGTTTTTGCAAGAAAATTATCATTTTAGTCAGTCCTTAAATAAATAATTTATCAGTCTATTCATCAATATCTTTCTGCACACCCTATAGACATATCTCTATTCCCCCATGAAAATGAGTTTTCAGTATACCTGAGTGCACCAATGGGCACACTGACAGACCTAAGAAAACTCAGGAACTTCCAGCAGTTTTTTTCCTATCTTAATCAATTGTTACTATCACTCAATTAAAGGAAAACAAGTTTAATTTCATACAGTAATTTCTATGAACAGATAAGTTACACAAGCAAAATCCAAGATTTATTTACATTAGGCATGTTAATTTGGAACTTACTCCAGAGTTCCATGATCTACTGGGCTAGGTTTTGAAAACTTTGGTTCTGGTTTGTTCAGTAGGATCTTGGGAGTTGGGGCATGCGGAACAAGCTCTCATACCTTCCTAATTATGATAAGACCTGATTATTTTTAAAAAAATCCTACAAGTGGGCTATTTGCTATTTTTCAGTTATTCTTTCATTTCCGTTGCAGTTAATTCAAGTAACTCAATAATTCTTCACTTCAAATAGATACAACATGGCAGTTGAAATGAACATAATTCTTCAATTCAAATGAACACTGCAATTGAATTGAACAGAATTCTTTAATTCAAATAAACACAGTAACTGACTTGGACTGAATTTTCAATTCAAATTAGTGAAGCAATTGAATGGAACAAGGTATTTCTATTAAAATAGACATGGCAGCTGAATTAATCAGAATTCTTCACTTCACAGAAATACGGTAGTTGGAATGGATAAAAATCTTGAATTTAACTTGAGAAAACACTTGAAATACTTAGAATTTCTTAATTTATATAGACATGGCAGTTGAAATACTTGGAGTTCCTTAATTTAAATAGACATAACAGTTGAAATACTTTGAATTCCTTAGTTGTTTCTCTATAGAAATTCCCAAAATCTCTTTCCTTCTCTTCTTCTTATTCCCCTTTTCTTCTTCTTTCTTTCTCTCTTCTGCTTCTTCTTTTCTCAGAAACAGCTGCTCTATGTTATAAATGAAACCCCATACTATGTTATATGCTTACAAGATAGGCTATATGCTGGCACATTGAATATCATGCCCTAAGGCCAATCATAACTTTCCAATTTGCATACCATAAAAAATTCTACACATATACACATATATATAACATTTACAACAGATAAAATTACTTAAAAATGACTAAAATATCCTTCACTACCATGCCTAGGTGTGTGTGTGTGCCAAGAGTGTAGGTATTACAATTATGGCCTGGGGAGAAGAAAACAACAAACATATCATTTGGTTGGAACCAGTCCAGTTTTGGTTTCTTTGCAACTCAGGTTCTGTCAGGCCTTATTCTCTTAATTGAAGGTTGGCAACTAGAGTCTTCAATGGTTATTAGAGAAAAGACATGAGGTACCTGAGCATAAAGTCCTTAATATATTCTGGTTGTAACTTTTCATTGGGGAGTTGATTGCTCAAAAAGACTTCAAAGACATGGGTTACAAACATGGGATGTGAAACTCTCGTCCCTTTTGATTATAGTACCATAAACCATCCATTCAATTGGCATGCAAGTTGTATAGCATGATTACTTGCTCTAAGTAATTGGTAGTAGCATCTAATTGTTCATGATATTGACTTTTCAATACCTATCAATAATCTGAAGTCATATGCATGCATAGACACCATTTGAGCTAAGTGAACCTCCATGTACCTTGAAAAGTAGCAAATGGTTATATCAGCATTAGTCTTTATGAATAGTACTGTATTTAACTCCGAGTTATTGTTCATGAAGTAAGAAAAAGGTTCACGACGATGTCTAAATGTCTGGTAGACATTTTTTACCTTTTCCATTGTAACAAATATAATCAATGATAAATTAAATGCTATATCCCTGCTAGTTGGAGAGCCAATGCAACATGCATTATTTGCTTTAAAACATCAATATTACATCCTTCTTTAGCATGTTATACTAGTTAGTTTTCACTTCGTAAATGCTGGGAGTGAAAATATTTGGTCATCTTGTATTTGTTATCATTATGTATAGTTTCCATTGGATTGGGATGGGGAAACATGATTCATGCCATTCATTCCAACTATTGGGGTTATGTTATTTTGCAATCATTCTTGTATTTACTCTGATTCTTCTGTTGAACTATATGCTAAAAAGCTTACAAAATTCATTTCTAGATTTTTTCCAAAATATACTTGTCTTTTACTCATCATGTAATTGAGCTTTTAAATATCTGTTTTTTTTTTTAAATATCTGCTTTTAAATATCTGTTGCACCAACTAAAATTGAAACTTTTTAATGTGCATATATGAAGGTGAAAATGTTGAACCAGAAGAGCTTGAAAATGCTGCCTTAAGGAGTAGTTTAATTCAACAAATTGTTGTTATTGGCCAGGTACACTTTCAAAACTTTCATTTAGAAAGGTTAGGAGGGCTGTCGGGCTGTCACTTGGTGTGATGGCAAAACCTTGAGCTGATAATGTGAACATGTTGGTTCAGAGTCTTTAAGTGTTGCCACTTCAAGTAAAAAATGCCAAAGGTTGCCTTTCACGGTCCTTTTGTCTTAGCTTTTTGATTTTTAGGCTCTTTTCTAAGTTCTTATTGAAGAATTTTCTTTTACAAAAGTAGTATGTATAAAATCTTATATTTTTATCAACATTTATTTTCCTACAGGATCAACGACGCCTTGGTGCGTTAATAGTACCAAACAAAGAGGAGGTTTTGTCATTAGCCAAAAAGTTGTCTATTTTAGAGGCAGATGCCTCCGAAATTAATAAGGAGAAAATGACCAACTTATTACGTGAGGAAATAAGGACCTGGTAAGTGTCCCTCCTTTTTGTTTTTTTTTTTCCTTTTATCTCATTTTCATGGCCTAGAAGTACATTTTTATATGTTTCATTGCTTTGGCATTAAAATAGTTACAAAGTACTGTCAATGTTAGTGGGTTTCAAGTGTTTCCGGCACACAAACCCAAGTTTTATGTTTAAAAAGCCTTTGGAATAGAGGAAATGTCATTAGCTCACGATAGATTGATTTTTGGTGCCAATATGATAAATGGTATAGGCATTAGGGAAGAAAGGAGTCAAATAAAAATTCACCATCATTAGTAAGAATGTGAGCAAAGGACCTATAATCTATAGCTAAGTTGTTAGTGTAATGAATGAGTTCTTGATACAAGATGCTTATAAAAGAGGTTAGAAATTAGTTTTTATCCTTTTGTGTTGGGCTTGGGCACGGATGAATTTTTATCCATTGATTTAAAAAATAAGTTTTTGTAATTTTTAAATATATCCATTGATTAAAAAAATAAGTTTTTATAATTTTTAAATATATGGTAAGGTAATTATATGTAAAAGGAATCCATAGAACTTTAAAGGTTATACTTTTCCATCCAAAATGTAAGTTGGTCTTTGTTGTTATACACACATAAAGATCACAATAGAGAGGGCTCAAGGCCAGTAGCGGAACCAGGCATTGGCTAGGGGGGGCAATTGCCCCCCCTAACTTTTATTTTTTTTATTAAAAAGGTATATATTTTATATATTTTTTAATTAAAATATATGTTTTGCCCCCCCTAAAATTTTTGATTTGCCCCCCTAACCCATTGAAAATTTTTCTATTTCATGAGAATCATTTCTAAAATTTCTGGTTTGCCCCCCCAATCCATTGAAAATTTTTATATTTCATGAGAATACCCTCTAAAATTTCTGGTTTGCCCACCCCCAACTCATTAAAATTTCTATATTTTATGAGAAGTGTTAATTGAAAATTTTTTTTGCCCCCCCAGATTTAGAGTCCTGGTTCCGCCACTGCTCAAGGCTTTTTTTTTTATAAGTAATGATAGATTTTATAAATCAGCAAAGATCAAGATACAAAAGACACTGCCAAAAATAGAAAACATTAAGGACCATTCCCACGAGAAGTAGGATGATCCTAAAAAACATGGACACACCATTCCCACGAGCGGGTTCAAGGCATGTTTTGGCAAACCCTAAACACCTTTGTTTGAGTCTACAGTCAACTGGGATGTGTTATGAGTGGGATGGACTGGACCAAAAACCATTTTATGCCTTACATGTATTAAGGGCAACTTGGGTTACTTGTTTAGTTGATTCATAACTCGAGAACTCAAAAGAATCATTTTTTTCCCCTAAAATTTTGTGCTTTGTAGTTTGTACTTGCTTGATTAGAAGTTCCTTAATTAAATTTCATTTCAATCAATAATCAAATGCCTTATCCCAACTAATTGGGTTTAGTAACGCTCCACCTCAACTTATCAAAATCTTTAGTCAACTTATTGGCATTCAATTCCTTCTGATTGACTCCATCCGTATTCTTCTGGGCCCTTCCCCTTGGCCTTAGATATCTTTCAATGAGAACCCTCCGATACCTTCTCAGAGCTGCTTTCCATGCCTTTGTTTTACATGCCCAAATCATCTTAACCTGTTCTCTTTTATTTTAACACATTTTAGGCAACATCTAAACAATCCGTAATATTTCATATCATATATTACCTTTTTTAATCTTCCCACATGTTCATCTGCAACATCTGCATCTCATTGGCACTCATTCTATGTTTTTTCCCTAATATACTCATTCTATGTAAAGCAGAAACCTAGAGATGCACTTCTAAGAAATTGTCATATTGAAGGAGCTAAAAGATCAAGAGGAAGACGTAAAAAGACTTAGATGGAATTAATAAAACAAGACTTACAAAAACATAAATTAACTGAAGACGTAGTTTTTGATAGAGCGGGATGGAGAGGCAAGATTCATGTTGCCAACCTCACTTTGGTGGTGACTTGCTTTTGATGATAATGATGATGACGATGATACTAATCTGTATCATAGTTTAAAAACTCAGCCAATACCAAGTTGTACTGGCTGGCAAGTCCAATTACTGTCCCTCACCGAGAAAGTACCTGATTGTGGTACTGAGTTGGTACCGCTTGAGAGTTCCCATTTTAGAACAGAATTTTATAAGAATAAGAACAAGTTTATGAAAAACCAGATTTTTTTTCTTTCTGGAAGACCAGAAGAAGCTTCTGAAAAACCAGAAGAAACTAGGTGGGTGTTTGGTAACATTTTTATAAACTGTTTTTCTGTTTTTAAACACAGAAAACCAGAAACGCATTTGGTATTGATGGTTTTTAGAAAAAATGGGTTCAAAAACATTCCAGTTTTTAAAAACTGAAAATATGGGTTTTTAAGAACGCAAAAACGGTTTTTGGTGTTTTTATGGTGGCAATTTGGTAATATTATTATTTGACAATTTAGAATTCTTCTCGACTGATATGAAACTGAGAGTGTTTCAGATGAAAGACAATAAAGACTTCAGAGGGGTTGAGATTCTGTTTTGTTCCCTTACATAGAGAGAGAGAGAGAGAGAGAGAGAGAGAGAGAGAGAGAGAGAGAGAGAGAGAGAGTTTCAGAGAGAGAATCAAGGGAGGAAACAGCTACGAAAGAGAGAGAACCGAGTAGAAGAAATTTCATGGAAGAGAGAAAGGCTTGGCAGAAGGTTCAGTTGATTACAGAAGAGAGAGTTTCATAAAACACTTTTGGGAAGGAGATGTTGGGTTCTTTGTGAAAGAGAGAAAAACGCCAGAAAGAGAGAAGAGAAAATGAGAGAACGTGAGAGAGAGAGAGACAGAGAAAGAAAAAGAGAGAGGAGAAATATGGGTGGTTGTCGGCTAAACTAGAGTGAGAAGATTGTGAGACCAGAACTCTGAACACTCACAGAATGGAGAGACATATTTTGGTTGTGTTTATGCAGGGTCTTCTTTTGTAAATTTGAAATTGGTTTAGGCATTATTTGATATTTAAAAACCTTAAAACTTAAAAGAAGTTTTAAATTACACTTTCACCCCTTTTTATAAACACTTTTGATATTTTAGAATATTAGGGGTTAAAATGCTATATTAAAAAGTTCTTATAATTCCCTTTATATTTCAAAAACCCAAAAACAGTTGTTAAATTAAAAAGTTCTTATTATTTCATTTTTGTCTCTCTTTTTATAAACTCTTTTGAGTTATGACTTAACAAACACACTTATGTTGATTTTGAAAACTTAGATCTTTTTTTTATCAATTTTTACCAAATGGGTTCTTGTCACGTGTTTTCAAAACCCAAAACAGTTGGAAATGTTTTTAGTTTTCAAATTGTTTAAAAAAAAAAAAAGTTACCAAACAGCCTCTAGATGTCTGAAAAGCTAGAACTCTGTTTTTTTCCTTTCTAAAAAACCAGAAAATACCAGATTTCTTTCTCAAGAAAAGAAGAAGAAGTTTCTGAAAAATTATAAAAGCTCAGATTTCTGAAAAACCAGAAATCTAGTTTTGTATTTTCCAAAAAAAAGATTTCTTTCTTTCTGGGAAAAACGATTTAGGGTTTTTCCTATAGAAGTGAAGAAGGACAACCAGTATTTATCGGCAAGTTTTTAAAATTTAAATAATGCTGCCAAGGGGCATGCCAAACCCTCAGCTTGCCAACATATCGATTAGAATGGTGGAAGAATTGTTGAAGATATGCTACTGGAATATCTTCAACAATAGGGTGAAAAATGCTGATAAATTCCTCACTTTGAGAAATAAAAGTGGAAGAATTGTTGAAGATATGGTTTGACACTTTGACTTGATCCCTGCAGCTGTAGGGCAATTTAATCAGGTGTGAAATACACCTAAAAACCCAAAAAGTTTCTAAAAAAATGAAAAGAAACAAAGATCAGCAACAATACATAAGTTAATAACATGCATCAAATAAATAAAACAACTAAAATAATAACGAAGTTACAATAAATGTCGAACAATCAGACAAGATCATTACATTATGTTAGATGTTATACCCATGTTGAATAATAAAAGATAAACACGAATCACATCTACAATGAATGTTGCATCTCGAAGTTATCACCGTCAACCCCACTCCTCATCTGACTATAATTCTATATTTTTTTAGAAACATTTTGCATATCTAATACAAAAGATAAATAATTTTAATATAAATACTTCTTATAAAATAACTTTCATGCCAAATAAATGCCCAAAAAAAATTGGCACCCGTCAATTGATTAGGTGTCATTGAACACATATCCAAAAATCAAGTCATTCTACTGAGTTTACAAGAATCAAATTTAAAAAGAAAAAAAAAAAGATAAAAAGAAAAAAGCACGTTTACCTAATGAACACTCCTCCAAAATGCCAAATTCTAGCATAGATCTAATGTAGGATGGGAGAATACTAAAAAAATGAGGGTGAATCTGTTAATATTTTAAGAAATTCAAAGTTCTTATTTTGAAGAAAAAAAATTTTGAAGCATGGAGTGTTGGAGGGCTTTTAAAGCCCTCTTTCAAGTAACATACCAATGATATGTTGTTGGCATGGCAGAAACTAGGGGAAAAATTGTTTTTCCCTCTAGTTTTCATATCTTGTCATTACTGCTGACATGTCGATATTGCAAACTCTATGTAACAGTATTGGTCATAGTTGGTATCAGTATCGGTGGTCATAATTTTTTTCCCTAGTTTTTTGTCTTGTCATTACTGCCAACATATTGATATTGTAAACACTATGTAATGGGACCCATCATCATGGTTTACCGGACCAGCCGATCCGTACCGGGATCGGATGATCCCAGTCCGATATTCCGGTCCGAGATCATCCCATTCACCGGATGTTAACAACTAGGGTGATCCTGAGTTGGGACCGCCCGAGTCAGAACGGACTGGACGGTACCATTCCGAGTCCTTTGAAGACAGCAAAGTCTTTAATTTAATTAGAAAAGATCACTTTGCCTGCAAAGCTTTTCACTTACTTGACAAGAGAGGAGCTATGACGTCAGGCCCTTATCGTGTCAAACAGGCTTTTGAATTTTGAGAAAAAAAAAAAAAAAAACCAAACCTGTGTTCAGTGCGTTGAGAGAAGAGGAGGGAGGGAACGAGATGAGATTATGAGAGACAGAAGGCGAGGGAGACCAAGAGAGAGAAAGAGAGAGGGAGGGAAGGAGTGAGACAAAGAGTGTGAGAGAGAAGGAAAGGGGATTGAGAGAGAGAGAGAGAGAGAGAGTCTGAGACTTGAAGGGGGAGAAAGAGAGAGGGAGGGAGGAGAATGAGACTTGAGAGAGAGAGGGAGGGAAAGAGAGATAGAGAGAGAAGATTTACTTGGATAGTGCTGTAATGGAGTACTAGTAGTGGGATGAAATGGCAAAATTAGTGCACCCCTTTAACTTTTAAGCCTTTTTTTTGGGATCGACCAAGACCGGCCAGTTCCACCGGTCCGGTCTCCGGTCCCGGTCTAGAAAACCTTGCCCGTCATAGCTGGCATCAAGTATCAATCATGGCTGGTACTTTACCAGTACCGGTATTTACAATTTGATTCATTTATTAAAACCATGGTTTCCCGCAAGAATTTTGCTTTTCACTCCCCAGCGGCACAAAATGGGGGGATAAAACGAAATTTTCTAGTTTTCGTTGGCGTGTCTTCAAAATGCTAGAACAATAGGAGAAATGCTACAAAACACCAAAAAATTGATGATTTCAACTTAAAATACTCAAATTGTACAAAATTTAGCCCCATTTGGATTTGGACGAAATTTCATATGAAGTGCTCTATTTTTCCTTTGTTTGGGCGAAATTTTTTTCATTTATTGCATAAAATCACTTATTTATCTCAAGCAAATGGGTGATTTTAAACAATAAATGTTTTAAATTTTCCCCCAAGTAGGGAGGAGTATAGCTCTTCATATCAAATTTTGCCTAAATTAGGCTAAATTTCACACGATTGGGGCATTTTAAGTTAAAATCGCTCTTCTTCTTTTTTCTGTTGTTTCATTGCATTTCGCCAATTTTTTGCTGGCATTTTGCTGCGTTTTGTGCTACATGCTATTTACTCAGTCCTTGTTTGTTGTATTTTAAAATCTTTCGATTCCAAAGTACCCTTCCATGATTCCAATTTTACATTTTTCTATCACTAGTTTTGTCCTTTAAAACAACATCATCTGTAAATAATAGACACCGCCATTTCCTCTTGGATATTGCTAGTTAATTCATTTATTATTGGAAAATCATTTGTCTCGCTATCCACTACCCTTGCCCTAGTTACCACTCCTCACACATCTTTAACAACTCAAAAATTGAAATTGTCTTTGCTCTAGCTAGCTTTTTATCATTTCACCCAAACTGGAAACTCGAAACACCAGAAACCACTCCAAGTATTTCACAAAGATTTAGTTTATTTTCCAAATAAATTGGTTAAGCCTGTCATAATTCCATACAGTGGATCTAAAGAAAGAGAATTATAAAGCAGAAAAAATGGAATTCAGAATCTCTTATGATTTAACTTGGTGCTTGTATTAAATTTTCAGTTAACATATCCCATGTCTCAACCTATATTTGTAAGTATATATATACACTGCTACATTATTAAATAATGCAGCATAGTGGGAAACAAGCTATATTTTATACACTACCAGTGGGGATATATCCTGACAGAATTGGAAGCAAAAATTTGGGGACATTATGTGATATATCAAGATACATTTGTGGGCATTATGTGATATATCAAGATAATAACACCGTGAGTTTCTGTGGACTTTCTTAGGGGTACTGCTTACAAAGAATATTATTCCTTTAGAACACTTCTTTTTATCTGAATAACTTCCATATACATCTTATCCCAACTGATTGGTTTACCCACTGCCCTTATCAAATCCCTTTTGAAACTTCCGCACTGGCATAGTAATTCGCATCCTGTCGCAGCCAATTCTATTGGCAGCATCAAATGATATATGTTATGAATTAAAAGTGTGTAACACAACAAAATACTCATGCTATCAATCTGTGATTCAACTTATACGGTCCCTTCAGCAATATGATACCTCACTCTGTCAAATTTTCATAATTATGTACTTCCAAAGGATCGGTAATCGTATTGCTTCATCATAAGCAAAATAGTTGCATACAGTTATGTTAGAAATGGCATTTTGTTGATAGGAGCACATGTCTTGCACCTAAGAAAATTAAATCACATCTTGAAAGTCAAAAAGTTAAATACTGAGATTATATAAGTCATTTCCTAATGTAGGCCAAAAGTAATTTCTGGGTTTTTTAAGGAATAGATGATTCAAGAACAAGATTTTCCTTCATGCAGGACTTCAGAGAGCTCGTTTCAGATTGGGCCGTTTCTGATAGTGGATGAGCCGTTTACAGTATGTAGACAGATCAACATTGATATAACCATCATTTTACTTGATGTGCCTGTTGTAATCTTACATTTGTTGTGCAGATCGATAATGGCTTACTAACTCCAACCATGAAAGTTCGAAGGGACGGAGTTATAGCTCAGTACAGGGAGCAGATTGCTGAGCTTTATAAATAGATTTCCCTTCAGAGAGCTATATATTCCCCCAACCACTTGTAAAATGGAAAAAAAAAATTATTAATCAAGGTAATATTTACATGGAATAATGCATAAACTCTGGTGATCTTCTCAATTGAAGTCTGTAAAATAAATAAGGTTGAAAGTCTATGCATTTCTTTGAAACAATTTGTACTCAGAAAAAGTCAGAGCTCAATTAAGTGTAATTCATTGGAAATGCATTCTCAATACCGATTGCCGACAACAGGGGAAAATGCCTTCTTTTGAGTGTATATTTCTAATAAAATTTCATTTGAGAAGCCTGGTCCAGAATAATTGGCTGTTAAGATCTTCAAGAAATATTGCAACTCAATTATATTGTTGTTATTGTTTTGTGCCTAACAATAGCTCATTATCTTATCAAGCCTGTACAAGCTTAGGTTGGCTTGGTTAAAGCTCAACACAGTTGATATATAGTTTCATGCATCTATATTTCTATATCTTGTAGCATATATTAACATTAAAAGCGTGCGTCAATGTATTGTGCTACATTAATATATCTAGTTTTAAGTCTGATATATCTTTATTTATACTAAATTATGTATGAACTACTTGAAAGTGTTAAAAGAATATTACTTTATAATTTAAAAAGTAAAACTTTTAGTAGTTATTAGAAACCCTAATTTATTTTCACCCTTCACTTTTGCTCACCACCCCCTCTTCTGGTTGCATTCATTCAGGTGCATTTCCTTTTTAAAATCTATAGTACTGTGATCTCTTTGTATAAACCTAGTTACTTTTGTTATTAATATTGTGATTTTTTCTTATACAATCAATATTTCTAAACCATGGCAAAAAAAATATATGTATATTTCTAAACCATGCTTTTGCAAGTAGAGCCTGAGCCCTAAGAAAAAATGTGTAAGCCTGAGCCTAGGATGATCTAATTATGAAATAGAAGATTAGAATCAAATTAAAAAAATTGAATTTTTTCTTTGTGTTCATCAAAATTCGAATCCAACAGTGTTCTAAATCTGCTCTTATCTACCAAATATTGGAAATTAAAATGTACAAATCAAATCAAATGTTTAAGTACTGAATTTCGTTACTTATTTCAACTAGGGTGAAACAACATTGCATTGCTTATTTGTACGTATTAAGTACTACATTGGATTGATCAATTAAATAATAAAAATATTATCATGTAAAACTTCTACAATAACAAGAATGATCGCCACGATTAGCGCTCTATACAACTCTGTTTTTTTTTCCCTTTTTACGTATGCCAAGGATAAAATAAAATAGAAGACAATAGCATAAAGGGCATATAGTTGCTACTTAATAAAGCAAGGAGGCTAAGTATATACATACACATGAAGGCTATGTTTGGGTATTGAGAGAATATAAGAAGCAATTTAGGCTGCGTTTGGCATTGTTTTTTGCTTTTGCTTTTTTGCTTATTTAAGCAAAATCATGCTTTTTGAAGCAATAAGCATGTTTGGTTAGTACTTGCTTTTGCTTCTTCTGATAAAGCAAAAGCAATCTAACTGCTTTTCTTGAGAAGCAAAATTTGTTTGCTTCTCATTTTTTATTTTTTGCTTCTTTGCTTATTGTTACTAATCTAATACCAACAACCTACTCACACCACCACTGCCACTCATTACCATTATCAATTACCACTATAAAACCACCCACCATCACCACCACTCCACCACCACCATCCACCCCTACTTCCCACCATGGACACCACTACTAACACTACCGATCCACCCACCATTACAACCCATCCACTATCACTAGTACCACTTATCACCCACCACCACTATCCACTATCACCACCCACCACCACCCACCACCACCCATCACCCCCCACCATTACAACTACCAACAACATTTTCACCACCACCCAACACCATCCAGCTACCACCCCCACAGCCCCACCGCGACTATCAACACACACCCTGCTACTACCATCATTACTGCCACCCACCAAGACACCTCCACCACCACCATTACCATCACCACTTGCCCACCACCATCACTACTACCATCCACCATTAACATTAATGGTACATTTTGTCATAATATTAGCCAATAAGCAATTTTTATGCTTTTGATATTACAAAACATGCTTTTTACTTTTTTTCAATAAAAGCAAATGTAAAGCAAGTAATTTTGCTTCATAAAAAGATTTTCATAGAAGCAAAAGCAATCTAATTGATTTTTTTTTATTTTTTGAAGCAATAAGCAAAAAGCAATGCCAAATGCAGCCTTAGAATGCAAGAAAAGTACTTTTTTTAAATATTTTTATTTTAGCATTCGTTCGATATCCAAATGGAGTAGAAGAGTAAGGCTTTGTTTGGTAATGCTTTGGCTTTCAAAAGCAAGAAAGCAAAAGATAATTTTCTGCTTTCAGAAGATCTTTTGTTAAAGCAAAACTATTTGGTATACTTTTGCTTTGCTGCTAAAAAGCAAAAAAGCATGTTTGGTAACTGTAGTAGCATATAAATTGCTTTTATGCTATCATATAAAACTATTGTAAACAGTTGATGCATTTTACTTAAAAATATAATTTACATACATTTTAACGGCAATTTTTTGTAGACCCGACAATGGGTCGAGGGTTTGGTGGGCCATAATCGGGTAAGCAATAATCGAGTTGGTTCGAGTTGAACCCGTTTATTGATGAGTTGGGTTTTAACCCAATTAATATTTTTTTAATTATAAAAAAACGCACCAATAAAAAATAAATGTGAATTAGTGATACAATTTAGGGTTCAACGGGTCATTATCGGGTTAAATCAACTCATTTTCTAAATTACTTTTTATTTGCACTCATTATCGGGTTAATGGGTCATTATAGGGTTAGATTTGAGTTGACCTAAATACGAACGGATTACTAAATCCCCAACCCGAAAACGACCCAACTATTAGACAGGTCAAATTTTTATTCGAGTTGGAGTTAGGTGGGTTGGGTCGATTTTTGCCAAGTCTAGTTTTTTGTTGAGGGTTTTAGAAGCAAGAAAGTAAATTTATGGTTAAAGTGAGAAGCAAAATTTCTACGCTTCTCTTAAAAAGCAATTAAATTGCTTTTTTTGCTTCTTATAAATTGCTTTATGTGTGCATAACCAAATAACACTTTTGCTTTTGAAAGTAATTTTTGCTTTCAAAAGCAAAAAAAATTTCTAAAAAGCGTTACCACATGGTACATAAGCTATTTTTGCTTTCATAAGTTTACCTTTCAATTGACCAATACCACCTATTTGGGTCCAGGCCTTATGTCAGCCCATGGCCCATCTATGGACTATGCAGTTTCAGGATAGTTGGGCCGTGACTTGAACAACCCTCCCGTGCAACTCATTTCCATGCAACATCATCCCACCCCCTAACAAGATAAATCGAACGAGTGTAGTTGAAAGCAACTCGTTCATAGAAGCACTCGTTCTTTGCCTGGATGGCGGACCGTGGAGCTCCAATCTAGACTTTTATTTGGAGCTCTCACAGGATGCTAACATCAGTCTAGTTAATGCAGATGCTCTTCACATGTTCACATAACAGAGGGCTTGACGGCTACACTCAAATGTTAATGGATGATGCTTCTTTTTTTTTTTTTTTGGTAGTCTAATGGATGATGCTTCTTGCCGTAATCCGTTTGAACTGGACGGCAATAAATTTTGAATCTAAATTTTCATAGAAACTCCTCCTTCCCTCGTCTTTTGAAAAATCTCTCATTCACTCCAACCGGAAAAAAAAAGCAATCAAAAACATGACAGATATGTCAAGAGAAAGTTACGCAGAGGTTCTTCAACAGAGGCTCTCCTTTTGAAGGCTACATGGATGCTTCTCCTCCGTTTCCCCTCTCTCACTCTCCTTCTACGCTATCGTCTTCGTCGATGTCAACCCATCATCTCACCTGTCCGGCGATGCCACTCCAGCTCGTGTATGTCCATGAAAAAGGGGAAGTTCAAGATAGACCCGAAAACCGTCACCACGCTTCAGCTCGTTTAGGACCGGTTGGTAGTCTCTGCATGTGGTTGCATCGTCAGGGCAAGCGCTTCATCTAAGAACCTTGTTCTGTGTTCCTAGTTCACGTTCCTTTTTTTTTTTTCAATTTATTTGAAATTCAGATTAAAAACCTTGTTCACGTTAATGAACAGGCGGATCGTGCCTTGTTTTACTGGTTGATCGAGTCGTCGAGTCTTGGAGCTAAGTCAAGACCACTTATCTTGCGGCTCAACGGAGGCCCTGGCTATTCATTAGTTGCTTACGGAGGTGCCGAAGAGAGATGAACTTTCCGTATAAATCCTGATGGGAAGACCCTATTTATAAATCCCTACGCTTGGAACAGTTGTTTGAGAAGAATTGCAACTACTAATCTCAAAAACAAAGTAGTTTTTTTTTTTTTTTGATTTATAGCAGTTTATTATTTTTTGGAAGTGGCGAACTTTGTGAAATGGATCTTCAAATGCTTGTTTCTAAGTTGAAGTTTAGTTTACTTTTCATATATTTAAATGGTTTTTGGATCTTGTCTTTTTGAACTTGTAGCTGAAGATGCATATACCTTCCCCATCAATTGTATTTAAAGGTTCCCACAATACAAGCACAGAGATTTCTATCGTACTTGTATCTGAAAACCAGTTTGATGAAGATCAAACCAACCTTCTTTTGTAGCTGTTTTAGATCACTATATTTCTCGTTTGTCTCAACTTATATACAGGAGAAACAAGGAATAACAAACCCTATTATCAATTTCAAGGGTTTCTTGGTGAGCCATGAAAATTTTGCAATGGTACTCCTTGGTTTGCTTAACTTTGATCAAAACTGTATGAAATTGGTGGATTCTGTTCTATCTTGTCAGGTGGGAAATGCTGTCACTGATGATTTCCATGATTATGTTGTCACATTTGAATTCTGGTGGACATAGTTTAATTTCTGATGCCACCTATCAAAATCTAAGAATTGCGTATGAGTCTGGATCCTCTCAACATCCTTCAGCTGAATGCAGCAAGGTTCTTGATGTTGCAGATGCAGAAAAGGGGAAAATTGATCAATACAGCATTTCCACACGTCCTTGCAGTAATGCCCCACCATTGCAGCAATTACATTTCATAAAGCTTATAGAGCTACAATTCAATTTACATATATTATTTAAAGAAAAATAGATGCCATGGCTTAAGCTTCTTTGAGCTATCATACAAAATATGTATCAACTATAAGAAAGAGCAAAATATTAAATCTGAAACAGACTAATTAGTTCAATTCATCCTGTGCCCACTCTTTGATGGCTCTATTGGAAGGATGATGCAGCAAATTACCAGCTTTCTTCTTTTCCCCTTGTATCTAGAGATTGCTGAATTTATATTATGGTTGGCTCACTTTGTGTGGAACAATCCTATTGCAGGGGTGGAACATTATCATTTGTATTTTGATTTTTAGATTGCCATTTATGACCACTGTTGCAAATGACTCCCACAGCCATCAAAGTCAGTAGACCTCTCAAGAGACAAAGAGAAACATACACATGAGCAAGAAATATTAAACAAAATTTTTGGTTTCAAAGCAAACGACTAAATTGAAGTGGATAAGGTAAATATGAAAGACAAGCATCGGATAAACATGATCTGATCAAGGAATAAGAAACCTGTAATTCTGGAACTATTGGTGCAAAATTTTTTTAATACAAGCTTGCTTGCTTCAAAGATTCCAGTTTGTAATTCATGATTGTCATCTCGAAAATAAAAGTGAAAACAAATAATCAAAGTTTTTCACAGCGCAAAACAATGACTAAAGTGAGTGCAAATAATTAATCTTTTCCCAAATAGCTTTTTCACAAGTTCCCAATTTGATCAGTAACATGCTGGCTTGACATTATCAGGACTCAAATTTCATACATTTAATAAGGTTTTAGCGGCTTGAAAAGAAAAATATCAGTAACATGGTGGTTGAAATTACCAGGTCTCGAAAGAGGATTTTATTTGTACATTATTTCATTGCTGATTTGCAACTTCCAACTAGGTTCAAACTCCCCAAAACAAATGTTCCCAAAATGCAATATAAGCACCTAACAGGGGTTTTGTAATCTAAATTTCAAATGGATTGAAAAAAAAAAAAAAAAACGTGAACTAGGAACACAGAACAAGGTTTTTAGATGAAGCTCTTCTCCTGACGAGTGCAACCACATGCAGAGACTACCAATCAGTCCTAATTCCTAAATGAGCTGAAGCATGGTGACGGTTTCCGAGTCTATCTTGATCTTCCCCTTTTCATGGACGTACTCCAGCCAGAGTGGCCTCGCCGGACCAGTGAGATAATGGCAGAAACCGAGGAAGATGATGGCATAGAAGGAGAGTGAAAGAGAGAGAGACTCAGGAGAAACATCTATGTGGCCTTCGGAAGGAAAGCTTCTGTTGAAGAACCTCTGCGCATCTTTCCCTCGACAAATCCATCCAATGCTTTTTGTTTTTCTTTTTTGGTCCGAGTGAAATATTTCTTGCGGTGGAAGTCGAATAGATGACGGCAAGAAGCGTTGTTCATTAACGTTTGAGTGTAGCCGTCAAGCTTTATGTTATGTGGACACGTGAAGAGCATGTGCAAATAGAATTGCAGATTGGAGCTCCACAGTCCGCGATCCGCTGTTGCCTGGTTAGCGTTGCACCAAAACGCGTTGCTAGGTTTATAGCATCTCTCTTTCGCTTCTTCCTCCTCAACTCTTTTTGTTTCTGATTGTAGCTTTGAAGGAAGCGCACCACGTGTATTATAGCCTTACACACGAGGCTGTTACGGTGAATCTCGATACTCGATATCCTGACACCCGGAGTACCCCGATCAAGCACCGGGTGCGCATTTCACTCCCTCGGTTCTCGTCTGCTCCGGCCTACCAACGCAGATCAAACTTTCTCTCTCTACAGATCTTAATATCGAACTCCATTACCTGGATCAATCATTTGATCTACATACCGTCTCATTATCTGTTTTAGATTGGATATCTGGAGGTTTTTCTGTCCTAGTTGCAGATCGAGGTCTGCAATTGTGGCCCACAGTTGATGAAATTGGAGCGTTAGATGCATTTTTTTCTTGCTCTGGAACCCTAATTTGTCAAGCTGGAGCAGTTGAAAACATTCGGGAGGGAGCTCGCCATGGGCTCCCAAGGTGGCTGGGGACAATCCAAGGAGTTCCTGGATCTCGTAAAATCAATCGGGGAGGCTCGATCTAAAGCGGAAGAAGATC
Organism: Buxus sempervirens; assembly: GCA_947561395.2. Lineage (NCBI taxonomy): Eukaryota > Viridiplantae > Streptophyta > Magnoliopsida > Buxales > Buxaceae > Buxus > Buxus sempervirens. Next base: position 25,265,642 of record OX387192.1, read on the forward strand.
GAATTGTCGTGCAGGAGATCGACACTTTGAAGCGGAGGATCACCGAGCCAGATATCCCGAAGCGAAAGATGAAGGAGTACATAATTCGTCTCGTTTACGTCGAAATGTTAGGGCATGATGCGTCGTTTGGGTATATCCATGCCGTGAAGATGACTCACGATGATTCTCTCCTTCTCAAGAGGACTGGTTACTTGGCAGTTACGCTTTTCCTCAATGAAGATCATGATCTGATCATACTCATTGTTAACACGATTCAGAAGGATTTGAAGTCTGATAATTATCTTGTCGTGTGTGCGGCTTTGACGGCTGTTTGTAAGCTGATCAATGAGGAGACTATTCCTGCAGTGCTTCCACAGGTGGTTGAGCTCCTCGGGCATCCGAAGGATGCAGTGAGGAAGAAGGCTATCATGGCTTTGCATAGGTTTTATCAGCGGGCACCTTCATCTGTTTCGCATCTCATTCCCAATTTCAGGAAGGTGTGTTCATAGGTTTTTTCTTTTTTTTTTTTTTGGAGTAATTCATGATTACTGGACAATGCATTGGGTTGTGGACTTCGTTGATTGTATATGATAATCTGTGAGGTCATTATTATTTTGGAGGGCTGAGCATTTGAATCGGAATTATATTATATATCTTCAATTAATACACATGCTTAAATGGACCCAAAACAGAATCTTAGCTTGGTTGGAGTCAATGAGTTCAATAGTGAAACTACTTTGATATGGTACAGTGTGCTTATAAGGCCACCTTCCAGATTATGTCATGTTAAGAGATTTTTCATATGCTTAGAGAGATGATCTTCCACCTTCCTAGTACTATAAGGGCATCTTCGGATTATCTTAAATCTTTCTGGTACTATCATTTTTGTTTTCATATGATTAGATCATTAGAGAGATGATCTTCCACCTTCCTAGTACTATAAGGGCATCTTCGGATTATCTTCCACCTTTCTGGTACTATCATTTTTGTTTCATTTTCCTCTTTGAGTAATATCTGGCATATAGGTTTTTGTTTCTTAACCATAGCTTTTCTTTCGGGATGTTCTTGCAACCACAGTATTCAATATTATTTTTGAATGGCCTTTGGTTTAAAATGAAGAAGGAAATTAAATATACTCAGTAGACAGTGTAAAGAAAGAAAGAAATGAAATGCTAAGGTCCATTCTAATATTAATGTCCGTCAGTCCAAGTTTTCTGAATAGTAACAGGCTTCCCATAACCAGTGCTTTTTTGTAAAGGAGAGTGTAAATTATTTGATTTTTCCACCAGCTTTTGCCATCAGGTTCACAAGATGGTAGTCATGAGTAATTTAATAAAGAATTAAGCTTATAATTTTACACTAACGTTGGATTCTCTTTATGTTTTGAATGACTCTATGGATCAGTTCCAAGCATTTAGATAACACTATGCATTGAAAGCATTTATTTTTCTATTGAGACCAATGTTGTGTTGTAGTTCTTTTTTTTATTTATTTTTCTATTTTTGGTTTTCCCTATGAAATTTTTGGGTTTTGCATTTTTTTCCCCTCTCTCTTGATCATAGGTTCTCTGTTAACCTCTTTTGCTTCAAGCTTTCTATGATGGAGCCTAATCCATTAAAATCTTTGTTAAGGAGAAGATAATCGTCTTGTTTCTAGTTAGCTTGTGCTTGATTAGTCTTTCTTCTTTTTTCTAAATTGCAACTAGTTTCAAAGGGACAATGATTTAAATAACCTTTTCATGATCCTCAAATGATTCATTTGTTGAAGTATTTTCCTTGTTTCCTAGATGGGAAACCAAAAAAATGCATAGGCTTATCTCTTCTTTTCACCTTAATATATTATTGACATACTCTTTATTGATAGAAGGAAAACACTTTTAGATTCTAACAAAGTACTTGTGGGTATCCTTACCCATTATATGATGTGAATGTGTATCAACACAAGGTTTTAAATTTTGATTTTGCTAAGAAAACCTGATGAAATTTAGCCACCATGTCACTGAAATTTCATTGGAATGACAAAAATATTCATCAAAATTTCGCTGATATGTGGAAATTATGAAGAAATTTTGTTAAAATCTTTGAAATTTCAAGAAAAATTTTTATGGGGTTGTGATTGGAATGAAAATTACTTACAGATAAATAAGCAAGTATGACTGTATCAGGTGGAAGAAATATAGAGACAATGCTAAATGATTGAGTTATTGTTGAAATCCTATCAAGGTTTAAATGAAAGAAAATTACCTGGAGTTATATCAAAATATGACTAGATGGATTTAGCTTATATCTAGGCTGAGATGAGATATCATTAACATAAATCAAAGGGATATAAAATAACAATAATAATAGAATTTAAACAACTTTATAAAACTAGTTATTTACATGTAGCTCAAACATGGGTTTCTGAGATGCTTAAAATCTTTAACAAATGTATGTATGAGTGTTTTATAGCAAGGTTTTAAGTATCAACCAATACCAAGAAGTATCGGCCTATACGACTCGGTGTCGGCTCTAGGTGATAGTGATACCAAGTATCGCCTTGATACAAGAGATTTTTCTGGAAGTCCTATACAACTTGATATCGGGCTGGGCCAATACCTAACCCAATACCTAGTTTTAAAACCTTGTTTTATAGGTTACTGAGATACAAGAAAAGGTATTTAGCTATTTAAGCTCTAGAAAAGAAGAAGAAGAATAATTGGTGAAATTTAGGCTAAATAAGGAAAACTTCCCTAGAAATTGTCCTCAAAAGGGCAATTTCAAAGATATGATGCAAAATTCCCACACTGTTAAAATTTTGGTGGAGTGAGGGTTTTTTCATGATAATAACACTTCTCAAATTTTGTGTTGCAAAGGGAGGACATGGGAACATTTTGTCAGCATGGCGTTTCAAGTTACCAAATTTGTAAATATTAATATTTACTTTCCTCATGTTCCTCTCTCAAGCTATGCAATTTTTAGATTTGGAACTTTGATTTATTTAGGTTATCTTTGTGTGGATAGTGTTAAGATGGGTGTCTAAAAGAACTTTGCTGATAACTTTTGAAATTGAAAATGAGAGAGAGAAGAAAATTTTGATCAATGCCATTATAAAAACGGCAACATAAGAATAACCTTTTCATTTGAAGTCTATATATGGGAATCCACTTATTTGTAGTACATTAATGATTGCTTAGAAGGTGAATGATTCTCAATCTAGTTCTATATTTGCTGCATCAAAATTGAAGTTCTAAACCACCATGTCATTTATCCTTCATTGGAAAAGAGTATGGAGTCTTGATTCCATTATTGGCCTGGAGGTGCTCTAGAGATTTAAACTCATCTTTTTAATTCCTTGTGTCCTAAAATATTGTTATTGTACATTTTGGGCTCCTTGGACTTGGAGCCCCGGACTGAAACTTTCCTAAACCCAACCACTTTCTTGCTTATTGTACTCCCAAGCAGTTTCCTTTGAATCCAATTTTCTCTAACAAATTATTTTTCATGTAGAGAATTCAATTCATTTGGAAAGACTTTATTTGATATACACCATGCTGCTGAAAGTTGTTTGGCAGGTGACACTGCAGTATTTTAGTGAAACAGTTTTTTTTTTTTTTAATTTTTTTTATGCATGAATACTTTTGCGCGTCTATTTATTCATTCTGCACCAGCATTTTGAGGCATTTGTTTTTTCATTTATTGAACTGGTTTAATAATAGAAGTAATTTTGATGATATTGTAACAAAATAAACCCATATGGGCTGTGGGACAGTTAAATTACCTTCTTAGATGTGAATTAGCTGCATAAATCATGTGTATACTTATCTGTTGGATGATATGTAGCTACGTTTGGACGAACTTTGTCATTTTATGGCATCAACTAACGGTAAAATACGAAAATATGGGATCTATTAGTTTCCAAAATTCATGGATAACTCTGTCAGCTGTCTTCAATTTGTTTAGTGGAGAAATATTTGTTGAACTTTTTTTTTGATGAATAATGAAAGATATGGTATATATAAGGTAGAAGAAATACAAAACAGACAAGAGGGTCCATGAGAAATGGGACCTCAAAAGTCGTCAAGTCTACACAAGAAGTACATAACAAACAGTTGTTGAACTCAGTTCTTGAAATGGGACCTCAAATAGTTGTTGAACTTAGTTGCATGTTTGTTCACACATGAGAAACAGGTTCCCAAAAGAAGGTGTTAAACGGCAGAGTTTGGTAGCCTAGTGTTTACTTCAAGAGTTCAACCCAAGGCTGGACTTTACATAGGGGTTTCCTCTGTTTTGGTTACAAGTTGTGCTAAAAATAAAATCAGCTGCTGTCAGCTGGTTTCTTTTGATTTGTGTTTGTTTGTGTGTTTAGGTATGCTCCAGCGGGTCTCAAAGTCTATATGATCTTTCTAAAGTTGACGGAACTAAGTTGATTCTTTTTAAATCCTTGATTCTACTTCGTCTTTACATTATCATGTTTCTGTATTTTGTGTGATGATAGACATTTGGGTCCCCTATGATGCTAAAAATGCTGGTTTATGAATATGCAGAAGTTTTTTTAGTTTGTCTGTTATCTATTATCTATTATTATTATTAGTGTTATGGTTGTTATTGTTGTTGTTGTTATTTATTTGTTTTCAACAATTGAAGAAATTCAAATATATCTATATTTTTTCTCTAGTGACTAATTTTTGCAATCTCTTTCTTATATTTGTGCAGAGGCTTTGTGATAATGATCCTGGAGTCATGGGTGCAACCCTCTGCCCACTTTTTGATCTTATTACATTAGATGTAAATTCATGTAAGGATTTAGTAGTCAGTTTTGTAAGCATTCTTAAACAAGTTGCTGAACATAAATTACCAAAGAATTATGATTACCATCAGATGCCAGCTCCATTTATTCAGGTAGATACAATTCTTATTAAAGTGGGCACATTTATTCAAATTTCTTTTTTGATTATTGTTGGTAAGCTTTTGATGTTAAAGTTCCACTAATTGTTTTACAGATTAATATAATATATGCTTAGTGAAATCTTTTTATCACCTGTAACCGTATCTATTATTCTAGAGCATTATGATTACATGTAGAAGATTTTAATATGCTTCTTTATCTGCCTCATTAAAAAGAAAGAATGTGTACAATACAAGGGGGGCCTTCTCAAAGGCTTGCAGAAAAGATTCATACGATCGCAGGGAATGGGACTGACCAGAAGATTAGAACTGAAATATTCATTGTCATGCTTAATCATGTGAGTTTTATTGCAATCTTTGGTGATTGCTACTCAATCTTTCATCATCATTAACCATAACGTGAGCTTTATTGCATCTAGTTGGTGATTTCTACACAGTTCCTTTCTGTCATTGATATCCCTATGACGTTTGAAACTGTGAAAATATTTCAGAGCATTTATTTCACATCAATAGTATTCACTTCCAAGGAGGAATCCAGAATTCAGTTGTAAGAGTCAGATAATGCCAACCCTATGGTCTTAGAGAATTGTTTCATCTGTTGTATTAAGGGGGGAGAAACTTGTCTTACTGACTATAGGCCATGGTTATCTTTGTGAGTCACCTTGCAGTCTTCTTCACTTTGAGCACCCAGGAATTCGGAGAAAAGATTTTCCCCATCATAATGATTAAGCAATTGGTTCTACCAACACTGCTGATCCTGTTGAACCAGCAGTGAAGATGATTTCTCCTTGCCCTAATCTTCATTATCTTATCTTTGCTTGTGATAAATTAGCTTAAGACCAAGGATGGAAATTTCGCGTTTTGCCCAAATTTCGGTGAATTTCGGGGAAAATGAGGGAATATTTCCTCACATTTTCCCACTAAAGGGAAATAGGGAAAGATGTGTTTTCTTGTTTTTTTTTTTCCACTTTGTCTTGTATCTTTTTGGTTTAATAGTTCATAATAAATGCACACACGTGGAAATCTGAGGAAATTTCGCCAAATTTTGCCGGCATTTCACGAAATTTCGTGGAAATCAGGGAAACTGAGGAAATCTTGTTTTCCCCAGACATTTTGTGTCGCAACCTTAATAAATTGAAATTTTGTCGAAATTTCACGAAATGTCAATACTTGCTTAAGATGTAGATGGAAGTTCCTTTACAATTTCATTGTAAATTCAACAGATAACAAGTGTCATTTTATCTCATTTTTGTAATTTAGGTCTGACATTTCTTTTCTCCATTGAGGGTCTGACATTTCTTTTCTTGGTATTTGTTTGGACCCCAACCTGGATGAAGTTCTCACCTTAGATCAGCTATTAGGAGGAGTTGGATCGTCCTTGATGATTTATTGTGCATAACAATTAGGTTGTATGACTGTCTGCTGATATATTGCTTGTCGGCATTGTCTCTCTTTCTATCTCTTTGTATATCTCTCTTTTTCTTTGTATATCTTTCCCTTTCTTTCTTTATTTGTGCTCGGTGGGTGCATGATTGGGTATTATGGTGGAGTAGTTTGGTGCCACTTTGGACTTCCATATGAGCTCTTGGGTGTTTATTAAGGTGTTGGAAATTAGTTTCTTTTTGGAAAGGGTGAAATAGTCTAATCTCTTGTATTGTGGTGGAGTAGTTGAAAGCCAAATTTGAAGGAAATTTCACACTTTTGAAATAAGGGAATTTTATGAAATCTCAAAATAAGAGAAATATTGATGTATACAGAAAATTTTGGGGCCCTTTGAAAAGGAAAATACTGCTAATTTCCCAGTAAATTCAAAACCATGTTTTAGAGGAGGAACCACATGATCTTTGAAAGTAAGGATGTTATGGTTATAATCTGTTAGATTACTCTATTGTTGATCCTCGATTACACAAGGATTTTCCATCAAGGAATTGGGACTTATCTGTTCAGAGACTTTCTAGTTCTTATGTTTTCTTAAAGTCTTGGTACCTCTGCAGCATTTGCTAGTTCTTATGTTTTCTTATGTTTTCAGTTGAATAAAAAATGAATTATTCCTAAAAAATTGGTAAAGAACCGTTGATCTGTGCTCATGAATTCTTGTTTCCAAAAAAGGCCCAAAAATCTAAGAAAAAGGCTATTTTTATTTATCATTTTTTTTTCCATTTGATTGAAATGGTTCCTTAAATGGATATTATTTGGCTAAGAAACCATTAGAAGGTGTTACTTGATTTGGACATCAACAATTTGAAGGTTTTGATAGCAAAGAAATGCAAAAAAGAAAGGGACCATTCCTATTACTACTTATTGATGGCTGTAAATGTGTTACGAAACTGTACTTACGTAGTTATTTTATGTCATAATCATATTTTTTCCTACTGGGAAGTTGCAAAACCAACATTTATGCTGATATGCTTATGTATTAATATTTTAAGAGTTCATTTAATGCCACAAGCACTTGTTATGTCTTATCCAAGGTTTTACATTTTTATTTTTCCTAATATTTGCTATGCAAACCTGGAGAAATTTTGTTGGCATGTTGTTGAAATTTCATCAGCATGGTACAAAATTTTGCCGAAGTTTTGCTGATGTCTGGAAATTTGGGGGAATTGTAATAAATTATTGGGAGTTTAAAGTAAAACTTTTAGAGGGGTCAAATAAGAGTAGCATACACTTTTGTTTTTTTTTGTTTTGGTTGTGGTAATCGGGTAGCATACACATAAAAATCAAAACATTAAAGGAAATATGCATATTTAGTTACTTAGATATATGTTAGCAAGTATGACTATTTATCTAGTGAAATTTTTTTTTTGCCTAAACAATCGAATTATGGCATGAAATTTTATAAAGTTCTAAGTAAGGGACTATTACATGGAATTATACCAAGAAAATGACAAAATGGATGCATGTAGCGTATATCTAGGCTAATATGACAAGATATCATTGATGTAAATCAAAGATTTATAGAATAATAAAAATATAAATAGAAGTTAAATGACTGCATAAAACTAGTTATCCACATTTACCTCAAACTTGAGCTTCTGAGATTCTTCAAATCCTTACAAATATTTATACAAGTGTTCTAGATTTGCAAAACACTTACTTATATGTGGTTGGGGTGAAAAAAAGAAAAGTAATTTCTCAGCTTATTTTTTATAGCTCACAATATGAATAAGAAGAATATATGGGGAAATTTGAGTATTATATGGCCAAATTTCCCTCAAAATTGTCCTTAAAACGGCAACTTTGGGGAACATGCTATTAAATTTCGATTGCGGGGGAATTTTCATGACAATAACATTTTCCTCCTAAATTTTTGTGCCACCAAGTGTGGAAATGAGGAAATTTTGCCAGCAGCTGCAGCATGCCTTGAAATTTTCAACATTGGTCTTGCATGCTCAACTGCATTTTCTTTCTTTTGTCCTCTGTGGATGAAAAAATGTGTTGTGGAGGATAAACCCTCGAATTGAAAGAAAATCTTAACTGCTTTAGATTGTGGTTAATTTGACAGTTTAATGTCGTTTGATGCAGGTGAAATTGCTTAAAATTCTGGCACTGCTTGGGAGTGGTGACAAGAAAGCAAGTGAAAACATGTATACTGTGATAGGTTACATATTCAAGAAATGTGATCCATCTAGCAACATAGGGAATGCTGTTTTGTATGAGTGCATTTGTTGTGTTTCATCTATATATCCTAATCCTAAATTGTTGGAAGCTGCTGCAGAAGTAACTTCTCGATTTCTGAAGGTTTGTATCCTACTACTTGCACTTTGTTTTCTGAAACTTAAAAAATTCATGAACAGTTATAAATTTTCTGCTTTAATATGTTTCTCAGAGTGAAAGCCATAATCTGAAATATATGGGCATTGATGCTCTTGGTAGACTGATAAAGATAAACCCAGAAATTGCTGAAGAACACCAGTTAGCTGTCATTGATTGTTTAGAGGTAAGAGATGATAACTTCTCAAATGTATTGAAGAGAACTAGGCTGCCATTGAGTTGCAAACTGATTCTTGTCTGGGGCAATCTTAATATGATCCTCTTTTGTTGATTTCTGCTGTATTCTCTCTCTCTCTCTCGCTTTATGGACCTTGGACTAAGGTAGAAGAGATTAGAAATGGTCAAGGCATTTGATATTGAGAACTCTTGTTCTTGGCACTTTATACTGCTTACTTGTTATAGGTTGGAATAAAATCTGCAATATGTACATTATCTCTGAATAAAAAATAGTGCAAGTAAGTGCTAAATATAATCTATGAGGGAAAATGTGTTTAAAGTTGTATAAGAAACCATTTGAACTGAGTTTTGATACTCATGTAACTTTCTGGAAGGTCCAAATTGTTTCCTGTGGAGCCATGTTTGCTGTTTATTTCCCATTGTTTGGTGACTTATCCTCTATAGGTTTTATGTTCTCTAAGCAGTATGATATCCCATAGTCAGATGCAAAAAATTTAGGTTGGCCCACAGAATGAAAAGCTATACCTGAGTTTTGTCCTTTCCAAACCTAGGTTTAAGAAACTCTGTTGGATACATAAATCACTCCAAAATTAAAAAACAAAGGATATTTATCTGTTTATGTTTTAATTGGAGTTTGAATCCTTGCTTTATGCTGCAGGATCCAGATGATACCCTGAAGCGCAAGACATTTGGATTACTCTATAAAATGACCAAGTCCTCCAATGTGGAAGTAATAGTTGACCGCATGATTGACTACATGATAAACATTAACGATACTCACTACAAAACAGAAATCGCATCTCAGTGCGTTGAGCTTGCAGAGCAGTTTGCACCAAGTAATCATTGGTTTATCCAGGTAACAGAAATAATTCCTTTCTATCAAGGTGTACATTGTCATTTTTTCTGGAACTGTCTTTGCTTAGCAACTGCTGACATGTTTTCTTCACAGACCATGAACAAGGTCTTCGAGCATGCAGGCGATCTTGTTAATATTAAGGTGGCGCATAACTTGATGCGTCTTATTGCGGAGGGATTGGGAGAGGATGATGAAGGTGCTGATAGTCAACTGAGATCATCTGCTGTATGTGACTCTTCTGGATTTGATTCTGACATCAAATTTTATACATTCTGATAGTCAATAATATTTGTGACACCTGGTAAAATCAGGTCTTAGATGTGCTTTTGAAAGATTTAGGTTTCTTCTCAATCTTTAAAAATTTACAAGCTACATATGTTTGAGCTAGTTACATGTTTAAGAATGGAAAAATTACTGCAAGATGTTGCTCTCAAGAGATTTAGTCATGTATAACCCTGGTGCTAAAACATGCTTTTGGGATTTCATTGTTTGTGTTTCATTTTCTTGCAGTATTGAGTTGTTCCCTATTCAAAGGTAGACTATTATCCCCTCATTTCTGTATTGAAGCTTTGAATCCTGTCACTGCGAGGGTTTGCATATGAACAACGGCCAACATTTTCCTCAAGTAGGAACATCATATTGAACAATGGCATATGGCTCCTCTTTTTAATAATGTTTCAAAAACTGGATGCACCTGGTCAAACTTCTGGCTAATTACCATAGGAGTTTAGTTTATACCTCCGTTCAATTTTTCCATTAAACTGATGTGAAATAGTTCAAACTGGTGCAACCTGTAGGATTCATTAGAAGTGATAAAGAACCAGACGTGGACAAGAATGAAGTGGACAACTTGGATATCAACTCTTTCTCTAACTAAATACATAGTTTTCTGGTCATGTTGGTCTGAACTATTGGTCAGATTCTCCTGAACCGAACCAGTTTCATCTGTTTGATTTAAACTTTTCAGAACGTTGCTTCTTACCATTTATAAGATTGGTTGGAAGCCTCAGTTTTAACAAATTATATATTAATTTGTTGTGAGGATTTCAGTTTCAAGTAAGAGACAAGAGAGGTAACCTTGTAGGGTGAGTCTTGTTGGGGTTTGAACTGTGAAGCCCTGTAGACAAACTTATAGACTACTTTACGGTAATATTGATTCTAAAGTGAGTTTTGGAAATCCAAAATATACAGATTTCTCAAAATACACTGAAACTTAGCAAAAGGTTATAAAAAGTTTAAGAAAGTCATAAAGACTCTGGAACTTTGATTATACTAGTTTAAGTACAACACAAGCTCCAAAAAAATGGTGAATAAAGCAATAGCTATCATTAGGTACATTGGACCCCTATAAATTTGGTGAATTATTTTGACAGAAAAGATTGTTGGGACCATTGATAGAATGTTAAGTCAGAGTTGCTGAAGTGCTATGTATTTGGATTCAATAGCAATACTAACTGATCGACCCAAAAATGAAAAAAAAAAAATAGATAAGGAAAAGTATTGTAAAATAAAGTAAAAGAAATAAGAAAGAAAGAAATGGGTATGGAGGTATGGGAATGAACGGGACAACCTTTGGAGGAAGGTGATTCACCTAAAATACGGTACTTCTAGTGGGGTTGGTATCCATGCCAAGTTAATTCTTCATTTGGAACGAGTTTGTGGAAACCAATTGGTAAGTTGGTTGATTTAGTTGAGAAGGAATGCAGATTTTCTGTGGGTAATGGAAGCAAGATTTGCTTTTGAGAAGATTTATGGTGTGGTAATGAACGACTAAAGGATAAGTATAGTTGTCTATATAATATCTGGGATAAACAGGCTTTTGTTGGAGACTACATTGATTGTAGTGATGCTGGTTATACATGGAACATCAAGGTGAGAAGAAATCTTCTTGACTGGGAAGTGGGCAAATGTGAAGAGCTACTGCAGGAGATATACAGCATTCAGGTGGGTCATGTGGACGATGTGAGGGTGTGGACTAAAGATAAATCAGGAATTTTTTCGGTCAAATCAGCATTCGAGTTCAGGAATGTCTCCGGCAGTTTATTCAAGAAGTATGAAGTGATTTGGTCGAAATACTTACCAAGTAAGGTGTCTTTTTTCATATGGGTTGCAGCTCTTGATAAGATACTAACAGTTGACCATCTGAGGAGTAGAGGATGGCAGTTATCAAACAAATGTATTATGTGTAAGGAGGATAAAGGAACTGTGGATCACTTACTTGTTCATTGTAAAGAAGTGAGAAACCTATGGAATGCGATTCTTGGGAGGCTTGGGACATCATGGGTGCAAGTTGGAAGCTTTGGTAGGGTCTTGGAGGCATGGGGATTGAAGAGAGGAAGCTCTTGTTGGAAGCTGGTTTGGAATAGATCTCCTGCAGCAATTTTGTGGGTAATTTGGGGAGAAAGGAACCTAGAATATTCAGAAATACAGAGAGGAACAGAGCAGTTTTGGAGAAAAAAGTTTTAAGATTAATCTACGGCTGGCTGTCAGCTCATCATTCAGTGGATAGCATCCCTCTCCAAGAATTCATGGAGTGTAATTTTTTCTCAGAGTAGGGAGGGGAGTGGGTAAGGGTATGTCTACATGTGTTATTAGGCTGGATTTGCTGTCCAGCATTGTATTGCTAGGTACACTGTCTGTGTTACCTCCAAATCATGTTCCCTTAATAGATTTTAATATACTTTTCTTATTACTGATAAAAAAAAACTAAGAAAGAAAGAAAGAAAGAAAGAAAAGAGATTATTCTTGCATTAGATTTCTATATCTGAGGAGTTTGTTGGAATAGCTTTGGAGGAGTTCTTAACCTATTGAGACTATTACTTCTTGTGATATTTGATTTCTATAGCACAGGCATTGGCTTTTTTTGAAAATCCTTATTGTGTATTCTCTCCTATCCCTAGCTCAAATGTTCAAATCCAACCTGTTCTCGCTTAGGCCGTTTTTCTTGTAGTCACTGCATGATACATGCATCCTTTTTTCTCTAGAAAATTTCAACGACCACTTTCAAAGGAGGGCTGAGTTCTCAAACAGCGTGTTGCCAGTTGTGATCTATATCCTTGCAAACTCTTTCTCATCTCATCAAATGATCCTTCCTGTCTCCACTTCCCATAGAAAGCCCCTCTATTGTTTTATTGTTCATCATAGTGCATTATATGACATCCTAAACACCAACATGAAATATACAGGAATATAAACACCAACATGAAATATACAGGAATGGTTATCAATGTTCCTCCATTTATGTAGTTGTACTCACTCAGATATGTATAACCTTTTCCATCTAGTGGATTTTTCTCTAAATTTTCATCACTGGCTACCAAAAGCTATGTCTTGTTGGGTCAGCTCCCCATATCATTCCCAAAATAAAATATAGGCAAAACAGTGACCTTACGATCTAAAATCTGCACAAAATGACATTTCCAAATCGTGCAAATTGATTCACAAGATGCTACCTTTTTTCAAATTCGCATACAATCCCAACATCTCTAAGCAACTGATTGTGGTCTTGACATTGCAATCTGAACATTTATCTGTCAATGGACTGTATGAAGTCAATGCACTGAAAGTTGGGACTCAGATGTAGTGCTGGATTATGCTTCACCTTCAAAGGCTCTTTGAAATGAAAATATTTTGAAAATTACCTCTGAAGAAGTTTTCCAGAATATCGGAAGTGTAAATATATTGAGCAAATGAGACCTGGGTATTCTTTAGACATTTGCATTTTTCTCAAAGTTGGTCAGTCTTGAGGTCAGGAATTGCAGATCTTCTGAAGCAAGAGAAACAGAAGGCTTATAGTGAGCACCATGTCCACAGCCTTTTGTTTGATTTTTATTTTGCTGTTTATTTTTATACACCTTGTATACATGGTGCTTGATCTGTACCCTCTTCCCTCCTTTCTGCTAACTTCTCCCCCTCGTTCTTGCTATGTAATACCAATCTATCTGCATTAGTTAAAAAAAAGTCTAATCAGAAGGAATCAAGTTGGGAAAGATAATTGTGGCAGTTGCACTATTCCTCTTTTGGTATACCTTGAAGAGGATCTGTGAAGTATGTGTATGTTGCTGGAGTTGGCCTTATTTTTTGCTTATGCCTCAAAAGAGATATTGGAATTTATTCAATGGATTGTTAATAGATTTTATTTAGACTTTGTATTCCATTTTTGTAGCTCTTATTTTTGTATTAATTTAAATGGGAGTTCTTTTGAATGCAGGTGGAGTCATATGTGCGCATTATTGGAGAACCAAAGCTGCCATCAGTGTTTCTCCAAGTACTTCATTCTGTTGGTTTTTCCTCATGAAAAAAATACTAGGAAAACATATTTTTGTTATAGTAACTATTAAATGATTTTACACTACAGGTAATTTGTTGGGTCTTGGGAGAATATGGAACTGCAGATGGAAAGTTTTCTGCTTCCTATATTGCTGGAAAGTTATGTGATGTGGCAGAGGCACATTCGAATGACGATACAGTTAAGGTATCTCTCAATTTCTTTCTGCATACTCTTCTGTATGTGGTATATGCTACGGGCAATCATAAGCACAGCCCATTAGGCCCGATGAGGCCAGCCCTGTTTAAGATGAGTTCAGGCCTGAATTTTGTGGTCTGCTGTCCTCTTTGGCCCAGTTTTAAAGTGAGGCCCAAAACCTGCGTTTTCCCCAAAATGGATAACCTTTTTTTTTTTCTTCAAAACGTTTTTTTTTTTTTTATGATATTTGACTGTAATAGCAATAAAAAATGCCTTATCCCAACTATTTAGGGTCAGCAACATGAATTCTATTCAATAATCCCAGTTAGTCAAAAAATATATATATATTTTTTTCAAGTTTCTTATTTGTAATGAATTAATGGTTGATTTATTGACTCTGATTCATACTAAATTTTGGAATAACATGAACATTTTCTGATAAAAAATATTTAAATTAGAAAAAATTGTTTTTACTAATAAATATTTTTCCTCAAACTTGATGTAATTATGTTATATCAATTTGTGATTGACCAATGAGTTTCACGGATCAAACATACCTTTTTAATTGTTAAATTAACTTTCCAACTTTTTATAAAACAAAATTACAAAAATAAGCTTAAATTTTTTTACGAATTTATTACTTAAAGGTTGAACGATTAACTTATGAATGCTATTTATTTTATGGTTTTTGTTATTATATGCTTTAAATGAACATCATTGAGTTTTTATTGATTTTCAAAAGAGTATGTTGATGTAATATATATATATATTTTCAGTATGATATTTGTTGTGCATGAGTATCTGCTCTATTTTATAATTTGCTGCAAAGCTCTGTATAATAAGCTTTTGTGGAATTTAAGTATAGTGCTTTATGTGACTTTTTATGGAGTTTTTAAAGTCATACTGATTATACCGTCATTTTGGAAGGCCTATGCAATTACAGCAATCATGAAAATTTATGCTTTTGAAATATCAGCTGGAAGGAGAGTGGATATATTATCGGAGGTACTTTTTTTTACTGCAATTTAGCTCATTTTTCTCCCTTTCTTTGGTCTTAATTGATTTCTATTATTTTCCAAGAACATAACCCTTTTTGGATTTTGAACTGTGTTATCCTTGTTCAGGCATACGTTTTTCATGTTCAAGTTTCAGTGCATGGAAATGAATGTAATTCTGAATTGTTATATGGAATCTTGCTCGTCATTGTTGATACTTGGTACAGTATATATATATATATATGTATAAGAACTATTTTTCAGTTGCAATTGATAATTTCTTTAGGCTAACAATTCAAATCTATTCTCAGATGCTATTTTCTTTGTTATCATAAAGTTTTATAGAAGGGAGGATTTAGATGTGCTTCTTAAGCTTTATTAACATCATTTTTCAGCTATAATTATCTTGCGATTTTAAGTTTGATGCCAACATTTGAGTAGTTTGTGGAGAGGTGGAATTCCATTGGGCTGAATATAACCTGCAACTTTGGGTTCCTTTTTTCTTTTTATCATGTTGACTGTGGCATTGATTAGGCATGCATTAAAAGGATACTCCCTGACCTGTTGTGCTACTTATCAGTTTGCTTATTGAATTGGTGATTTCTAACCTCTTTTAATATATAAAAGCATTAAAATTTTAGCTGTGTGGTGTAGCCAGGATCTTCGTTTAGGGTGGGCAGATTAGACACAAGATGGAAGATGAATGGTTAAGATTAAAAGGATAGTGGGCAAATTAAAAATTTATAAGGGGCAAAACTGTATGTGTATCATGGATATATTATTATTATTATTTTTGTAATTTTAGGGTGGGCAACCACCAACTCTAAACTCTATCTAGCTCCGATCCTTATGGTGGCAGACATACAAGAGAAATTCAAGAATAGAACCAATTTAATATAAGCAATATTTTCACCTTCTATATTTATTAAAAGTTATGAAAAAATATATGAAATGGGTGCTTAGAACAGGTTCTAATTCCTTCTAATTATTCGTTGGATTTCATTTTGATTAGCAATACCTTATAGATTATTAATTGGTTCCATGCGCTTAGAGCCAGACCCTAATAGTTGGGAATGGATTGAGTCTTGGATATCCTTTGATGTCCCTTGATACCAGATTGCTCCTTTTGGTCCATTCCAGTCTGAAAGCTCCACTTTAAGATGCTAATTTATTTACTTAATTTCTTGTATTTATCTTTTAGTTGTGTTGGTGTGAGAAAGAACATATCGCTTCTAGTAAGATAAAAGCACTTTTTAAGAAGGCAAAGAAATGAAAGAACCAGCTGTCAATCAAAGAGATGATAAGAGTATAGAAAAATGAAGAAAAAAAGATATAAGTGTTGGAGAAAAGAAGGTTGTCAGGTTGATAGCATTATTTTATGTTATTCATAGTATCATAGTAAAAACAATAAATTAACCTTGGATATACCTAAAATTTACATTAGGAACATCGGGAAAAAGTGAATAGAACTTTTTGGGATGTTGATCTAGACATGTTTACAAAAGTTAAGAAAAAAAAAAGAGTGAAAAAGAAAAAGGATATTGAACAATTAAGCCATTTGTGGTGTAAGTCATTTTATCAAAATTTAAAAGAATAAGCATAGTTATGGTCTAGTTTGGAGATATTCTCATCACATTATGGTTCTGACTTCGACCAAGCATAACTCATAATTAGACATTACCATAAAACATATAACAAAAATAGTGCAAGTCCTAAAGATTGCAAAAATAGCGCTCATTTGGGGATTGGTTCCCAAGGAAATCAAAAGACACTTACGGGGGTAAGTTTGTGGAAACCAATTGCAAAAAATGAGCGCTTCAATTGTTAAAGATTGCAGATTTTCAGTTGGTGGGGGTTCTAAAGTTCGGTTTTGGTCAGACATTTGGTGTGGAAACTGGAGTTTAAAGGATAAGTTTCCCACTCTTTTTAATATATGTGGGGAGAAAGAAGCTACCGTCAAGGACTACTTGGTTAGCACCGGGACTAACAAGGTGTGGAACATTACTCTAAGGAGAACTCTCTTACACTGGGAGGTTTGTAATTATAAAGATTTACTGAAAGAGATCTACAGTATTAAGCTGCATCAAGCGGAAGACATGTTTGTGGATAAAAGGAGAAAAGGGTAGATTCTCTGTTAAAACAGCATTTGAAGCTTTGAATTCTACTGGTCTTAGGTTTATGGAAAGCAAGCTGATTTTGGTTAAGGCTGTGCCAAGTAAAGAGGCTATCTTCATGTGGGCTGCATCGTTGGACAAGATTCTAACAGTAAATCACTTGAAAAGTAAGGGATGGCAGCTACCAAACTGTTGTATAATGTGTAAACTTGATGAAGAATCGGTGGAGCACACCTTAGTCCATTGCAAGGTTGCATCCAATTTGTGGAATAGAGTTCTTGGCAGATTTGATCTGAAATGGGTTCAGGCAGAAAAATTTGACAAGGTTTTGCAGACATGGGGGAAGAAGATTGGGAAGTCCAAGAAGGTCTTGGTGTGGAACTTGATCCCAGAGGCAATTTCTTGGGTGATTTGGAATGAAAGGAACAACAGAATTTTGAGAAACCTTGAGAAGAATGTGGAATTCTTGGAGAAGAAAGTCTTGATACTGATCTATAATTGGTTAGAATCAGAAAAGTTGATGGCCAATGTGTCCTTGGAAGAGTTTCTATTATGTGATAAGTTCCCAGATTATTGAGGAAGGGGTGTGCTTTGTTTCCATTTCTCCTATTCTTAGTCTTAGGTACACAGATTGTGTACCTATACGAAAATGTATTTTCTCTTTCTACTTTCATAACATATATATATATATATCATCTGGATTACTGATAAAAAAAAAAAAAAAAAGTGCGTGTCCTTTTCTTGTTCTTGGTATTCAACTAACCATATTGCTGACAAATATCAGGTTGCATTGCTGCTCCATCTCAATATTCCATTTTCCTTCCATCTAACTCAATACCTAGACAAAATAAATTAACAAACAAGACGTGATTGAATGAATATCGTACAGAACGATTTTTTTCATTCATTTCCTATTACTTTCTTAAAAGGATATTATAATTAGAATGTTTTTTTTTTGAACTATACATTTATCATATCACCTAATATTTTTGATTGCTTCTATGTTGTTGGAAATATATACTTTGTGTATTTCATATTAATATATTTTGAATAGTTGTAAAAGATTCAGTTTGAATAGATAAACATTTGATGGTGCAATTATTAAACATTTAATCAAATTTAAATCTTATGCTTTCCTTATTACATTTTTAATTATAAAATAATTGAGATCAATGAAATTTAAGGTAAAACAAAATTTTAAAGGCCATGTAATTACAACTAATCAATGGCTCAAAGCTGCATATGTTGGTTGATTACCAAAAAAAAAGAAATTATTGGATTTTAAGTCATAAAATAAATCAAATCCTTGAAGAAATGCATGCAAATCAATCATTCACAACACTTGGCATAGGTTTCATCTTCATACTATGGTAAATAAAAAAAAATGAAGAACTGGTAAACCTTACAGTTACTTATTAGAATTTTTGAACCGGGAAAATTGAAACAATCTGCAAATCCTTGGAAAAAAACATGTGATGATTGATGGTGAGACCCTAAAATTGTTGATGAGTTGTTTTTAATAAGCATTTGAAGTTTGGAAAAGCTCTTGGAGATTATGTTCTTCTCAGTAGAAATGAGATTAATTTCTTATCTTTGGTGGATATATATCCAACATTAAACTTAAAGCACTGTGGCAGGGGGATATATAATGATCTATGGTGAATTTAGCGATATATCCAGTGATTGTTGTAAAATAAATTGTACAAATTGGATTTCTATTGGCCTTAGGAAGGGGATATATCAAGCATATATCACAATACATCAAGATATTTGGAACCATGGACATCTGCATCGCTTTTCAATGTTTATTGTCTAAATTCTAGTTGCTTTTGTTGCATGTTCACTAATGAATGGAATTTTTTGAGCTTCTTGCTTTTGATGGCTTCCAAAGCTCTTATGACTCTATATAATGACCTCCAAACTGATACTTCTTTCTGCGCTTTTGACAGTGCCAGTCCTTGATTGATGAATTATCAGCATCTCATTCAACAGACTTACAGCAACGTGCATATGAGCTCCAGGCACTCTTGGGCTTAGATTCTCGTGCTATTGAGACTATTATGCCATGTGATGCAAGTTGTGAGGACATTGAGGTTACTTTCTGAAACGAATCTTTTACTCTGTCATATGAACTGTCTTAGTACTTCTTGCATATGAGTTCACTCTTCTGGATGTGGTTTAAAATTTATATGCTGTTTTTCTTTTGACATAAAGCTAACATTTCAGCTTCACTCATTTTCATTTTGCTGTAAGCTGTTCATGTTGTTTCCTGCTATACTACTTCCAAATGCCTCTGAATTTTACATTTAGGATCAGGTCTTATGGTCCGAACCCACCATTCCCCCCCCCACAAACACACACACACAAAGGGAGGGAGGGAGGAGCAATCCCTCTCTGCGATTGGATCCAAAAATAAATGCATAAAACAGCAATTGTGATCTCTAAGAGTACTAACTACCTCGTACAGAATTAGAATAGGACATCCCATTGAATTTCTATTTGGTGGATCCAACTGAGGAGATTAAGAAATTCTGCGTGGTTGAAATACAATCACCTAGGTGTGGAGAGAACTAGGCATGCAGTATCTGCAAAATCTCCGTCATTGCAATGCCCTTGAACTCAAGTAATACAATCATTCATGAGGCAACTATTGAAATTTGTTTCTCTTCCCCTGGAAGATCCAAAGGATTGCACAAAAGAGCGACTAATTCATCATCTTACCCCTGTTCCCCAACACTAGATGTCTACTGATTATAAATAACATCATCTTGGAAACAATTTGTTAATTATTTTTCATTTGCCCAATTTTTGAAATGAAATTTCAATGGCACACTACTGAAATTTCTACAATTCAGGGGAAAAACATGAATTGCACGAAATTTTGACTAAAGAAAACTCTTTTTTCGTTTTTTTTTCTTTGCAAATAAAATGCCAATAATGTCTGTAAAAATAAATAATAATAATTCATAAGCGAAATGTTCCTATAACTAATGAAACATTTATAACTATATTAGAGACTCTGAAAGTAATAAAAAAAAACACTTTTTACCTTAGATGCACGTTAAACCGAGAAGATATGATCAGCAAAATCTCACCACTTCACAGTGTATGAAGGGATGGTCCACTGCTTGTCCATTCTTGAGGCAAAGACTGCGAGCCTTAGGGAAATAGAAAGGAATTTCCTTCTTTTCTGAAGATTATCCCTAGTTTTAACCCCATTGTATGGTACAGTCCACAGAAAAGCCAAAACTTTTCAAGGAGCTGGAATTTGCCTTAGAAAAACGTTGAACATCTGAATTTGTCTTACATTTATTCAGAATCTTATATTTTATCTAAAATATATGATTAAAATATGCTTCAGTGGCAATGAGTTTGATTAGGAGTTGTGAACACCTGATATTTGGCTTACCAAACCTATTCCAACGGTGACACAATGGGTTATTAATTTATCCCACCCACTTCCATTCCTAGTTTTATTTGGTGCTTTGATTTTCCTGGTTCAAATTAGCATATATGATTTCAATATACTGTTGAAAAGCAAATATTTGTCGAAGGATATTAGCAAAAAATTACAACTATAACTTGTTTTATGAGATTTCAATCTATTCAGAGGTGCAGTATATTCTTAAATTAGGATTGATGTTTGCTGTTCATCGTTTCCTACTTTACTGGATTCTGGGTTACTACTGATATATTTGAATCTTTTTATACAGGTTGATAGAAGCCTCTCGTTCCTTAACAACTACATTGAGAAGTCCATAGAAAATGGAGCTCAACCTTATATTCCTGAGAATGAGAGATCTGGCATAAGTGTCAGCAACTTCAGAGGTCAAGAACTACATGAGTCCTCAACCCATGCTTTGAGATTCGAGGCGTACGAGCTTCCCAAACCCTCAGTAGCATCACAAGTTCCTCCAATTCCACTTGCAGCCTCAACTGAAATAGTTTCAGTGTCTGAGCCAATTCATCCTAAAGAAATCCAGCAAGTTGCTTCACTGTCCTCTACCTTGGATAGAGGATCAACAGATCTTAGGCTTCGTCTTGAAGGGGTCCAAAAGAAGTGGGGTAGGCCAAGTTATTCCTTACCTTCACCATCACCGTCAAGTTCTGCTTCCCAAAAGACAACGAATGGAGTCACACAAGCTGATGGATTGGGGAAAAGCTCACAAACACGTGATTTCTCTTATGATTCAAGGAGGCCACAGGTTGAGGTTTCTGCTGAAAAGCAAAAACTGGCGGCTTCATTATTTGGTGGGTCCTCATCAAAAACTGAGAAGAAACCATCATCCACTGGCCATAATAAGACTGCAAAGGCCAGCAGCCATGATGTGGAGAAGCCCCAAGCGCCAACATCAAGTGTTCCATCTAGTGAACCTGCTGGTGCAAAGACGCCTCCTCTTCACCCACCTCCAGACTTGCTCGATTTGGGGGAATCCACCATTGTTGATAATAGTAGTACCACTGTGGACCCATTCAAGCAATTGGAAGGGCTCCTTGGTCCAACCCCAGTAGACAAAAATTCTGGTGCAGCTGATGCTTCTAAACCTCCTGATATTATGGCACTATATGAGACACCTATTACTGGAGTGGACTGTAGTGTCATCGATACAGCACCAGCTGATTTGGATACCCTTGACGTTATATCTGGGTTGTCTACTGCAACTGATAGAAAAGGCAATGGAGGAACAAATGTTGCAGGGCCTGCATCGCAATTAAAGAAAGGTGCAGACCCTAGAGATTCCTTGGAAAAGGATGCACTTTCAAGGCAGATGGGTGTTACCCCGTCGGGTAAGAACCCAAACTTATTCAGAGATTTGCTTGGCTAGCGCATATGGAGTTTAATTATGCAGTGCAATATACCCCTTGTTTGGATTGAGAATCGTGGAATGGCCTCCTCGTAATGTTGCCACCATGTTGTGCTGTGGCATAAGCAGCAGAGGTTTTGGGGCATCTCATGCGCAACATTACGAAAAGCACATAGACTTGAGTTTGTCCAACATCTATGGAAGGCCGGAGTTTGCTTTTGTGGAGTTTACTAGTTCTTATATTAATAGTCTCCAGGTTGTGTAAATGGAATCTTTGTTTCAAGCAATCAACTGCTACAGGGTGATAGAGAGCTTACTATTCATTCTCACAAAATTAGGGTTTCTGAATCAATCCGGGAACAAAGAGATTATGGTGGATGGGCAGTCTTGTTTCCCATAGAGAACTCAGAATCCATTAATTTTTGTCATAATAATATGCTGTATCTCCTTTTTCCCTTGCAAGCCTTTTGTTAAATTGGGGTACATAGGAACACATGTTCTATGAGCTTAGGGACGGATGCATTATTGGTATTAACAGGCACAAATACAATTATATGAACTTAGAGATCCAATCTCTTATCTCACCCTGAACCCTTGTTTACTTAAATACCCTGCTCCTTGTTACTTCACCAGCTTGAGCAAGTTCAGTTGGACCAGATATTGTGTTGGCTTAGAAGTTAGAACTATTAAGAGGCACAACTGCAATTATATTCAGTCGGAGTCTCACTCTCCCCCTTGTTTATGCCCCGTATCTGCTGGAGCCTAACCATGAAAGATCAGCTGCAACGTCCACAGATCTTCGTCATGTGTCTCTAATTCATAGTTAGGTATCATCACCGGAAACAATCCACTTATCAAGGGTACAACCCATTTTATTATAGGATACAACCCAACTGATCATTGTACTTATCAAGGGTACAACCTCTTTTATTATAGGATGCAATCCAACTCATCATTGGTACAAGCTAGTTTGTCATAGGATGCAACTCAACTCATCATTCGTAATACACAACTTATCATGGGTTACAAACTAACCTCAATATGGGGTACAACCCAACGTACAAGTCATTTTATCATGGGTATAACATTGTACCCATGATAAGTTGGCGTGATGAATGAGTGAGACATGTGACAAAGATCAGTGAATGTTCCAGTCGATCTTCTAGGCAAAAAGCTCCAATTGATGTGAGAGCCTTGTTTACTGTGGGACCATGCCCCAAGTGATGATGGTCTGCAGAGCACACCATGTGCAAGTGCATATACAACAAGAGAGCTGATGTGGGGTCGACGAAAATTCATATTGGTGAGCCCCATATCACCTCTCTCTTACTGTACATGTGCTGCACATTATTTGTGCTCGAGACGATGTCCAGTGCCACGCCCTTGGATCTTACCATCTGGGACAAAGTTCACTTGCATCTATCATACTGTTTGGATGATCGGCTAGTGGCTTGAAATCCCAGAAGTTGTTGGTTTCAATGAGAGTAAAAGCATCGTTTTCACCTTCGCTATGACTTAACAAGAGTTCGATTGATTCATGGAAAAATTTTATCTGGAGATTGAGAGCATTGGCGTTCAGATTCAGTCATATGATTCCTCAAAATCTACATTTTAATATGATTGAAACAAAAACCGGATTGGTGTGCACCAACTCATTAAGAAGGGGACAGCCGAAGACAGCATATTTTGATTGCCTTTTCTTTTATTTGACGATACAGCCGATCTGCCGATGGAATTGGATAATCCCTTCTGACGTACTTAGTGGTGATCCAATGTGTTTCACCCATTGAAAAAAGCTAACCCCATCAAAGTCATCCTTCAATCTGACCATCCAACCTTGTTTCTCACAATCTTCTTTCCCTCTTATTGGTCGCGATCGAGTTCTTTAAATATTCTATTTTCATATTTAACCAATATCTAGAAATCTCTGAAATTTAAATAAAGGTCACGAAAAATTTGGGCAAAATTGCTTTTTAGTAATATTTTTTTTAATAATAATTCATATTCAGCCACTCAATTATTGATAATTAGACATTAGTAATACTTTTTCAAGATATTTAAAAACGAGTGTTTCTTTACTGCGTAAGATATTTGGAAATGAGTGTTATTTTGGATTTAGAAATATGATAACATGCTTACAATTTGTAAACTAGATTTACTAATGTCTCTCAGTTGGATTTACTAATGTCTTCTAAAAAGGTTTACAAATTCACAAACTAGATTTATAAGTTTACAA
This sequence comes from Buxus sempervirens, assembly GCA_947561395.2. NCBI lineage: Eukaryota > Viridiplantae > Streptophyta > Magnoliopsida > Buxales > Buxaceae > Buxus > Buxus sempervirens. Next base: position 25,289,929 of record OX387192.1, read on the forward strand.
AATGAATTTTCAAGTCTTATACATTGTTTACAAGGGAATAAAATGGTTTGTACATGTTATTTATTTATTTATTTTTTCTGGATACAAGCATTTTAAGTTGATTTACAAATCTGTCAATGGAGTTTACAAATATCTTGAAAACTATCAGAAAAAACCAATTTCTAAAAAATTTGGACTAGAATCTCCTGGATCACCATCGTACGGTGCTCCGCCCCACACTGTGGCATCCGCCCGAATAACAAAATAGAAACATGTCGAATGTGGTTCTGAAATGTTACGAAGCTGTCGCGTTAAATACAAAGCAGAGCAAAGCATCTGGGAGCCTCCGATGTCCTTAAAGGCTTAAACAACAAGAACATCCATCGTTCTTATCGATCGATTCGAGGAGCAATGGTCTTTAAGTATTCGAATCAGACCACCATGTCAGCAAATTTTCCAGCATAAACATACAAACATATAGAAGTCGTGCAAATGGATAATTTTCCTTGTTATGATGAGCAAATGGCTTCGGGTAATTGAGGAGGTTTGAGGCGAGATGAAAACAAGTAAGCTTACAGGGTTCTCCTCCTTCTTCACTGTCATGTTCTTCCTCCACTTCTTCTCACGAGCTTCAGCTTCTCCTGACGACTCAGAACAACCAGGTCTTTCTCTTTTCTTTTCTTGTTTCCCTTCCTTTTCATGTTTTTTTTCCTTTCTTTAGAGTAAATAAATTTGTATTAGATTTCAAAATTTACAGTATCAGTATGCTTTTACAATGTCACCGAAGTACAAAGTAGCACAAAATTGCCTCACCCACAAAGCAGGTTGGTGTATATCCATCAATAGTGCTTGTAATCTTGACTATAACGCTCAAGAACCTCCTTAACACAACAAGAATATTCTGTTTTCAAAACCCTAGTTCTAGATAGTCCTGTGGGTTGGTTAAGGATATGGATCGGTCCTTCCATGAATTTTGCTTGCAACTCCCAACTACTACACTTTAAAAGTTCTTAACTATCCATTTGTTCATTCCTTTTCATGTTCTTGTTAAGGAGGGAGGCTAAGGAAAGATACATTAAAACAAGTGACAACATTAGAGTTTCTTGAAGGGGTGGTTCAAACATGGTTTTGTACTTGTGGGTTAACTCGAAACTCGGTCGTGTTGATCAACTAGTTTGAATATACATTTTAAACCACTCGCAAGCAACTTGACCGAGTCACTGAGTCAACTCAGTTCAATGTTAACCATGGGCAACTGTTAGGTGGCCTGTAACATACTTCCAGTTTGATATTGTGGAAAATTAAGTGTTCAAGCTACAAAACCAACTGTTGATAAAGGGTGATACATTAAGTCATGTGCTATTAAATCTTAGAAAAACAAACAACCAACCAATTAGGGTAGTTTATTTTTTGTAAAAAGCTGGTCTCATATCAGAGTCACACTTTTTAAATGATAAAAGCTGAATGGTTGTTCTTCAAGCACCTGGATTCAAATTTTGTGGTGTTAACTGGAGGTTGCAATGACGTAGAAATAAGTTCACTCTTGTATAATCTCCATGACGACTTTGTGCACATTTGAGAAGAGTTTCAGTTCAAAGAGTTGCACCTATTTAAACAGCAGTTTTGTTTAAATCTTATATTGCTTTTGTGTTGGCAGTTTGTGCATTAAATTTAACAGCATACCCACACCAGCCAACCGGCGAGTGCATCGGCATTGGTGCTAAAGAGAAGATAAGTGTTTGGGCTGGCTACCAAACCAACCGATGCTGTAGAAATGCTCTCAACACATTGTCGCAGGCTTTAGCCTCATATGCCAGTAAAGAAGATGCTATATTCCTTGATCGAGATCATTTGATGAACTGTAGCAGACTCTTCAACTCACAGCCTTCTGTCTCCATTGACGCATGTAGGTTCAATGATCTAACCTGGCAAAGTAGCCAGTGTTCTGGTTTCAATTTGTCTAACTTCAAAGAAAACAAACAGTATCTTGATGCTCGAGACAGTTGTTCCGGGTTGGAGTCTTCATTCAATGAAAAGTGCAAAAAATGCACTGAAATGATAATAAGTGCAACAGATTACCTGTTAGATCAACTTCAGGTGATAAATAGAGACTCAGAGAGAGCAATCTGTGGTATCGCAGTTGTCATCTCTATCGCAGCCAGTAACATCAGCAACAGGCAGTTTATTGATAACTTATATAGTTGTCTTCCTGCTTTTGATAAGTTAGGTAAGAACAAACACAAAAGGTTTCTTTTTAAAATTTTTTTCCCCTGTGCTTTTGAATGAAATTTTTTTGTGAGGTTTTTACCATAATGTCAAGTGTATTGGAAGGACTTTTCCTCCCATCCAAATGCCCTCTAAAGTGATGAAAAGTTGCATTACATTTTCCTTTCCTTAAATTTTGTTTAGCCTAACAATAGCCTAAATAGACACTAATATTGTTGCTCTGATGGCTTTATGTTTTGGTGTATTGTTTTCCACATCTTTTGTTTACTTATCAAGGTAACTGATCAAGTACCTCATGCTATAAATATTTAGAATGAATTATGTATTGTAGCTTGAGTGAATACATCAGAAAATATGGGCACCAATATTGTAAGAAAGGGCAGGGAAATTGAAGGATAAAAATTTTAACATCTTGCATGATCGTAGCAACTGCAATATTTCTGGATGGTAGGAAGAAATGAGAGTGATGGGTTTGTGTGGGACAAACAGTGTTGCAATCATCAATTTCAGTTTAAATATGTTAGCCGTTTGAAGGATGGTCTCAGTTGTTGTGTTGTGCATTAGCTGGCTCTTAGTGTTTCTACTCACTGGTCCTTTTTGTGTTTTGTTTATGTCTACAGTGGCAGAGGAAGGATACATCAAAATCAGACGTAAGTTCAACACCATTTGCTTTTAAGTCTTTGATGCTGCAGGGTGCAACATTTCATGTGTGATCTCTATTCCATCTACTCATCTCAAGAAAACAGATTAATAGGCATACTTTCGGTTGTACAGACTCAGTGGCAACAGCATTGCTAGCGGTTATTATAGCAACAATGGGACTGCTACTAGTTATTGTGCTTGTCAAGTGTGTGACAAAGAAGAAACCTCTGAAACCTGTTCAAGGTATGATCAACCAAAACTGAGTTATTTCTTAAATGAATTTGTCTTTAAGGGAAGGAAGTCACTGCTTGGTCTGGCCTCTACAGATTCTCGATGGCTGAGATTGACAATGCCATAAATTTTGGCAACAACAAGGTGCATCTTGGTGCCGGAAGTGCTGGTCAGGTCTACAAAGGCATTCTTCGCAGTGGACAGCTTGTCGCAATAAAGCACATATATAAAAGCAATGAGTCTGATTCTTTTACCAGGGAAGTTGGAGGTCTTTCGGGAATTCGACATCCCAACCTGGTTTGTCTTCTTGGTTGCTGCATTGAAGGGGATGAGCAGTATTTAGTGTACGGATAGTACAGTCCACAGAAAAGCCAAAACTTTTCAAGGAGCCGGAATTTACCATAGAAAAAGGGTGAACACCTGAATTTGCCTTACATTTATTCAGAATCTTATATTTTATCTAAAATATATGATTAAAATATGCTTCAGTGTCAATGAGTTTGATTAGGAGTTGTGAACACCTGATATTTGGTTTACACCAAACCTATTCCAGTAGTGACACAATGGGTTATTAATTTATCCCACCAACTTCCATCCCTAGTTTTATTTGGTGCTTTGATTTTCCTGGTTCAAATTAGCATATATGATTTCAATATACTGTCGAAAAGCAAATATCTGTTGATGGATATTAGCGAAAAATTACAGCTATTAATTTGTTTTATGAGATTTCAATCTTTTCAGAGGTGCATTATATTCTTAAATTACGATTGACGTCCGCTGTTCATCGTTTCCTACTTTACTGGATTCTGGGTTACTACTGATATATTTGAATCTTTTTATACAGGTTGATAGAAGCCTCTCGTTCCTTAACAACTACATTGAGAAGTCCATAGAAAATGGAGCTCAACCCTATATTCCTGAGAATGAGAGATCTGGCATAAGTGTCAGCAACTTCAGAGGTCAAGAACAACATGAGTCCTCAACCCATGCTTTGAGATTCGACGCAAACGAGCTTCCCAAACCCTCAGTAGCATCACAAGTTCCTCCAATTCCACTTGCAGCCTCAACTGAAATAGTTGCAGTGTCTGAGTCAATTCGTCCTAAAGAAATCCAGCAAGTTGCTTCACTGTGCTCTACCTTGGATACAGGATCAACAGATCTTAGGCTTCGTCTTGAAGGGGTCCAAAAGAAGTGGGGTAGGCCAAGTTATTCCTTACCTTCACCATCACCCTCAAGTTCTGCTTCCCAAAAGACAGCGAACGGAGTCACACAAGCTGATGGATCGGGGAAAAGCTCACAAACACGTGATTTCTCCTATGATTCAAGGAGGCCACAGGTTGTAGTTTCTGCTGAAAAGCAAAAACTGGCGGCTTCATTATTTGGTGGGTCCTCATAAAAAGCTTAGAAGAAACCATCATCCAATTGCCATAATAAGACCACAAAGGCCAGCAGCCGTGATGTGGAGAAGCTCCAAGCGCCAACATCAAGTGTTCCATCTAGTGAACCTGCTGGTGCAAAGACGCCTCCTCTTCACCCACCTCCAGACTTGCTCGATTTGGGGGAACCCACCATTGTTGATAATAGTAGTACTACTGTGGATCCATTCAAGCAATTGGAAGGGCTCTTGGTCCAACCCCAGTGGACAAAAATTCTGGTGCAGCTGATGCTTCTAAACCTCCTGATATTATTGTACTATATGAGACACCTATGACTGGAGTAGACAGTAGTGTCATCGATACAGCACCAGCCGATTTGGATACAGTTAACGTTATATCTGGGTTGTCTACTGCAACTGATAGAAAAGGCAATGGAGGAACAAATGTTGCAGTTCGCAATTAAAGAAAGGTGCAAACCCTAGAGATTCCTTTGAAAAGGAATAAGGATGCACTTTCAAGGCAGATGGGTGTAACCCGTCGGGTAAGAACCCAAACTTATTCAGAGATTTGCTTGGCTAGAGCATATGGAGTTTAATTATGCAGTGCATTATAACCCTTGTTTGGATTGAGAATCGTGGAATAGCCTCCTCGTAATGTTGCCACCATGTTGTGCTGTGGCATAAACAGCAGAGGTTTTGGAGCGAGAACCTCATGCGCAACATTACGAAAAGCACAGACTTGAGTTTGTCCAACATCTATGGAAGGCCGGAGTTTGCTTTTGTGGAGTTTACTAGTTCTTATATTAATAGTCTCCAGGTTGTGTAAATGGGATCTTTGTTTCAACCAATCAACGGTTACAGGGTGATAGAGAACTTACCATTCATTCTCACAAAATTAGGGTTTCTGAATCAATCCGGGAACAAAGAGATTATGGTGGATGGGCAGTCTTGTTTCCCATAGAGAACTGAGAATCAATTAATTTTTGCCATAATAATATGCTGTATCTCCTTTTTCCCTTGCAAGCCTTTTGTTAAATTGGGGTAAATAGGAACACATGTTCTATGGGCTTAGGGACAGACGTATTATTGGTATTAACAGGCACAAATACAATTATATGAAGTTAGAGTTCCAATCTCTTATCTCACCTGAACCCTTGTTTACTCAAGTACCATGCCCCTTGTTACTTCACCAGCTTGAGCAAGTTCAGTTGGACCAGATATTGTGTTGGCTTAGAAGTTAGAACTATTAAGAGGCACAACTGCAATTATATTCAGTCGGAGTCTCACTCTCCCCCTTGTTTATGGCCCCGTATCTGCTGGAGCCTGACGACGGAAGATCAGTTGCAACGTCCACAGATCTTCGTCATGTGTCCTTAATTTATAGTTAGGTACAGCCCAATTCATTACTGGATACAACCCTCTTATCAAGGGTACGTACAACCCATTTTATTATTGGATACAACTCAACTCATCATTTGTACAAGCCAGTTCATCATAGGATGCAACTCAACTTATCATTGGTAATACACGACCTATCATGGGTTACAAACTAACCTCAATATGGGGTACAATTCAACGTACAAGCCATTTCATCATGGGTATAACATTGTACCCATGATAAGTTGGCATGATGAATGAGTGAAACAAGTGGCAAAGATCAGTGAATGTTCCAGCCAATCTTCCAGGCAAGAAGCTCCAATTGATATGAGAGCCTTGTTTACTGTAGGATCATGCCTCAAGTGATGATCGTCTACAGAGCACATGATGATCGTCTACAGGGCACATCATGTGCAAGTGCATATACAGCAAGAGAGCTGATGTGGGGTCCACAAAAATTCATATTGGGGAGCCCCACATCACCTTTCTCTTATTGTACATACGCTGCACATTATTACAATTTCTAGTGCCATGCCTCTGGCTCTTACCATATGGGACAAAGTTCAATTGCATCAATCATACTGTTTGGATGATCGGTTAGTGGCTTGAAATCCCAAAAGTTGTTGGTTTCAATGAGAGTTAATTAAAAGCATCGTTTTCGCCTTCGCTATGACTTAACAAGAGTTCGATTGATTCATGGAAACACTTTATCTGGATATTGACAGCATTGGCGTCTAGATTCAGTCCTATGATTCCTCAAATCTACATTTTAATATGATAAAACAAAACCGGATTGGTATGCATCGACTCATTAGGAAGGGGACAGCCGAAGACGGCATATTTTGATTGCTTTTTCTTTTATTTGACGATACAGCCGATGGAATTGGATACTTCCTTTTGACGTACTTAGTGGTGATCAGTTGTGTTTCACCCCTTGAAAAAAGCTAGCCCCATCAAAGTCATCCTTCAATCTGACCATCCAACCTTGTTTCTCATAATCTTCTTACCCTCTTATTGGTCGCCCCGAAAAACCCAGTTCTTTAAATATTCTATTTTTCATATTTAACCAATATTTAGAAATCTCTGAAATTTTAAAAAAAGAAAAGGTCACGAAAAATTTGGGCAAAATTGTTTTTTTAGTTATAATTTTTTTAATAATTCATATTCAGTCACTTAATTTTTGATAATTAGACATTAGTAATACTTTTTCAAGATATTTAAAAACAAGTGTTATTTTGGATTTTTAATTTACGAGTATAATAACATAATTACCGTTTGTAAACTAGATTTACAAGCCTCTTAGTTGGATTTACAAGTCTTTTAAAAATGTTTACAAATCTGCAACCTGGATTTACAAATCTACAAAATGAATTTACAAGTCTTATAAACTTGTTTACAAGTGAATAAAATAAGTGCATTGTTCTTATTATGGATACAAGCATTTTTTTATAACATTTTTTACAAGTCTTATAACATTTTCTATGGATACAAGCATTTTAAGTATTTAAAGTTGATTTACAAGTCTGTCAATAGAGTTTACAAATCCCTAATAGATAGACAATAAGTGCATTGTTGTTATTAATAGCCGTTTTCAAATATATTGAAAAAGTATCACAAAAAATCAATTTCTAAAAAATTTGGACTAGAATCTCCTGGATCACCATCGTACGGTGCTCCGCCTCACACGGCGCATCCCCCCAAATCACAGAATAAAAAGGGAAAAATGGTTTTTAGTGATATTTTTAAAAATAATTCAGATTCAGTTGGCTAATTCTTAAAAATTGAGAATTAATGATACTTTTTTAAAATAATTGAGAATCAATGTCATTTTACTATTAATGAATAATTTCTTCCAAAACTACCATTAAAAGTCTTGCAAACCTCCCTTATACCTAAACTTTATGAATAGTTAATTGACACTGGTTTCCAATTGTTTTAAAAACATATCACTAATTTTCAATTTTCAATAATTAGTCGACTGAATATGAATTATTTTGAAATAGTGTAAAGTTACACTAAAAACAAATTCCCTGAATAAAAACATGTCCAGGCTCTCAAGTGTTAAAAACATGTCCAGGTTCTGAAATGTTAAAAAGATGTCCAGGTTCTGAAATGTTACGAAGCTGTTGCGTTAACTACAAAGCAGAGCAAAGCATCGGGGAGCCTCCAATGTCCTTAGACAACAAGAACATCCATCGTTCTTATTGACCGATTCGAGGAGCAATGGCCTTTAAGTATTCGAATCAGACCACCTTGTCAGGAAAGTTTCCAGCATAATAGAAGTCGTGCAAATGGATAACATTCCTTGTTATGATGAGCAAATGGCTTCGGGTAATTGAGGAGGTTTGAGGGGAGATGAAAGCAAGTAAGGTTACTGGGCTCTCCTCCTTCTACACTGTCATGTTCTTCCTCCACTTCTTCTCACGAGCTTCAGCTTCTCCTGACGACTCAGCACCACCAGGTCTTTCTCTTTTCATTTCTTATTTCCCTTCCTTTTCATGTTTTTTTTTCTTTAGAGTAAATAAATTTGTATTAGACTTCAAAATTTACAGTGTCAGTATGCTTTTACAATGCCACCGAAGTACAAAGTAACACAAAATTGCCTCACCCACAAAGCAGGTTGGTGTGTATCCATCAATAGTGCTTGTAATCTGACTATAACGCTCAAGCAACTCCTTAACACAACAAGAAGATTCTGTCTTCAAAACCCTTGTTCTAGATAGTCCTATGGGTTGGTTAAGGATATGGATCGGTCCTTCCAAGAATTTTGCTTGCAACTCCCAACTACTACACTTAAAAAATTTCTTAAATATGCATTTGTTCATTCCTTTTCATGTTCTTGTTAAGGAGGGAGGCTAAGGAAAGATACATTAAAATAAGTGACAATACTAGAGTTTCTTGAAGGGGTGGGTCAAACATGGTTTTGTACTTGTGGGTTAACTCAAAACTCGGCCGAGTTGATCAACTCGTTTGAATATACATTTTAAACCACTCATAAGCAACACGACCGAGTCACTGAGTCAACTCGGTTCAATGTTAACCATGGGCAACCGTTAGGTTAACGGTTGCCTGTATAACATACTTCCAGTTTGATATTGTGGAAAATTAAGTGTTCAAGCTAGAAACCAACTGTTGATAAAGGGTGATACATAAGTCATGTGCTATTGAATCTTAGAAAAACAACCAACCAATTACGGTAGTTTATTTTTTGTAAAAGGCAGGTCTCATATCAGACTCACACTTTTTAAATGATAAAAGCTGAATGGTTGTTCTTCAATCACCTGGATTCAAATTTTGTGGTGTTAACTGGACGTTGCAATGACGTAGAAATAATTAAGTTCACTCTCCATGACGACTTTGTGCACATTTGAGAAGAGTTTCAGTTCAAAGCTTTGCACCTATTTAAACAGCAGTTTTTAAAAAAAAAAAAGAATCTTATATTGCTTTTGTGTTGGCAGTTTGTGCATTAAATTTAACAGCATACCCACACCAGCCAACCGGCGAGTGCATCGGCATCGGTGCCAAAGAGAAGATAAGTGTTTGGGCTGGCTACCAAACCAACCGTTGCTGTGGAAATGCACTCAACACATTGTCCCAAGCTTTAGCCTTATATGCCAGTGAAGAAGATGCTATATTCCTTGACCGAGATCATTTGATGAACTGTAGCAGACTCTTCATCTCACAGCCTTCTGTCTCCATTGACACATGTAGGTTCAATGATCTAACGAGGCAAAGTAGCCAGTGCTCTAGTTTCAAATTGTCTAACTTCAAAGAAAACAAACAGTATCTTGATGCTCGAGACAGTTGTTCCGGGTTGGAGTCTTCATTCCAGCACAAGTGCAAAAAATGCACTGAAATGATAATAAGTGCAACAGATTACCTGTTAGATCAAGTTCAGGTGATAAATAGAGATTCAGAGAGAGCAATCTGTGGTGTCGCTGTTGTCATCTCTATCGCAGCCAGTAACATCAGCAACAGGCAGTTTATTGATAACTTATATCGTTGTCTTCCTGCTTTGGATAAGTTAGGTAAGAACCAACACAAACGGTTTCTCTTTTAAATTTTTTTCCCTTGTGCTTTTGAATGAAAATTTTTTGTGAGGTTTTTACCATTAAGTCAAGTGTTTTGGAAGGACTTTTCCTCCCATCCAAATGCCCTCTAAAGTGATGAAAGTTGCATTACATTTTCCTTCCCTTCAATTTTGTTTAGCCCAACAATAGCCTAAATAGACACTAATATTGTTACTCTGATGGCTTTATGTTTTGGTGTATTGTTTTCCACATCTTTTGTTTACTTATCAAGGTAACTGATCAAGTACCTCATGCTATAAATATTTAGAATGAATTATGTATTGTAGCTTGAGTGAATACATCAGAAAATATGGGCACCAATATTGTAAGAAAGGGCAGGGAAATTGAAGGATAAAAATTTTAACATCTTGCATGATCGTAGCAACTGCAATATTTCTGGATGGTAGGAAGAAATGAGAGTGATGGGTTTGTGTGGGACAAACAGTGTTGCAATCATCAATTTCAGTTTAAATATGTTAGCCGTTTGAAGGATGGTCTCAGTTGTTGTGTTGTGCATTAGCTGGCTCTTAGTGTTTCTACTCACTGGTCCTTTTTGTGTTTTGTTTATGTCTACAGAGGCAGAGGAAGGATACTTCAAACTCAAATGTAAGATCAACACCTTTTGCTTTTAAGTCTCTGATGCTGCAGGCTGCAACATTTCATGTGTGATATCTATTCCATTTACTCATTTCAAGAAAACAGATTAATAGGCATACTTTCGGTTGTACAGACTCGGTGGCAACAGCATTGTTAGCGGTTATTATAGCAACAATGGGACTGCTATTACTTATTGTGCTTGTCAAGTATTTGACAAAGAAGAAACCTCTCAAACCTGTTCAAGGTATGATCAACCAAAACTGAGTTATTTCTTAAATGAATTTGTCTTTAAGTGCATTGCATTTTGTGCTCTAACTACAACAATTATTCCCTTCAAGGGAAGGAAGTCCCTGCTTGTTCTGGAATGTACAGATTCTCGAAGGCTGAGATTGACAATGCCATAAATTTTGGCAACAACAAGGTGCATCTTGGTGCCGGAAGTGCTGGTCAGGTCTACAAAGGCATTCTTCCCAGTGGACAGCTTGTCGCAATAAAGCACTTATATAAAAGCAATAGGTCTGATTCTTTTACCAGGGAAGTTGAAGGTCTTTCGAGAATTCGACATCCCAACCTAGTTTGTCTTTTTGGTTGCTGCATTGAAGGGGATGAGCAGTATTTAGTCTATGAATATTGCTCTAAAGGGAATCTAGCTCATCATCTCCAGAGTAATCTTTCCACAAACCTACTCTTAATTATTTTGTCTCTAGCACTGAATTCTGTGTTTCAGGCTTAACGCATTGATGTATGTTCATAGGGAGAGACAGTGTTCTTCCTTGGGACAGAAGGGTCAAAATCCTGAGAGATTGTGCATTGGCAGTGAGATATCTCCAACATTATATTGATGGTTGCATGGTTCATAGAGACATCAAGGTAAGAAGAGATTCTAGGTCTATCTCATTTCTTCAAATTATAGGACAATATTTCCTCAAACTACTAGTGTACTCTGTCTTTATCTCCTATCCATTATCATGTGCAGCAGAAATGTTTACCCTCTTCTCCAAAAATTGGCAGTAAAGTGTTTACGCAATCCTTGATGAGTGTTGAATATTTGACTTGCAGCTTACTAACATCCTTCTTACGGAGAACATGGAGCCAAAGCTTTCTGATTTTGGATTGGCAAAGATGCTTGGGATGGAAGAGAGCAAAGTATTCACAGATGTTAGGGGAACCATAGGCTACTTGGACCCTGAGTATATGAGCAATGCCAAACTAACTTGTGCCAGTGACGTCTATAGCTTTGGTATTGTCATGCTACAACTACTGTCAGGAAGAAAAGTAATTGAGTTGGATCTTGATGCTCGAGATCAATTGACAAGGAAGGTATGTGATGGCGCTTATTGTGTATGCATTCAGTATATGTATTAATCTATCTCTTGGGAATTATTCAGGCAAAGGATGTCATCATGGGAAAAAGGCCACTGAAGGACTTCGAAGACCCACGGCTGAATGGAAATCTCAATATTGTAGACTTTGAATCCATTTTACAAGTTGCAGTCCTCTGTGTTGCTAAATCAAGCAAAGGACGTCCAACCATCGATGTTGTCTTTGAAGAACTGGATAAGGTTTGGGAAAACACAATGGCTAGCAGGGTGAGTTCACATAAACCAAACACTTTTAACTTCAAAACCATCCCAGAAATTATGCTAAATACAAATTTCCTCTAATTTGACTGCAGGGTATGATGAACACAAGCAGTATGAACCCTTTGGATACACCACATTCCAGGTCAATGGATGTGGTTCCAGTTTAGAACATGCATTTTGCAAAGAAATGGGTTTTTGGGAATGTTCCATGTGTTTTGCTCAATCATATTGATTCAGCAAATAGATTTTTTACAACACATGGACCTCATGTTCTGACTTCATTGTGAGATCATAATTGAATATGAGATGTTGCAGACTTCTGTGGATGGAGACTCAACTACAAAGAGGAGAACTCAAGCTTGGGTTGTTGAAAGCTTCAAGACCCTAGATCCTTGCTTGTAAAGTGGATTTGGTTAACAGTGCTACTCCTAATGTTCCTCAAACAGGAAGCATATGTAAATAGCAATTTGTGCTAATCCAAAGGATATATCAAACCGATTGTGAACTTGAAGCCTAATTGTGCTAGTAAAGAGAGGTTTTCAAGCACAAGAAGATACGTAAAAATCATCCAGACTATCTATGTGATATGGGGATTCTCTAAAAAGTCATATTTTCTTACGGGCTGGTGAGAGATCATGTTGAAATTTGATTCAAAATTTAAAATTTTCCAATGAAATTTTCCTTTTATTTATACTTTTGGGTCCAATAAATATTTTAGAGTTTGGGTTTGTTGAGACATTTTCAGGGGTTGTGACTTTTTGACACACCTTTTTATATTATTTGTCGTGAACAAATGCTAAGTCTTTCTGTATGATTGTGAGGATAGATTTTGGTTGCTTATATGTGTAATTTGTATGAACACTTCCTTCTCCCTCCTCCATGTTTCTCTCTATTCAATGTTTCAATGTGTTCAAGAGGTCATTTTGTCCAATCAAATGATACACCAACTGTTCAACATACAGATTGGCATGACCAGGCAACCTATAAAGGGATCTTGGACCATTCATTTTGTTATAATACTAAGAATTCAATCTCAAGTAGATGCATTCAATACTATAGATATTAAAGCTCATCACAAGTAAATCAATAAATATATCATTCTCGGTTTTTAGGGCTTTTTGCATCCTTACCCTTATATTATAATATATTTGCATCTACATCCTCTTGTTTTTAGTATTTGTATTCATATCCTTCCATTTAACATAATTGTTGCAGTTATACCCCTGCCGTTAAATTCCATTAACTTTGGTCATTTATTTTTATTAAATGACTAAAGTGACCTTCAATAAGATAAAAAATATATTAAATAGCCAAATTACTATATGAATAGACTAAGTTTTAATGAATAATATTTATTTGCAATAAATATTACAATACAAGAACATACATGAATATATAAGATAATATATAAGGATTATATGAAATATTTTTTTTATTTTATTGATGGTTACTTTTGTCATTTAATAAAAATAAACGATAAAAGTTAACGGAATTTAACGTTAGGGGTTCAGCAGCAACGATTATACTAAACAGAGGGGTGAATACAAATACTAAAAACAAGAGGATGTAAATGCAAATATATTATAATGTAGGGGTATGGGTGCAAAAAACCCTTTTTTTTATCATTTGTTTTATTTTTATTTTTATTTTTGGATGCCACCTAAAAATTAAGTGACTTGTTGATCATCTTAGTGGGGCATAGAACATATTATTATCCATTTTCCTTATATTCTAATAAGAACAACAAGAAGTTGTTTTAGAGAAAATAACAATTACCTCACTTTTGATTTTTGATAGCTGCAAATACCTCCCCTAAGGTTTCTAAAATGACACAACCTCCCTTATAATTTTATTATCCAGTGCAAATTTGAATATTCTTAGACTAATTTACTTATCGTTTAGTAGAAAAGTTTATTAGTTTGAGATTTTTTATGATGAAAAATAAAATTTTTTTTTGAGGTTTGAGGCTAGTAATAATGAATTAAACATCATGGGGTGGTTCAGTCATTTAAATTTTATTAATAAAAATATAAATAAATAAGAGATAAAATGGTCATATTACTACTTTCGTTGATTTTACAAATTACAAGTTGAAAAGAGAGATTGATGCCATTTTAGAAAACTCAGGAGGGGTAATTTGCTCTTTATATCATCCTAATCAGTTAAAACCAAAGTTTTAAATTTCATATTGTGAGACATGGGAAATAATAAAAAATTTCCATTTTTGACTTCCTCTCAATCATCACACGGGATCAAATAAAACAAAGAGTCGCCACCATTCAATTTAGGTGTGAATGGACACCAAAAAATCAAATAAGCACAAAAGGCAAATTTTAGGGCAAAATATCACTTTTAAAAAAAACAACCAGAGATGGGTAAGGGGATTAGGTTATGAACAGGGGAAGGTGTTAGGCACCCCTATTCATCCACACAAGGTGGTTGCCAGGTATTGTTCATGTTAAATTAAAGAAAAAAGCTTGCTATAAAAATCAGGAAAAATCACAAAAAAGACAAAAATTGTATGGTTTTTTCATATGAATAGTCTGATTGATCCAGAACTTTCAAATATGATCATACCATTCCTAGGGTTTCATGATTAAAATTAAATTGAGATAAAATCAAATAAAATCAATTTAAAGTGAAAAATCCAAAAATCTGGCTTCAAGCTAAATTCTAGAAATCTAGAAAAATATGATTTTTATAAAATATTTCAAAATTGAACTTGAATAGTCCAGGTCATAGATAAAGCCCAAATTTCACGTTAAATCCAGAAATCAAAACCAAAAATACCCACGTTGATGAAGAACATCAAAAGGGGAGAATTTAGACCGTAGGGTCTTATCTCAATAATGAAAAACGATTTAAAAACCACATCATGAAACCCTAGAATTTACTTTCAGGCTTCTGGATTCAAATCTACCATATTGATCATGATAAATCCAAGATCTTAGCCTAAACTCACAAAAATCACGAAAACAGTGCTGTAGGTGCAAATATGTGGAAAATCCAAATTTTATAAAAAAGTGGGGATCTCATGCTATGGACATCATGGATTCATGTGATTCATTCAGATATATCATAAAAAGCATTAAAACATGATCAAGATATTTAAAACAGCCACATCTCACAAATTAGAGCACATGTGGGTCTACCCTACGGATCCACCTGTTCTCTTTTCCCCTAGCTCTCTCTTCACGTTTTACGGCTAGAGAGGATTCTTGAGGTACTTAGAGATAGGTTTGGTTATACAAACATAATCAAAGGCTTTATTCTAAAAAAAAAGAGAAAAACAGATATGGGGTTCTATTCTAGGGATCTACCTGTTCTCTTTTCCCCTAGCTCTCTCTTCACGTTTTACGGCTAGAGAGACTCTTGAGGTACTTAGAGGCAGGTTTAGGAATACTAGATAAAAAAGATGGCCTTATTCTACAGCAATAGAGATGATCCTATTACATCTAGAATTGAAATATGAAATAAAAGGGAAAAGGGACTTACCTGGATTGAGCAAGCAAAGCAGCAGGGGTTCCTCTTCTTCTCTTGGAGCTCTTGATTCTTCAGAATTTCGTGGCCTTTTGATTGAGGAAAGGCCCTCTATTTATAGGCAAACATAGGGGTATGGTTGGTCCAAGGTTTGGCAAGATAGAGTTTCAGTTTGAGTTAAACACAAGATCATGCCAATCCTTTATCCACAAGGATAAATGAGATAATTCGAACAGATAAATAAGAGAATTCGCTTATCCAAGAGAGATATTTGGGTGCAGATAAGGCTCAAAAATAAAAAAGGTAAAATTCGCACAAAGACCCCGTGCCCGTATATATATTACGGTCGCGCCCTGCCCGTATTATTAATACAGGCACGCCGTGACCGTATATCAACTGCAGGTATGACCAGTCCGTAAATAAAATACGGTCATGACCAGTATGGCCAGATTTTACAGTTTTTTTGACCTGTTTCAAATCCCAATTAATATTTTCAATTATTTTCTCATTTTTATTGCAATTTGGGGTGTCTACACATATAGACAACCTTATGTATGATCGAAATGTTCAAGTAATAAGATACTAGTAGATAGCTTGTGCGATGCACGGTGTAGAATTGAATATTTGACTTTAACCTCCATAATTCTTAGAGTTGGGTAAAGATCAATAGCATCAAATTGTTGATGCATTAAACATGACAAAGAATACTCTAATAAAATGAGCAAAAAGATGTACAATACTATAGAGTGAAAAAAAGAAAAAAAGAAGAAGAAAAAACTAACTACCAAATAATCAAAATTAAAAAATATATATATATAATTAAAATTTTGAAAAAGTAGCATTTAAGATGTAAATGGAAGAAATGGCCGGCAGCGATGTCTTGTTTTTTGTTTTTTGTTTTTTGCATAAAAATGAATAAGGGGTAGAAAGGAAGACTCTACCCTTTTTTATATAGACAATAATCTAATACTGTTCTTTTTCCATTTTTCTCTTATTGTTAATGTATGTATTTCCTTAACTCTATCAGAATTAGTAGTGATAGGTTCTCAACCTTATTAAAGTATTTCATACATAAAATCGGATAATAAAAAAATTATATGTTAATAGCTACCATTTTTAACATTATTAATGGACGGCACTACTCAGGCAAAAACTATTAACTGGAACAAAAACAAAAATAAAATAATATTAATTGGAAAATTAGAAAACTAACAATTTTGAGAAATATATGCCATTAGTAAAGGGAAGAGGGGGAATATTCTCCCAGATTCTGGCCTCTTTTTTTTTTTCCAACTATTGCCCTTCCCAACTAAAATAATCCGAAACTATAACCAACCCACTACTCTTTCCACATTCGAATTTAAACCCCTATTTATATCCTACTTTCAAGGGTGAGGACAGCCGGCAGTATGCACATGCCACCACTAGTGAACATAAACAAAGAGATAACCCCATCTGAAACACAAAAAGATAAAGGGTCAAAAGAAGAATACGAATAAAGTTTGATGATGATTAAAAAATTAGCCTCCCTTATTAGATTTCAATTCCGAATTAAAAAAAAAAACCATAAAACATTGGCTATAAAAAAAATACAAATACAAACGAAAAGAAAAAATTAGGACTACAACGCAATGCACAAAACGTTGAATTGCTTGCATGTTTTGATTTCTAGCAATCCTCCTCTTTGCTTCTCTAACGCAACCAAGTACGACAGGCTTCCCCTTATCGTCACGATAAGCAACCTAAAAATCATTTATAAAACAAAAACACTCAAACGAATAAAAAAAAAATTAAAAATTTCCGAGAGAAGCTCAAAAGGATAACTTAAAAAAGTAGGAGAAATTCTCGACTGGAAGAAACTCACAACTTCGACATTCACTTTATCTGGGCTCGTATCTGCCAGAAAAGCTTTGGTAACACCGAGAATCGGATCTTTAGTTGCAAGCTCAACATTTCCCCCACCACGAAGACATTGATCGAATGCCAAACCGCGATTGTCTCCTGACCAATCCTCTGAAAATCGCGGTTCTCGAAGCCATGCTTGCTCTGCTCAAGCTCTCCGAAATATGGGGATTTAGAGCATAATGGAAAAAATAGAAGAGATAGAGAGATTAGAGAAGAAATATAGGATTGAGTTTCTCACCTAGGGTTCTTCTCTTTCTTTCTCTCTGTCCCTCGTTCTCTCTTATATGATCGAGCAAACCATAATTAAAACAGTACTAATTAAGTAAAAGATACCTGAGATCCTCCATCCTTTTGTTGTCATCCATGTTATCCTTGTTTTTCGGTTTATTGGAAGCCTTTACCTTTGAAGGACTTGATGCTGGTGGTTTTCCGACCGAAAGAACAGCTTAATGGCAACTGGGGCTGCGTTCGAACCACTTTGACCACATGAAGCATGCTGGAGTTTTTCTTGATCACTGGATTTTATACTAAAACTATGATGGGAAGGCTGGAAGAAAAACCTGAAGCCTTAATGGGGATATCGATCGGGACTGAGTGACAGAGAGAGAACTCAGAGAAGGGAGAGAGGGAGGGTTCAGAGCCTTCTCCACCATTCTTGTTGATTCTTGTTGATGAGAAGAAGGAAAAAAAAAGTCAGACATGTCACCCCCAACTTGCCACGTCAACCACGTTATACGGAGCACATTTCAAATAACCTCTTTTGCATGTCGTTTTCTCTTTTGTCCTTTCGCTTATTACGACACTTGTTTGTTGCAACGGGTACAACGGCTGTATATATAGATAAGAAATAATTTATTATTGTTAGTAAATGGTAATAATATTATTAAAATTTTGTAATATAATTATCCAATATAATATATTTAATAGAATAAGAAATAATTTATGAGAAAAGTAAAAAATGCAATATAATTTTACTATAATATAAAAACATTTTTTTTTTACAAAATGTCTTTAAACTCAATTCTAAAAAGAACAAAGAGTGTCTTAAAGAAAATTAAATAATATATATAAACGTAATAAAATTCTTTTAATAAAAATAATATAAGTAACAAAAATTTGCTAGAACGTAACCGATCATCAGTTTAAAAAAAAAACCATAAATCAAAATAAACAGATGCTCACCCAGTACTGGGACCAAGTCTTCCTGGCGTAGGACCTCCTTCTCAAGCAATAGCTCTGCAATCTGAGTCCTCCGTTACCAGTTTTAATGTCCGCTCATAGGCTTTGCCAACCCATTCCCCCTGATTTTCCATCATCTCCTCTATCAACAGCTGCATTCTCTCTGTCCAAATTAAAATTAATTGATTCTTCCCCACCATCAACATCTTTAACATCTTCATCGCGGATTCCATGGCTTCACCCAAAACCAGAATCTGCAGCCTATTCTCCATGACTAACAACCTGGTCCTGTTCATCCAAAGATTCTGTCATTTTTCAGAACACTCCACAT
Source organism: Buxus sempervirens (assembly GCA_947561395.2). Taxonomy (NCBI): domain Eukaryota; kingdom Viridiplantae; phylum Streptophyta; class Magnoliopsida; order Buxales; family Buxaceae; genus Buxus; species Buxus sempervirens. The sequence goes on from OX387192.1 coordinate 25,308,904, forward strand.
TCTTCTTAACTTCACCAATTAGATGGCCTGCATCCGTGGATTCCATTGTCACCAGCGACACCCCACCTCCTTCCCATGTTCGCCTATTTGGTCTTCTTTCTCGATAACATCATTGTTCAGCAACATCAAACCAGTTCCATCACCTGCCCTCCTCTGTTCCTTCTACAACTGGGAGCAACAGAGGAGGTAGTGGTGGATGTTGTTATAACAGGGTCTGTTATCAGGGGAGCAGAGGTGAAGTTGGCTGAGCGCGCGAAAGAAGAAGAAAGAGGGATAAAAGCGATAGAAGGAAGACGAAGAGTTGTTACTCCAAGGAAGAGAAATTTGAGATGATGCACCGTTTTTCGATTTCCGGATGGGATTGACGATAGATTTATTTAAACAAAAAAATAAACAAAAGTTTCCTTGACAATTCGATTCAGCCCCAAACCACCTGAGCCTGTCACGTCACCCTAATATCCCCTTCCGCTTATTATAGTAGATAGATCATAGGAGAATTTTCTTGCTCTACTTGGGATTGAATTTCCAAAACAAGATTTGATCAAAAGCTTAGAAAAGGAATTAGAGGCTCTTATTTTTGGACTTAGATCCTCTAAGGTCGGACTCGTAATAGCGTCCAATCCGTAACTAATCGTTTGATGCCACGTTAGCAAAACTTGCAGTGGATGAAATGAAACCGAACGGCATTAGACGTTTAAAGATGAATATTTATTTTTTTATTAGGACATGGCAGTCGATGACTGCACCTCGACTGGCGCGCCCTCTCCCCAAAAACATTCTTCCTCTATTCTTCTTTTTTGGCAAAACAATCTTCTTCCCTAACCTCTCCTCCTCCTCCTCCTCCTCCTCCCTCCCTCTCTCTCTCTCTCTCTCTCTCTCTCTCTCTCAACCTGTCCTCCTTTGCCCCGAAGAACTCTTTCAATCATCACTTTGCCCTAAATGAGATCCTTTACACATTCCTTCTGTTATTTTGTCAAAGGATTTGCAGCACCCATCTTCATTTATGAGATAGGGGTCTTTCATTCAAGTGAAGCTGCTGATACTGTGATGGGGTGGGTCTGGGTTTCTTGTATAGTCGTGATTGTAATTGCAATTTCAAATAAGCATTCTTTGGATTTCGAATTTCTGGTTAGAGTTGTATGGAAAGAAGTAGCATGGTTGGGAAAAATTGATCTAGAATATGAATCGTTAGTTTTGTCATGCTTATAACATCACAAGTCATCTGATATCTGAAATCAAATTTATGGGTCTCTTTCTTCTCTAATTCTGTAAAAACCGTAGTTGTGGGGAGTTCTAAATCACAAGGAGTTCTAACACGATAATGGACGAAGACGGATTAGTGACGAGTTAGGTTCTTGGATAGATTTAAAATGGGAAGAACGCCACGTTAAACTTGAAATAACTCCTCCGAGAACTCTTACAAACTCAACAAGCATCTGGGTAAGATATCAAAAAAACATCATATGATATTATAGCAATTTAGAGAAGCTGAATGACATTGGTTTTATGATGCTGGCGTATATGGAATTGAATTTATGGCGTTGGTGTTGGGATGTGAAAATTATTAGGTTTATGATGTTGGATTTATGGCGTTGGGTTTGGGAACTATTTTTCATTAGGAAATGTTTTGAATCAGCGGTCTGAACCCATTGACGAGCACAAGCAAGTTTAAATCCAGATTGAAAATCTAGGTTTTGAGGCAAATGATCGGGGTCGTTGGAAGAGATGGTATACTTGAGAAAATTAGTTCTGTAAACAAGGGCTTTTTAGTCTATATGGTCTCTCAAACAGTAAACTACCATTGAACTCTAAAATGTTCAAAAAAGTTTAACTTCTGCCTAAATTTTTTTTAAAGCTGTGCTTCTTTCTAAATAACAGGATAAAGGATTGTCGCAATCGAGGAGCCAGTCGAGGCGCAGCCATCGATTACCGCGTCCTAATAAAAAAACTCATATTCAACGTTAAACATTTAACGCCGTTGTTTCTGATTTTCTTTGCTGACGTGGTCTGGCATTGTAATTTTGCTGATGTGGCGTTTAGCGATTAGTTACGAGTTGAGGATTTTACGAACCCAACCTTAGAGGATCCAAGTCCCTTATTTTATCTCTTCCGTTGTTTTAGCAATGTAAATCTCTTGTTCTCGACAGCTGCACTGTAAAGGATGAAAACTAGAAGATCAGATACATCGTACCTGGACATTATCTTGTACCTGTTTAAGCAATGTGCACGCTGTAGACAGCTCTTCGTATTCATTGTGTGGGGCCCAAATAAATCATCTTCAAATGTATAGTAAGCCCTTCGTGTGAAGGGTGTATACAGTTATAAGTTACAGGGGATGCTAATCCATCTATAGGTAGGTATGGGCGGCGGGCCGGCCCGGCACGCCTGAGGCGTGCTCGGGCGGGCCGCGGCATGCCAGGCCCGTTGCCCCATTACCCCAGCCCGGCACGGCACGCCCCAGCAGGCGTGCCGTGCCGGGCCTAGCCCGCCGGGCCGGCGGGCCAGTATTAAACTAATTTTTTAAAAAAAAATAAATAAATAAGTCAAAAAAATCACCAAAAAATCCAAAAAAATCATTAAAAAATTCTGAAAAATATTTTTATTATTCACAAAATTGTTTTACACATATTTGGATAGATTTTGCTCAAAAAAAATATAAATTACATCCATTAAAGACTTAAAGTAGTCTAATTAAAAACTATGGACTTAACAAATATATTTAATTGGAGATTTTATAACAGTTTTTTAGGTTTATTTATACTTAGTTATTTTCTTAGCTTTAAATGATTATATAAGAGTTTCAACAATCATGTGGTATCCTTAATGTTTAGGTAAAATATTTTAATTATGATACTATTGTTGCAAGAAGTTGATCTGTCCTAGTGGTTTAAGAGACAGATTTTCAGTCCCTTGGATAAGGTTCGAATCTTGGACAATTTTTGGCTATTTAAGCTAGTTGGGCCGTTGGAGCGTGCCCAGCGGGCCCACAGGCAGGCCAGCCCGTCTGGGCGCGCGGGCCAGCCCGCCTAGGCACGCGCGGCCCGCGCCGTGCGCGGGCCCGGGCCGGCACGCGAGCCCGCGTGCCCTGGCGGGCCGTGCCCAAACGGGCCGCGAGGCCAGGACCCCCAGCCCGGCACGGCCCGTGTACTGCATGCTACAGTGCACGTGCCGTGCCGGGCCGGCCCGTTGGCGTGCCTGGGCCGGCACGGCCCGTTGCTCATCCCTATCTATAGGGGATGCTAATCGCCATTTAAGGCATTCTCCCACGACAGCGTTTTTTCCTGATACATTGTACCTAGACATTATCTTGTACCCGGAAGAGCAACCACAGCGTTTTTCCTGATACATCGTACCTGGACATTATCTTGTACCTAGAAGAGCAACCAATCAGTAAAGGCCGCGTGCTTCCACCGCTTTTTCAGTTCTTCATAAGCGCCCGACACGAAATCCTCTCGGCCGTATTAAAATTAAGGAATTAAACCCAGTATTTTGTTTATTATATTGCAAGAGAAAGAGAGAGAGCGAGGGAGAGAGAGAGAGACGGAGTGATCGAGTGGTGGGTTTTGTTGTTAATTATTTGATTCCGTTATCGGAAGAGCTTCAATTCGTAGTTCTTGCAGTCGAAATGGCCACTGACGTTGTTGCTCTGCAACATGCATCGGCTGCTGCTGAGGTTAACTCAAGTATTAATCATGCCTGCTGTAGGAAGGGACCTGGGTATGCGACTCCGCTCGAAGCCATGTCCGGTCCTAGAGAAGCTTTAATCTACGTTACATGCGTCTATACAGGTTTGCCAGTTGATTCTTTCTTTTTTAGCAAGCTTGAGAGAGATATATGGTTTTGATATTTTCAACTTCGAAAGTTTTTTGTTTTTCATCGCTTTGATGCAAGTTTCTGGGGTCGAGGATTATGGTGATGAATACTATTGTTACCTACGAATGTGACCTGTTCAATTTTCTGGGTTTTTTTAAACATGGTATCATACGTTTTTGGAAGCCCTTGTTTAGATGAATTTTATGAATTCATCTAGTTGTTCATTTTGTTTCCCGTAGATGTCGAACGTTGCCTGACGAACTTGTGTAGATAAAGATTTGAATATGCAAGCCAGCCAACTTACCTTCTTGAGGATCAGTGCCTAGGTTTTAGCTTTTCTGCTTAACTGACAAATTGGTGTTTATATGATTCGAATAGGTAATTGTATGATCCAAACCTGTAAAGACAGAATCTAGGTGATCTCTGATTTTGGACTCTGCTTTTTATGTTATTTGGAAAGAAATTATTTATTTGCGTATTGTTTTATAGAGATCTTTGCACTTGCTTTTGTAGATTCTTTGTTTGACCAAAAGCCTTCTAGTGGAGATCGATTAAAGATCCTAACCGGCCCTTACTGTTAGTAACTTTTTTTGCATGGGTCAAAGTTTTGAATCTTTCCCAATTCAATATTCCTGTTTAAACTCTCTGTAACTGAAAGCCTTATTACTATTATTTTAGTGGTTAATGTTTTCTACACCCCATAAAAATATTAGGATCGAAAGACAACAAATGTCTTAGTTGATCACTTGTTTTCTTTCTTAATTTTATAAACCATTTCATCCGTTACTTTTCTCCTTGAGGTACTTTGGTTAATCAGCAATTATGGACGTGCCTTCAATGTTGAGATCTATTTTATTCGGTTTCTCCGACTTCTCTAACAACCGATTTTTAATTATTAAACAAATTAAATGATTAATTATTTAAAAGATCTATTATTTTTTGAATTGTTTTTGAAATATGAAAAGAGTTTTATATTGTCATAGCTAGAGTCTTACAATCAGTATTACTTATGTCAATTCATATAGATATTTTATTCAATTTACTCTTCTTGTTCCATAACTTTCAATAATTTTATCCAGATTTATTTTTTCTGAGCTTTAAATTTAAAGCTATTTCAAAAAAAAAATTTAATTGTTGTTTTAGAAGGTATTTTGAGGGTTTTTATTGTTTTTAGGTTTTTGATGTATTAAGTTCCTGTCTATGTGCTTATGATCATTTAGAAATAAATATTTATGAATTTTTGTTTTACTAAAGAATACAAAATCACATTAGAAGATCGCATCTTCTTTAAGATTTATTCCATTGGCTCACGACTCTAGGTAAGATAAGGAATTTTTGAATTAGAATCCCAGAAGAGGGTATTTTGGGTATGTGAAGTTAAAAATACTTTATTAGGTTTGTGTTTTTATTAATAGTATAGATATAGATATAGACATAGAAAATGAATAATCTGCTCTATTGAGGGCCACGCCTTTCATGATTGGAGTCACATATTTACTTTCCTAGTCCAATAAACTTATTCTGAAGCGTTGAGAGCAGTGTGTTTCAAATTAGTGTTCTTAGGCCCAAAATGAGTATTGTCAGGATTTGAAAGAAGATCCATGATTTTGGTATTTTATTTTATTGTTATTGAAATACTCAAAATTATAAGATGAATTAGGATGAACTCTTGGCATCAATAATGTGTTGAAAGCTCAAGTTTTGTATTACAATTTCAAATATTCATCTAAATTTTAAACCTAGGTTTTTGTTGTTGCCTTAGTGATACAACTGAACTAATTTCTACAGATTCAGAGTCCGGCATTTCTGTGCTTTTCGATGTCCCAGTGAATCTTTTTGATCAGTTATAACCCAAAGAACTGAATGTTGGAACTTTTGTATGATTTTGTCATGTTTGCTGCCTTTTTAGTATGGTAGAAAACAAAATTAGGGTTTCTGAATCAATTCGGGAACAAAGAGATTGTGGTGGATGGGCAGCCTTGTTTCCCATAGAGAACTCAGAATCAATTAATTTTTGTCATAATAATATGCTGTATCTCCTTTTTCCCTTGCAAGCCTTTTGTTAAATTGGGGTACATAGGATAGGAGCAAATGTTCTATGTGCTTAGGGACAGATGTATTATTGGTAGTAACAAGCACAAATACAATTATATGAACATAGAGTTCCAATCTCTTATCTCACCCTGAACCCTTGTTTACTTAAGTACCATGCCCCTTGTTACTTCACCAGCTTGAGCAAGCTCAGTTGGACCAGATATTGTGTTGGCTTAGAAGTTAGAACTATTAAGAAGCACAACTGCAATTATATTTAGTTGGAGTCTCACTCTCCCCCTTGTTTACGGCCTCATATCTGCTGGAGATTGACGATGGAAACATCAGCTGCAGCATTCACAGATCTTTGTCATGTGCCCCTAATTCATAGGTAGGTACAATCCAAGTCATCACTGGATACAACCCACTTATCAAGGGTATAACCCATTTTATTATAGGTTACAACCCAACTCATCATTGGTACAAGCTAGTTCATCACATGATGCAGTTCAATTCATCATTGGTAATACACGACTTATCATGGGTTACAAACTAACCTCAATATGGGGTACAATCCAACGTACATGCCATTTCATCATGGATATAACATTGTACCCATGATAAGTTGGCATGATGAATAAGTGAGACATGCGGCAAAGATCAGTGAATGTTCCAGCCGATCTTCTATGCAAGTAGCTCCAATTAATGTGAGAGCCTTGTTTACTGTAGGACCACGCCCCAAGTGATGATCGTCTGCAACGTACATGATGATCGTCTGCAGCGCACATGATGTGAAAGTGCATATATACCAAGAGAGCTGATGTGGGGTCCACGAAAATCCACGAAAATTCATATTGGTGAGCCCCACATCACCTCTCTCTTATTCTATATGCGCTGCACATTATTTGTACCGCAGACGATGTCTAGTGCCATGCCCCTGGCTCTTACCATCTGGGACAAAGTTCAGTTGCATCAATCATACTGTTTGGATGATCGGCTAGTGGCTTGAAATCCCAAAAGTTGTTGGTTTCAATGAGAGTTAAAAGCATCGTTTTCACCTTCGCTATGACTTAACAAGATTTCGATTGATTCATGGAAACACTTTATCTGGAGATTGACAGCATTGGCGTTTAGATTCCTCGAATCTACATTTTAATATGATGAAACAAAAACCGGATTGGTGTGCACCAACTCATTAAGAAGGGGACAGCCGAAGACAGCATATTTTGATTGCTTTTTCTTTTATTTGACGATACAGCCGATGGAGTTGGATACTCCCTGATAGAAATAAAGAGAGATGGAATTTTCGTTACTCTATTCCACACTTTCATTTAGTAACAGTGGTGTTTATATAAACACCTTACAGAAGGTTCTAGAGGATAAGGTTGTTACAGCAATGAGCTAAAGACAAAAGCATAATAGAAAGAAGAATATTCTTTGGTTTGTGCTTTATCCTTGCTGGAACAGAATGTTGCTGCATCATGGTTGTATCCTTGCTGGAACAGAGCTGTATCACTGTTGCTCCTGATGCAAATGATTGGCTGATCTAATACGCCCCCTCGAGCCCAAGGGGGTGTCAACCACATTGAGGCTCGCCCTCAGGAGTGCAAATCTGTCTGTGATTAATGGTTTGGTAAAAACATCTGCTATTTGATCCTTGCTGCTGCAGAAGGAGACACACAGTGATTTAGCAGCTACCCTGTCTCGCAAAAAATGGAAGTCTATGTCCATATGCTTCGTTTTGGAGTGGAAAACAGGATTCACAGAGAGATGGGTTGCACTCAAATTATCACACCAGATAGTAGGTGGAGAGGAAAGAGGGATGCCAAGCTCTTTCAGTAAAGTTTGAAGCCAAAGTAATTCAGCAGTAGTGTTGGCCAGTGACTTGAACTCAGCCTCAGTACTAGAGCGGGCAACAGTCTTTTGCTTTCGAGAACTCCATGAAATTAAATGCTGTCCAAGATAGATGCAATAGCCTCCAGTAGAGCGTCGATCATCAGGGCATCCACCCCAATCAGCATCAGAATATGCTTGAAGATTGAAACCAGATTTGGAAGAGAAGAAGAGACCATAATTTGGTGTGGCTTGTAAGTATCGAAGAATCCTTTTTACAGCAGTCCAATGAGGAAGTTTTGGAAGGTGCATAAACTGGCACACCTTATTAACAGTATAAGAAATGTCTGGCCTAGTAAAAGCTAGGTACTGCAAGGCTCCAACAACACTGCGATAAAGGGTAACATCTGCAAAATCTGGTTGATCAAACTTGGAGAGTTTAACAGATGCAGACATAGGAGATGAGATGGCCTTGGCATTGTGCATGTTGCATCGCTTGAGTAATTCAGATATGTACTTTCTTTGTGATAGTAAGATACCATTGTGTAGATAATCAACTTCAATGCCAAGAAAGTAGGAGAGACGCCCCAAATCAGAGACAGGAAATGCAGTGCTTAGATCACGAACAAAATCAGTAATTGCTGAAGAATGTGAAGAAGTAACCACCATGTCATCAACATAAATGAGCAGAAAAATGAACAGGGAACCTTGATGAAGAATAAAGAGAGAAGGATCACCCTTAGAAGCGGTGAATCCATACTGTAAGAGCCATGAAGTCAACTGGGCAAACCAAGCTCGAGGAGCTTGTTTAAGTCCATAGATTGCTTTATTAAGCTTGCAAACATGAGTGGGTTTAGATGGATCAACAAAGCCCTGTGGTTGTTGCATAAAGACTGTTTCAGTGAGGTTGCCATGTAAAAATGCATTTTGTATGTCTAACTGACGAAGACACCAATTATTGGCAACAGCTATAGATAGAACAATACGAATTGTGGAAGGCTTCACCACCGGACTGAAAGTTTCATGGAAGTCAATGCCAGGTAATTGATGAAATCCTTTTGCAACAAGACGCGCCTTTCGTCTTTCAAGAGTGCCATCAGCATATAGTTTGGTTCTAAAAACCCAACGACATCCAACAATATTTGAGGCAGTGGAGACAGGAACAAGGGTCCAAGTATTGGTTTGAGTAAGAGCATCAAACTCTTTTTGCATGGCATCACACCATTCAGGATAGCGAGAGGCAATAGTAAAGCTGGTGGGTTCATCTGGAACAGAAACAGTGGAGAGTAAGCAACGATTGTTGGGATAAGGAATGGTACCATCCGTATAAACACGAGGACGGGAAGAGTTGGTTTGAGAACGAGTTATAATTGGAGAACGAGGAGGGACAAGAAGGGAAGAAGATTGAGTTGCAGAATGAACTGGAGAAGAAGAGGAAGGAGTGGAAATGTGTGGACATGAAGAGGAAGGTGAGTTAGAAGTACTTGTTGGAACAGAAGAAGATAGACTAGATGGAGTGGAAGAGTGATACATAGGTGAAGGATGAGAGACATTATGAGATGGTGGTGGGCCAGACGAAGTATTTGGAGGAGGGCCCAAGATAGATTTAGGAAGGCAAGGAAGAGAAACAGTAGAAGGAGGTGAACTGGGAGGGGGGGGGGGGGGGGGGGCAGATGAGTTAGATTTAAGAGGGAAGGAATGTTCATGGAAAATGACATCACGAGAGATGTACATACGGTTAGTGTTGAGGTCAAGACATTTATACCCCTTGTGAGAGGAGCTGTAACCAAGGAAAAGACATGGGGTTGACCGAAATTGGAGTTTTTGAGAGTTATATGGTCTGAGATTAGGCCAACATGCACATCCAAAGATTTTTAAAAAAGTATAATCAGGAGGTTGGTGATGAACCATGTGAAATGGAGACTTGTTGCAAAGTACAGGGGTGGGCATCAAATTGATTAAGTAAGTGGCTGTTTCAAAAGCATCAGTCCAAAAACGAAATGGAAGGGAAGAATGAGCTAATAAGGCAAGCCCAGTATTGAAAATGTGTCGATGTTTACGCTCTATGAGCCCATTCTGTTGGTGAGTGTGAGGGCACGAAAAACGATGAACTATGCCACGAGTTTTGCAAAATGGACTAAGAGCTCGAAATTCACCTCCAAAATCTGTTTGCAGAGTTAGAATTTTGAAATTGAAGAAACGCTCAGCAAATGTAACATAAGAGGAGAAAATAGACTGAACATCTGACTTTAATTTCATGGGGAAAAACCAAGTATATCTTGTGAAATGATCCATGATTGACAAATAATACTTAAAGCCTAATCTAGAAGGAATTGAAGTTGGTCCCCAAACATCAGCAACAATGAGTTCAAGAGGTCTGGATGTCACTGTGTCACTGGAGTGAAATGGTAGCTGGTGACACTTTGCAAGAGGACAGGCAGTACACTTGAAGAGTTTATTTGAAGTAAACGGTAAGCTGCTGCTACGAAGGACTTGAGACACCATTTCAAGAGAGGGATGGCCGAGACGGTAGTGCCAGTTACTAATGGAGGTGCGTTCGCCAAGATGAGCAGAAGGAGAGCACGTGGAGGCTGAAGGAAATTGGTAGAGACCGTCACGCACAGGTCCTGTGATGATAGTCTTCCTTGTCATCTTGTCCTTAACAGCAAAGTGAGAAGAGTGAAACTCAAAATAGCAATTATTATCCACACAGAATTGAAAAACAGAAATGAGATTCTTGGAAATAGATGGAACATGAAGAAGATTATGAAGAGCAAATGATGAGGATGCAGAATAGAGAGAGGAATCACCAATGTTGTGGATTGGTAGACCAGAACCATCACCAACTTTGATTTGCTCACTTCCACTGTAAGGTTCAGATGAGAGGTTGAGATTACTGAAAGTATTGGTAATGTGGTGAGTTGCAGCCGAGTCAGGATACCAGTGGGGATCATTAGTGGCAGAGGATGAAGTGTAATTGGCAGAGAAGGATCGAGGTGATTCATACTGATATGCATGATCAAAACGATAATAACATTGAAGAGCAACATGACCAGGGCGATTGCAGACTTGGCATACAGATCTGGGTGAAGTAGAGTTTGAAGAAGAAAGTCGACCACCTCTGAAGAAAGTGTTCCTGCCTCTTCCACGACCATTTCTATTTCCTCTGAAAGTACCTCTACCATTTCGACCTCCTCTGTAGGTGCTGAACTCATGAGATCCTCTTGAACTCAGCATAGCATATGGTTCAACAGAGGTAGTGCTGCGAGCAGTATGAGAAATCCTACTTTCATGAATCAATAGTAGTTGATACAGCTCTTGAGATGTAATAGGTTCAGCACGAGTTGTAATTGAAGTAATAAATGCTTCATAAGAAGATCCCAAACCATTAAGAAGGTAGGTAACAAGTTCCTTATCTGAAATGGGGTTTCCTGTAGCAGCAAGAGTATCGGCTAGATTGCGCACTTTACTGAAGTAATTAGAGATCGATTGATCACCCCTTGAGAGATTAGTAAGTTGAAACCGAATCTGAAACTCCTTAGCATGAGATTGAGAGCTGAACATTGTCTCCAAAGACATCCATAATTCCCTTGATGTTTTTGCAGAAATAACATGCCCAAGTACTGATTCGGTCAATGATGAAAGAAGGATGCAAAAGATGAGTTGATCTGTTCGTTGCCATGAACTATAATCTGGATTGAAAGTGGCTGGGACAGGTGCAGGAAGATGCATTGGGGGTGGAGGATTAGTGCCATCAACATAAGAAAATAAATCCTGTCCACGCAGGTAAGCAGTAACCTGAACACGCCAGAGAAGATAGTTCTCTGTGTTTAATTTGATGGTGACGATATGTGGAAAGGATGCTGATAGTGAGGGAGTGGAAGAAGAAGAAATGGTTGATGAAGAAGGAGACTCGGTTGCCATGGAGAAAGGATCAAAGAGACTGTAAGTCTTGTAGCTCCGATACCATGATAGAAATAAAGAGAGATGGAATTTTCGTTACTCTATTCCACACTTTCATTTAGTAACAGTGGTGTTTATATAAACACCTTACAGAAGGTTCTAGAGGATAAGGTTGTTACAGCAATGAGCTAAAGACAAAAGCATAACAGAAAGAAGAATATTCTTTGGTTTGTGCTTTATCCTTGCTGGAACAGAATGTTGCTGCATCATGGTTGTATCCTTGCTGGAACAGAGCTGTATCACTGTTGCTCCTGATGCAAATGATTGGCTGATCTAATACTCCCTTTTGACGTACTTAGTGGTGATCCAATGGGTTTCACCCATTGAAAAAAGCTAACCGCATCAAAGTCATCCTTCAATCCGACCGTCCAAACTTGTTTCTCATAATCTTCTTTCCCTCTTATTGGCCGCCTCGAAAAACCCTGTTCTTTAAATATTCTATTTTTCATATTTAACCAATATTTAGAAATCTCTAAAAAAAAAAAAAAGTCACGAAAAATTTGGGCAAAATTGTTTTTTAGTTATAATTTTTTTAATAATTTATATTCAGTTACTCAATTTTTGATGATTAGACATTAGTAATACTTTTTCAAGATATTTAAAAACGAGTGTTTTTTAATGCATAAGATATTTGAAAATAAGTGTTATTTTGGATTTACAAGTATGATAACATGCTTATAATTTGTAAACTAGATTTACAAGTCTCTTAGTAGGATTTACAAGTCTTTTAAAAAGGTTTATAAATCTGTAAATTGGATTTACAAGTCTACAAAATAAATTTTCAAATCTTAAAACATTGTTTACAAATGAATAAAGCGATTTTTACATGTTATGTTATTTTATTTTTTTTATGGATTACAAGCATTTGAAGTTGATTTACAAGTCTGTCAATTGAGTTTACAAATCCCTAGTAGATACACAAAAAACTAATTTCTAACAAATTTGGACCAGAATCTCCGAGATCACCATCGTACGGTGCTCCGCCTCACACTGGGGCATCCGCCCAAATCACAAAATAAAAACATGTCCAAGGTGGTTCTGAGATGTTACGAAGCTGTCAAGTTAACTACAAAGCAGAGCAAAGCATCTGGGAGCCTCCAATGTCCTGAAACGAAAAGAATATCCATCGTTCTTATCGATCGATTCGAGGAGCAATGGCCTTTAAGTATTCGAATCAGACAACCTTGTCAGGAAATTTTCCTGCAAAAACAAACAGACACACAGAAGACGTGCAAATGGATAATTTTCCTTGTTATAATGAGCAAATGCCTTCAGGTAATTGAGACGGTTTGAGGGGGGAGATGAAAGCAAGTAAGCTTACAGGGCTCTCCTCCTTCTGCACTGTCATGTTCTTCCTCCACTTCTTCTCACGAGCTTCAGCTTCTCCTGACGACTCAGCAACACCAGGTCTTTCTCTTTTCATTTCTTATTTCCCTTCCTTTTCATGTTTTTTTTTTCTTTAGAGTAAATAAATTTGTATTAGATTTCAAAATTTACAGTATCAGTATGCTTTTACAAGGTCGCCGATCAGTAGTGCTTGTAATCTGACTATAACGCTCAAGCAACTCCTTAACACAACAAGAAGATTCTGTCTTCAAAACCCTAGTTCTAGATAGTCCTATGGGTTGGTTAAGGATATGGATCGGTCCTTCCAAGAATTTTGCTCGCAACTCCAAACTACTAAGTTCTTAAATATGCATTTGTTCATTCCTTTTCATGTTCTTGTTAAGGAGGGAGGCTACGGAAAGATACATTAAAATAAGTGACAATATTAGAGTTTCTTGATGGGGTGGTTCAAACATGGTTTAGTACTTGTGGGTTAGCTCGAAACTCGGTCGAGTTGATCAACTCGTTTGAATATACATTTTAAACCACTCACAAGAAACTTGACCGAGTCACTGAGTCAACTCAGTTCAATGTTAACCATGGGCAACTGTTAGGTAGCCTGTATAACATACTTCTAGTTTGATATTGTGGGAAATTAAGTGTTCAAGCTACAAAACCAACTGTTGATAAAGGGTGATACATAAGTCATGTGCCATTGAATCTTAGCAAAACAACCAACCAATTAAGGTAGTTTATTTTTGTAAAAAGCAGGTCTCATATCAGAGTCACAATTTTTAAATGATAAAAGCTGAATGGTTGTTCTTCAAGCACCTGGATTCAAATTTTGTGGTGTTAACTGGAGGTTGCAATGACATAGAAATAAGTTCACTCTTGTATAATCTCCATGACTACTTTGTGCACATTTGAGAAGAGTTTCAGTTCAAAGCTTTGCACCTATTTAAACAGCAGTTTTTTAAAATCTTATATTGCTTTTGTGTTGGCAGTTTGTGCATTAAATTTAACAGCATACCCATACCAGCCAACCAGCGAGTGCATCGACATCGATGACAAAGAGAAGATAAGTGTTTGGGCTGGCTACCAAACCAACCGTTGCTGTAGAAATGCTCTCAACACGTTGTCGCAAGCTTTAGCCTCATATGCCAGTAAAGAAGATGCTATATTCCTTGACCGAGATCATTTGATGAACTGTAGCAGACTCTTCATCTCACAGCCTTCTGTCTCCATTGACACATGTGGGTTCAATGATCTAACCTGGCAAAGTAGCGAGTGTTCTAGTTTAAAATTGTCGAACTTCACAGAAAACAAACAGTATCTTGATGCTCGAGACAGTTGTTCCGGGTTGGAGTCTTCATTCAATGACAAGTGCAAAAATTGCACTGAAATGATAATAAATGCAACAGATTACCTGTTAGATCAACTTCAGGTGATAAATAGAGACTCAGAGAGAGCAATCTGTGGTGTCGCTGTTGTCATCTCTATCGCAGCCAGTAACATCAGCAACAGGCAGTTTATTGATAACTTATATAGTTGTCTTCCTGCTTTGGATAAGTTAGGTAAGAACCAACACAAATGATTTCTCTTTTAAAATTTTTTCCCCTGTGATTTTGAATGAAAATGTTTTGTGAGGTTTTTACCATAAAGTCAAGTGTTTTGGAAGGACTTTTCATCCCATCCAAATGCCCTCAAAAGTGATGAAAGTTGCATTACATTTTCCTTTCCTTAAATTTTGTTTGGCCCAACAATAGCCTAAATAGACACTAATATTGTTACTCTGATGGCTTTATGTTTTGGTGTATTGTTTTCCACATCTTTTGTTTACTTATCAAGGTAACTGATCAAGTACCTCATGCTATAAATATTTAGAATGAATTATGTATTGTAGCTTGAGTGAATACTTCAGAAGATACGGGCACCAATATTGGAAGAAAAGACAGGGAAATTGAAGGATAAAAATTTTAACTTCTTGGATGATTGTAGCAACTGCAATATTTTTGGATGGTCGGAAGAAATGAGAGTGATGGGTTTGTGTGGGACAAACTGTAATGACCTAAAAAAAAAAGCTTTATGAGTTTTGACCAAGTCAAATAATTGACCGGTCAAAGTCTTTCATATTGGCTTTTGCTTGGTGCTAAACACAAAACTCCCTACCTTGCACACACACCCAATCAAGCCATTTAAACCCTAGCCATCACTTCAACTTTTCTAAAACCCTCTCTTCAAACCATCTCCCTCATTCTCACGCCCTCTTCTTTCCCTCTCTCCCATTTCACCCTTTTTCCATTATCACCTTCTCCCTCCTTTAAACCCTAGTATTCATTATTTTGGAGAAAAAGGATCTTG
The DNA here is from genome assembly GCA_947561395.2 of Buxus sempervirens. Lineage (NCBI taxonomy): Eukaryota > Viridiplantae > Streptophyta > Magnoliopsida > Buxales > Buxaceae > Buxus > Buxus sempervirens. The sequence continues at coordinate 25,324,231 of OX387192.1, forward strand.
AAGTTAGATTTCAAACTTAGTGCTCTTAATACAAGGTAAGTGGGTTTAATGGATTTCTCATGACCTTGTACATTGTTTTTTTGTTTCTAATTGGATGATTTATATAAGTTATTATAAATCTACTCTTGTCAAGAGGGAAATCAAGCATGTTTAATTTTGTGTGTTGTTATGCTCCTCCTCTTTAATTAAGTTTTCTGGTTTGATTACGTCAATATGGGATTGATTGATGCTCTATTGTTCAATAAACCACTCAAGGTTGTTTTGTATTGAAATGGATTTGTTTGTACATGTTCATTGAATTTTAATTGTGCTGCTATTATCATCTTGTATTATATGTGTTGACTTGCCTTATTTAAGTATGTTGAAAACCCATGAAACCCCATTTGTTTGTGTGTACACAATCGGCCCTTGTTTCTTGTTTCCTGTTCATGTCTCTATTCACTGCTCATGAACATAGAACAGTGAAGGCTCATGAACCGAGAACAATAAAAACAAAAGGAGAACAACAAAAGCAAAAGAAGCTCATGAACCGAGAACAATAAAAGCAAAAGAAAGAGGCTCATGAATAGTGAACAATAAATGAAGGAGGCTCATGAATACTGAAAAATAAAGAAGAGAAACGATGAAGTCATCCTCCTTTGGTGGATGATGACCTCATCGTACAAAGCTCTAGCATAAATCAAGTCCCATAGGTTTACACTCTAGCAACACTCCAGCAACACTCTAGTCCCATTGCATTGTTCATTCACACTTTGTGGTTGTACATTGTTCATTCAAACTGTTCCTTGTTTATTCAGCAGAGAGCATTAAAGAATCGGTGACATCGTCACCCAAATTTAAGTAAATCTAAAATGCTCACATGGTGTTGACCTCAAAGTGATACATGGGGTGTAGTGAGGAAGTGTGAAATGAGTTCAAGTTCAGTGAAGAAAAGAAGAAAACGTGGGTCCTACGTGGTGTGATTACTAGTGTTTTCATGTGCATTTCATTATAAGATGAATGTTCAATTTAATTATGTTATTGTGATTAAGCTAAGTTAATGTTGATTGTAAAAGCAAATTGGAAAATCAGTTTCACTTAAGTTTGGTGCTTTCACCAAAAGTGCGATTGGAGCTAATTAATATTTCATTAAAATTTGTATGGATTAAACCTTAGCTGATATTTAATGTTAAATTACTTGTGGTTTGTGATGACCCACGATGAATTATTTATGTTAAGTGAATGAATGAGACATATTGTTATATTTGAGATTCTTCGGCAATTTGAAATAATGTTTGAGTCCGTGATAGATGGATCAACTTGTTATTGATATGATCATGATTGTGATAGTACTCCTAGTCTTTACTAGTTGAGTACCCAATGTGAGAAATCCACTGGGATGATATTGAGTACTCCTAGTGGTAGGAATTCACTAGTTGAGTACCCGGTGTGAGAAACCACCAAGAGTTCGGATGTGAGTACTTCTGATGTTTGGCCAAGCATTAGTTAAGTACCTGGTGGGATTATCTCTGGGATTTTGTACTCCTAGGGACACACCTAGTTGAGTACCCAGTACGGGATGTCTACTTGGAGGTTGATTTGGTTGAGTACTCCTAGTGCATAGCACTAGTATGAGTACCCAGGAGGATTTTATACTCCAGGGAGTGTGATGTCGGTTATATGGTTTGATTTAATTGGATTCAATATTTTAATTTCACATTTTCTTATTTAATTGTTTAGCATTATTACTGCGGCATTGCTTTATATTTTTAGTTGTAACTTATTTATCGGCAATGTTGTTTTATTTCATAGAAAAGCATGTTCCCTTATTGATTATACTATACTTATATGGTACATTACCTATAGGAATGAAACCGAAGGAAAAACTTAGATTAACTATTACTAATTACTATACGTAACTGATGTTGTATTAATATAGCAAGATATTGTGCACAATTTCATGTGAGGTATATTAACCTCACTTACTGGGTTTCGTTGAAACTCACCCCTTATATCCTTGCAAGAAATAATCAAGAGAAGAGGAACGAAAGAAAGTGATAGTGTTGTGTGAACCTTGTAAACCAGACTTCTATTAATCATAGCACTTTCATGTTTGTTTTTATGGAACATGTAATTTGGATCTGTTTTGAACCGGACGGTTTATGTTGTTATTGGTTTAAGTTTGGATCTGGGGTGTTGGGATATTATTTATTTCTGCCAAACTCTGATGACTTTTAATATGAAATAGAGACTTTTATTGTCTTATAAGTGTGCCTTGGTATCCGCTTACGAGCAAGGTCATGCTCGGTCCTACTCACGCTATGTAAGTCGTAAAGTGGGGATTTAGGGCGTGACACAAACAGTGTTGCAATCATCAATTTCAGTTTAAATATGCTAGCCGTTTGAAGGATGGTCTCTGTTGTTGTGTTGTGCATTAGCTGGCTCTTAGTGTTTCTACTCACTGGTCCTTTTTGTGTTTTGTTTATGTCTACAGCGGCAGAGGAAGGATACATCAAAGTCAAACGTAAGTGCAACACCTTTAGCTTTTAAGTCTTTGATGCTGCAGGCTGCAACATTTCATGTGTGATCTCTATTCCATCTACTCATCTCAAGAAAACAGATTAATAGGCATACTTTCGGTTGTACAGGCTCAGTGGCAACAGCAGTGTTAGCAGTTATGAAAGTTGCATTACATTTTCCTTCCCTTAAATTTTGTTTAGCCCAACAATAGCCTAAATAGACACTAATATTGTCACTCTGATGGCTTTATGTTTTGGTGTATTGTTTTCCACATCTTTTGTTTACTTATCAAGGTGACTGATCAACTACCTCATGCTATAAATATTTAGAATGGATTATGTATTGTAGCTTGAGTGAATACATCAGAAGATACGGGCACCAATATTGGAAGAAAAGACAGGGAAATTGAAGGATAAAAATTTTAACTTCTTGGATGATCGTAGCAACTGCAATATTTTTGGATGGTCGGAAAAAATGAGAGTGATGGATTTGTGTGGGACAAACAGTGTTGCAATCATCAATTTCAGTTTAAATATGCTAGCCGTTTGAAGGATGGTCTCTGTTGTTGTGTTGTGCATTAGCTGGCTCTTAGTGTTTCTACTCACTGGTCCTTTTTGTGTTTTGTTTATGTCTACAGCGGCAGAGGAAGGATACATCAAAGTCAAACGTAAGTGCAACACCTTTAGCTTTTAAGTCTTTGATGCTGCAGGCTGCAACATTTCATGTGTGATCTCTATTCCATCTACTCATCTCAAGAAAACAGATTAATAGGCATACTTTCGGTTGTACAGGCTCAGTGGCAACAGCAGTGTTAGCAGTTATGAAAGTTGCATTACATTTTCCTTCCCTTAAATTTTGTTTAGCCCAACAATAGCCTAAATAGACACTAATATTGTCACTCTGATGGCTTTATGTTTTGGTGTATTGTTTTCCACATCTTTTGTTTACTTATCAAGGTGACTGATCAACTACCTCATGCTATAAATATTTAGAATGGATTATGTATTGTAGCTTGAGTGAATACATCAGAAGATACGGGCACCAATATTGGAAGAAAAGACAGGGAAATTGAAGGATAAAAATTTTAACTTCTTGGATGATCGTAGCAACTGCAATATTTTTGGATGGTCGGAAAAAATGAGAGTGATGGATTTGTGTGGGACAAACAGTGTTGCAATCATCAATTTCAGTTTAAATATGTTAGCCGTTTGAAGGATGGTCTCTGTTGTTGTGTTGTGCATTAGCTGGCTCTTAGTGTTTCTACTCACTGGTCCTTTTTGTGTTTTGTTTATGTCTACAGCGGCAGAGGAAGGATACATCAAAGTCAAACGTAAGTGCAACACCTTTAGCTTTTAAGTCTTTGATGCTGCAGGCTGCAACATTTCATTTGTGATCTCTATTCCATCTACTCATCTCAAGAAAACAGATTAATAGGCATACTTTCGGTTGTACAGGCTCAGTGGCAACAGCAGTGTTAGCAGTTATGAAAGTTGCATTACATTTTCCTTCCCTTAAATTTTGTTTAGCCCAACAATAGCCTAAATAGACACTAATATTGTCACTCTGATGGCTTTATGTTTTGGTGTATTGTTTTCCACATCTTTTGTTTACTTATCAAGGTAACTGATCAACTACCTCATGCTATAAATATTTAGAATGGATTATGTATTGTAGCTTGAGTGAATACATCAGAAGATACGGGCACCAATATTGGAAGAAAAGACAGGGAAATTGAAGGATAAAAATTTTAACTTCTTGGATGATCGTAGCAACTGCAATATTTTTGGATGGTTGGAAAAAATGAGAGTGATGGATTTGTGTGGGAAACAGTGTTGCAATCATCTATTTCAGTTTAAATATGTTAGCCGTTTGAAGGATGGTCTCTGTTGTTGTGTTGTGCATTAGCTGGCTCTTAGTGTTTCTACTCACTGGTCCTTTTTGTGTTTTGTTTATGTCTACAGAGGCAGAGGAAGGATACATCAAACTCAAACGTAAGTGCAACACCTTTAGCTTTTAAGTCTTTGATGCTGCAGGCTGCAACATTTCATGTGTGATCTCTATTCCATCTACTCATCTCAAGAAAACAGATTAATAGGCATACTTTCGGTTGTATAGGCTCAGTGGCAACAGCAATGTTAGCGGTTATTATAGCAGCAATGGGACTGCTACTAGTTATTGTGCTTGTCAAGTATGTGACAAAGAAGAAACCTCTCAAACTTGTTCAAGGTATGATCAACCAAAACTGAGTTATTTCTTAAATGAATTTGTCTTAAAGTGCATTTCATTTTGTGTTCTAACTACAACAATTATTCTCTTCAAGGGAAGGAAGACCCTTCTTGGTCTGGCATGTACAGATTCTCGAAGGCTGAGATTGACAATGCCATAAATTTTGGCAACAAAAAGGTGCATCTTGGTGCCGGAAGTGCTGGTCAGGTCTACAAAGGCATTCTTCCCAGTGGACAGCTTGTCGCAATAAAGCACATATATAAAAGCAATAAGTCTGATTCTTTTACAAGGGAAGTTGAAGGTCTTTCGAGAATTCGACATCCCAACCTGGTTTGTCTTCTTGGTTGCTGCATTGAAGGGGATGAGCAGTATTTAGTCTATGAATATTGCTCTGAAGGGAATCTAGCTCGTCATCTCCTGAGTAACCTTTCCACAAACCTACTCTTAATTTGCTTTTCTCTAGCGCTGAATTCTGTGTTTCAGGCTTAACGCATTGATGTGTGATCCTAGGGAGAGACACTGTTCTTCCTTGGGACAGAAGGGTCAAAATCCTGAGAGATTGTGCATTGGCACTGAGATATCTCCACCATTATATTGATGGTTGCATTGTTCATAGAGACATCAAGGTAAGAAGAGATGCTAGGTCCATCTCATTTCTTCAAATTATAGGACAATATTTCCTCAAACTACTAGTGTACTCTGTCTTTATCTCCTATCCATTATCATGTGCAGCAGAACTGTTTACCCTGTTCTCCAAAAATGTCAATAAAGTGTTTACGCAATCCTTGATGAGTGTTGAATATTTGGCTTGCAGCTTACTAACATCCTTCTTATGGAGGACATGAAGCCAAAGCTTTCTGATTTTGGATTGGCAAAGATGTTTGGGATGGAAGAGAGCAAAGTATTCACAGATGTTAGGGGAACCATAGGCTACATGGACCCTGAGTATATGAGCAATGCCAAACTAACTTGTGCCAGTGATGTCTATAGCTTTGGTATTGTTATGCTACAACTTCTGTCAGGAAGAAAAGTAATTGAGTTGGATCTTGATGCTCGAGATCAATTGACAAGGAAGGTATGTGATGCGCTTATTGTGTATGCATTCAGTATATGTATTAATCTATCTCTTGGGAATTATTCAGGCAAAGGATGTCATCATGGGAAAAAGGCCACTGAAGGACTTCGAAGACCCACGGCTGAATGGAAATTTCAATATTGTAGACTTTCATTCCATTTTACAAGTTGCAGTCCTCTGTGTTGCTAAATCAAGCAAAGGACGTCCAACCATCGATGTTGTCTTTGAAGAACTGGATAAGGTTTGGGAAAACACAATGGCTAGCAGGGTGAGTTCACATAAACCAAACACTTTTAACTTCAAAACCATCCCAGAAATTATGCTAAATACAAATTTCCTCTAATTTGACTGCAGGGTATGATGAACACAAGCAGTATGAACCCTTTGGATACACCACATTCCAGGTCAAGGGATGTGGTTTCAGTTTAGAACATGCATTTTGCATAGAAATGGGTTTTTGGGAATGTTCCATGTGTTTTGCTCAATCATATTGATTCAGCAAATAGATTTGTTACAACACATGGACCTCATGTTCTGACTTCATTGTGAGATCATAATTGAATATGAGATGTTGCAGACTTCTGTGGATGGAGACTCAACTACAAAGAGGAGAACTCAAGCTTGGGTTGTTGAAAGCTTCATGACCCTAGATCCTTGCTTGTAAAGTGGATTTGGTTAACAGTGCTACTCCTAATGTTCCTCAAACAGGAAGCATATGTAAGTAGCAATTTGTGCTAATCCAAAGGATATATCAAACCCATTGTGAACTTGCAACCTACTTGAGCAAGTAAAGAGAGGTTTTCTAGCACAAGAAGATATGTAAAAATCATCCAGACTATCTATGTGATATGGGGATCCTCTAAAAAGTCATTTTCTTACGGACTGGTGAGAGATCATGTTGAAATTTTATTCTAAATTAAAATTTTCCAATGAAATTTTCCTTTATGTATACTTTTGGGTGCAATAAATATTTTAGAGATTGGGTTTGTTGAGACATTTTCAATGGTTGTGACTTTTTGACACACCTTTTTCTATTATTTGTCGTGACCAAATGCCAAATCTTTCTGTATGATTGTGAGGATAGATTTTGGTTGCTTGTATGTGTAATTTGTAGGAACACTTCCTTCTCCCTCCTCCATGTTTCTCTCTATTCAATGTTTCAATGTGTTCAAGAGCTCATTTTATTGGATAAAAAAACTGTTCAACATACAGGATGGCATGACCAGACAACTAGACAACCTATAAAGGATCTTGGACCATTCATTTCGTATAGTACTGAGAATACAATCTCATGTAGATGCATTCACTACTATAGATACTAAAGCTCATCACAAGTAAATCAATAAATTTATCATTCTCTATTTTTAGGGCTTTTTGCATCCTTATCCCTATATTATAATATATTTGCATCTACATCCTCTTGTTTTTAGTATTCGTATTCGTGTCCCTCAATTTAGCATAATTGTTGCAATTATACCCCTACCATTAAATTCCGTTAACTTTGGTCATTCATTTTTATTAAATGACTAAAGTGGCCTTCAATAAGATAAAAAATTATATTAAATAGCCAAATTATTATATGAATAGACAAAGTTTTAATGAATAATATTTATTTGCAATAAATATTACAATACAAGAACATAAATGAAAATATAGATTATATATGAGGATTATATGAAATATTTTTTTATTTTATTGATGGTTATTTTTGTCATTTAATAAAAATAAACGATAAAGGTTAATGGAATTTAACGTTAGGGGTTTAGTAGCAATGATTATACTAAACAAAGGGGTAAATACAAATACTAAAAACAAGAGGATGTAAATGCAAATATATTATAATGTAGGGGTTGTGAGACATGGAAAAATCAATCTCGTGACTTTCCTATCATCACATGGGATTCATAAAAGGGAGGAGTCGCCACCAGTCCTTTTAGGTGTGAATGGACACCAAAAAGATTAAATCAAGTGAAAAGCAAAATTAGAGTAAAAATAACCCTATTTTAAAATAAACCAGAGATGGGTAAGTGGATTAGATTATGAATAGGGGAAGGTGTTAGGCACCCCTATTCATCCATACAAGGTGGTTGCCAAATATTTGTTCATGCTTAAAAAAATGCTTGCTAATAAAAACCGAGTTAAAAGTGTGAAAAAGAACAAGAAGATGTATGGCCTTTTTTATGTGAATGGCCCAATTAATTCTGGGCCCTCCATAGGAATATACCATCTTGAGGGTTTTATGATTGAGCGAGAAGAACAAGATAAAAAAAATCAAAGAAAGCACATCTAAAGTAAAACACCAAAAATGCTAGATTTAAGTTAAATCCTTGAAATAAAAATTAAAATCAGAATATTGAGGAATTAAACCTGAATAATCTAGGGTACAGATCTAGTCAAAATCTCTCATTAATTGAGAAATCTAAACCGAATACACCCATGTTGATAAAAAAACATCAAAAGGGAGAGTTTAGATCATAGGGTCTTCTCTTAAAAATTAAAATAACACAAAATCATCTCATAATATTGGAAAATAAATTCGAATCATCTAGGGTATAGATCTAGTCCAGATTTCCCATTGATTGAGAGGCCTAAACCAGATACACCCAAAAAACATCAAAAGGGAGAGTTTAGACCATAGGGTCTTCTCTCAAAAATTAAAATAACACAAAAATCATCTCACAATATTGGAAAATACATCTGAATCATCTAGGGTACAGATCTAGTCCAGATTTCTCATTGGTTGAGTGACCTAAACCAGATACACCCAAAAACATCAAAAGAGAGTTTAGACCATAGGGTCTTCTCCCAAAAATAAAAATAACACAAAAATCATCTCCTGAAACCCTGGAGGTTACTTTAAGGCTTCTAATTTTAGATCTACTATATTGATTATGATAGATCCAAAATCTTAGCCTAGTGATTAAAAACATGAAAAAACATAAAATGGGAGAAAAAAATGTGAAAAATCAAGATCTAGGAGGAAAATGAGATCTAATGCTATGAACAGCATAGATTTATGGTATTCCTCCATATTTCATCAATAAACAATCATACAATCCAAACAAAACATTAAAACTACATAGTTCTAAGATTAAAATATATGGGGGTTTGCCCTACGGATCCATCTTCTCCCTTTTCCCTAGCTCTCTCTTCATGTTTTACGGCTAGAGAGTAGTCATGAGGTACTTGGAAGTAGGTTTGGGTAACAACCACGCACATAGGCCTTATTCTATAGAAGAAAGTAGAAGACAAAATAATCCTAGAAATTAAAACTAGAAAAGAAAAGGGTTCAAGGCTTACCCGGAGTTTTGAAAGCAGAGAGGCAGGGGTTCCCTTCCTCACTTGGAGCTCTTCAATCTCCACTTTCTGGCCATTTGCTTGACGAGAGGCCTCCTATTTATAGGCAAAGGCTAGGGCAAAGGGAGCCCTAATGGTAGACCAAAAAATGTGTCTAGAATCCTCCAACTTAACCCTAAGGCTAAATTCGGGAATTCTCACTTCTCAAACAGAGGTATAACAGTAAATAAGTGAAAACTCTCAGGATTATCCAAATTTGAACAAAACACTTGTATCTGACAACTCAGGTTGGATACAAAGAAAAATGCTTTTATTCGAAATATAATTTCGGTTTAGGGCAAAAATGACTCTCTGCACATCTTCTGCATGGCACTAACCCTTACCTGCACAGGTAATACTTATTTACATGTAATATCATTTAAGTAAATGTCCCCGTATTTTTTAATCTCCATTTACTTAAGATATTACATGTAAATAAGCAAACACTACCTCATTTGAATCCATTAAAAATAGTTCTAGATCCAAATTCCAAGTGAATAAAAAGTCAACTTTCCAATTCAAGGCTAAATTCCGGTTTTTAAAGTTTAGTAAAAAAGTTCAACATGTTAATACCAAGGTATTTGTCAGGATTTAAAATTTCAAAAAATTCATTTATGCAATAACATTGCTAAAAACCTGATTACTGGGAAAATTTATCTTGAAATCTTGCTTTAAAAAATATTTCATTTTATGGGGTCAAAAGTCAAAAAAATTCAACCAGAAAAAGTTTGACTTTGCACAAAAGATTGAATTCGGACCTTGTCCTTTGTGGTTTTGGATTCAAATAGGTTAAGGACTTCAAACCTAATGCTAAGAATTGAAAATTCCAATAAAATCTCTCCTTCAAGATTTATCAAAATTGTGCAATTTTGGGGTGTCTAGAGGGGTATGGATGCAAAAAACCCTGTTTTTTTTATCATTTGTTTTATTTTTATTTTTATTTTTTGATGCCACCTAAAAATTAAGTGACTTGTTGACCATCTTAATGGGGCATAGAACTTATTATTATCCATTTTCCTTATATTCTAATAAGAACAACAAGAAGTTATTTTAGAGAAAATAACAGTTACCTCACTTTTGATTTCTGATAGCTGCAAATACCTCCCCTGAGGTTTCTAAAATGACACAACCTCCCTTATAATTTTATTATTTAGTGCAAATTTGAATATTCTTAGACTAATTTACTTATCTTTTAGTAGAAAAGTTTATTAATTTGAGATTTTTTATGATGAAAAATAAATTTTTTTCTTGAGGTTTGAGGCTAGTAATAATGAATTAAACATCATGGGGTGGTTCAGTCATTTAAATTTTATTAATTAAAATATAAATAAATAAGAGATAAAATGGTCATATTACTACTTTCGCTGATTTTACAAATTACAAGTTGAAAAGAGAGATTGATGCCATTTTAGAAAACTCAGGAGGGGTAATTTGCTCTTTATATCATCCTATTCAGTTAAAACCAAAGTTTTAAATTTCATATAGACAACCAAGGTTTTAAATTTCATGTAGACAGCTCGTGCGATGCACGGTGTAGAATTGAATATTTGACTTTAACATCTAGAATTCTTTGAGTTGGGTAAAGATCAATAGCATCAAATTGTTGATGCATTAAACATGACAAAGAATACTCTAATAAAATGAGCAAAAAGATGTACTTTATTCTAAATCAGCACAATGAATCACCATTGGAGACAATATACAATATGAAAAAAAGAAAAGAAAAAACAAACTACCAAATAATCAAAATTAAAAAAAATATATATAATTAACAATTTGAAAAAGTAGCATTTAAGATGTAAAAGGAAGAAATGCAGCGATGTCTTGCTTTTTGTTTTTTTTGTTTTGCATAAAAATGAATAATGGGTAGAAAGGAAGACTACCATTTTTATATAGACAATAATCTAATACTCTTCTTTTTCCTTTTTCTCGTATTGTTAATATATGTATTTTTTTCACTCTATTAGAATTAGTAGTGATAGGTTCTCAACCTTATTAAAGTTATTCGGACATAAAATCAGATAATAAAAAAAAATTATATTTTAACAGCTACCATTTTTAACATTATTAATGAACGTCACTACTCAAGGCAAAATCTATTAACTGGAACAAAAACAAAAATAAAATAATATTAATTGGAAAATTAGAAAACTAACAATTTTGAGAAATATATGCTATTATTAAAGGGAAGAGGGGGAATATTTTCCTAGATTCTGACCTCTCTCTTTTTTTTCTTCCAACTATTGTCCTCCCCAACTAAAATAATCCGAAACTATAACCAACCCACTACTTTTTCCACATTCTAATTTAAACCCCTATTTATATGCTACTGTCAAGGGTGAGGACGTGTAGTATGCACATACCACCACTAGTGAACATAAACAAAGAGATAACCCCATCTGAAACACAAAAAGATAAAGGGTCAAAAGAAGAATACGAATAAAGCTTGATGATGATTAAAAAATTAGCCTCCTTTATTAGATTTCAATTCCGATTTAAAAAAAAAACCATAAAACATGAGCTATAAAAAAAATACAAATAAAAACGAAAAGAAAAAATTAGGACTACATGGCAATGCACAAAACGTTGAAATGCTTACATGTTTTGATTTCTAGCAATCCTCCTCTCTGCTTCTCTAACGCATCCAAGTACGATAGGCTTCCCCTTATCGTCACGATAAGCAACCTAAAAATCATTTATAAAACAAAAACACTCAAACGAATAAAAAATAAAAAATAAAAAATTTTCAGGAGAAGCTCAAAAGGATGACTTAAAAAAGCAGGAGAAATTCTCGACTGGAAGAAACTCACAACTCCGACATTCACTTTATCTGGGCTCGTATCAGCCAGAAAAGCTTTGGTAACACCGAGAATCGGATCTTTAGTTGCAAGCTCAACATTTCCCCCACCACGAAGACATTGATCGAATGCCAAACCGCGATTGTCTCCTGACCAATCCTCTAAAAATCGCGGTTCTCGAAGCCATGCTTGCTTTGCTCAAGCTCTCCAAAATATGGGCATTTAGAGCATAATGGAAAAAAATAGAAGAGATAGAGAGATTAGAGAAGAAATATAGGATTGAGTTTCTCACCTAGGGATCTTCTCTTTCTTTCTCTCTATCCGTCGTTCTCTCTTATATGATCGAGCAAACCATAATTAAAACAGTACTAATTAAGTAAAAGATACCTGAGATCCTCCATCTTTTTGTTGTAGTCCATGTTATCCTTGTTTTCCAGTTTATTGGAGGCCTTTACCTTTGAAGGACTTGATGCTGGTGGCTTTCTGACCAAAAGAACAGCTTAATGGCAACTGGGGCTGCGTTTGAACCACTTTGACCACATGAAGCATGCTGGAGTTCTTCTTGATGACTGAATTTTATACTAAAACTATGATGGGAAGGCCGGAAGAAAAACCTGAAGCCTAAATGGGGATACAGCCCGCATCCTCTCTTTTGAATAGTCGTTCGAATGGCCATTCGAACGACGATAGCGCGACACGCGTCCTCTCTTTTGAATCGAAAGAGAGGACGGTGATTACCGATTCAGGCCCGTTAGTTTTGGCTTTCGGCCGTGAGCCGTTAGTCTTCATTTTCGGCCGAATGGTTTTGGACCGTCTCAACCACTAGACCAAAGAGGCATTAGACCATGGTTCGCCCGTGAGCATTCCTCTACCTATTCGAACGAAGTCGACGAACGCCCAAATACCTGTTCCGATGAGCGCGAGAGGCAGAGGATTTTCAAAAAATCCTTCAACGTATATAAAACCACCTTCCTCTTCAACATTTGCAACCTTCTTGGTTTATCTCGTTCCTCTCAAACGAACGAAGGGCACCAAACTTCTTGGTTTATCTCCTTTCTCTCCAACGAACGAGAAACAACGTTTGCATCTTTCTTGGTTTACCTCCTTCCTCTCCAACGTTTGCATCTTTAACTGATTTGTAAGTGTTGACTTGATTAGTATAATTTCATTTCCTTTGTTTTTTTGTATGCAATATTCATGAAATGACTTATACATACATTTCTATGTTTCGATTTTTTTCACACCCATATATACATTATACATGAATTAAACACAGAAAAAAAAGGAAAAGAAAAAAGAACCACATATTTCCCCCATTTATTCTCATTGGGGAACTCTAGGGAATTTTCCCCTAAATGGATGTTGCCGATAATATGCTGGTGAAATCAGAAATGTAACTCCTTGCATGCAATGCCATTTGATACAAAAGAAAAAAAGACAAGCATGCAATTCTCATTGCTTGTGATCAGATTCCTGCTCCAACTAAAATTTCAATATAAATAAAATATAACCTGAACAACAAACTTCAACTCCATCAGAAGTTATATCACCATCCATATTTATTGCCGACTGTTACCCAGATTAGCATGTGATCATTTTTGGTAAGTCAATATTTTAAAAATGCCCAACCTCAAGTGAAAAATCAATATATTTGAATTTGTGGTTGCCTTACAAGCTTATGGTACATGTGGCAAAAGGATGACATGAATGCCGAGTTGTAATCAGATAAGACAGAGACTGATCTAGTATAGACCCAAACTGTAATAATGCAGTCATTCCCCCAGTGTTGCTTGTTTAAAAAAAGGGAAGTGGGTGTGTAAGACATGGAAATTAGGTAGTGGTGAAAGACTAAGAAAGTGAGATATATAGAAAAAATGATGCCACCATTGATTCTTTCGATTTTGTCGAAGAATCAAATCTTCGGGTGAGATTCATTTTGATAATATTCTCACTAATACTGGATTATATCATCTTTTAGTCTCAAGTCTCTTATTTTATGCCTAATAAGTTCCTTCAGATAATTAAGTTCTTATTGTCTTCATCTTAGATTCTATTTTACTCAATCATCCTCCCTAAGATCTAGGTCTCCATAACATATGGATTACTTCAAATCCTCTAGAATAACATAGAAGTATTGTATTTGAATTGATTAAATATCCTAAAACACTCCAGGAAAAAAATAAATGAAAATAGGGAAACTGGTGGAATAGAGTTAGGTAACCACCTTGTCAAGGTTCCTATGCCCAGATATTTTCAAATTAAAAAGTGTAATAAATTTTGCTCTAATAAAGCATTGTAAAAATCCAAAATTCTGATCATGAAAGTCCAATATCTTGCATTCCTATAATTTTTTCAAGTTTCACACATTAACGGTCAATATTTGTGCTAGATAGACTTTGAGACCCCAATCAAAGAGGATATGTTTTTGTCCCAACTGAGACCTTGCTCTTTTGCTTTCTTATGGTTTTCTTATTTTTTTTCTTTTTTTGTTGAAACATATTATACTTATTGAAAAGATATCTGTCCCATAAGAGACCCCTTTTTCGAGGGAAGTGGCATATTGGTGGTCCTTAAGGTGTGGAGGCCATGTTATGGGATTTGATGATAATAGAGGATTCAATTTTGGCACATTGACCTAAGGTTTGAAAGAGTCAAATGGGTCAATGGGTTAGGGGGTTAGCGTGTGAACTAAAGAGGACGACACCTAATTGAATAGATACATATTAATTGCTAAGGAACAATAAATTTATTAATTAGATGATGAGAAATTCTATCGTCTAGGAAAATACCTATTTAAAAAGCCTTGTTAGGCTCAAAACAAATCAAAACACATACTGGAAATCATGTCAAAGCACACTGTAGAGACATTCTTCTCAGTGAAATAGTTTATTCTCTACAGCTATTGTCAAAGTGATGAGATGGCATTTTGAGCCTTGTGATGCACAGTACAGAATGCAAAGCCTGGTTCCTACAGTGAATTATTATAGTGAATTTTTGTTAAGTTCTTCAATTGTTTTTCTTTTTCTTATTTTTTCTTTTTTTGCATTAAAATATTTTGAATTCTAACATCTTTAGTTTTCAATTATCATACACTGGATGTTGATATTCATAAATTCAATAATCATACGCTGGATTTGTAATTTCCAACAGAGGAGATGAATAAATCTCGCCCAACATCTTTAGCAGTTGGATGTTGATCAATTGGCTCGAATGACCAATTTTGTTGTCTACCTTGTTAAGTACTACTAAGATTTTTACAGTTGAAATGGAAGGAAAAAGAGATGCAAATCGTTTGTATTAAAATGATTTTGTTCGTTTCAATTGAAAGAATAGATTATTTTTATTACATTTAATTAGTGGAGTTTTATATAACAAAATGTTCCACTAGTTTGGACTTTCTCCTTACCAATTTGGTAAAGTGGATTGATTGATATAACCCCATGTAAATACAAAGGCTTTTAATGAGAGTTTTGTCTTTATTTTAAAATTCCTCTGTTACGTGATGTTGTTGGCTTTAATGAGAGTTTTTTGCTTGAATCTGGAAATTGAAATTGTGAAATTGCCTCTGTTAATGTGCAAGAAAAGTTTGACTACTACAATGGAAATTGTTGGATCATCATCAACAGGACAAAAACAGCCGCGCAACAGTTGGCTACACTTCAGGTAAAGTTTCCTTCACTTATTTATTGTTTTGTTCTACAAGTAAGCATGGAAGCAATCCAATATTTTGGATCATTCTCTTTGTATAAGTTTGGGTATGGTTGTCAAGATGACGGTTATTTTAATTCCTTTTGCATCCTTGTAATTCTTAATATATTATTGGCCATGATTTTCTTTTTGTTCTTTTAGGGAATATTATGTAAATGAAAGAATAAAGAATCGTATTGAAGGTGAACAAATCCCAACGAAGCAGCAGGTAGGTGTTAGCACCTGATTTTTGCACCCCAAAAAATGCAAAAAATGAAATTTTAATTAAAAAGTCAAACCCTGAGGGGACTGAAATTTGACTTTTTGATCCAAAGAAAATTGGCCATCAAACTTCCTTTCATTGAAAAGAGCATTTCGACACGGTTCTAACGCAACTGAGTTTGCCAGAATCGGGGTCCGGATGAGGAAGTTGTGAGCTGGTCAAACTTTTGGGGAAGCGAAAGTTGACTTTTTGCTCGACCCCAATTCAGCTGCCAAACTTAATCCCAATGGATAGTGTGTTCCGAGCTGATTCCAACGACACCAAATTTGCTGAAATCGGACATTGAACGGAAAAGTTATGGGTAGTTGAAATTTCAAATAAAGCTGCCCATGTGGCAAAATAGCAGCAAAAAGCAGAATAGATGAATTAAATAAGTAAAAATAATCATTTTAATAAGAGAATCTCGTTTTATGATAAAATAATCAAAAAATCGGATAAAAATCTTTAAATAAACCAAATTGAATAAAGGTTTAAAATCCAAACATTTTAAAAACATGCTGGACCGTATTTGAAGTACGGGCGAGGCATGCCCGTACTTCAACTACGGGCAAGCTTCTAGAAGAGGACGCGTGGCGGGACACGCGTCCCGTACGGAAGAATCTGCGATAATTGCAAATATTCGTTTTTCGCCCGTATTTGAATTACGGGCAAGGCACGCCCGTACTTGAAGTACGGGCAAGGCATGCCTGTAGTTCAAATACGGGCACGAAAATTTTGCCTATAAATAGAGAGGCCACCCCCCTCATTTGAACAAGCCTTCTCCTTGGCCGTCCCCCCTCTCCTTCCTCGACGTTTCCACGTCCAAACTCTGCCCAAACCTTGCCACCCCAATACTTAACCCAAAAATACCCATTTTGCCCCTGGAGTGCTGCCCAACCTCCTCTTTCATCTTGTAAGCATAATCAACCCATCAGAACCTTTGCCAAAACCAAGTTCAAGACTTCTAGGGGACGCGGAAGCGCTGCCGGAATTCTCGGAGGACCTCAATATCATCTAAACAAGGAGATAAGAGTGTGGTAATGTTTTCTTTTAAATTTCATTTCAATACATACATAAACTTCTTTATTTAAAGAGTATTAAATTTCTGTTGCTTTATTACATTGTCTACTAACCCTTTTGTTTGTTGTTGATAAGATTTCTCTATACAAGTTTTAATGTCCATATAAAAAAAGAGAAAGAGGAAATCCAAAGAGAAAGAATGAGAATGTTATAAGATCCATTCAATGGATCCATTTGGAAGGACAAGAAGAATCCATCCTCCATGAACCATCCCCTGTAATTTTCCTTTTCCTTCCCTTAAGATTAATCATGAATCACTATAGGAAGGTGTGGCTTTCCAAATAAAAAAAAAAGGGACAAAAGGAAGAAGAAAAATGACAATTTGAACCAAATGAAGCAAGCACAGAATCTGGAGAAGCTGGAAACTTCAACCTCAATTGCAGAAAGCTCCTAAGGAGGCTACGGGATTGATCCCGAAAAGAATCGGCTGCAAAAATGCAAAACAAGCCGCGCCCGTAAACTCAGGTCGGTCCGGGCGGGACCGTATTTTCTTCACGGGCGAGGAAGACCGTAATTCATCCACGGGCAAGGTGGACCGTATAGAGAATACGGTCAAATATGAATGTAACTTAAAAAATGTAATTTTTCGGTCCGATTGGACTTGATCCGGCCTAAACCGGCCTGAACCGACCCCTTTAACAGCTTGGGCTGTCTTAAGCCCATTTTTGGACTTTGGGCCTAGATGGGCCCACCAAGGCACCTTGGGCCCACTTGTGGGGCCCACTTTTGACCGGCCCAAACCGGGCCCGTTTTCAATAAACGGGCCCAAGGCCACTTGATTCTGGCTAATGGGCCAAATCCAAGCCCACTAAGCCCATGGCATGTATAGTTTAAGTAAATAACCAAATGGGTTACCCAATAACCCAACTGGGCCCAAGGCCCAACCATGGCAACCCGCGGGCCTTCCAACAGGGCCCGTAGCCGACCCACTTCACTAATTAACAAAAGATAAAATCAAATAAAAAGGGACCCACACCATCAACGGTCCCCACCAGACCGAATAAATGTGCATGCTGGCTTAGGAATTGGGTGAAAACTAAGTTGACTCAAGACCAAGGAGACCCACGGGACCTGTCAATCGACGGGGCGGGCTAGGGTGTCTTCGGGCTTCCCTAGACGTAACCGAGAACTTGCTCAGAACTCTAATAAGCCGCAGACCAGAATGATTAGGCCCGAATAGGTGCCCCTTTTGTGTCTGCCTGCACCTCTCAGGCAGTGGCGACTCCAAACCAAAACAGTCCCGAGGCGAGCATCACTCTTTGCATGCACCTCGTCGTGCGGCCCGAAACTGAAAGGGGGTGCGCACAGTAGGCATTATCAATTGTACCAGTTAAGGAACATCATTAATTTTATTTATTTTGCACTTCATCTATCCTATGCAAATGAATTTATCTATTTAGTTATTGCATTTCAGTTATTTGCGGATGTTGTTGGAGCATGGAGGTCGATGAATCAAGCTGAGAAAGAAGAATTTAAGCAAGCTTCACGACTTGAGTGGGACAAATACAAGAGGGCTATCCCACAACAAGGGCCGCGAAAAAAACAACAGGTTCGTAAAATTTCTTATCTATAATTGGAATTATTGTGGATATTTAGTTGAGACTGATATATTATTTCGTTTTACCTTTCTTTTTTGTAGGCTGAGATAAAGACACGTTGTTCACCTGGATGTTTCATTACGTTTATGCACGGTCTTTCATTCACCGTTTCTCAGGAGCAGTGCCTTAGAGATAGTGGCTTTCACTGCCTACTGAATTTACACGCGACGAAGCTTTATCGGCGACTTTGTCATTGGATTCTTCCGAATGTAGATACTACGAAGAGATGTATCAGATTTGGGTCCCAGAATATTTTCTTTGACACACACGACGTGAAGACTATTATTGAGTTACCCATAGAGGGGATAGATGTTGATACATCTAAATCAGAAATCCCTGATATGACAGAGTTGCATAGATTTTACGGGGTACGCAATGGAAGCATCCCTATTGAGAATGTTGAGAATAGCTTGAAGAGCCCAGAGAACGATCATGAGTGGATCCTTTCTTTTGTATTATATTCATTGACGACCTTAGCAAGTCCATCTTCAATGATTGATGTGAGTGCATCCTATCTTCCCTTGCTGGTCGATGTAGAGAGGATAGGAGGTTACAACTGGGGGAAGTACCTTTTAGACACATTGATGCATCACGTAGCCAAGTTTCAAAAGGGCAAACGGAAATCCGTCAATGGCTGCTTATTATTTTTACAGGTATGTATAGTATTTAAAAGATGCATTGGCTTCTTTACCCTAGCTTATGATAATTATAGTGTGTCTAATGATAATTCGATCGTCGCTTAGTATTTGTATTACGATCGGATGATCGTTGGTCAAGCAACACCTTCTACCACTCCACGTATGGCAGCGTGGACGGATGCATTGCTTTTCCAAAGGGAGAAAGATGAAATGGCGCTCGGTGGTTATGGAAATGGGAAGGTATACATATATATATATATTTGAGTTGAACTGATTATTGTAGGTTATGTTGTCAATTTTGCAAATACTGCAACATTTCTATGTACTCACTAATATACATGTTAAATATTGTAGGTGGTTGAGCATCGTGTTGACAGCTGTGTCGAAGATGAGGCATCAGGCGAAGCCCATGAATTAAATTTCATTGATCTTCGGCAATTTCATGGAGATCCAGATCCTATAAGATTGGTTTTTTTTTGTATTAGTTTTCTTACTACGAACACCTCCGCATGTTTTATGATTGGGTGTTGTGTATTCCAGGTTGTTCAAGGTCATCTCACGAGGATGTTGGACACGTATAGCGAGATGCTAAATCATGTGAAGTCAAGGGAAACCGTGGACCCCTCCGATATCCACGTGCGATGTGAGAGCCCTGTTCATATGGATACTCCCGACTATTCTATGCCTGATGTTCCTGATGAAGCAATGATGGCACCCTCCCATCATAGCACCCATGAGAGCGGTGATCATACCACTGCTCTCGACACGGCGGTGTTTGTGGAGGTACAGAAAGATAAAATGCAAGAGGATGAGGTGGCGATAGTTCCGTCTCGAAGCAGCACCGGGACCGAGGTAACCAAACCTCGAAGAGGGTCACGCAAGAAGACGCGTGGGAAACATTATCGCACTCCATATATTGGCCATCGCTTGCGTCCTCGATTGGGCCCAGAAGGAAGCTCAATCCTACAATACGTTCACGGAAACAAACATTCTGAGTAAGATAATATTCCTAAACTAACTTGTAAATGTTATTTATGTATTATAATTCGTAGTGAATAATTCCTGCTCTTTTTTTTTCAGTGAAATTATATTCAAATTTGATTCCATCTTTACGTCGGCATCTGAATTGGCATGTTTGTTAGACAACAAACATTTTAATAGTGTGGTATGCAAAGCCTATCTTGTGAATAATATATTGGTTGTTCAATTGTACATGCCATCGCTCATGGTATTTTTTTTATAGGCTATCAATGCTTTTGGAGCATGTCTTACGAAGAACCAACAATTGTCGACTAGCCGCAAAGTTAGCCGACATTATTGTCCCACATATATTTGTGTAAGGACTTTTTGTGATAGCACTAGTAGTCATTATGATTGTACAAATATTGTTCAAGGCTAGACTAATGAATAAAATTTCCTTTCATATATCATGTAAGAGTGGATAATGAAAATTGATCGTGGTTCCACCGAATCCTTGCGTCCTTACTTCGATCCAGGGCGACTAGAGTATTCTGTGGTTGCATGCAATCTTGTAAATTCCTTGGGATGCAATGTGCCACCTTCACAAGTGATTAGTTTCAGATTTTTTATGCTTTGATCCTTACTTAGCAGTCTGTAATCGGTTTTTTTACTTATAAGGGTGTCTTACTTGTATGTAGATTTTTGTTACCATGTGTCTGCGAATCATTGGTTTCTTTTAGTTTTAAACCTAAAAGAGCGGAGAGTGGATGTGCTTGACTCAATGGATGGGGGGCGTCGTGCGGGACATCAATCCATAATTGAAACACAGGTAATTTTTATATTAATGAAATTTTCTCATACCATTTACAACACTTATCATATTGACACTTGCTTCGTCACTTGTAGATCCAGATGTTGGAGAAGATCTTACGTGACTTCGGAGGTGGTGATAAATTTCCACTTCTACTGTGGGAGTTGCGGCGGGTTAAGGTCCTACACCAAACCAACGGGTAAGCCGTTAGGTTTGTTTCGCTTCATACGTAGGTTTGTTTTGCTTCATACATATGTTAGCTTCTTACAAGTGATGTAATGTGATTATATACCGTCAGGTTTGATTGTGGTGTCTTCATGATGAAATTCATGGAGGTGTGAGATGGCAGCACCTTGTCTCAAGAATTTGATCAGGTGCACATATAACTTAAATGTTTTTTTATAATTATAGTTATCAAGTACGTCGCTAGTAACACACAAGTACATCTTTTATGAATTCAGAGTTATATCGCACACTTTAGGGATAAGTTCCTTGTTAACCTCGTTAAGCACCCTTCAAACCAAGTGTGGGACATCGTTCTTTCTAAGGCAGCAAACACAAATGAAATGGAGACTAGTGAAGGTGAAGAAGCCTAAGAGGTAAGACGTACCTGTCACATGTTCAATAACAAGGTTATTTGAAACTAATAACATTCAGGTGCGTACATAAACTTATGATTGCATTGTTTATAGGTATGATTCACAACTCCAGCATTCCTGGCTTGATAGCAAGGTGAAGAAGCTGAAGGGCGTCTTAAACATCCAAGTACAACGGAAGATTATGTATAGAAAACTTGTACATTAAATTGTTTGTAAATTTATTTTGATAACGAGTGAAGATGGTAGTAAATTTCGGTCTCTATCTGTAAGAGGAAAACAATTGTAAAATTACAATATTTGTACATAATTTTAGGTTATATAATTTTCATTCTATCCCCATTTTTTTCCTATATAATTTTCTGGTAATCAAAATTATCATTACGAAGCAAAACCACCATTATAGGGAGAACAGGATGAAACACTGTCATGTTACAAGTCCCACAAGTCCAACCAACCCTACTTACAAGTCCAACAATGCCCACTTACAAGTGCAACCAACCCTACTTACAAGTCCAACCATGCCCACTTACAAGTCCAACCAACCATGCCTACTTACAAGTCCAACTAACCCTACTTACAAGTCCAACCATGCCTACTTACAAGTCTAACCAACCATGCCTACTTACAAGTCCAACCAACCCTACTTACAAGTCCAACCATGCCTACTTACAAGTCTAACCAACCATGCCTAGTCCAACCATGCCCACTTACAAGTCCAACCATGCCCACTTACAAGTCCAACCAACCCTACTTACAAGTCCAACCATGCCTACTTGCAAGTCCAACCATGCCCACTTACAAGTCCAACCAACCCTACTTACAAGTCCAACAAACCCTACTTACAACTCCAACCAACCATGTCTACTTACAAGTCCAACAAACCCTACTTACAAGTCCAACAATGCCTACTTACAAGTCCAACCAACCCTACTTACAAGTCCAACAAACCCTACTTACAAGTCCAACCATGCCCACTTACAAGTCCAACCATGCCTACTTACAAGTCCAACGAACCCTACTTACAAGTCCAACCATGCTTACTTACAAGTCCAATCAACCATGCCTACTTACAAGTCCAACGAACCCTACTTACAAGTCCAACCATGTCTATTTACAAGTCCAACCATGCCCACTTACAAGTCCAACCAACCCTACTTACAAGTCCAACAAACCCTACTTACAAGTCCAACCATGCCCACTTATAAGTCCAACCAACCCTACTTACAAGTCCAACCCCATGCCTACTTACAAGTCCAACCAACCATGCCTACTTACAAGTTCAACCAACCCTACTTACAAGTCCAACCATGCCTACTTACAATTCGTAAAGATGGAAAAAAAATACTAAGGGTGACGATTTCGGGACGATTTCCAAATGCTCGAGCGGGAGGTTCCGAATTTGGGTTGGTTTTAAAAAATTTTGGAGCATTTTACGCTCGCTCGAGCGCCAAGCGCACATTTCACAAACTCAGAAAACCCGAGCGTGATGCGTTCTTCGCGTTTTTCGGCCGCTCGAGTGTCAAGGCAAATTGAAAAAAACTCAGAAAACCCGAGAGTGACGTGTTCTACGCGCATTTCGTCCGCTCGAGCGTCAAGGCTAAACTAACAAAACCCAGCGAACCTGAACGTGACGCGTTCTACGCGTTTTCTTACCACTCGAGCGTCAAGGCGTAAATTTTTAAAAAAAAACCACGAACGCTAAATACTTGCACACCCCTTTCTATTCTCCTATTGCAACCTTCAAACCACCACCCCCGCCACCCCTTTCACTATTCGCAGTGGTTTGGCCAGGAATTTTCGAATTTGTGCTTGGGATTGGATCTAGGGCATATTTGCGTTCGTCTACGTGGGGTGTATCTTTTAATATTTATTCCATGCTTTGAGGATTTCATTTATGATGGATTATACGTTGAAGAAGAAGACTCTTGTTGTTTTTCCTCTGAAATTTTTTAAAACGGAAACACCTAAGCACAGTACTCACCAATGTAACTTTGGATGCCGGCAAAAAATAACGATTGTAATCAAAGGAATAAGAAAGAATATATATATATATTTGAACCGATTTCATCTTATTTATTTTATTTTTGTTATATTTCCTTTCTCCTTCTTCCATTGCTTGAATATGTGCATCTCAACCTTTCTTTTCATCGAGATCTAATACTATACTGTTAATGCAAATGCCTAAAAGACGCACCCGAGGGTCTACGTCTAATGTACAACCTCATGAGGTTGATACAGAAATATTTCTTGACCGCTGTGCGCACCCTATTTCGGGCCGCACAACGAGGTGCATGCAAAGTGATGCTCGTCCCGGGACTGGTTTGGAGTCGCCACTGCCTGAGAGGTGCAGGCAGACACAAAAGGGCACCTATCTGAGCCTAATTATTCTGGTCTGCGGCTTTATTAGAGATCTGAGCAAGTTCTCGGTTACGTCTAGGGAAGTCTGAAGACACCCTAGCCCGCCCCGTCGATTGACAGGTCCCATGGGTCTCCTTGGTTTTGAGCCAACTTAATTCTCACCAAATTCCTAAGCCAGCATACACACTTATTTGGTCTGAGTGGGGACCATTGAAGGTGTGGGTCCCTCTTTATTTGATTTCATCTTTTTATTAAGTAATGAAGTGGGTCTGGTATGGGCCCTGTTGGAAGGCCGAGTGGAATCCATGTTGGGCTTTAGTCAAGCCCAAGGCCCAAATTGGGTTATTGGGTAACCCTTATTGGATTTTGACTATTTGGTTTAAGGGTTTATTGCATATTCACAAAGTTAGTGGATTGATGTCTTTTAGGGCCCAATGGGCTTGGATTTGGCCCAATGGCAATTTAATCAAGTGGCCTTGGGCCCATTTATCAAAATGGGCCTTGGTTGGGCTGGACGGGATGTGGGCCCCATTGGAGGCCCACGAAGCCTGGGTGGGCCCACAGTCTCAAAATGGGCTTGGAAAAGTCCAAGAAGGCCAATGGGTCGAGTGGGGTCTAAATGGGTTGGATTGGGTCCAACCGGGTTGGAAAAATTACTTTTTTTTAAGTTATTTGTTAACTTGGCCGTATTTACTATGCGGGCGGGCTTAGCCCGTAAATGTACTACGGTCTAGGTTTGCCCGTATAGCAAATACGGGTATGCCTAGACCGTATGGAAAATACGGTTTTGGCCCAATTTCCCAAAAAACGTCACGGCGGCCTCGGGATTTGGTTTGTCTTCTCCTTTTTGACGTCCGCCAACTTTTGTTGGCAAGTCCCAGCACCTTCGGACGGCTCAAACTTCCTGCTTTTGGTTCAAATGCCCCTTTTTATGTTCCATGAAGAGAAAAGATCTCGTCTTTTCATTTCCTCGTTTAAGCCATTCACGAACCTGCACATGTGGGAAATCAAGAATGGAAAGAGGGGAAGGATTATGGGGTACAATATGAGTTGAAGAGGACAGGACCCCTCTTTTAATATAAAATAAACATTCTTGCAGAAAGGGATTAGCTTGAAGAATGCCAAATTAGATTCCTTTCTTAGCAGGAATCCTCTCTCCTCCCGTTATTTCGTATGGAAGAACTCTCCTCTCGGGGAGCCCCGTTTGTATGCAGCAAGTAAACAAATTAGATAAAAATAATACAACAAAAAAACAGCTTTAAAATGTTAAAATGATCACTTATTTAGAGAACTTTGATAGTAGTGTAATACAAAGCTAATTAAAAGCTTACCGTGCTGTTATTACCTGGTTCTAAGATGTGGAAGTTCTCCAGATGATTTTGGCAGCGCTTCCGCACTCCCGTTGATTTCCAAAAACGGGCTTGAAAAGAGACCTCCTTCGCCTTTGGATTATAAGGATGGAGAGTAAGGGTAAAAAGGTGTGATATAGGGGCAAAATGGGAATATTTATGGGCTAGCAGAGTTTTGGCAAGGGCTGGACGAGAACACGACAGAGAAAGAGAGGGGGAACGGCCTAGGGGACCAGCTTACACAAATGGGGGGAGGGGCATGCCTTGCCCGTAATTCAAATACGGGCGAAAAACGCACATTTTCAAATCTTGCCGAATCGACCGTACGGGACGCGTGTCCCGCAGTACAGTGACACGTGTCCCCTTTTAGAAGCTTTCCCGTATTTGAAATACGGGCATGCCTCGCCCGCACTTCAAATACGGGCGCGCACGTTTTTTAAATGTTCGGATTTCAAATTTTTATCCAATTTGATTTTTAAACGGATTTTATTCCGATTTTATGATTATTATATTATAAAAACGAGATTCTTTTATTAAAATATTATTAAAAATAAAGATATTTCTATTAAATGATTATTTAATTTATTTAATTCATTTATTCTGCTTTTTTGCTGCTGTTTTACCACATGGGCAGTTTTCTTTGAAACTTCAACTGCCCATAACTTTTCCGTCCGATGTTCGATTTCAGCAAATTTAGTGTCGTTGGAATCGGCTTGGAATGCTCTATCCAATGGGTCAAATTAGGCAGTTGAATTGGGATCGAGCAAAAAGTCAACTTTCGCTTCCCCAAAAATTTGACTGGCTCATAACTTCCTCATCCGGACTCCGATTCTGGCAAACTCAGTTGCATTAGAACCGTGTCGAAATGCTCTTTTCAATAAGAGGAAGTTTGATGGCCAATTCTCTTTAGATCAAAAAGTCAAAATTTTGCCCCTTCAGGGTTTGACTTTTTAATTGAAATTTTCATTTTCTTCATTTTTTTGGGGTGCAAAAATCAGGTGTCTACAACCGCCATGCACAAACGAGGTTTCGTCAATACCTGCACAACCGGAGTGTCCTGTTAGAGCGGGAGGTAATAATCCGTGAGCTTGATCCCGAGATTACTTCAGTTTTTACTTCTAGGGGTTGGGACCCTTTGCTCAAAAATCTTCCTGCACCCCAAGCCATCCTTGTTCGGGAGTTCTATGCAAACATGTATGGTTGGTCCCTTACCCCTCCTGAATTCAAAGTGTCTTTTTGCGGTCAAACAATTTCCATCACCCCTGATGTTATCTCTCAGATATTAGGGATACCAAGAGTGCCTGAGCCTCGATATCCTTTGTGAGACATGGAAAAAATCAATTTAATGACTTCCTAATCATCACGCGGGATTCATTAAAAACAAAGAGTCGCCACCATTCTTTTTAGGTGTGAATGGACACCAAAATATCAAATAAGAACAAAAAAGCAAATTTAGGGTAAAAATAACCCTATTAAAAAAAACAACTAGAGATGGGTAAGGGGATTAGGTTATGAACAGGGGAAGGTGTTAGGCACCCCTGTTCATCCACACAAGGTGGTTGCCAGGTTTTGTTCATGTTTTTCAAAGAAAAAGGGCTTGCTACAAAAATCATGAAAAATCATAAAAAAGACAAAAATATATGGTTTTTTCATACGAATAGCCTGATTGATCCAGAACTTTCAAATATGATCATACCACTCCTAGGGTTTCATGATTAAAATAAAATTGAGATAAAATCAAATAAAACCAAAATAAAGTGAAAACTTAAAAAATCTGGCTTTAAGTCAAATTCTAGAAATCTAGAAAAATATGATTTTTATGAAATATTTTAGAATTGAACCTGAATAATCCAGAACATAGATGTAGCCCAAATTTCACATTAAATCAAAAAATCAAAACCAAAAATACCCACGTTGATTAAAAACATCAAAAGGGAAGAACTTAGACCGTAGGGTCTTCTCTCAAAAGTGGAAAACAACTCAAAAACCACATCATGAAACCTTAGAAATTACTTTCAGGCTTCTAAATCCAGATCTATCATATAGATCATGATAGATCCAGGATCTTAGCCTAAAATCACAAAAATCACAAAAACAGTGCTGTAGGTGCAAAAGTGTGAAAAATCTCAATTTTAGGAGAAAAAGAAGATTTCATGCTATAATCACCATGAACTCATAAGATTAATCCAGATTCAAAATAAAATCATTAAAACATGATCAGGATATAAAAAACAGGCATATCTCATAAATTAGAGCACATGGGGGCCTACCCTACGGATCCACCTGTTCTCTTTTCCCCTAGCTCTCTCTTCACGTTTTACGGCTAGAGAGACTCTTGAGATACTTGGAGATAGGTTTGGGTACACAAACACAATCAAAGGCCTTATTCTATAAAAAAAGAAAAAAAAAAACAGATTATGGGGTTCTATTCTAGGGATCCACCTGTTCCCTTTTCTCCTAGCTCTCTCTTCACGTTTTACGGCTAGAGAGATTCTTGAGGTACTTAGAGATAAGGTTAGGAATACAGAATAAAAGAAGGCCTTATTCTACAGCAATAGAGAAGATCCTATTATCTCTAGAATTGAAGATAGAAAATAAAAGGGAAAAGGGACTTACCTGGATTGAGCAAGCAGAGCAGCAGGGATTCCTCTCTTCTCTTGGAGCTCTTGAGTCTTCAAATTTTCGTTGCCCTTTGCTTAAGGATCTGCCCTTTATTTATAGGCAAGCCCAGGGGTATGGCTGGTCCAGAAGGATATACCCTGATCCTCAGGATAGAGTCAAAAACGGAGATAATGCCCATCCATAGCCAACAAAGGTGGCTCGAGCGAATAAAAGAGCTATTTCGCTCATCTAGAGAGATATTAGCTTAAAGATAAAGCTCAGAAATCGAGAAAAGATATAATTCGCACAAAAACATCGTGCCCGTAAATATATTACGGGCAAGTGGTGCTCGTATTTCCAATACGGGCACGCTTGACCGTATAGAAATTTCGGGCACGACCGGCACGTAATAAAAATACGGGCAAAGCATGCATAGTCAGATTTTATGTATTTTTGACCTGTTTTAAGCTCCAATTACTTGTTTTTACTTATTTTCTCATTTTGTAGTGCAATTTGGGGTGTCGACATCCTTACCATGAGACAGACCCCCCTTCACCTACTCATATGGCATCTTTTGTGTGCAACAGTACTACCCCTTTCTATGGAACACATCTAGTGATTGATAATATTCCAACTCATCAGTCGGTTGTTCTTCGGATTATGAGCACTAACATATGCCCAATGGGTCATTTACATACCCTCTCACTCCAGAGACTTAGCTTCTTTTATGCATTACTCCAAGGTCATTCAATAGACATTCCTTCCCAAATGGTTCGTTTCATGCTACAAATTATAATTAACATCAAATGGAAGCGAAAACTTATATTTCCTTGCCTCATTACCCAACTCATGCAAGGGCTTGATGTAGTAATCCCATAAATTGAGCGACCTCTAGTGCTTCCACCGCCTATTGGACCTACCACTGTAGCACAAAGTGTTGCGCATGCTAATGCTGCTACTTGGGCTGGTGCTCTTCGTCCACGTCGTCAATCATCTTCCCAGGCTGGAACCTCTCATTCTGGTTCATCTTCGGCTACTCCTTATTTGATCCACCTGCCATTATGGATTATTTGTCAAGGATTTATGAAGTCCAGCAACAATCGCGTGCAGAACTAGCGCTGATCCGATCTACCCAAGAGACGCAAGGCCGGCAACTTTCAGAGTTACAGGGAGCAGTGTCGCAACTTCAATTGCACCATAACGAGCGTGAAGAGGACGAAGACGAGGATGAAGACGAGGATGATGACGAGAATGATGACGATGAAGAAAGTGAGGCAGATTGAAGTAGAGAGGGGAGCAGAAATTTTACTTTTTTTGTCGTGGCTTTGATTTGCTCTATTTTGTGGCCAAACGCTCGGTTTTTATTTATTTTTATTTAAGGTTGTACTCCATTAGTGGCTTGCACTCTTGCAAATTTAGCACACTAAGCATGCTTCTTAGAAAAATTGTTTTGATCTCACCATGCAATATTTTGCTTACTTTATTTGGAAATTGGTTTACGGTTCGTATTGGTTCAGCAGCGTAAACATGAACGAAGGTCTTGTGTCTTATTGACGCGGCGTTTTGTGATTGACGCTGTAAATGATGGGGTTTACTATCAATGAAAAAATGAAAGCATATTAGTCGGAGCTACTCCATATAAGATCTGGTGGTCCAACGATAAATGTGTATGCATGAGCTCGTGTCCACATATTTCACCATTGGTTATAGCAAATTAAACAGCTAATGCTCCAACTAATATTAAGTCATGAAAATTGATTAGTGACCCTATATCATTGATTTGTTACCAAACGGGTTTCTTGTCACTTATTTTCAAAAACTGAAAAACAATTTAAAATGTTTTTAGTTTTCAAACTGTTTTTTAAAAAAAAACATTACCAAATGGCCTTTTAGTTTTTGCGTTGGATTTTAAATAAAGCACCTTTTGGTATTTATTGTTAGATTTTTTTTTTAAAACATATGAGTTGGGTTATTTAAAGGGATGATTTGGAAATATCATCCATCTAACATATGACCCTCTACATATATATTATATATTATATTGATAATAACTTTGCCCCTTTAGTTCATATGTCTAATCAATTTGTCACACATCATTATATGAGATTGATTGTTGTTAAGAATCCCCATGGTAAGATTTTATCATTAGAGTTAGTTCTACTAAAGAGTTTATAGAAAGGAAAAAGGAACTTTTCAAGTAATAGGGATTTAAAGAGAAAAATAAAAATAAAAATAGAGGCTGCAATAAATGGATTCAAGTCTAGTCTATGTCATAATTAAAATACCCCATCCTATACCCATTTTCAGCTGGCAAGTTAATGGGTTTTCTCCCATAAAGCTACAAAACTTCCAAAACCCCTCATGTTATAAATGGCCTGTGTCATATGTCAACCCATTCCCAACATGTTTAAAACAAGGTGTAGAGAACCAAAGTGAAGTAGGGATCAATAAAAGGAAGGTTATGGAATTTTAAATCTAATCCATTGGCTTATAAGTGTAGAGTTGGAGCATTTCTTTTGATTATTATTAGCAAGACATTACATGTAAAAGAAAATAATAAAAAAGTTCAAATTAATATCTTTTTTTAACAAGATTTTGATTTGGTCTTTTTTTTTTAAAAGATCCATCCATAAGGGTCAATAAAGAGAAAATATTAAATCCATAAGGGTCAATAAAGAGAGAATATTAAATGTACTTAAAAATAATAATTCAAATTTAACATGTTATAATTTTTAAGAAAATAAGATAAAGATTATATGCATATGTATTATATGTAAGAATCTAGGAGTAGTGGCTAAATTCTAAATAATTTATCTTCACATATAAACTTAGATATCATTCATATTAATTTTTTCCATGCTAATAGCATATTGTATTTTTATGCTTTTAAATTTTCTAGATTATAAAAAAAGAAAAATATGAAAATTAAAGATTAAAACATGCAAAGTATCACGCAAACTCAAATAACATGTAATTGTCAGTTGTCTAACTGATTAAGAATATATTGAAGCAAGCCACTAAGATGAATATCTATACAAGATAAAACTCAAAGTATCACACAAACTCACACGTCTATGCTCCTTTAATTGCTACATTTACTTCTTAACTCAAGTTTAATAATGAACCCATATCGGGCTAACAATTAGGACCTAGGAGGAGGACAAAAGAAAACAATAGGAGCAGGTTCAAACAGATCCAAACTGCAAAGCTATGGGGCAAGA
The DNA here is from genome assembly GCA_947561395.2 of Buxus sempervirens. Taxonomy (NCBI): domain Eukaryota; kingdom Viridiplantae; phylum Streptophyta; class Magnoliopsida; order Buxales; family Buxaceae; genus Buxus; species Buxus sempervirens. The sequence goes on from OX387192.1 coordinate 25,355,329, forward strand.
AGCATTGCTTTAGTGGCAGGGCAAGTTGAAGGAATCCGCTACCTGAAAAGTGAACAAGTGACTTAATAAAATGAAACGGCAAGAGCAAGTTAGAGTATTCACAATTGGAAGTATTCAACTAATACCGTAGGTTGTCCCATTGTGTGCTTGCATTCGGTGGATTGCCATGCTGCATCACAAATGGTTGCAAAAATGATAATTTTATTATTACAACTTTGTAAATTATTGATTGTGAGTCAATAAATTTGAACTATTACTTGCAGCATCTGAGTGAAGCCATAATTCCCTTGAATACCCTGGGTGAAAATCCTATGATCAACAACACCACCTTGTGACATTTGGTTGGAAGCAAAATATGCCTGCATATTTTGTCAATTGCCTTATAAGAAACACCAAGACTGAGGTTGTTTGCAAAACAAAAATAACGGAGTAAAGTATATCTACACTGCTGGCGTATGTGGAGTCATCGGTGCAATAGGCATCATAAATGCATCCCTCATATAAGGTGTTAGTGGAGTGCAAGAATTCTGAGTAGATTGGTTACTAGAGGTAAACGCCCCAAAAGTTGTTGCAACCTCTGTTTGGTTCATGGTTTCCTCTACTGACTCATTGACCGTTTGTTTTGCTTTCTTCCGTGTACGCTTGATAGATTGTTCCAACGCACCTTTTTGCCTACGAACACTTGAGCCAACCCGACCACCCCTTAGCTTCTTTTTAATACCTTTTGCCCTTGAAAGGATCTCCGTATCGTCAACACCAGTAGCTAGAGAATCATTGTCCCTAACACTATTGTCCCCAACACTATCTAGAAGTGTGCAATCTGGCTGACAATTTGCTTGTGAAACATTCACCCTTCCAATTTCACTTTGACTTCCTTCTTTTCTTGATGCATCATCTATATCTCTAGCTTTGTTTTTTTCTTTTACTATTCTATTCGCCTCACATTCAATCTGTTTAACCATATCACTCGCAAAAGCAGAGGACTCTTCATGCAGTGTGGCCTTCCTTGCAGCTTGGACAAAATTGCGACACAATTCTCTAAACCTCCTCCCAATTGCCGCTTTGGAGTTCTCCTCAGCAACAGTCCCTTCTTCATATGCAACCAAACCACTCTTTGCATCTTTAGGCCATCTTTTCAAGATATATTGATCAGGTATCTTCTTTATCCTATTAGCACGAAGAATATAATATGCATGACTGCACAATATGCCACTGAATTCAAATTTCTTACAGCTACAATTGACTGAAGTAGTTTCGCGATCGAATGTAACAGTATGTTAACGAACTCTCCGTTCGGCATCATTAGTGACTTTATACTCAACCAATCCGCCAACTTCCCCACAAACATACATCTCACAATTAAGGACACCATCAAGTATTTCTTTACGAACTAAGTCAAGGATTTCTTCTGTGTAGACGTTTCGTGCACATTCCAACATTTGATTTCCCTCAATCGGCAATGCAGGAGTACTATTTATCATCTTACAATCAGCCCTCAGTTCCTCATACCGCCTATCATCTAATAATTCATCGAAGCGCCCCAAGAATCGCAATAAATCCTTTTGCCTCTGTAGATGACTTTTCAGTGAAGCATTCATGCTTTCGGACCTTTGTGTTGTACCCATGTTTGCACAGAACGTGTTCCTTCCGTATGCCAGAGACCATTTCTCCTTTTCCTCAAACTTTGCTTTCAACCATCTATTCGAGGATAAATCATATTTGTTAATCATTGTGTTCCATGCTTCTATGAATTCCTCATTGTCTTCATACTCGTAAACACATCTACTAAAATCTTTTGCAAACGATTTCTCACTGTTAAACACATCGCTAAGATGCTTTGCAGCGTTTTGGAACATGTGCCAAACACAGAAGCGATGGAATGTATCCGGAAGCACCGAAGCTATTGCACTCGTCATAGCTTGGTCATGATTAGTGAGAATTGTCTTGGGCCTCTTACCAGACATTGCTCTTACAAAGCTTTCAAATAACCAACTGAATTTCTGAACGGTTTCATCATATAATAGGGCAGCGCCAAAGATCTTGGTTTGTCTGTGATGATTAACACCAACAAATAACCCGAATGGTCTACCGTACTTGTTCGTTTTATATGTGGTGTCAAAACAAACCACGTCACCAAAGTAAGTATAATCTGCCATCATCCGAGAGTCAGCCCAAAATATGTTACTAATAAGATCGTCTTCATCTAACTGAATGGCATAGAAGAAGGATGCATCTTCCGATTGTTTTCTTTGAAAGTATTCTAATAAGGCTCCTGCATCTCCCTGTTGCATGGCTACCTTACGTTTGGACCGCAAATAATTTTGACAGTCTACCCGCATGAATCCTAGGCATTCAACGCCACCTACTTCCCTTCTCATCATTTCCACAGTTCTCTTAGGCTGTATCCCTGTCGAATCCGCAAGATCAATTTCAGCTGCCTGGGCCTCTGTTACTTTCCGATGCGATCGTAACATATGGACCATGCTCGGCAAAAGTAACTCATGATTATGCCCCTCCTCGAACTGTGTAATTCTATATTTTCCACTCGCTTCCAATACAATTTTTATTCTTGCCTTACACCCAGTCCTTGTATCTACACGATGTTTTACAACCGCTATATCCCTTTTATCTGTCCGACGATAACCTTCCTTTGAGCAACAAAAAACCCTATCCAGGAGGATGCCCGTACGTTGATGCTTGTGCTGTAAGTCTTTTCTCGTTCCGAAACCAGTTCGTCTTGCATACTCATTATAAAACTAATGTGCGTCGTCTTCTGAATCAAACACCATCCCAATCTTTGGTAAATATGCTGTCTGTATTGATTCTTGCAAACCATCAACATCCCTATCGATGGTGTCTTCAATGCCATCAATTGATCTAGATGACAATTCCTCCGCACTATCCATTTCCGCTGTGTTTTCTGTTTACATATAAAACCCTCATTATTGTATAAGCAAATAACCAGACTTAAAATGAAAGATCATAAGAGGCCAGGTTTGTTTCGTCCTTCTTAAAACCAACAAATACAATGGATAAACAACATTCACGAAGTAATTAACATCTAAGATGATCAAGCCATGGTACATTCAAATTGAACCAAAAAAAAAAAAAACAATTAAATAAAATAAAGGTTTATTTAAAAGGAGAAGAAAATAAGCATTACTCAAACACGAGCACATGATCAAGCCACTAGTAAAGAATAATAATAACAAATGGACAATTACTAAAAATGAGAAACTAACTTAACTAAATATATAAGCCTAAGGGGGTGTTTGGTGGGCATTATAGAATCTGGATTATACTTGAATCTGATTACATAATCTAAAAGCCGTGTTTGGTTGGGATTTTAAGGTTGGATTCTACTATCCAATTGCATAATCAAGCCCATAATCACTATCTACTTTTTTGGTGATTATAGGGATTATGGACATTGGTGCTTAAATTTCCAAAATCTGTGTTTTTAGAGATTATGTATAACAAATTATATAAAACATATTATAATAAATAATAAAGTTAAAAGTATTATAATGTAATATATTATAATATTATAATATATTAATATATTAGTATATTATATTTAATATCATATTATTAATATTTCATATTATATTAATATAATAAACATATTTCATAATCATAATATTATATTAAATTTAATATATTATTATAATAAATTTAATATATTATTATAATATATGATAATACTTAATATATTAATATAATATTAATATATTAAAAAATATAACAATATATTAATATATCCTATGCAACATAGTAATATTAATAATTTATATTATATTGATTTACATATTATAATATAATAAACATATTATATTGATTTATTGCCATTAATAATATTATATTTATAATAATTTAATTATATTAATATAATATTATAATATATATACTATTTTACAATTTCATATTGTAATAAATTTCTTATACTAATATAATAAACATAAATTATATTATTATAATATGATTTATATTATAATATAATATAATATTATAGAGGTGTGCAATTATTATAATTGTTATGTATATTATATAATATTATAATAGTATTATATAATGTTACAATAATATTATTATAATACACATAATATAACATTATTATATGATATTATATATAATATTATTAATATATAAATTTGAATATTTAAGTAAAAAGATACATATTATATAATAATATATACAACTTTAAGTAAGACATTTATTTTCCTATATATATTATATTATATTATTTTTTATGCAATTTTTTATACAAAAACTTCAAATTTAATCTCAATAATCAATGTCAATCAAACATGATTTTTAGATTCTAGTTTACAAATCTGACTTCATAATCTTGCTTATCTAAATAGGATTTTTAGATTCTTAAATCTTAGAAATATAATCTGGAATATAGAATCTAGGTTTACTAACAAAAAAAACGAAGAAACACAATGTCACTTGAAGATTACTTGATAGTGAAAAAGCAAATAATTCATTCCATGCATTTTCAAAAATATTTAGACGTTCACCGTTCGCGCAACTCGATTCCGAAGCAACTCCTTCAAGCCGTTAGCTCCCAAAATTCGGGTAGTTCCTCAAGATGTTAGGTATGAACTCCTTCAGACAATTTAATCAACCTGAACGCAATGTACAATGTTGCACAGTTAAATTTAGATGAATTGCCAGGTCAATGGAAACCAAATGGGGAAGAAGAAGCACCTGAATCTACAGTCTCGCACAATTAATCAACTTGAACTCAATTAGTGGGACAAATCAATCATTCTCTTCTCAAACAAACATGAGAGAAAATCAATAAATTTCAATCGTCTGAGCGCAACAGGAATCGGTGAAGACAAAGGAGGGAGTTTTGAAAACTTCGTTCATTTCGTGTTTCGCGGGCGCAATAGGAAGGAGAAAATCCATTCGACCGAACAACGATCGAATGGTTCTTATTAACCATTCGGCCGAAAACGAAGACTAACGGCTCACGGCCGAAAGCCAAAACTAATGGGCCTGAATCGTTAATCGCCGTCCTCTCTTTTAATTCAAAAGAGAGGACGTGTGTCGCGCTATCATCGTTCAAATGACCATTCGAACAACGATTCAAAAGAGAGGATGCGGGCTGAACGGGGATATCGATCGGGACTGAGTGACAGAGAGAGAACTCAAAGAAGGGAGAGAGGGAGGGTTCAGAGCCTTCTCCACCTTTCTTGATGAGAAGGAAAAAAAAAGTCAGATATGTCACCCCGAACCTGCCACGTCAACCCCGAACTTGCCATGTTATCCGGCACACGTTTCAAGTAACCTCTTTTGCTTGTCATTTTCTCTTTTTTCCCCCTTATTACAACACTTGTTTGCTGCAACGGGTACAGCGGCTATATATATAGAGATAAAAAATAATTTTTTTATTGTTAGTAGATGGTAATAATATTATTAAATATTTGTAATATAATTATCTAATATAATATATTTCATAGAATAAAAAATAATTTATGAGAAAAGTAAAAAAATGCCATATATCTACTTTATATATTTAAAATTTTTTTTTTCTTTACAAATGCAAATAGTTGAAGCCCTGAAAAAAGAAAAATAATATATTATTAATTAATACACTTAATAATTGTACCAAGCAAATTAATACACTTCATAATTTCATACAATAAATTGGCATGGCAAAAGTTTTTGTTATGTCAAAATAATTAAAAAGTAGTTGTTTCATATTAATAAGATGAAAGAAATGAATTTATAAATAAAATAATTTTACTATAATATAAAAACATTTTTCCTTTTTTACAAAATGTCTTTAAACTCAATTCTAAAAAGAATAAGGAGTGTCTTAAAGAAAATGAATAATATAGATAAACGTAATTAAATTCTTTTAATAAAAATAACATAAGTAACAAAAATTTGCTAGAACGTAACCAATCATCATTAATAATAATAATAATAATAATAAAAAACATAAATCAAAATAAACAGATGCTCACCCAGTACTCGAACCAAGTCTTCCTGGCATAGGACCTCCTTCTCAAGCAATAGCTCTGCAATCTGAGTCCTCCGTTATCAGTTTTAATGTCCGCTCATAGGCCTTGCCAACCCATTCCCCTGATTTTCCATCAACTCCTCTATCAACAGCTGCATTCTCTTTGTCCAAATTAAAATTAATTGATTCTTCCCCACCATCAACATCTTTAACATCTTCATTACGGATTCCATGGCATCATCCAAAACCAGAATCTGCAGCCTATTCTCCATGACTAACAACCTGGTCCTGTTCATCCAAAGATTCTGTCATTTTTCAGAACACTCCACATTCTTCTTAACTTCACCAATTAGATGGCCTGCATCCGTGGATTCCATGGTCACCAGCGAACACCCCACCTCCTTCCCAGGTTCGCCTATTTGGTCTTCTTTCTCGATAACATCATTGTTCAGCAACATCAAACCAGTTCCATCACCTGCTCTCCTCTGTTCCTTCTACAACTGGGAGCAACAGAGGAGGTAGTGGTGGATGTTGTTATAACAGGGTCTGTTATCAGGGGAGAGGAGGTGAAGTTGGCTGAGCGCGCGAAAGAAGAAGAAAGAGGGATAAAAGCGATAGAAGGAAGACGAAGAGTTGTTACTCCAAGGAAGAGAAATTTGAGATGATGCGCCGTTTTTCGACTTCCGGATGGGATTGACGATAGATTTATTTAAACAAAAAAACTAAACAAAAGTTTCCTTCACAATTGAATTCAGCCCCGAACCACATGAGCCTGTCACGTCACTTCAATATTCCCTTCCGCTTAATATAGTAGATAGATCATAGGAGAATTTTCTTGCTCTACTTGGGATTGAATTTCCAAAACTAGATTTGATCAAAAGCTTGGAAAAGGAATCAAAGGCTCTTATTTTATCTATTCCGTTGTTTTAGCAAGGTAAATCTCTTGCTGTCGACAGCTGGCACTGTAAAGGATGAGAACTCGAAGATGGACATTATCTTGTACCGTTTAAGCAAAGGGCATCGTTATTCACGCTGTAGACAGCTCTTCATAGTCATTGTGCGGGCCCCGAATAAATGGTGGGCTTTCAAATGTATAATAAACCCTTTCGTTAGATGTGAGAGGGTGTATAGATGCTAATCGCCATTTAAGGCATTCTCTAAAGTGTTTTTCCTGATACATCGTACCTGGACATTATCTTGTACCCAGAAGAGCAACCAATCAGTAAAGGCCGCGTGCTTCCGCCGCTTCAGTTCTTCGTAAGCGCCCGACGCGAAATCCTCTCGGCCGTATTAAAATTAAGGAGTTAAACCCAGTATTTTGTTTATTATATTGTAAGAGAAAGAGAGAGAGAGCCAGAGAGAGACAGGGAGTGATCGAGTGGTGGGTTTTGTTGTTAATTATTTGATTCCGTTATCGGAAGAGCTTCAATTCGTAGTTCTTGCAGTCGAAATGGCCACTGACGTTGTTACTCTGCAACATGCATCGGCTGCTGCTGAGGTTAACTCAAGCATTAATCATGCCTGCTGTAGGAAGGGACCTGGGTAAGTGACTCCGCTCGAAGCCATGTCCGGTCGTAGAGAAGCTTTGATCTACGTTACATGCGTCTATACAGGTTTGCCAGTTGATTCTTTCTTTTTAAACAAGCTTGAGAGAGATATATGGTTTTGATATTTTCAACTTCGAAAGTTTTTATGTTTTTCATCGCTTTGATGCAAGTTTCTGGGGTCGAGGATTATGGTGATGAATGGTATTGTTACCTACGAATGTGACCTGTTCAATTTTCTGGGTTTTTTTTAAACATGGTATCATACGTTTCTGGAAGCCCTTGTTGAGATGAATTTTATGAATTCATCTAGTTTTTCATTTTGTTTCCTGTAGATGTCGAACGTTGCCTGACGAACTTGTGTAGATAAAGATTTGAATATGCAAGCCAGCCAACTTACCTTGTCGAGGATCAGTGTCTAGGTTTTAGCTTTTCTGCTTAATTGACAAATTGGTGTTTATATGATTCGAATAGGTAATTGTATGATCCAAACCTGTAAAGACAGAATCTAGGTGATCTCTGATTTTGGACTCTGCTTTTTATGTTATTTGGAAAGAAATTATTTATTTGCGTATTGTTTTATAGAGATCTTTGCACTTGCTTTTGTAGATTCTTTGTTTGACCAAAAGCCTTCTAGTGGAGATCGATTAAAGATCCTAACCGGCCCTTACTGTTAGTAACTTTTTTTGCATGGGTCAAAGTTTTGAATCTTTCCCAATTCAATATTCCTGTTTAAACTCTCTGTAACTGAAAGCCTTATTACTATTATTTTAGTGGTTAATGTTTTCTACACCCCATAAAAATATTAGGATCGAAAGACAACAAATGTCTTAGTTGATCACTTGTTTTCTTTCTTAATTTTATAAACCATTTCATCCGTTACTTTTCTCCTTGAGGTACTTTGGTTAATCAGCAATTATGGACGTGCCTTCAATGTTGAGATCTATTTTATTCGGTTTCTCCGACTTCTCTAACAACCGATTTTTAATTATTAAACAAATTAAATGATTAATTATTTAAAAGATCTATTATTTTTTGAATTGTTTTTGAAATATGAAAAGAGTTTTATATTGTCATGGCTAGAGTCTTAATATCAGTATTACTTATGTCAATTCATATAGATATTTTATTCAATTTACTCTTCTTGTTCCATAACTTTCAATTATTTTATCCAGATTTATTTTTTCTGAGCTTTAAATTTAAAGCTATTTCAAAAAAAAAATTTAATTGTTGTTTTAGAAGGTATTTTGAGGGTTTTTATTGTTTTTAGGTTTTTGATGTATTAAGTTCCTGTCTATGTGCTTATGATTATTTAGAAATAAATATTTATGAATTTTTAACTATTGGCATAATAAAGAAAATGAAGAATTTGATAAATATATCATTTTTGTTTTACTAAAGAATACAAAATCACATTAGAAGATCGCATCTTATTTAAGATTTATTCCATTGGCTCAGGACTCTAGGTAAGATAAGGAATTTTTGAATTAGAATCCCAGAAGAGGGTATTTTGGGTATGTGAAGTTAAAAATACTTTATTAGGTTTGTGTTTTTATTAATAGTATAGATATAGATATAAACATAGAAAATGAATAATCTGCTCTATTGAGGGCCACGCCTTTCATGATTGGAGTCACATATTTACTTTCCTAGTCCAATAAACTTATTCTGAAGCGTTGAAAGCAATGTGTTTCAAATTAGTGTTCTTAGGCCCAAAATGAGTATTGTCAGGATCTGAAAGAAGATCCATGATTTTGGTATTTTATTTTATTGTTATTGAAATACTCAAAATTATAAGATGAATTAGGATGAACTCTTGGCATCAATAATGTGTTGAAAGCTCAAGTTTTGTATTACAATTTCAAATATTCATCCAAATTTTAAACCTAGGTTTTTGTTGTTGCCTTAGTGATACAACTGAAGTAATTTCTACAGATTCAGAGTCCAGCATTTCTGTGCTTTTCGATGTCCCAGTGAATCTTTTTGATCAGTTATAACCCAAAGAACTGAATGTTGGAACTTTTGTATGATTTTGTCATTTTTGCTGCCTTTTTAGTATGGTAGAAAACAAAATTAGGGTTTCTGAATCAATTCGGGAACAAAGAGATTGTGGTGGATGGGCAGCCTTGTTTCCCATAGAGAACTCAGAATCAATTAATTTTTGTCATAATAATATGCTGTATCTCCTTTTTCCCTTGCAAGCCTTTTGTTAAATTGGGGTACATAGGATAGGAGCACATGTTCTATGTGCTTAGGGACAGATGTATTATTGGTAGTAACAAGCACAAATACAATTATATGAACATAGAGTTCCAATCTCTTATCTCACCCTGAACCCTTGTTTACTTAAGTACCATGCCCCTTGTTACTTCACCAGCTTGAGCAAGCTCAGTTGGACCAGATATTGTGTTGGCTTAGAAGTTAGAACTATTAAGAGGCACAACTGCAATTATATTTAGTTGGAGTCTCACTCTCCCCCTTGTTTACGGCCTCGTATCTGCTGGAGATTGACGATGGAAACATCAGCTGTAGCATTCACAGATCTTCGTCATGTGCCCCTAATTCATAGGTAGGTACAATCCAAGTCATCACTGGATACAACCCACTTATCAAGGGTATAACCCATTTTATTATAGGTTACAACCCAACTCATCATTGGTACAAGCTAGTTCATCACATGATGCAGTTCAATTCATCATTGGTAATACACGACTTATCATGGGTTACAAACTAACCTCAATATGGGGTACAATCCAACGTACAAGCCATTTCATCATGGATATAACATTGTACCCATGATAAGTTGGCATGATGAATGAGTGAGACATGCGGCAAAGATCAGTGAATGTTCCAACCGATCTTCTATGCAAGTAGCTCCAATTGATGTGAGAGCCTTGTTTACTGTAGACGATGTCTAGTGCCATGCCCGTGGATCTTACCATCTGGGACAAAGTTCAGTTGCATCAATCATACTGTTTGGATGATCGGCTAGTGGCTTGAAATCCCAAAAGTTGTTGGTTTCAATGAGAGTTAAAAGCATCGTTTTCACCTTCGCTATGACTTAACAAGATTTCGATTGATTCATGGAAACACTTTATCTGGAGATTGACAGCATTGGCATTTAGATTCCTCGAATCTACATTTTAATATGATGAAACAAAAACCGGATTGGTGTGCACCAACTCATTAAGAAGGGGACAGCCGAAGACAGCATATTTTGATTGCTTTTTCTTTTATTTGACGATACAGCCGATGGAGTTGGATACTCCCTTTTGACGTACTTAGTGGTGATCCAATGGGTTTCACCCATTGAAACAAGCTAACCGCATCAAAGTCATCCTTCAATCCGACCATCCAAACTTGTTTCTCATAATGTTCTTTCCCTCTTATTGGCCGCCTCGAAAAACCCTGTTCTTTAAATATTCTATTTTTCATATTTAACCAATATTTAGAAATCTCTGAAATAATAAAAAAAAAAAAAGTCACGAAAAATTTGGGCAAAATTGTGTTTTAGTTATAATTTTTTTAATAATTCATATTCAGTTACTCAATTTTTTATGATTAGACATTAGTAATACTTTTTCAAGATATTTAAAAACGAGAGTTTTTTAATGCGTAAGATATTTGAAAATGAGTGTTATTTTGGATTTACAAGTATGATAACATGCTTATAATTTGTAAACTAGATTTACAAGTCTCTTAGTAGGATTTACAAGTCTTTTAAAAAGGTTTATAAATCTGTAAATTGGATTTACAAGTCTACAAAATAAATTTTCAAATCATAAAACATTGTTTACAAATGAATAAAGCGATTTTTACATGTTATGTTATTTTTTTTTTTTTATGGATTACAAGCATTTGAAGTTGATTTACAAGTCTGTCAATTGACTTTACAAATCCCCAGTAGATACACAAAAAACTAATTTCTAACAAATTTGGACCAGAATCTCCGAGATCACCATCGTACGGTGCTCCGCCTCACACTGGGGCATCCGCCCAAATCACAAAATAAAAACATGTCCAAGGTGGTTCTGAAAAGTTACGAAGCTGTCACGTTAACTACAAAGCAGAGCAAAGCATGTGGGAGCCTCCAATGTCCTTAATCGACAAGAATATCCATCGTTCTTATCGATCGGTTCGAGGAGCAATGGCCTTCAAGTATTCGAATCAGACAACCTTGTCAGGAAAGTTTCCTGCAAAAACAAACAGACACACAGAAGACGTGCAAATGGATAATTTTCCTTGTTATAATGAGCAAATGCCTTCAGGTAATTGAGAAGGTTTGCGGGGGGAGATGAAAGCAAGTAAGCTTACAGGGCTCTCCTCCTTCTGCACTGTCATGTTCTTCCTCCACTTCTTCTCACGAGCTTCAGCTTCTCCTGACGACTCAGCAACACCAGGTCTTTCTCTTTTCATTTCTTATTTCCCTTCCTTTTCATGTCTTTTTTTTCTTTAGAGTAAATAAATTTGTATTAGATTTCAAAATTTACAGTATCAGTATGCTTTTACAATGTCACCGACGTATAAAAGTAACAAAAATTGCCTCACCCACAAAGCAGGTTGGTGTGTATCCATCAAAAGTGCTTGTAATCTGACTATAACGCTCAAGCAACTCCTTAACACAACAAGACCCTAGTTCTAGATAGTCCTATGGGTTGGTTAAGGATATGGATCGGTCCTTCCAAGAATTTTCCTTGCAACTCCCAACTACTACACTTTAGAAGTTCTTAAATATGCATTTGTTCCTTCCTTTTCATGTTCTTGTTAAGGAGGGAGGCCAAGGAAAGATACATTAAAATAAGTGACAATATTAGAGTTTCTTGAAGGGGTGGTTCAAACATGGTTTTGTACTTGTGGGTTAACTCGAAACTCGGTCGAGTTGATCAACTCGTTTGAATATACATCTTAAACCGATCACAAGCAACTTGACCGAGTCACTGAGTCAACTCAGTTCAATGTTAACCATGGGCAACTGTTAGGTAGCCTGTTTAACGTACTTCTAGTTTGATATTGTGGAAAATTAAGTGTTCAAGCTAGAAACCAACTGTTGATAAAGGGTCATACATAAGTCATGTGCTATTGAATCTTAGAAAAACAAACAACCAACCAATTAAGGTAGTTTATTTTTGTAAAAAGCAGGTCTCATATCAGAGTCACAATTTTTAAATGATAAAAGCTGAATGGTTGTTCTTCAAGCACCTGGATTCAAATTTTGTGGTGTTAACTGGAGGTTGCAATGTTGTAGAAATAAGTTCACTCTTGTATAATCTCCCTGACGACTTTGTGCACATTTGAGAAGAGTTTCAGTTCAAAGCTTTGCACCTATTTAAACAGCAGTTTTTTTTTTTTTTTAAATCTTATAATGCTTTTGTGTTGGCAGTTTGTGCATTAAATTTTACAGCATACCCACACCAGCCAACTGGCGAGTGCATCGGCATCGGTGCCAAAGAGAAGATAAGTGTTTGGGCTGGCTACCAAACCAACCGTTGCTGTAGAAATGCTCTCAACACATTATCTCAAGCTTTAGCCTTATATGCCAGAGTAGAAGATACTATATTCCTTGACCTAGATCATTTGATGAACTGTAGCAGACTCTCCGTGTCACAGCCCTCTATCTCCGTCGACACATGCAGGTTCTATGATCTAACCTGGCAAAGTAGCCAGTGTTCTAGTTTAAAATTGTCTAGCTTCAAAGAAAACAAACAGTATCTTGATGCTCGAGACAGTTGTTCCGGGTTGGAGTCTTCATTCAATGACAAGTGCAAAAAATGCACTGAAATGATAATAAATGCAACAGATTACCTGTTAGATCAACTTCAGGTGATAAATAGAGACTCAGAGAGAGCAATCTGTGGTATCGCTGTTGTCATCTCTATCGCAGCCAGTAACATCAGCAACAGGCAGTTTATTGATAACTTATATGGTTGTCTTCCTGCTTTGGATAAGTTAGGTAAGAACCAACACAAAAGGTTTCTCTTTTAAATTTTTTTCCCCTGTGTTTTGGAAGGACTTTTCATCCCATCCAAATGCCCTCTAAAGTGATGAAAGTTGCATTACATTTTCCTTTCCTTAAATTTTGTTTAGCCCAAAAATAGCCTAAATAGACACTAATATTGTTACTCTGATGGCTTTATGTTTGGGTGTATTGTTTTCCACATCTTTTGTTTACTTATCAAGGTAACTGATCAAGTACCTCATGCTATAAATATTTAGAATGGATTATGTATTGTAGCTTGAGTGAATACATCAGAAGATACGAGCACCAATATTGGAAGAAAAGACAGGGAAATTGAAGGATAAAAATTTTAACTTCTTGGATGATCGTAGCAACTGCAATATTTTTGGATGGTCGGAAAAAATGAGAGTGATGGATTTGTGTGGGACAAACAGTGTTGCAATCATCAATTTCAGTTTAAATATGTTAGCCGTTTGAAGGATGGTCTCAGTTGTTGTGTTGTGCATTAGCTGGCTCTTAGTGTTCCTACTCACTGGTCCTTTTTGTGTTTTGTTTATGTCTACAGAGGCAGAGGCAGAGGAAGGATACATCAAACTCAAACGTAAGTGCAACACCTTTAGCTTTTAAGTCTTTGATGCTGCAGGCTGCAACATTTCATGTGCGATCTCTATTCCATCTACTCATCTCAAGAAAACAGATTAATAGGCATACTTTCGGTTGTACAGGCTCAGTGGCAACAGCATTGTTAGCGGTTATTATAGCAGCAATGGGACTGCTACTAGTTATTGTGCTTGTCAAGTATGTGACAAAGAAGAAACCTCTCAAACTTGTTCAAGGTATGATCAACCAAAACTGAGTTATTTCTTAAATGAATTTGTCTTTAAGTGCATTGCATTTTGTGTTCTAACTACAACAATTATTCTCTTCAAGGGAAGGAAGACCCTTCTTGGTCTGGCATCTACAGATTCTCGAAGGCCGAGATTGACAATGCCATAAATTTTGGCAACCAAAAGGTGCATCTTGGTGCCGGAAGTGCTGGTCAGGTCTACAAAGGCATTCTTCCCAGTGGACAGCTTGTCGCAATAAAGCACATATATAAAAGCAATAAGTCTGATTCTTTTACCAGGGAAGTTGAAGGTCTTTCGAGAATTCGACATCCCAACCTGGTTTGTCTTCTTGGTTTCTGCGTTGAAGGGGATGAGCAGTATTTAGTCTATGAATATTGCTCTGAAGGGAATCTAGCTCGTCATCTCCTGAGTAACCTTTCCACAAACCTACTCTTAATTTGTTTTTCTCTAGCGCTGAATTCTGTGTTTCAGGCTTAACGCATTGATGTGTGATCCTAGGGAGAGACAGTGTTCTTCCTTGGGACAGAAGGGTCAAAATCCTGAGAGATTGTGCATTGGCACTGAGATATCTCCACCATTATATTGATGGTTGCATTGTTCATAGAGACATCAAGGTAAGAAGAGATGCTAGGTCCATCTCATTTCTTCAAATTATAGGACAATATTTCCTCAAACTACTAGTGTACTCTGTCTTTATCTCCTATCCATTATCATGTGCAGCAGAACTGTTTACCCTGTTCTCCAAAAATGGCAATAAAGTGTTTACGCAATCCTTGATGAGTGTTGAATATTTGGCTTGCAGCTTACTAACATCCTTCTTATGGAGGACATGAAGCCAAAGCTTTCTGATTTTGGATTGGCAAAGATGCTTGGGATGGAAGAGAGCAAAGTATTCACAGATGTTAGGGGAACCATAGGCTACATGGACCCTGAGTATATGAGCAATGCCAAACTAACTTGTGCCAGTGATGTCTATAGCTTTGGTATTGTTATGCTACAACTTCTGTCAGGAAGAAAAGTAATTGAGTTGGATCTTGATGCTCGAGATCAATTGACAAGGAAGGTATGTGATGCGCTTATTGTGTATGCATTCAGTATATGTATTAATCTATCTCTTGGGAATTATTCAGGCAAAGGATGTCATCATGGGAAAAAGGCCACTGAAGGACTTCGAAGATCCACGGCTGAATGGAAATTTCAATATTGTAGACTTTGAATCCATTTTACAAGTTGCAGTCCTCTGTGTTGCTAAATCAAGCAAAGGACGTCCAACCATCGATGTTGTCTTTGAAGAACTGGATAAGGTTTGGGAAAACACAATGGCTTGCAGGGTGAGTTCACATAAACCAAACACTTTTAACTTCAAAACCATCCCAGAAATTATGCTAAATACAAATTTCCTCTAATTTGACTGCAGGGTATGATGAACACAAGCAGTATGAACCCTTTGGATACACCACATTCCAGGTCAAGGGATGTGGTTTCAGTTTAGAACATGCATTTTGCATAGAAATGGGTTTTTGGGAATGTTCCATGTGTTTTGCTCAATCATATTGATTCAGCAAATAGATTTGTTACAACACATGGACCTCATGTTCTGACTTCATTGTGAGATCATAATTGAATATGAGATGTTGCAGACTTCTGTGGATGGAGACTCAACTACAAAAAGGAGAACTCAAGCTTGGGTTGTTGAAAGCTTCAAGACCCTAGATCCTTGCTTGTAAAGTCGATTTGGTTAACAGGGCTACTCCTAATGTTCCTCAAAGAGGAAGCATACGTAAGTAGCAATTTGTGCTAATCCAAAGGATATATCAAACCCATTGTGAACTTGCAACCTACTTGCGCAAGTAATTAAAGAGAGGTTTTCTAGCACAAGAAGATACTTAAAAATCATCCAGACTATCTATGTGATATGGGGATTCTCTAAAAAGTCCTATTTTCTTACGGACTGGTGAGAGATCATGTTGAAATTTGATTCAAAATTTAAAATTTTCCAATGAAATTTTCCTTTTATGTATACTTTTGGGTGCAATAAATATATTAGAGTTTGGGTTTGTTGAGACATTTCAGGGGTTGTGACTTTTTGACACACCTTTTTCTATTATTTGTAGTGAACAAATGCCAAATCTTTCTGTATGATTGTGAGGATAGATTTTGGTTGCTTGTATGTGTAATTTGTAGGAACACTTCCTTCTCCCTCCTCCATGTTTCTCTCTATTCAATGTTTCAATGTTTTCAAGAGCTCATTTTGTCCAATCAAATGATACACCAACTGTTCAACATGCAGTTTACCAAAAAAAATAAAAAAACTGTTCAACATACAGATTGGCATGACCAGACAACTAGACAACCTATAAAGGATCTTGGACCATTCATTTCTTATAGTACTGAGAATACAATCTCATGTAGATGCATTCAATACTATAGATACTAAAGCTCATCACAAGTAAATCAATAAATTTATCATTCTCTATTTTTAGGGCTTTTTGCATCCTTATCCCTATATTATAATATATTTGCATCTACATCCTCTTGTTTTTAGTATTCGTATTCGTATCCCTCAATTTGGCATAATTGTTGCAATTATATCCCTACCATTAAATTCCGTTAACTTTGGTCGTTCATTTTTATTAAATGACTAAAGTGGCCTTCAATAAGATAAAAAATATATTAAATAGCCAAATTATTATATGAATAGACAAAGTTTTAATGAATAATATTTATTTGCAATAAATATTACAATACAAGAACATAAATGAAAATATAAGATAATATATGAGGATTGTATGAAATATTTTTTTATTTTATTGATGGTTACTTTTGTCATTTAATAAAAATAAACGATAAAGGTTAACGGAATTTAACGTTAGGGGTTTAGCAACAACGATTAAACTAAACAAAGGGGTAAATACAAATACTAAAAACAAGAGGATGTAAATGCAAATATATTATAATGTAGGGGTTGTGAGACATGGAAAAATCAATATCATGACTTTTCTATCATCACACGAGATTCATAAAAGGGAGAAGTTGCCACCATTCCTTTTAGGTGTGAATGGACACCAAAAAGATTAAATCAAATGAAAAGCAAAATTAGAGTAAAAATAACCCTATTTTAAAACAAACCAGAGATGGGTAAGTGGATTAGATTGTGAATAGGGGAAGGTGTTAGGCACCCCTATTCATCCACACAAGGTGGTTGCCAAATATTTTTTAATGCTAAAAAAAAAAATGCTTGCTAATAAAAACCAAGTTAAAAGTGTGAAAAATAACAAGAAGATGTATGACCTTTTTTATGTGAATGGCTCAATTAATTTTGGGCCCTCCATAGGAATATACCATCTTGAGGGTTTCATGATTGAGCAAGAAGAACAAGATAAAAAAAAAAAATCAAAGAAAGCACATCTAAAGTAAAACACCAAAAATGCTAGATTTAAGTTAAATCCTTGAAATAAAAATTAAAATCAGAATGTTGAGGAATTAAACTTGAATAATCTAGGGTACAGATCTAGTCAAAATCTCTCATTAATTGAGAAATCTAAACCGAATACACCCATGTTGATAAAAAAACATCAAAAGGGAGAGTTTAGATCATAGGGTCTTCTCTTAAAAATTAAAATAACACAAAATCATCTCATAATATTGGAAAATAAATTCAAATCATCTAGGGTACAGATCTAGTCTAGATTTCCCATTGATTGAGAGACCTAAACTAGATACACACAAAAAACATCAAAAGGGAGAGTTTAGACCATAGGGTCTTCTATCAAAAATTAAAATAACACAAAAATCATCTCACAATATTGGAAAATACATCCGAATCATCTAGGGTACAGATCTAGTCCAGATTTCCCATTGGTTGAGAGACCTAAACCAAATACACCCAAAAACATCAAAAGAGAGAGTTTAGACCATAGGGTCTTCTCCCAAAAATAAAAATAACACAAAAATCATCTCCTGAAACAGAGGTTAATTTAAGGCTTCTGATTTTAGATCTACCATATTGATTATGATAGATCCAAAATCTTAGCCTAGTGATTAAAAACATGAAAAAACATAAAAGGGGAGAAAAAAATGTGAAAAATCAAGATCTAGGAGGAAAATGAGATCTAATGTAATGAACAGCATAGATCTATGGTATTCCTTCATATTTCATCAATAAACAATTATACAATCCAAACAAAACATTAAAACTATACAGTTCTAAGATTACAATATGTGAGGGTCTGCCCTACGGATCCCCCTATCTCCCTTTCCCCTAGCTCTCTCTTCACGTTTTACGGCTAGAGAGTAGTCTTGAGGTACTTGGAAGTAGGTTTGGATAACAACCACACACATAGGCCTCATTCTACAGAAGAAAGTAGAAGACAAAATAATCCTAGAAATTAAAACTAGAAAAGAAAAGGGTTCAAGGCTTACCTGGAGTTCTGAAAGCAGAGAGGCAGGGGTTCCCTTCTTCACTTGGAGCTCTTCAATCTCCACTTTTTGGCCATTTGCTTGAGGAGAGGCCTCCTATTTATAGGCAAAGGCTAGGGCAAAGGGAGCCCTAATGGTAGACCCAAAAATGTGTCTAGAATCCTCCAACTTAACCCTAGGGCTAAATTCGGGAATTCTCACTTCTCAGACAGAGGTATAACAATAAATAATTGAAAACTCTCGGGATTATCCAATTTTGAACAAAACACTTGTATCCGACAACTCAGGTCGGATACAAAGAAAAATGCTTTTATCCGAAATATAATTTCGGTTCAGGGCAAAAATGACTCTCTGCACAATTTCTGCATGGCACTGACCCTTACCTGCACAGGTAATACTTATTTACATGTAATATCATTTAAGTAAATGTCCCTGTATTTTTTAATCTCCATTTACTTAAGATATTACATGTAAATAAGCAAACACCACCCCATTTGAATTCATTAAAAATAGTTCCAGACCCAAATTCCAAGTGAATAAAAAGTCAAATTTCCAGTTCAAGGCTAAATTCCGGTTTTTAAAGTCTAGTAAAAAAGTTCAACATGTTAATACCAAGGTATTCGTCAAAATTTAAAATTTCAAAAAATTCATTTATGCAATAACATTGCTAAAAACCTGATTACCAGGAAAATTTATCTTGAAATCTTGCTTTAAAAAATGTTTTATTTTATGGGGTCAAAAGTCAACAAAATTCAACCAGAAAAAGTTTGACTTTGCACAAAAGATTGAATTCGGGCATTTTCCTTTGTGGTTTTGGATTCAAATGGGTTAAGGACCTCAAATCCAATGCTAAGAATTGAAAATTCCAATAAAATCTCTCCCCTTCAAGATTTATCAAAAATTATGCAATTTTGGGGTGTCTACAGGGGTATGGATGCAAAAAACCCTTTTTTTTTTATCATTTGTTTTATTTTTATTTTTATTTATTGATGCCACCTAAAAATTAAGTGACTTGTTGACCATATTAGTGGGGCATAGAACTTATTATTATCCATTTTCCTTATATTCTAATAAGAACGACAAGAAGTTATTTTAGAGAAAATAACAATTACCTCACTTTTGATTTCTGATAGCTGCAAATACCTCCCCTGAGGTTTCTAAAATGACACAACCTCCCTTATAATTTTATTATCTAGTGCAAATTTGAATATTCTTAGACTAATTTACTTATCTTTTAGTAAAAAAGTTTATTAATTTGAGATTTTTTATGATGAAAAATAAAATTTTTTTTTTGAGGTTTGAGGCTAGTAATACTGAATTAAACATCATGGGGTGGTTCGGTCATTTAAATTTTATTAATTAAAATATAAATAAATAAGAGATAAAATGGTCATATTACTACTTTCGTTGATTTTACAAATTACAAGTTGAAAAGAGAGATTGATGCCATTTTAGAAAACTCAGGAGGGGTAATTTGCTCTTTATATCATCCTAATCAGTTAAAACCAAAGTTTTAAATTTCATATAGACAACCAAAGTTTTAAATTTCATGTAGACAGCTCGTGCGATGCACGGTGTAGAATTGAATATTTGACTTTAACATCTAGTTAGAGTTAGGTAAAGATCAATAGCATCAAATTGTTGATGCATTAAACATGACAAAGAATACTCTAATAAAATGAGCAAAAAGATGTACTTTATTCTAAATCAGCACAATGATTCACCATTGGGGACAATATACAATATGAAAAAAAGAAAAGAAAAAACAAACTACCAAATAATCAAAATTAAAATATATATATAATTAACAATTTGAAAAGTAGCATTTAAGATGTAAAAGGAAGAAATGGCAGCGATGTCTTGGTTTTTGGTTTTTTTGTTTTGCTTAAAAATGAATAAGGCGTAGAAAGGAAGACTACCATTTTTATATAGACAATAATCTAATACTCTTCTTTTTCCTTTTTTCTCGTATTGTTAATATATGTATTTCCTTCACTCTATTAGAATTAGTAGTGATAGGTTCTCAACCTTATTAAAGTAATTAAGACATAAAATCGGATAATAAAAAAAATTATATTTTAACAGCTACCATTTTTAACATTATTAATGAACGTCACTACTCAAGGCAAAATCTATTAACTGGAACAAAAACAAAAATAAAATAATATTAATTGGAAAATTAGAAAACTAACAATTTTGAGAAATATATGCTATTATTAAAGGGAAGAGGGGGAATATTTTCCTAGATTCTGACCTCTTTCTTTTTTTTCTTCCAACTATTGTCCTCCCCAACTAAAATAATCCGAAACTATAACCAACCCACTACTTTTTCCACATTCTAATTTAAACCCCTATTTATATGCTACTGTCAAGGGTGAGGACGTGTAGTATGCACATACCACCACTAGTGAACATAAACAAAGAGATAACCCCATCTGAAACACAAAAAGATAAAGGGTCAAAAGAAGAATACGAATAAAGCTTGATGATGATTAAAAAATTAGCCTCCTTTATTAGATTTCAATTCCGATTTAAAAAAAAAACCATAAAACATGAGCTATAAAAAAAATACAAATAAAAACGAAAAGAAAAAATTAGGACTACATGGCAATGCACAAAACGTTGAAATGCTTACATGTTTTGATTTCTAGCAATCCTCCTCTCTGCTTCTCTAACGCATCCAAGTACGATAGGCTTCCCCTTATCGTCACGATAAGCAATCTAAAAATCATTTATAAAACAAAAACACTCAAACGAATAAAAAAAATAAAAATAAAAATTTTCGGGAGAAGCTCAAAAGGTTAACTTTAAAAAGCAGGAGAAATTCTCGACTGGAAGAAACTCACAACTCCGACATTCACTTTACCTGGGCTCGTATCAGCCTGAAAAGCTTTGGTAACACCGAGAATCGGATCTTTAGTTGCAAGCTCAACATTTCCCCCGCCACGAAGACATTGATCAAATGCCAAACCGCGATTGTCTCCTGACCAATCCTCTGAAAATTGCGGTTCTCGAAGCCAGGCTTGCTCTGCTCAAGCTCTTCGAAATATGGGGATTTAGAGCGTAATGGAAAAAAAATAGAAGAGATAGAGAGATTAGAGAAAAAATATAGGATTGAGTTTCTCACCTAGGGTTCTTCTCTTTCTTTCTCTCTGTCCCTCGTTCTCTCTTATATGATCGAGCAAACCATAATTAAAACAGTACTAATTAAGTAAAAGATACCTGAGATCCTCCATATTTTTGTTGTCGTCCATGTTATCCTTGTTTTCCGGTTTATTGGAGGCCTTTACCTTTGAAGGACTTGATGCTGGTGGTTTTCCGACCAAAAGAATAGCTTAATGGCAACTGGGGCTATGTTGGAACCACTTTGACCACATGAAGCATGCTGGAGTTCTTCTTGATAACTGGATTTTATACTAAAACTATGATGGGAAGGCCGGAAGAAAAACTTGAAGCCTTAATGGGGATATCGATCGGGACTGAGTGACAGAGAGAGAACTCAGATAAGGGAGAGAGGGATGGTTTAGAGCCTTCTCCACCATTCTTGTTGATGAGACGAAGAAGGAAAAAAAAAGTCAGACATGTCACCCCCAACTTGCCACGTCAACCACGTTATCCGGAGCAATTTAGGGGTGCAACTCGGTTCGGTTTGGTCTGGGTTGATGTCAACCCAAGACCAAACTGAAACTACTTATATTCAATCCAAAACCGAACCGAACTGAATTCTAAATCGAAACCCTAAAACTGAAAACCGAACCGAAGTTAAATAAAATAACCGAAACCCAAACCGAACCGAACCGAATTACATGAGATCGGTTTGGTTTACAAATCTGTACCCACATAGCAAAGCCAAGAATCTTTAGCATCTCAGAGACTCCGCAATTATCAGACCTCCATTCCAAAGGCCTGGGCTTCAACTAACTAGCCGGAACGCATATTTTTTCTTCAGGACCAAGATTTCAAACACCGTGTGCTCTCACATGAAACAATGAAAGCTGGACTGCTGGAGCAACAGGTTCATAAATGCAAGCGAAATGCAAGGGCATTCCCAGAAGTAGAACCATATAAAAAATCTAAAAAGCACATAAGAATTTCAAATGCATGGGAAGAGCTCGATATATATTAGTATAGTCCTATCATTTTAAATGAAAAAGTCCCTGTTATCTAAGGACTGAAGAAACCCTAAAAATGGATATAGGAATGTTGGAAAATAGCTTTCGGAGGGAAAAAAAAGGGCTTCCAACAGACTAGGCAGGAAAGGAAAGAGGTCCATTTTTTTTTCTATAATAAAAGCTAAGAAATACTCAACAAAAACGAAGAACGTAAATAAAGAAGATGAAAAGGAGTGAAGTACTAAGAATACAGAAAAGGTACTTGTAATTCGATTCCAATCATTCAATTTACAGCATTATTTCCTCCTCCACCAACACCTACTACCTTAATCTTTGCTGACTCCATGGGAGCAAATGAACAAGTAAAGAAAGGACCAGAATCTCTTCCGCTCTATGCATTTCTCCGACGGGACCGCGAAGCAAAATCTAGTTGGAGAAAGTCTCGATAGAGCTTCTTCTGTTGAAATCCAACATAAATCGAAGAAGATGAGATAAATTGGTTAGGGTTTGTGAGGTGAAGAGTAGCCATCTCCTTCCTTCAAAGAGTGAAAGAGAAAGAGAGAGGTTTAGGGTTTAAAAACGCTGCATAGCCTCTACCATGCGGGTGGCTAAAACTTTGAAAGATTGAACGAATGGTTTAAGTGGGTGGTGGGTTTGTAACTTTTTTAAACTTTAAAGGTAAATTTATAAATTTTAATATTATATATAATAATTCGGTTCGGTTTAACGGAACACTTAACAACCCAAAACTGAACTGATTTAATTCGGGTTAGGTTTTTATGGACCAAAACCGAACTGAAGTTTTTAAAAACCGAACCGAAGTCGGTTTGGTTCGGGTTGGTTTCGGGTTTACCTAGACCGAGTTGCAGCCCTAGAGCACATTTCAAATAACCTATTTCGCATGTCGTTTTCTCTTTTTTCCTTTCGCTTATTAGAACACATGTTTGCTGCAACGGGTACAACGGCTGTATATATAGATAAGAAATAATTTATTATTGTTAGTAAATGGTAATAATATTATTAAAATTTTGTAATATAATTATCTAATATAATATATTTAATAAAATAAGAAATAATTGTAGACACTCCAAATTGCACAGTCAAAATGATCAATAATCATCAAAAATCTTTATCTCCTTGAAAGCCAGCACAAAATTTGAGAAAAAGTGCTTTTTACTTGTATCCGGTAACTCAGGCCGGATACAAGTACCTCTCTTTGTATCCGATGGAAAATACCGGATACAAGAAAGCTTTAGTGTATCCTGCATTATATGCCGGATACCTTAAAGCCCTTGTGTATCCGGCCTGATATGCCGGATACATAAGTGTTGCTCAAAATTAGGGTTTTCTGAGAGATTTCACTTTTTACCATCATGTCCCTCATTAAATGAGGAGAAATCTCAGAAACAGCCTTAGGGTTAAGGTTAGTGGGCTCTAGACATTAGGTTGTGTCTACCATCAACCCTAGCCTTTGCCTATAAATAGGAGGCTCCTCCTCAAGCAAATGGCCAATAAGTTGGAGATCCAAGAGCTCCGAGTAAAGAAGGGAACCGCCGCCGGATTGCTTCCAGAACCCCAGGTAAGCCTTAAACCTCTTCTTTATTTTCTGTATTTACATTCCTAGATCTAGATCTCTTCTTCTACCTTTCTATAGAATAAGGCCTTCTATGTGTATGAAAACCCTTCTCTGGCTCAAAGTATCTCAAGACTCCCCCTAGCCGTAAAACGTGAAGGCGGGATCTAGGAGAAACAAGATGGGAGATTGATCCTAGTGCTAGAACCTATCTTGCATAAGCCTTTTGAATCTTTGAAGCCCGTTTCATATTCAAAGTACCCCATGATTATCTTGAAGAACCGTGTTTAACGAGGAGAGAGAACAAAGGGAAACGATAATAGAACAGAACCCTAGGTTGCTTTTAGAACCTTATTTTGATGAAGATGAATGCATGCTATGTTGCTATATTGTTCTTGTATGATTTTTCACACTTGCACATACATAGCACGATTTTGGCGGGATAGGCTCACATTTCGGGTTTATTGCATTTATTGTGATAAATCTGAAATAAATAGTCCCAATCAATTCTGGAATGTCTTTAAATGATTTTTAAAGGATTTGTATTCATCTTGCACGAATTGCACACACTTTGTCACAGTTTTGAATTGTTTTTCTCCAAATAAGGCCTAACTTGACAGCAACTGTACCCCAACTTCGGACACACATAACTTCATCGTCCGGATGGAGTTTGGAGTGATTCTAGAACCATGGGAAAGGTGAGACTGTTTAGTTTATGTCTACCAAATTTCATTAATTTATATTAAGCGGATTGTTGACACCTCTCTGTCGAAGTTGATTGGACAGTTCAGGTTTAAATACGGAACTTGTCACTTCGACGGAGCGCCATGTGTTCGTTTTAAGTCAGATTCGAGTGATTTTTGTTTCTGGGCACTCCTTTAGGAGTCTATTTTCAAATCCAGTTAGTTTCATAATTTTTTGACTCCATTTGTATTATTGGTAACAGATTTACCCAGAGCTGCTCATCAGTACTTTTCTGGGTAAATCTGTGATCTTCGGTGCCTGTTCGGGAGACCACCCAAGGCACATCCGAATGAATTTTTGTATGAGGCTAGTTTCGTTCGAAAGATGGTCATACAGACTTCAATCACACCAAATTTCATGGATTTTTATGGAGTGGATTGTTCGAGATGATTTTCCAAAGTTGCCCACTTATCACTTTTGATTTTCCCCAGCAGCAACTTTAAAGGAGCATAACTCCTAGGATTTCAACCGGATTTACTTGAAATTTTGCATGAGTCTTTTATTTACCATGATCTTTCAAATGGATTTGGTTTGATTCAATTTAAAATTGATTTTGAATGATTTCAAGACAAATGGCATTACTTTTCACCGAATTTTCCGGATTTAACTCAACTTGGTTTTGTACAACTTTTGCTTTGGATTTCCATTTTTGTTGATATTCCAGAAGTGATATTGACATAAAAGAGGATCTAGAATCCATTTGGATTCCTCATGTGAAAATATCACACATTGGCTTAATTCTTTTCCAATGTTTTTAATGATTTTTAGCAAGCTTTCTTAACTTTTTTGCATGAACAAACACTTGATAACCACCTCGTGTGGGTGAATGGGGTGCCTAACACCTTCCCCCATTCATAATCTAATCCCCTTACCCATCTCTGGATTTGCTTTTCAAGTAGGGTTATTTTTACTCTAGAATTTGCCTTTTAGCTATTTTTGCATATTTTTGAACTTTTTGGTGTCCATTCACACCCCAAAAATCTGAATGGTGGCGACTCTCCCATTTTTCGTTGAGCCTCGTGTGCTGACGGAGGGGGAATCATCCCGGTGATTTTTCCCGTGTCTCACAATAATTTATGAGAAAAGTAAAAAATGCAATATAATTTTACTATAATATAAAAACATTTTTTTTTTTTTACAAAATGTCTTTAAACTCAATTCTAAAAAGAACAAAGAGTGTCTTAAAGAAAATTAAATAATATATATGAAGGTAATAAAATTCTTTTAATAAAAATAATATAAGTAACAAAAATTTGCTAGAACGTAACCGATCATAAGTTTAAAAAAAAAAAAACCATAAATCAAAATAAACAGATGCTCACCCAGTACTCGGACCAAGTCTTCCTGGCGTAGGACCTTCTCAAGCAATAGCTCTGCAATCTGAGTCCTCCGTTATCAGTTTTAATGTCCACTCATAGGCCTTGCCAACCCATTCCACCTGATTTTCCATCATCTCCTCAATCAACAGCTGCATTCTCTCTCTCCAAATTAAAATTAATTGATTCTTCCCCACCGTCAACATCTTTAACATCTTCATCGTGGATTCCATGGCTTCACCCAAAACCAGAATCTGCAGCCTATTCTCCATGACTAACAACCTGGTTCTGTTCATCCAAAGATTCTGTCATTTTTCAGAACACTCCACATTCTTCTGAACTTCACCAATTAGATGGCCTACATCCGTGGATTCCATGGTCACCAGCGAACACCCCACCTCCTTCCCAGGTTCGCCTATTTGGTCTTCTTTCTCCATATATAACATCATTGTTCAGCAACATCAAACCAGTTCCATCACCTGCCCTCCTCTGTTCCTTCTACAACTGGGAGCAACAGAGGAGGTAGTGGTGGATGTTGTTATAACAGGGTCTGTTATCAGGGGAGCGGAGGTGAAGTTGGCTGAGCGCGCGAAAGAAGAAGAAAGAGGGATAAAAGCGAAGAAGGAAGACGAAGAGTTTTTTTTTCTTTGTTAGAAAGAAGGAAGACGAAGAGTGGTTAGTCCAAGGAAGAGAAATTTGAGATGATGCGCCGTTTTTCGATTTCCGGATGGGATTGACGATAGATTTATTTAAACAAAAAAAAAATAAACAAAAGTTCCCTTAACAATTCAATTCAGCCCCGAACCACCTGAGCCTGTCACGTCACCCCAATATCCCCTTCCGCTTGATATAATAGATAGGTCATAAGAGAATTTTCTTGCTCACTTGGGATTGAATTTCCACAAAAACTAGATTTGATCAAAAGCTTGGAAAAAGGAATAAGAGGCACTTATTTTATCTCTTCCGTTGTTTTAGCAACGTAAATCTCTTGCTGCCGACAGCTGGCATTGTAAAGGATGAGAACTCGAAGATTAGATACATCGTACCTGGACATTGTCTTGTACTCGTTTAAGCAATGAGCATCGTCTACCTGTTTAAGCAATGAGCATGCTGTAGACAGTTCCTCACATTCATTGTGTGGGGCCCAGATAAATGGTTGTAGACATTTATCTCTTATTGTGCTGCCCCTGAGCCTCACATCACCTCTCTCTTATTGTACATGCACCGCACATTATTACAATGTCCAGTGCCATGACCTTGGCTCTTACCATCTGGGACAAAGTTCAGTTGCATCAATCCTACCGTTTGGAGCTGTTTGGAGGATGGGCTAGTGGCTTGAAATCCCAAAAGTTGATGGTTTCAATGAGAGTTAACAGCATCGTTTTCACCTGCGCTATGACTTGTTGAGTTCGATTGATTCATGGAAACACTTTATCTCGAGATTGACAGCATTGACGTTTACATTCAGTCATATGATTCCTCAAATCTACATTTTAATATGATGAAACAAAAACCGGATTGGTGTGCACCAACTCATTAAGAAGGGGACAGCCGAAGACAGCATATTTTGATTGCTTTTTCTTTTATTTGACGATACAGCCGATGAAATTGGATACTCCCTTTTGACGTACTTAGAGGTGATCCAATGCGTTTCACCCCTTGAAACAAGCTAACCCCATCAAAGTCAGCCTTCAATCTGACCATCCAACCTTGTTTCTCACAATCTTCTTTCCCTCTTATTGGTCGCCCTGAAAAACCCAGTTCTTTAAATATTCTATTTTTCATATTTAACCAATATCTAGAAATCTCTGAAATTTTAAATAAAAAAGTCACGAAAAATTTGGGCAAAAGTGGTTTTTGGTTATAATTTTTTTTCAATAATTCATATTCAGTTACTCAATTTTTGATAATTAGATATTTGTGATACTTTTTCAAGATATTTAAAAACGAGTGTTTTTTACAAGATTTTTGAAAACAAGTGTTATTTTGGATTTTAGATTTACAAGTATGATAACATGCTTACCATTTGTAAACTAGATTTAAAAGTCTCTTAGTTGAATTTGCAAGTCTTTTAAAATGGTTTACAAATCTACAAAATGCATTTACAAGTCTTATAACATTGTTTACAAGTGAATAAAGTGGATCCTACATGTTATTTTATTTTATTTTCTTATGGATATATACAAGCATTTTAAGTTGATTTACAAGTCTCTCAATGGAGTTTACAAATCCCTAATAGATATACAATAAGTGCATTGTTGTTATTAAGAGTAAAACGACACTTGTTTTCAAATATATTGAAAAATATCACAAAAAACCAATTTCTAAAAAATTTGGAGGACTAGAATCTCCTGGATCACCATCGTACGGTGCTCCGCATCACACTGGGGCATCCGCCCAAATCATAAAATAAAATCATGTTGAAGGTGGTTCTGAAATGTTACGAAGCTGTCGCGTTAACTAAGTACGAAGCAGAACAAAGCATGTGGGAGCCTCCAATGTCCCTAACAACAAGAATAACCATCGTTCTTATCGATCGATTCGAGGAGCAATGGCCTTTAAGTATTCGAATCAGACCACCTTGTCAGGAAATTTTCCTGCAAAAACAAACAGACACACAGAAGACGTGCAAATGGATAATTTTCCTTGTTATAATGAGCAAATGCCTTCAGGAAATTGAGAAGGTTTGAGGGGGGAGATGAAAGCAAGTAAGCTTACAGGGCTCTCCTTCTGCACTGTCATGTTCTTCCTCCACTTCTTCTCGCGAGCTTCAGCTTCTCCTGACGACTCAGCACCACCAGGTCTTTCTCTTTTCATTTCTTATTTCCCTTCCTTTTCATGTTTTTTTTTTCTTTAGAGTAAATAAATTTGTATTAGATTTCAAAATTTACAGTATCAGTATGCTTTTGCAATGTCACCGAAGTACGAAGTAACACAAAATTGACTCACCCACGAAGCAGGTTGGTGTGCATCCATCAATAGTGCTTGTAATCTGACTATAACGCTCAAGCAACTCCTTAACACAACAAGAAGATTCTGTCTTCAAAACCCTAGTTCTAGATAGTCCTATGGGTTGGTTAAGGATATGGATCGGTCCTTCCAAGAATTTTGCTTGCAACTCCAAACTACTAAGTTCTTAAATATGCATTTGTTCATTCCTTTTCGTGTTCTTGTTAAGGAGGGAGGCTAAGGAAAGATACATTAAAATAAGTGACAATATTAGAGTTTCTTGAAGGGGTGGTTCAAACATGGTTTTGTACTTGTGGGTTAACTCGAAACTCGGTCGAGTTTATCAACTCGTTTGAATATACATCTTCAACCACTCACAAGAAACTTGACCGAGTCACAGAGTCAACTCAGTTCAATGTTAACCATGGGCAACTGTTAGGTAGCCTGTATAACATACTTCTAGTTTGATATTGTGGAAAATTAAGTGTTCAAGCTACAAAACCAACTTTTGATAAAGGGCGATACATAAGTCATGTGCTATTGAATCTTAGTAAAACAACCAACCAATTAAGGTAGTTTATTTTTGTAAAAAGCAGGTCTCATATCGGAGTCACACTTTTTAAATGATAAAAGCTGAATGGTTGTTCTTCAAGCACCTGGATTCAAATTTTGTGGTGTTTGTTGGGAATAAACCAATCTATACCTATATAGATCAATCTAAACTTACCAAGAGTTCCCAGGTCTTGGGATTCAATGAATCAAGAGAAAATAAGTAAAGCAACAAATATGAAAGACAATGTCAAGCAAAGAAGAAGAGCAAAGAAATTACGTGGTTCGGCGATCTTGCCTACATCCATGGAGCACACCAGAAATCCACTAAAACTTGAAGTTTTTACAGTTTGAGAAACCTTATGCAAAACCTAAAAACGAAACTGGAAACTGCATATTTATAATAGGACTTGGCCCCGTGCCCCTGGCGAGTTGACAGCGCAGCTCGACCCGCGGTTCACCCTGCTCGCAAACCAGCTCAGGCTCCACAAACCCAACAATCTCCCACTTGGAGACTGTAGCTCAGAAATAAACAACTCCAACAACAATCGGTGCATTCTGGTGCTCTCATCCACATCCTCAAGCTTGAAGAATCACTGAAGCTGAGCACAGCTCCACTTTCTCTGTCGTCATTGTCTTGGTTAACATGTCAGCTAGATTCTTGCTTCCTTGGATCTTCTCAAGAGCTAACACCTCATCCTCCAGAAGAGATCTGATGAAATGATAACGTAATCCAATGTGCTTGGTCCTCGAATGAAATGCCGAGTTCTTTGCTAAATGTATAGCATTCTGACTGTCACTGTGCAAAACATTCTTTACCTGCATGAAACCCAATTCTGCTAACAAACTCTGTAACCAAATCATCTCTTTGCTAGCCTCGGTCACTGCCATGTATTCTGCCTTTGTAGTGGATAAAGCAACAATCTTCTGTATCTGCGAAATCCAGCTAACTGCAGTAGTACCAATTGTGAATATATAACCAGTAGTGCTTCTCTTGCGATCTACCTCTCCAGCAAAGTCTGCGTCTACAAATCCCTGTAATCTCAGCTCACACCTTCTAAAGCATAGGCATTTATCTGTAGTGCCCCGTAGATACCTTAGTATCCACTTCACTGCTTCCCAATGCTACTTCCCTGGATTGGACATAAATTTGCTCGTTGCTCCCACTGCATGAGCAATATCTGGTCTTGTACAGACCATGGCATACATAAGACTTCCAATGGCTGAGGCATATGGATTCTTATCCATGAAGTCTCTATCCTCATTTGTCTTTGGAGACTGATCCTTGGATAGCCAGAAATGACTGGCCAATGGTGTACTAACTGCTTTGGCATCACTCATGCCAAATCTCTTCAGAACACGGCCAATATACTCTGCCTGAGATAACTGCAAAGTACCTCTCTGCTTAGCTTATCCCTACTAATCCTCATTCCAAGAATCTGCTTCGCTGCGCCCAAATCCTTCATGTCGAATTTACTCGACAATTGCTTCTTCAAGTTTCTGATTTTATCCATATCTGAACCTGCCACTAACATGTCATCTACATAAAGTAGCAAAATGATGTAATTAGACTCAAACCTCTTGAAATAACAACAATGGTCAGCGTTGCACTTGTAGTAGCCATTCCTTTACATGAAGTTGTTAAACTTCTTATACCACTGCCTTGGAGCCTGTTTCAAACCATACAAGCTCTTCTTCAGTTTGCATACGAGCTTCTCCTTTCCTTTCACTTGAAAGCCCTCTGGTTGCTGCATATATATTTCCTCCTCTGGATCACCGTGGAGGAAAGCAGTTTTCACATCTAACTGCTCAAGGTGCAAACCCTCTGCTGAAACAATGCTCAAAACCGACCGAATGGTTGTTAGCTTCACAACCGGTGAAAAGATATCAGTGTAGTCAATTCCCTCTTTCTGTTGAAACCTTTTGACCACCAACCTTGCCTTGTATCTCATAGAACCATCATGTTCCTCCTTTAACCGATACACCCATTTGTTGTGTAGAGCTTTCTTTCCCTCTGGTAACTCAGCTAATTTCCAGGTGATGTTGGTGATTAGGGACTTCATCTCATCCTTCATTGCAAGCTCCCACTTGCTAGCATCTGCTACGTGACATGCTTCATCATAGCATTCAGGTTCACCTGCATCAGTGAGCAACAAGTAATTCACATACCTCCTGTTTGGAACATGAGGTTGGGAAGACCTCCTAGGTATAGGAGCAGGGGCTGGAATCTGCACTGCATCACTTTGTTGTGTGCTGCTCTGCGGTGTATGTTCATCTGATTGTGAATTATCAATTGTCTGATGTGCTACACTATTCTCTAAAATATCATCCAACTCGACATATGTTGGATCTTCCTGTGTTGTGCCACTGGACTGCACTGCACTTCTATCCTTGTACATCACCCTTTCATTGAAGATAACATCTCGACTTCTGATTACCTTCTTGTTCTGGTCATCCCAAAACCGGTATCCATATTCATCTCCGCCGTATCCAATGAAAATACACTTCAGTGACTTAGGATCAAGCTTACTCCTAACATGATCACTGATGTGCACATAAGAAACACAGCTGAAAACTTTCAAGTGGGAAAGGTTTACCTCCTTGCCGCTCCATACCTCCTCTGGTAACATGTGATCCAATGGTACTGATGGTCCTCGGTTGATTAGGTATGCTGCTGTGATGACTGCCTCTGCCCAAAACTGCTTGGGCAATCCTGCCTGGATGCGCATGCTTCTGGCTCTCTCAGTCAATTTCCGGTTCATTCGTTCTGCAACTCCATTCTGCTGTGGAGTTCCTGGCAATGTCCTTTCTAACCTGATTCCATTCTCGTAACAGAATTTCTTGAATCCGGTGTTTTCATACTCACCACCATTGTCGGATCTCAGCCTCTTGATTCTCAAACCAGTCTCATTCTCCACCATGGCTTTCCACTTCTTGAACATCTCGTACACCTCAGATTTCTGTCTCAAGAAATACACCCACACCTTTCTAGAGTGATCGTCAAAGAAAGTCACAAAATAAGACTTACCTCCAATGGATGAGACAGTAGCTGGCCCCCAAACATCAGTATGAACAAGCTCAAGCTTCTCTTGCATTCTTGGTTTACCATCTTTCTTGAAGGTCACCCTTCTCTGCTTTCCGAAAATGCAGCTCTCACACAAGTCCACATCAATTGACTGAAGCCCCGGTAGTTTTCCTTTGGAATGCATAACCTTGAGTCCTTTCTCACTCACATGCCCGAGCCTCTGGTGCTATAAGTTTGGATCCTCCTTGCAATCTGCAACTGCAATTGACCCACAGGCATTTGTCATCGTGTAAAGAGTGCCATTCTTCTTTCCACGTGCAACTATCATTACACCTCTAGAAACCTTCCAGGTTTTGTAACTGCCCCATTGAGATCAGATTCTTCCTCAAGTCAGGGATGTGTCTCACATCCTTCAATTTCCACACAGACCCGTTCAACTTGATATGCACATCTCCCTTGCCGACCACATTACATGGTTAGTCATCACCAAGGTACACCTTCCCCAGGTTACCAGGTACATAACTCACAAAGAGTTCTCTGCTTGAGGTAGCATGGAAGGATGCTCCAGAATCGAATACCCAAGACTCTGCCTTGCTCTCCAAAGAGTATATCAAGGCATCATCTAAGTCTTCGGCAACAACATTTGCCTAAGGTTTCTTCATTATTTCATTTTCTTTCTTTGGAGCTTTGCATTGATTTTTAAAGTGTCCTTTCTTACCACAATTCCAACATTCAATGGTCCTGGATCGAGACTTCGACCTGTGATTGTTGGACTTGGATTTTCCCCGCTCTGAACGATCTGAACCCTTCTTGGAGTTTCTGCCTCTGCTCTCCATGTTCAATACAGATCGTGAAGTGGAAGTCTCATCTGATCTCCTTAGAATGTCTTCAGACATGATCATACTAACCACATCGTCAAACTGCAATGCTTTCTTCCCAGCAGAGCTACTGATCCCAGTAACCATGCCATTCCAGCTCTCAGGCAGCTGACTGAGAACCAACAATGCTCGAATCTCATCCTTGAATTCGATGTCAACTGTGGCTAACTGATCAACAATTTCATTAAACTTATTCAAATGTTCTCTGAAATTTGCACCTTCATCCATCTTTAGATTGAACAACTTCTTTATCAAATGCACCTTGTTTGCTGCAGATGGCTGTTCATACATTTCAGAAAGAGTTGCCATAAGAGAGGCTGTAGTATTCTCGGCCTTAACATTAAAAGCAACAGACTTCGATAGTGTCAACCTTATGGTGCCGAGTGCTTTTCTGTCAAGCACATCCCATTTTTCCTTGTTCATACTTGCAGGCATCGTACCCAAAGGGTGGTACAGATCCTTCATATAGAGGTAATCCTCTATCTGCATCTTCCAATACCCGAAGTTTGAACCATCAAACTTCTCTATTCCTTTACTTGATTCCTTCTCTGAAGTCATTGCTCCCACTAGAACCAAAAATACTAACGAAAGACTTTCACAGGAATTTCGTCAAACACCTTCTGTGCCAACAGACGAAATACTTCCACAGAAAAAAAAATCGTCAAACACCTTCTGTGTCAATGGTCACAAAACCAATGCTCCAATACCACTTGTTGGGAATAAACCAATCTATACCTATGTAGATCAATCTAAACTTACCAAGAGTTCCAAGGTCTTGGGATTCGATGAATCAAAAGAAAATAAGTAAAGCAACAAATATGAAAGACAATGTCAAGCAAAGAAGAAGAACAAAGAAATTACGTGGTTCGGCGATCTTGCCTACATCCACGGAGCGCACCAGAAATCCACTAAAACTTGAAGTTTTTACAGTCTGAGAAACCTCTTGCAAAACCTAAAAATGAAATTGGAAACTGCATATTTATAATAGGACTTGACAACCTGCCGCAGAGGCGCTGCCCCTCGCCCTCCCCGCAGGGGGTGTTGCCCCCGTGCCCCCCGCGAGCTGACAGCGCAGCTCGACCCGCGGTTCACCCCGCTCACAAACCAGCTCAGGCTCCACAAACCCAACAGTGTTAACTGGACGTTGCAATTACGTAGAAATAAGTTCACTCTTGTATAATCTCCATGACGACTTTGTGCACATTTGAGAAGAGTTTCAGTTCAACGCTTTGCACCTATTTAAACAGCAGTTTTTTTTAAAATCTTATATTGCTTTTGTGTTGGCAGTTTGTGCATTAAATTTAACAGCATACCCATACCAGCCAACCAGCGAGTGCATCGACATCGATGACAAAGAGAAGATAAGTGTTTGGGCTGGCTACCAAACCAACCGTTGCTGTAGAAATGCTCTCAACACTTTGTCGCAAGCTTTAGCCTCATATGCCAGTAAAGAAGATGCTATATTCCTTGACCGAGATCATTTGATGAACTGTAGCAGACTCTTCATCTCACAGCCTTCTGTCTCCATTGACACATGTGGGTTCAATGATCTAACCTGGCAAAGTAGCCAGTGTTCTAGTTTCAAATTGTCTAACTTCAAAGAAAACAAACAGTATCTTGATGCTCGAGACAGTTGTTCCGGGTTGGAGTCTTCATTCAATGACAAGTGCAAAAAATGCACTGAAATGATAATAAGTGCAACAGATTACCTGTTAGATCAACTTCAGGTGATAAATAGAGATTCAGAGAGAGCAATCTGTGGTGTCGCTGTTGTCATCTCTATCGCAGCCAGTAACATCAGCAACAGGCAGTTTATTGATAACTTATATAGTTGTCTTCCTGCTTTGGATAAGTTAGGTAAGAACCAACACAAAAGGTTTCTCTTTTAAATTTTTTTCCCCTGTGCTTTTGAATGAAAATGTTTTGTGAGTTTTTTACCATAAAGTCAAGTGTTTTGGATGGACTTTTCCTCCCATCCAAATGCCCTCTAAAGTGATGAAAGTTGCATTACATTTTCCTTCCCTTAAATTTTGTTTAGCCCAACAATAGCCTAAATAGACACTAATATTGTTAGTCTGATGGCTTTATGTTTTGGTGTATTGTTTTCCACATCTTTTGTTTACTTATCAAGGTAACTGATCAAGTACCTCATGCTATAAATATTTAGAATGGATTATGTATTGTAGCTTGAGTGAATACATCAGAAGATACGAGCACCAATATTGGAAGAAAAGACAGGGAAATTGAAGGATAAAAATTTTAACTTCTTGGATGATCGTAGCAACTGCAATATTTTTGGATGGTCGGAAAAAATGAGAGTGATCGATTTCTGTGGGACAAACAGTGTTGCAATCATCAATTTCAGTTTAAATATGTTAGCCGTTTGAAGGATGGTCTCAGTTGTTGTCTTGTGCATTAGCTGGCTCATAATGTTTCTACTCACTGGTCCTTTTTGTGTTTTTTTTTGTCTACAGAGGCAGAAGAAGGATACTTCAAACTCAAACGTAAGTGCAACACCTTTTGCTTTTAAGTCTTTGATGCTGCAGGCTGCAACATTTCATGTGTGATCTCTATTCCGTTTACTCATCTCAAGAAAACAGATTAATAGGCATACTTTCGGTTGTACAGACTCAGTGGCAACAGCATTGTTACCGGTTATTTTAGCAACAATGGGAGTGCTACTAGTTATTGTGCTTGTCAAGTATGTGACAAAGAAGAAACCTCTCAAACCTGTTCAAGGTATGATCAACCAAAACTGAGTTATTTCTTAAATGAATTTGTCTTTATGTGCATTGCATTTTGTGTTCTAACTACAACAATTACTCTCTTCAAGGGAAGGAAGTCCCTCCTTGGTCTGGCATCTACAGATTCTCGAAGGCTGAGATTGACAATGCCATAAATTTTGACAACAAGAAGGTGCATCTTGGTGCCGGAAGTGCTGGTCAGGTCTACAAGGGCATTCTTCCCAGTGGACAGCCTGTCGCAATAAAGCACATATATAAAAGCAATAAGTCTGATTCTTATACCAGGGAAGCTGAAGGTCTTTCGAGAATTCGACATCCCAACCTGGTTTGTCTTCTTGGTTGCTGCATTGAATGGGATGAGCAGTATTTAGTCTATGAATATTGCTCTGAAGGGAATCTAGCTCGTCATCTCCTGAGTAACCTTTCCACAAACCTACTCTTAATTTGTTTTTCTCTAGCGCTGAATTCTGTGTTTCAGGCTTAACGCATTGATGTATGATCATAGGGAGAGACAGTGTTCTTCCATGGGACAGAAGGGTCAGAATCCTGAGAGATTGTGCATTGGCACTGAGATATCTCCACCATTATATTGATGGTTGCATTATTCATAGAAACATCAAGGTAAGAAGAGATGCTAGGTCTATCTCATTTCTTCAAATTAGAGGACAATATTTCCTCAAACTACTAGTGTACTCTGTCTTTATCTCCTATCCATTATCATGTGCAGCAGAACTTTTTCCTCCAAAAATTGGCAGTAAAGTGTTTATGCAATCCTTGATGAGTGTTGAAAATTTGGCTTGCAGCTTACTAACATCCTTCTTACGAAGAACATGGAGCCAAAGCTTTCTGATTTTGGATTGGCAAAGATGCTTGGGATGGAAGAGAGCAAAGTATTCACAGATGTTAGGGGAACCGTAGGCTACATGGACCCTGAGTATATGAGCAATGCCAAACTAACTTGTGCCAGTGATGTCTATAGCTTTGGT
This sequence comes from Buxus sempervirens, assembly GCA_947561395.2. Lineage (NCBI taxonomy): Eukaryota > Viridiplantae > Streptophyta > Magnoliopsida > Buxales > Buxaceae > Buxus > Buxus sempervirens. Next base: position 25,392,949 of record OX387192.1, read on the forward strand.
ATTGTTATGCTACAACTTCTGTCAGGAAGAAAAGTAATTGAGTTGGATCTTGATGCTCGAGATCAATTGACAAGGAAGGTATGTGATGGCTCTTATTGTGTATGCATTCAGTATATGTATTAATCTATCTCTTGGGAATTATTCAGGCAAAGGATGTCATCATGGGAAAAAGGCCACTAAAGGACTTCGAAGACCCACGGTTGAATGGAAATCTCAATATTGTAGACTTTGAATCCATTTTACAAGTTGCAGTCCTCTGTGTTGCTAAATCAAGCAAAGGACGTCCAACCATTGACGTTGTCTTTGAAGAACTGGATAAGGTTTGGAAAAACACAATGGCTAGCAGGGTGAGTTCACATAAACCAAACACTTTTAACATCAAAACTATCCCAGAAATTATGCTAAATACAATTTCCTCTACTTTGACTGCAGAGTATGATGAGCACAAGCAGTATGAACCCTTTGGATACACCACATTCCAGGTCAATGGATGTGGTTTCAGTTTAGAACATGCATCTTGCATAGAAATGGGTTATTGGGAATGATCCATGTGTTTTGCTCAATCATATTGATTCAGCAAATAGATTTGTTACAACACATGGGCCTCATGTTCTGACTTCATTGTGAGATCAGAATTGAATATGAGATGTTGCAGACTTCTCCGGATGGAGACTCAACTACAAAGAGGAGAACTCAAGCTTGGGTTGTTGAAAGCTGCAAGACCCTAGATCCTTGCTTGTAAAGTGGACTTGGTTAACAGTGCTACTCCTAATGTGCCTCAAACAGGAAGCATATGTAAGTAGCAATTTGTGTTAATCCAAAGGATATATCAAACCCATTGTGAACTTGGAACCTACTTGCGCAAGTACATAGAGGTTTTCTAGCACAAGAAGATATGTAAAAATCATCCGGACTATCCAATGAAATTTTCCTTTGATGTATACTTTTTGGTTTAATAAATATTTTTTAGTCTGGGTTTGTTGAGACATTTTCAGGGGTTGTGACTTTTTGACACACCTTTTTCTATTATTTGTCGTGAACAAAAACCCCACCAAACGACCCCGAAGTCTCTCCATATGATTGTGAGGATAGATTTTTTTTTTTTTTTTTGATACCTTGTGAGGATAGATTTTGGTTGCTTATATGTGTAATTTGTACGAACACTTTCTTCTTTCAATGTTTCCATGTGAGCCCATTTTGTCCAATCAAATGATAACACCAACACTTTCTTCTTTCAATGTTTCAATGTTTCAATGTGAGCTCATTTTGTCCAATCAAATGATAACACCAATTGTTCAACATACGATTGACATGACCAGGCAACCTATAAAGGGATCTTGGACCATTCATTTCTTATGGTACTGAGAATACAATCTCAAGTAGATGCATTCAATACCATAGATACTAAAGCTCATCACAAGTAAATCAATAGATTTATCATTCTCTATTTTCAGGGTTTTTTCATCCTTACCCCTATATTATAATATATTTGTATCTACATCCTCTTGTTTTTAGTATTCATATTCATATCCTTCCATTTAGCATAATTGTTGTAGTTATACCCTTACCATTTTCCGTTAACTTTGGTCATTTATTTTTATTAAATGACTAAAGTGGCTTTCAATAAGATACAAAATATATTAAAAAGCCAAATTACTATATGAATAGACTAAGTTTTAATGAATAATATTTATTTGCAATAAATATTACAATACAAGAACATAAATGAAAATATAAGATAATATATGAGGATTATATGAAATATTTTTTTTATTTTATAGTTGGTTACTTTTGTCATTTAATAAGAATAAACGATAAAAGTTAACGAAATTTAACGTTAGGGGTTCAACAATAACGATTATACTAAACAGACGGGTAAATACAAATACTAAAAACAAGAGGATATAAATGCAAATATATTATAATGTAGGGGTATAGATGCAAAAAGCCCCCTTTTTTATCATTTGTTTTATTTTTAATTTTATTTTTGGATGCCACCTAAAAATTAAGTGGCTTGTTGACCATCTTAGTGGGGTATAGAACATATTATTATCGATTTTCCTTACATTCTAATAAAAAACAAGAAGTTATTTTAGAGAAAATAACAGTTACCTCACTTTTTGTTTCTGATAACTGCAAATAACTCCCCTAAGGTTTCTAAAATGACACAACCTCCCTTATAATTTTAATATTTAGTGCAAATTCAATATTCTTGGACTAATTTACTTATCTTTTAGTAGAAAAGTTTATTAATTTGAGATTTTCGATGATGAAAAATAAATTTTTTTTTAGGTTTGAGGCTAGTAATAATGAATTAAACATCATGGGGTGGTTCAATTATTTAAATTTATTAATTAAAAAATAAATAAATAAGAGATAAAATGATCATATTACTACTTTTGTTGATTTTACAAATTACAAGTTGAAACGAGAGATTGATGCCATTTTAGAAAACTCAGGAGAGGTAATTTGCTCTTTATATCACCTAATCAGTTAAAACCAAAGTTTTAAATTTCACATAGACAACCTTATGTATGATCGAAATGTTCAAGTAATAAGATAATAGCAAACAGCTCGTGTGATGCACGGTGTTGAATTGAATATTTGACTTTAACCTCTAGAATTCTTAGAGTTGGGTAAAGATCAATAGCATCAAATTGTTAATGCATTAAACATGACAAAGAATGCTCTAATAAAATGAGCAAAAAGATGTACTTTATTAAATCATCACAATGATTCACCACTGGGGACAATATACAATACTATAGAGTTGAAAAAAAAAACTAACTACCAAATAATCAAAATTAAAAAATATATATAATTAACAATTTGAAAAAGTAGCACTTAAGATGTAAAAGGAAGAAATGGCAACGATGTCTTGTTTTTTGTTTTTTGTTTTTTTGTTTTTTTTGCATAAAAATGAATGAGGGGTAGAAAGGAAGACTCTACCCTTTTTATATAGACAATAATCTAATACTCTTCTTTTTCCTTCTTTTTTTCTTATTGTTAATATATGTATTTCCTTCACTCTATCAGAATCAGTAGTGATAGGTTCTCAACCTTATTAAAGTAATTCATACATAAATTTGGATAATAAAAAAATTATATTTTAACAGCTACCATTTTTAAGATTATTAATGAACATCACTATTCAGGCGGAAACTATTAACTGGAACCAAAACAAAAATAAAATAATATTAATTGGAAAATTATAAAACTAACAATTTTGAGAAATATATACTATTAGTAAAAGGAAGATGGGGAATATTCTCCCAAATTCTGGCCTCCTTTTTTTTTTTCCAACTATTGCTCTTCCCAACTAAAACAATCTGAAACTATAACCAACCCATTCTCTTTTCACATTCGAATTTAAACCCCTATTTATATGCTACTGTCAAGGGTGAGGACGTGCAGTATGCACGTGCCACCACTAGTGAACATAAACAAAGAGATAACCCCATCTCAAACACAAAATGAAAAAGGGTCAAAAGAAGAATACGAGAAAAGCTTGATGATGAATAAAAATTAGCCTCCCTTACTAGATTTCAATTCCAAATTAAAAAAAAAACATAAAAAATGAGCTATAAAAAAATACGAATAAAAAGGAAAAGAAAAAATTAGGACTGAAACACAATGCACAAAACAATGAAATGCTTACATGTTTTGATTTCCAGCAATCCTCATCTCCTTCTCAAACGCATCCAAGTACGACAGGATAAGCAACCTAAAAAATCATTTGAAAAAAAAAACTCAAACGGATAAACAAAAATTAAAAATTTCCGGGAGAAACTCAAAAGGATAATTTAAAAAGCACGAGAAATTCTCGATTGGAAGAAACTCACAACTTCGACATTCACTTTATGCAGGCTCGTATCCGCCAGAAAAGTTTCGGTAACACCGAGAATTGGATCTTTAATTGCAAGCTTAACATTTCCCCCATCACAAAGACATTGATCGAATGCCATACCGCGATTGTCTCTTGACCAATCCTTTGAAAATCGTAGTTCTTGAAGCCATGCTTGCTCTGCTCAAGCTCTCCGAAATATGGGGATTTAGAGCATAATGGAAAAAAAAATAGAAGAGATAGAAAGATTAGAGTGATAAGGACCCACTGTTTTTATCAAAGTGAAAGTAGAAAATAAGAGAAAAACAGAGAAGAAGATGATCACTTCGAGGGGATCTGCCTCCAAGATTGCTTAACAGCAATTGTATTATTTTTCATAATTTGCCATACGGCATCTACATGCTTTTATAGAGAGATTTTTAAGAAGATACTAATCAGGGAATGATTCTAGGAGAGATTGGTGGAATCGGGAAGAGGGATTGAGGGAAGAGATTGGGGAAAAAATATAGAAAGAGATAGGTTTCCTAATAAAGAGAGGTTTCCTAACATCCCTCCGCCCTTAATAACAACCTTGTCCTCAAGGTTGAGTATTATGGAAATCGGGAAACTTTTCTATAAAAGTCTCATAGTGTTCCTAGGTGGCATCTTCTCTTGGCAAGTGCATCCATTGGACAAGAACTTCTGTAATAGCACGGTTATTCCGTTTGACAAAATGGCAGCCAAGTATTGCTGCAGGCTGAAAGCGTATCTCTCCAGTAGAAGAAATATCAGGAAGGTGTTGCTGATAGAAGGCTTGTACACCCAACTTCTTCTTTCGGCAAGAAACATGAAATACAGGGTGGACTTTAGATTCTGAGGGTAGGTCGAGGAGATAAGCAACAGGACCAATACGCTCCAACACCTTATATGGTCCATAGAAGCGAGGTGATAGCTTTCTAGAAGATTGGACATGGATGGAAGTCTGCCAATAAGGTTGGAGGAGAAGGAATACCCAATCACCAACTTCGAACTCTCTTTCACTCCGATGCTTGTCAGCTTGTTGCTTCATACATGCTTGTGCAACAGTGAGATTGTCTTTGAGAAGTTGCAAGATTTTGGTTCTATCTTGAAGATTGTGATCAAGCTCATCAACAGGCGAAGACCCTGTAGTATAGACAGGGACAATGGGTGGAGATCAGCCATAAACTGCCTCAAAAGGAGTCATCTTGATTGCTGAGTGATAGGTGGTATTATACCACCACTCTACCCATGGAAGCCATCGAACCCATTCCTTTGGTTTATCCCCAGCAAAGCAACGCAAGTAATTTTCTAAGCAGTGGTTAACCACCTCCGTTTGCCCATCCGTTTGAGGATGGTAGGCCGTGCTCATTTTCAATTGTGTTCCATGTAGCCGAAAGAGTTCTTCCCAAAATTTGGAAGTAAATACCTTATCGCGATCACTCACAATGGGCCGAGGAATCTCGTGTAGCTTTACAACATTATCAATGAAGACTTGAGCGATAATAGAGGCAGTATATAGGTGTCCCACTGAACAAAAATGGGCATATTCGGTGAGGCAATCCACAACCACAAAAATGGTAGTTTTGCCTTGTGATGATGGTACTCCCTCAACGAAATCCATGGATATATCTGTCCATACTTCCTTGGGCATGGACAATGGTTGTAGTAATCCTAGGCTAGCTACTGTTTCTCCTTTTTGTCGTTGACAAGTCTCGCATTTAGCAACAAAGCACTTGATCTCTTTCTTCATGCCCTTCCAATAAAATGTTCGAGTGATGCGTTTGTAAGTGCGAAGAAAGCCATAATGACCAACGCTCGGTGAACTATGAAATTCCTGCAAGATAGCTAGCTTGTGAGAGGAAAGAGCAGCTAGGACAATTCTCCCCTTATAGCGCAAATGATCTGAATGCCAAGAATAGTAAGGAACTGAAGAAGGTTCCTGCTCTAATTTCAAGATAATTTTATGGAGCTCAGGATCATTGTGTTGCTCCCTTTTGATTTGGTCAATGGTAGTACATGCAGGAATAGAGATGGCAGAGATGTTCGACTAGTTAGGAATGCGAGACAATGCATCTGCTACTAGATTCTCAGCCCCCTTCTTATAAACTATTTCATAATCATAGCCCATCAATTTGCTCACTTATTTTTGCTGCTCCATGGATGAAATCCTCTGCTCTAATAAGTACTTCAAGCTCCGATGGTCAGTACGGATCTGGAAATTCCAACCAATTAAGTAAGGCCTTCATTTGGTCACCGCATGGATAATGGCTAACATCTCTTTTTCATAAATAATCAGACTTTGGTGGGATGGAGATAATGCTTTACTTCTGAAAGTGAGGGGTTGACTGTCCTGCATAAGAACTACTCCAATGCCTATGCTAGATGCATCACACTCGAGGATAAATACTTTGTTAAAGTCAGGTAAAGTAAGGACTGGTGTGGTTGAAATAGCTTGTTTCAAATTTCTGAAGGCCTCTTCTGCCTCTTTGCTCCATTGGAATGCATCCTTCTTTAGCAACGCTGTCAACGGGGCACAAATTTTACCATAGTCCTTCACAAACTTTCGGTAATATCCAATCAACCCCAAAAATCCTCGCAACGCCTTAATTGTCTGAGGTATTGGCCATGTTACCATAGCTTCAATCTTAGAGGGATCGGCTGCCATGTAAAACCCCGTCCCAGATTATACCTTAATTATTAAGCCTAATTATCTAAAGTGTGATTATTAGACTAATTAATTATTTGTGTTATGAAGATGGGGTAAATATGGATTATCGTTAAGGATTTAGGGAAATCAAATTGAACTTTATTGAAGTTTTTAAGGGAAGCTAAGTTAGTGCTATGTCTTAATTACAATTAGCTAAAGTATCCTCCAATTAGATCTAATGAATTGGAAATCAAATTCTAAAAAATCAGAGTTAAGTGTATCTAAAGTACCTTCAAAGTATTATCCAAGGTACCCCCATTGTATACCCAAAGTACATCCATGTACTACTCAAGGTACCACCCAAGTATACCTAGAGTACACCAAAGTATTACCCAAAGTACCCCCCAAATATGCCTAGGGTATACCCATGTATTACCCGAAGTACCCCCATGTATTACTCAAAGTACATCCAAGTGTTATCTAAAGTACCACTCAAGTACACCTAAGGTATCCCCTGTGTTTGCCTAAAATACCCCTCTGATTTACTTAAGGTACCCCATGTGTTTGCCCAAGGTACTTTATTCTACCTAAGGTACCCCACTTGAATACCTAAAGTACCCCACTGTTTTGCCTAAAGTACCCCATTTGAATACCTTAAATACCCCCTAATTATACCTAAGGTACTTCACTCATATTACCTAAGGTACCCCATATGTATACCTAAAGTACCCTCTAGTATTACCTAAGGTATACCCCTTTATATAGCCAAGGTACCCCATTTGTTTAATTAAAGTACCCCCTATATAAGTAAGGTACCCCCACTATTTTACCTAAGGTACACCCCCTTATATAGCCAAGGTACCCCCTATGTATAACTAGAGTACCCCCTTATATATCTTGGGTACTTCTTTGCAAAATTAAAGTACCCCTCTTATGTTACTAAGGTACACCCATTCCATAACCTAGGGTATACCCTTTGTATTACCTAAAGGTACCCCCTCATATAACTAAGGTACATCCCTCCTATAACTAAGGTACCTCTTTCATACAACTAAGGTACACCCCTTCTATAGCTAAGGTACGCCATTGTTTTAGCTAATGTACCCCTCTTGAATAACTAAGGTACACCCTTTCTATAGCTAAGGTACCCCACTGTTTTAGCTAATGTACCCACCTTGAATAACTAAGGTACACCCCTTCTATAGTTAAGGTACCCTACTGTTTTAGCTAATGTACCCCCTTGAATAACTAAGGTACACCTCCTTATACAACTAGAGTACCCCCTTTGTATAACTAGAATGCCCTCTTATATTACTAAGATACCCCCTCTTGTGTTGCCTAAGGTACATCCTAAGTTTACTTAAAGTATACCCCCTTGAGTAACAAAGACAAACACCTTGAAACACCAAGGTAACACTAAGGTACCCCTCCTTATAACACTCAAATACCCCCTTGATAACCCTTAGGTACACCCAAGGGTTTAGTGAGAATAAAAGGCTTGTTAAGGGGCAACTTTGATAAACAAAAATTGGGCATATAAAAAGGGATGCCCTAACTAAATATCTAGTATCTTAAGAATCCCCTTTCTTTGTCTTGGACATATAGAACAAGAGGAAAAGAGTGGGAGCTTGCTTAAAGGCTTGGAGAAGAAGAAGAAGGAGGAAAAAAAAAAGGAAAGCTTGAAGAGAAGTTTTACTTCTCCATTAAACAAGTAGCAAACCCTTCAAACTAAAATGAATTTATTGGATTTTCGTATTTCTCTCTCCTAGGGTTTTGATAAACTAGAAAATCACTTGCATGTAGGGTTTTGCTTATAAAAATTCATAGGGTTTGTTTTATCTAACTATCTTGTTTAGTTTTCTATTAATTTGCCATGGATTTGCAACCTCTATTGATTATATTCCTGGTTAGGGTTTGAGTTTGGTTTCTTGAATGATATTTTATATGTTGGATTCATGTTTATGAGGATTTGGAATGGATTCTTGTGTTAGGAGGTGTTTTGAGCATGTTGGGATGTTTTGTAATCATCCCATTTGGTATTAAAAAGGTTGGATAGGGTTTGTGTAGGTTTGGTGTTAGAAAATAGTCAAAATTTCGTAAAAGCCCGATCTGGCGATTAATCCTGAGCCAAGACCCCCCAAAAATCAATTCTGTTAAAGCTAATTGTGAACCAGGATTAATCGCCAAGGCTAATCGCAACCTTAGCGCGCGAACGTTGACCTTACCGCGCACACATTGGCCTTGATTTTCACCTTAACGCCTGAACCTTATGCTTCAACGCCCGAACGTTGGGCTAATTGCCCCTAGGCGATTAATCGTGGACCCTGTTTTGACAGTTCTTCATCCCTTTTTGCCCCAACCTTTTCCCAAACAGCCCAGGCCTCCTACACAGCACCCTTATTACATGAAAGACATTTAAGTAAATGTCCTGTGTATTTATTGCTTCATTTAATTAAGTCTTTACATGTAAATAAGGTTTTACCCTCCATTTGGAACCAATAAAAATACTCCCAAGGCCCAATTCCCAACCAATAAAAAGTCAACTTTCCAGTTCGTGCCTAAATTTCCAGTTTTCCCGATTTTCATAAAAGGCCACTTTTTGAGTTTGATATCCGAATAAGTGATTCAGAAGCCCAGAAAATTCTAGAAGATTTGTTTACTCTCCAATAGATCACAACCAGAATTTGAACCCGAAATTCCTTGTAGATTTGTCTAGAAAAATTATACACCGAAAATCAACGTTTTTAACCAGACTTAGAATATTTTTGAGGTTCGAAACTTTTTATCTTGGAATCTGTTAATTTTTGGTATGGTGACTTATTTGGGAATTCTAAGACTGTCCCACTTCTCAAATACGTAATTCGTGAATTTTATGGTGTATGTATTCTATTGTGGATTGGTTTTAGATATGAAGCGCTTATTGGTTATTTCTTACGCATTGTGAATATTGAGTTGATTTTGATAAAGATATGATGATCTCCTTTTATGTGATTTGAAGTGACGGTGTAGAACTCACTTGATCGTGGTTGACTGGCAGTGACGATGTAGATCTCACTTGCCTTTTTTGCTGAATGCCTGTGACGGTATAGATCTCACTTGGCTTTGGTTTAAGCACTGGCTTATTTTGAATTATGAGTTTAGTCTGTGTGTTAGTGGTGGCTTGGTTTGTGCATCGATTACTCTCCCTTGGTTTGTGGAATGAGACATTGGTTCTAGTAACTACTGAGAAAGGTTTGTTCTAGATTGTGAGTTCTATAGGTTTGTTTTACATTATCAATCCTACCAGGTTTGTTAGCTAATTTTTATGTGTTACATTGTTTAGATGCTTGACTTGTGAATATGAATTGCCTAAACTGCTTCTATACATGATGCTATATGAATTGCATAAACTGTGTCCATTCATGCATGTTTGCTGCTTACTGGGACTTTTAAGTCTCACGCGTTTTGTTTTACCGGATTTGTTTTCAGATCTGCTTAGTAAGCCACGTACTGGGACAGATAGTGAGGGTGAACTTGAGCACGAGCCCAAGGACTTCTACTACCCATAGTAGGATTCTCTTTATGATGTAGTATTTTGTTATGGGAAATTGTATATGGATGTAAATATTATTTTAGACTTATAGATTTGTGAGCATTTAGTTGCCTTAGTTGTATTTTGTATACACAGATATTATCTTTTGGAGTTATTACACAAATGATCTTTTGTTATATGGAAAATTTTTAATTCCATGCTTCTTTATCTTATGCACTCTGATGATTACATTGTAATTGCCCATGTTAATTGTGTTTATCAGGTTCTATTGGGCCCATAAGTAGGTCTCGGGTACGGGTTGGTGCCATGATAGGGCAGACCCGGATCTGGGGCGCTACATGCCACCCCTTCTTGTGATACAATATGGCCTAGGTACTCCACCTCTGGCTTCGCAAAGCTACATTTTGACTTCTTAACAAATAAAGAATGATCTCGTAATAGAGAGAAAAAAGGCGCAAATGAGATATGTGATCTGCAAAGGAAGGACTGTAAATGAGTATATCATCAAAGAATATCAAGACGAACTTATGTAGGTAAGGTCGAAAGATGTCATTCATTAGACTCTAAAATGCTGACGGAGCATTGGTTAAGTCGAATGGCATTACAAGAAACTCATAGTGGCCGTCATGAGTGCAAAAAGCCGTTTTCTGAATGTCATTCTCATGAACTCGGATTTGGTGATACCCGGAGCGTAAATCCGGCTTGGTGAACTGTTTTGCTTCCCCTAACTCATCCAGCAACTCATCAATGACCGGAATAGGGTACTTGTCTTTAACAGTTACATGATTCAAGGCTCTATAATCAACACACATCCTCCATGATCCATCCTTTTTCTGCACTAATAGGACAAGTGAAGAATAAGGGCTAACACTGGGTTGAATAATACCTGAATCTCGCATCTCCTTTACTATCTTCTCAATGTCTATCTTTTGGATATATGGGTAGCGGTATGGGCGAACATTGGTCGGTGCGCTCCCTGGTAAGAGAGGGATGCGATGATCATGTTCCCTCAATGGTGGTAACCCTTTTGGTTGATCAAAGATGTCTGAAAATTCCATCAGCAACTGGTTTAGCCGTCGGTCTTCATCATTGACCTTTTCTAGTGTCTCATGCCTCAATTGGAGTAGGTACCCCTACCCTTCCTTTTGCAGAATCTGTTCCATACGATGGCTACTAATAGTGGTAACATTCCCTCCTTGCCGCCCTCGGAAGGTCACCTTTCTTCCATTCAACGTGAACTTCATGACTAGCTTCACAAAATTCCAAAGTACATCACCTAAAGTTCTCAGCCATTCCATACCCAATACCACTTCGTAATCTTCAAGTGGTAGCAAAAAGAGATTAACTCGCAATTCCTGATCTTGCACTAGGATTTTGACGCTTGAACACTTTCCTTGACATATCAGAGTTCTACCATCATCTAATTTTACTTTGAAAGGCTCACAATGTTCTACCGGAATTGTAAGTCTTTTTGCAATTCCTTCATCCAAAAAATTATTGGTGCTGCCCGTGTTGGTCAAAACAGTCACAAATTGATGTTTGAGGAATCCATTCACCTTCATGGTTTGTGGGTTGGAGTAACCAACCAGGGCATGTACAGTGACCTCTACTATATCTTCTTGGACATCAGATTCTTCATCTTCGGAATCTGATCCTGCAAGATCCACCCATTGATCCTTTTGTTTAGGAACGTGTTCAATCAGTAGCAATCGCCCTTGCTTACAACGATGTCCTCTATGCCACTTCTCGTCGCAGTGCCAACACAGTCCCTTGGCTGACCTTTCCTTGAGTTCTTCTTGTGTCAATCTAGTGGTTGCAGTTTCGTGACTTGGATTAGAAGAGGAGTTATTGCCATGTGGAACAGACTTGTTCACCATCTTGGTTGTACGGTGAATTTCTTCACCGAGCCTTTCTTCTTGCATTCTAGCAAATGTGAACATAGCAACCATTGTTCGAGGTTGATAAGCTTTAACTTCTCATTGGATGTCTGATTGTAGGCCTTCAATGAATGTCCCAATTAGTTGCTTCTCAGACCAGTCACGAGCTCGATTGGAAAGACGTTCAAAACAACTTTGATACTCGCTTACTATGGAGGTTTGTCGAATCTTGGCCAAATATCCATTTACATTCTCATAGGCTGATGAACCAAATCAAACAAGAAGTCCTTTAAATTCTTCCCATGTGGGTATTTCATGACATGCCTCTAACCAATCATACCACTGAATTGCTTCTCCGTCTAGGTTGATAGTAGCTACTTCAACTTTGGATACTTCCGGAGTCCGATAAAACCGAAAGAATCGTTCCACTCGTGATACCCAACCAGACGGGTCTCCTTCATTCCAACGTGGAAAATCTATCTTCATTCGTGGGAATCCATTCTCCAGATCTCCTCGAGATCGTACTTCTCGATTTCCAACCGATCCGGAGTCTTGCTCGCAAGTGCTGAGGGCTTGGTTGATAGAATCATCGACGAACTGTTTTAGTTGATCAAAGAATTTTGAGTCGAGTTTTGACTCTAGCAGAGCATCCTCTTCCAATCAAGGGTTGCTACCAGAAGCCATTGTATTTTCATTCAAATCTGAAGTGACCAGAACTTTCTTTTGATTGCGCGTGACGGGCATAAGAATGGTGCTGGCTCTGATAGCAAATGATAAGGACGGACCCACTGTTCTTATCAAAGTGAAAGCAGAAAATAAGAGAAAAACAGAGAAGAAGATCACTTCAAGGGGATCTACCTCCAAGATTGCTTAATAGAAATTGTATTATATTTCATAATTTGCCATACGGCATCTACATGCTTTTATAGAGAGATTTTTAAGAAGATGCTAATTAGGGAATGATTCTAGGAGAGATTGGTGGAATCGGGAAGAGAGATTGAGGGAAGAGATTGGGGAAAAAAGATAGAAAGAGATAGGTTTCCCAATAAAGAGAGGTTTCCTAACATAGAGAAGAAATATAGGATTGAGTTTCCCACCTAGGGTTCTCTTTTTTTCTCTCTGTCCCTTGTTCTCTCTTATATGATCGAGCAAACCATAATTAAAACAGTACTAATTAGGTAAAAAGATACCTGAGATCCTCATCTTTTTGTTGTCGTCCATGTTATCCTCGTTTTCCGGTTTATTGGAGGCCTTTACATTGAAGGACTTGATGCTGATGGTTTTCCGACCAAAAGAACAGCTTAATGGCAACGGGGGTTGCATTCGAACTACTTTGATCACATGAAGCATGCTGGAGTTCTTGATCATTGGATTTTATAATGAAACTATGATGGGAAGGCCGAAAGAAATACTTGAAGCCTGAAAGAGGCTATCGATCGGGACTCTCTGAGAGAGAAGGGAGAGAGGGAAGGTTCAGAGCCTTCTCCACGTTTCTTGATGAAGGGAAAAAAAAAAGAAAAAAGGTCGACACATCACCCGAGCCTGCCACGTCAACCCCGAAGTTGACAGGTGGGTTTAAAAAAAACTTTTTTCTTAATTTTTTTATTTTTTCTTATTTTTTCCTATACTTGTTTGCTATGGTATATATATAGATAATAAATAATTTATCATTAATAAATGGTAATAATATTATTAAATATTTGTAATATAATTATCTAATATAATATACTTCATAATTTCATACTATAAATTGGCACGGCATTTTGAAAGTTTTTGTTATGTCAAAATAATTAAAAAGTAGTTGTTCCATTAAAATAGGATGAAAAAAAAATGAATTTATAAATAAATTAATTTTACTATAATATAAAAACAAAATTTCCTTTTTACAAAATGTCTTTAAACTCAACTCTAAAAAGAATTTGCTAGAACGTAACCTATCATTATTATGAAAAAAAAACCCATAAATCAAAATAAACAGATGCTCACCCAGTACTCGGACCAAGTCTTTCTGGTTTAGGACCTCCTTCTCAAGCAACAGCTCTGCAATCTGAGTCCTCCGTTATCAGTTTTAAACTTTTAATGTCCGCTCATAGGCCTTGCCAACCCATTCCCCCTGATTTTCCTTCATCTCCTCCTCTATCAACAGCTGCATTTTCTCTTACCAACTTAAAATTAATTGCTACTTCCCCTCCAACATCTTTAATTAACAACTTCATCGTGGATTCCATGGTTACCGCTGAACACTCCACCTCCTTCCCAGGTTCACCTTTTTGGTCTTCTTTCTCCATAACATCATTTACCAGTCTCTTTATTTACAAATTCACCTTCACCCAAAACCAGCATCTGCAGCCTATTCTCCATGACTAACAATCTGGTCCTGTTCATCCAATGATTCTGTCATTTTTCAGAACACTCCACGTTCAATCTTAACTTCACCACTTAGATGGCCTACATCACACCCCACCCCCTTCCCAGGTTCGCCTGTTTGGTCTTCTTTCTCCATAACATCATTGTTCAGCAACATCAAACCAGTTCCATCACCTGCCCTCCTCTGTTCCTTCTACAACTGGGAGCAATAGAGGAGGTAGTGGTGGATGTTGTTATAACAGGGTCTGTTATCAGGGGAGCGGAGGTGAAGGTGGCTGAACGAAAGAAGAAGAAAGAGGGATAAAAGCGATAGAAGGAAGACGAAGACTTGTTACTCCAAGCCCAAGGAGTCCTGCGAAGAGAAATTTGATGTGCTGTTATTCGATTTCCGGATGGGATTGACGATAGATTTAAGAAAAAAAAAAACGGAGAAAAGTTTCCTTGACAGTTCAACCCGAACCACCTGAGCCCGTCACGTCACCCCAACATCCCCTTCCGCTTAATACACTAGACCACCGAGCAGTCTAGGGGTGTTTATCGGGCCATATTGTGTCGGGCCCCCATTATAGGGCACGCGGCCCGACGGGGGGCCGTGATTTACATTTTTTGAGCAAAATTTATCCTATTATGTGTATGACAATTTTTTGAATTTTTTTAGAATTTTTTACCATTTTTTTTGCTATTTTATGGATTTTTTTTAAAAAATAGGGCCTAGCCGGTTTGGCCCGGTGGCGCCCCACCGGCTTGGCCCAGCCCCGGGCGTGCCGGGGTATTCGGCCAACAGGCCGAGCGTCTCGCGTGACCAGCGCACGTGGCCCGACTGGCACGCCCCAAACGTACCCGGGCCATGCCGGGCTAGCCCGTTGAGCACCCCTAGCAAACAGCCTGTGCAATGCACATGTATCACATCTAAAATTCTATACTTAACTTTAGTAAATGTTAAGATTTATAATTCAATCATGTTAAATTCTTACTATTCCTAAATTATATATAACAGTGGACCCTTATCCTTAAAGTCATAGTCTTTTTTATTTTATTTTATGACATTGCTTTATCTAAGGTTCTCACCGCCAGTCAATCAGTTTTCCTTCTTTTGTTTTTTTCAAGTACAATTTGTTTGCGATAATGGGTTAATGTAGATAAGAAATAATATATTATTATATTATTAAATATCTATAACATTATTATTTGATAGAATATATAATATATTTAATAAAATAAGAAATAATTTATGAGAGAAGCAAAGAAGGCAAGCTGCTTTATATATTTAAAATTTTAGTTCTTTCTGTTCTTCACAGAAGTAAATAGTTGGAACCCTTAAAAAAGGAGAATTAATATATTATTTATTAATACTTTTAGTAATTGTAACAAGCAATTTAATACATAATGTAAAGGATGCGATTCTTTCAATGTATCTGTAATGCAGTCTAATGTTTTTTTTTTTCACCTTTTATCAATAATTTTCCTTTAACGAAAATATTCAAAAGTAGTGGAATAGCAATATCGAAAAGAGAGAGTGGTGTTGCCTCTATCACTTAATCCAGATATTCCACATTCTTCGCTCCAATATAGAGAGAGAGAGGTGTCTGCTCGATCACTTCACCCAGATGTCCCTCAACTCTTCGCTACAACATTCCCATTTTAAAAAAAGAGAAAATTATAAAATAGGGAAGATAGAGCGGCGTATTAGAAAAAATTACAAAATTTCTTAGCTTGACATATTACCCTCTAGATACCCATTTGCCTTAATGGATAAATCTAAAACTGTGTATAAAGCTCAAAAGATAATAATCCATTTAGTAACATTCTCGGGAAAAAAAAACAATTTGAAAACATAAAATTTTTAACTTGTTTTTATATTTTTGAAAACTGTTGAAGAAAAACCTCTTGGGCAACAATTAATTAGGTCAAAATGATTTAAAAAATCTATAAAATTGTGTGTTAGTAGATAATTGGAAAACTGATTTTGCATAGATGCTTACAGATGCTTAATTACGAAACACGTTTTTCAGGTTTTAGACTTTCTCTTTTCAAAAAACCCAAAACTGTTTTTAAAAAGGTTACCAAATAACTAGTCTAGTAATAAATATTGATTGTTATTGATTTCGGGGAAGACAACCATGAAAATTGTATCTAATGCAAAGTTTGTCAGTGTGTCCGCCACTTTGTCTGCTTCGCTGTAGACGTGCCCAAAATCTATGACTTGAAAATGAGAGCAGTAGTCCATGATTCTGAATATGATGCCTTTGATGCTCCAAGGGATATCCTCCTTGAACTTCTTTAGAAGGGAAATGCAGGTGAGAGAATCTCCTTCTACGATGATATGTTGCATGCCAAGAGCCACTGCCATCTTAATACTTTCCAATGCACCCCATGCTTCAGCCTGGATTGCCGATAGCTTCCCCATATCCACTGCAAAGCCTCCCATGAACTGTCCTAAGTAATCTCTGCAAACTCCACCAATTGCTGCATATCCACTAGATTTTTCCCAATTTGATCTGAATTTGGCGCTTCGGAGTGTGTTCATCTGTTTTGATAGCCATCAATAGAGAAGAATCTTCCATCAGTTTTGACATGAGCTGACATGCTTTCTCTATTGAAGGTTGCTTGTCTTCAAACACCACTGAGTTACTCATGGTCTGTTGGAAATAATGAGTGAATCTGAAAATTCAAATTTCACTCAAACCAACCAACAGTTAACCACCGGTGGAGTGGCAGTTATCCAACTGTTCCCAACTTGTTTATATTTGAATTTTAAACTTTAAAATTGGTTGTTTGGAGTTAGTTAACACTCCATAACAGTCAAATTTTTAAACGAATAGGTGTGATTCACACCTATTCATATTGATTTAACACCTTGAAGAGGTATGAACAACTCTATATATAGAGTTGTAGTTCTGGGTTTCAAATACAACAAAATCTGAGATTTTCTGAGTTATAGCTTCTGCAAATACAAGAGATTTCATTCCTTGAGTTTTTCAATTACTGATTCAATTCATCCTTAGTGAGTGACACTCAATTGGGTTTGCCTTTAGTCCAATAGTCGGTGCTAACTATTGGGGGTTGAAGACCATTGAATCCTGGACGCCAACTGCTATTTACAACCCAGAGCATTGAGGAGATCATCCAATAGGGGGCAGATTGGTTTCAAGGACAGTGCCTAGCACGCCTTGGTCTAATTCTTCTCAAGAGATAAGTTGATTTATTTTCTGAATTTTATTTTGTTTTCCAGATTTTCCAGATTGTCAAATTCCCTTTTCTGGACTCATATCTACAACATGGTCCACATCACCAGACGAAATTCACAATTCCTGTCAAGAAATGCAAACTGTCGTACTCTTTGAATTGATTGAGCAATTTACAAACCTGTGCAAACCATTGATAGAAAGAGTCTCGGGGGCGTTGGATTGCATTGTTCTTCCAATCATTTTGAACCACATCGCTCTAGCAGAGGGGCATTTCGGTAGAAGACGAGAGACTGTTTCCGCCTGATCAGAAGATTCAGAACATAGCTTACATGTGATGTTAAAACCGCCCACCCCGTTATTCAGAAAATCAGAAATAGTGATGCCATTATTCAAGCATTTCCATAGAAAGAGTTCAATTCTACCCGAAGTATTGATGTGCCAACATTTGAGCCACATCGCTCTAAGCAAAGGATGAGAAATCCAAGATCACACACATCGTACTTTGACATTATCTTCTACCCGTTTAAGGCAATCTTAGAGGGTGTTTGGTAACGTTTCTAAACACGGTTTTTTAGTTTTTAAAAACGGAAAACCAGAAACGTGTTTGGAGTGTTTTCAAATTGTTTTCTCAAAAAAGGGTTTAAAAATTGTTAAGGATTCTTAGAAACTGAAAATTTGGCTTTTTAAAAATGCAGAACCGTTTTTTTGTTTTTGACAATGGCAATTTTGTAATATTTTTATTCAAATTCTCCCTAACTCCCGTCGTCTTCCTCGGTCTTCAACTTCCTTTAGTTTAGTGGCTCATCCATTTTCACTTTACATTCTTCTACTTGATCTGCTACTATTCGTCAGTTTTGGTGGATGTTGAAATGAAATCCAAGGGTTTTGCAATCCAGAATTTTTCGATCAGGAAAACCTCCCTCTGATTTCACCGGCATCACCCTTAGATGACTAAAGATCAGGTATGAAAACCCCCTTTTGCTATTCGTCAATTCCGATCTTGCCATCCAGAAATGATAGAGAGACTGAGAGACAAAGAAAGGAGAGAGAGAGACAGCAAGGGTGAGAGAGAGAGAGATGTAACCTTGTAACATTCAATTGCTTTCGAGCTTGGCTCTGACCATCGTAATTGACAAAGTAAGAGAAAAAAAAGATAGAGAGAGACGGAGAGGGTGAGGGAGAGAGATAGTGAGAGAGGGGGGAAGAGGGAGAGATAGAGAGAGCGCGAAAGCGAAAGGGATTCGACAGTTGACTATTTCTACGAATAGTAGAGGGTTTGAAGGAAGATAAAGCAAAAATTAAATTTTAGTGATATGTTTTGAAAATAATTAAAATTCAGTTTGAAATTTTCTGGATTCCAACATTTAAGAAATATTTGTCAACATGATTAAATTATAGTGACATTTTACTATTGAAAGCCCTTGTTATTCTAAGATTGCCCTTATACCAATCAATCATTTTATTTATACACAAAACTAAATCTAAAATTACTTAAACATATTAATGTTAACAAAACTAAATTTAAAATTACTATTCTTAAGCAAGTTAAATTATTTAACCCTGTTCATTCTTTATTATTCAATATGAAAGGATATTATTTTGGCGTATTGAACTTAACTTGTTTTTTGTATCGCAAACCATTTTTGTAATTTTAAAATTTAAATTGTTTTTTATTAATTATTACCAAACGAGTTTCTTATTATCTATTTTTTAAAAAGCCAGAAAACAATAATTGTTACCAAACGAGTTTTTTGTTAATTGTCTTCAAAAATCAAAATACAGTTTGAAACGTTTTTAGTTTTCAAACTGTTAAAAAAGAAAAAAAATTTCCAAACGGCCTCTTACACGACGACAGCGTTTTTCTTGATGCATGTACGTGGACATTATCTCGTGTCTAGAAGATCAACCAATCAATAAAGGCCACGTGCTCCCGCGCTTCACTTCTTCGGCAGCGTTCAGACACGAAATCTCAAAAGAGTTTTAATTTTTAAGATTAAAAAAGGATTTGATGCAGCATCTTGTGGTCTATGATTTTTTAAGCGTTTACGAAATACTAAAATTTTAATATGAGTAACTTTTGATGGGAAAATTAATTTTTAGTGATAATTTTTAGAATAATTAAGATCCAGTCAGCAAAATTTTAAGTTTTAACTTTTAATAATCCTTTCTCAAAAGAATTAATTTTTAATTACGTTTAAATGTTAACAACAAATTCTTTCCCGAATACTTCGTACCACTCATTCCCAATACACAAACAATAAATTGACTTGTACAAGTTATTTTAGACTTGTACAAGCAATAAAATGACTTCTATAAGTCAATAAATTGGTTTGTACAAGTCAATAAAATGACTTGTACTTTAAATGCTTGACTTCTACAAGGTGGGTGAGTGATGTAAGGGCATTCTTGAAATAGTTGATTTGTAATAGTAAAATATTATTAATAATTAATTATTTTGATAAAGATTTATTAAAAGCTAAAACCTTAAATTTTTCTGACTGAGGCTGCGTTTGGTAACGCTTTTGCTTTTTTGCTTCTAAAAGCAAGAAAGCAAAAAAGCAATTTTATGCTTTTTGAAAGATATTTTCTTGAAGCAAATGCGTTTGGTAAACTTTTGTTTTGCTTCTAAGAAGCAAAAAAGCATGTTTGGTAATTGCAGTAACATAAAAATTGCTTTTTGCTTTCATAAAAGTATTGTACACAATTTATGTATTGTACTTAGAAATATACTCAAAAATATAAGTCCAATATTATAAAAGATTCATAAAATAGTCATTTAATTACATTCAAATAACTAAACAAGTATCTAATATCAACATTGTGCTAATCCATATGCACTAGCTAGTCTACGTGCAATTGAGTCTCTTAATTCTGACATCTTTCGTCGAGATCTAGCCGTCACATTAATCTCTATGGGTTGTTCTGAACTTGAACCTGCTAGCTCATCTTCGACCACCATTTCCTCATCTTCAAATTCTGTGAATAAATTATCTTCATGTGCTTGCATTTTGATAAAATTATGTAATGCACAACAAGCAATAACTAGAGCTGGCAACGGATCGAGTTGGGTCGGGTCATAATCGAGTTGGACTAAATTAAGGCGGGTTGGAAAACCCCCAACCCAAATCCAACCCGCCAACCCGTTTACAATTATTTTTATTTTTTATTTTTCAAAAAATATTATTAAAATAGGGTTGGGGGGTTAATTGGATCGGGCTGTATCGGGTTTGTGTCGGGTTTTGGGGTTAATCGAGTCGAAACATGATATTTTTGTAATCTTTTTTTTTTTAATCGGGTTATCCGTCGGGTTGGCGGGTCATAATCAGGTTGACCCGATTACTGACGGGTTGGGGAAACCCCAACTCAATTAATAAATTGGTCAACCCAACCCATTTATAATCGGGTTGACCCGTCGGGTCGGGTGGCATTTTGCCAGCTCTAGCAATAACAATACGTTGTTGCTTCTTAAGTGAGTATGGAAGCATCATCTTTAATATAGAAATAAAGCAATAAGGTATCGAGGGGTTTTGAAAGCAATAAAGTAATTTTGTAAAAAAATTGAGAAGCAACGTTTTGTTGCTTCCGGTAAAAAGCAATAAAATTGCTTCTTTGCTTTTAGTAAATTGTTTCTCGTGTGCGTTACCAAACGGTACTTTTGCTTTTAAAAGCAATTTTTTACTTTCAAAAGCAAAAAATACTTTTGAAAAGCGTTACCAAAGGCAGCCTAAATCTTAATTATGTTAAAAATATTACTAAAAATTAATTTTCCCTTTTTTATCAATCCATAAGTCTTTACATAAGATATTTACGAGTCCGCAATCCCAAACGCCACCGTAATGTGTATCAAAATAGCAAATCTTGATCTCTTCGGCTGTTTTAGGCTTTTAGCCAACCCATTTAAGGCATTCAAGTCACTGACGAATCTTCTCACTTCTCAGACGACAGCGTTTTTATTGGTGCGTTGTACCTGGACATTATCTTGTATCCAGAAGAGCAACCAATCAGTAAAGGCCGCGTGCTTCCGCCGCTTCAGTTCTTCGTAAGCGCCCGACACGAAATCCTCTCGGCCGTTTTAAAATTAAGGAATTAAATTTATCCCAGGACAGAGCAGACGGAGGGACCGAGTATTTTGTTTATTATATTGCAAGAGAGAGAGAGAGAGAGAGAGAGAGAGAGAGAGCGAGTGGTGCGTTTTGTTGTAATTTGATTCCGTTATCGGAAGAGCTTCAATTCGTAGTTCTTGCAGTCGAAATGGCCACTGACGTTGTTGCTCTGCAACATGCATCGGTTGCTGCTGAGGTTAACTCAAGCATTAATCATGCCTGCTGTAGGAAGGGACCTGGGTATGCGACTCCGCTCGAAGCCATGTCCGGTCCTAGAGAAGCTTTGATCTACGTTACATGCGTCTATACAGGTTTGCCAGTTGATTCTTTCTTTTTAAGCAAGCTTGAGAGATATATATGGTTTTGATAGTTTCAACTTCGAAAGTTTTTTTTTTTCATCGCTTTGATGCAAGTTTCTGGGGTCGAGGATTATGGTGATGAGTAGTATTGTTGCCTATGAATGTTACCTGTACAATTTTCTGGGTTTTTTTAAACATGGTATCATACGTTTTTGGAAGCCCTTGTTTAGATGAATTTTATGAATTCATCTAGTTGTTCATTTTGTTTCCCGTAGATGTCGAACGTTGCCTGACGAACTTGTGTAGATAAAGATTTGAATATGCAAGCCAGCCAACCTACCTTCTCGAGGATCAGTGTCTAGGTTTTAGCTTTTCTGTTTAACTGACAAATTGGTGTTTATATGATTCGACTAGGTAATTGTATGATCCAAACCTGTAAAGACAGAACCTAGGTGATCTCTGATTTTGGACTCTGTTTTTTATGTTATTTGGAAAGAAATGATTTATATGCATATTATTTGAAGGAATACATGATTTTTGACATACTGGTATGACTGAAAAAGATTTGCGGAGTTGTCAACCCTAACTAGTTGTAATAAGGCATTTTGTTGTTGTTGTGGTTATAATTTTTGTAGTATTTAGTTGAGATTTATCCAACTAAACCTTTTTATAGAGATCTTTGCACTCGCTTTTGTAGATTCTTTGTTCGACCAAAAGCCTTCTTGCGGAGATTAAAGATCCTAACCCTTACTGTTAGTAACTTTTTTTGGGTCAAAGTTTGGAATCTTTCCCAATTCAATATTCCTGTTTAAACTCTCTGTAACTGAAAGCCTTACTACTATTATTTTAGTGGTTGATGTTTTCAACACCCCATAAAATCTATATCTATACTATCTATAAAGAGAAGAGGGCGGAATATTCTCTCTAGATTCTAGCGCCCTTTTCTTTTTCTAAACATTGTTTTCCCCAAACAAAACAATCCCCTACTATTTTGAACATGTTGTAACTACCTCGCGCTGTTTCCCTAAATGGGCCCACATTTTCTACGCGCGTAGCGCGTGCAGCCCCCTAGTATTAGGAAAGCCAACAAATGTCTTAGTTGATGACTTGTTTTCTTTCTTAATTTATAAACCATTTCCACCGTTACTTTTCTCTTTCAGGTACTTTGGTTAATCAGCAATTATGAATGTGCCTTTAATGTTGAAATCGATTTTCTTCGGTCTTGACTTCTCTAGCAACTGATTTTTAATTATTAAACAAAATGATTAATTATTTAAAAGATCTATTATTTTTTTTAAATATCATAAGAGTTTTATATTGTCATAGAGTCTTAGGATCAGAATTACTTATGTCAATTCATATAGAAATTTTATTCAATTTACTCTTCTTGTTCTATAACTTTCAATTATTTTATCCATATTTATTTTTTCTGAACTTTAAATTTAAAGCTAATTCAAAAAAAATTTTAATTGTTGTTTTAGAAGGTATTTTGAGGGTTTCTTATTGTTTTTAGGTTTTTAATGTATTAAATTCCTGTCTATGTGCTTATGATTTAGAAATAAATATTTATGAATTTTTAACTATTGGCATAATAAAGAAAATGAAGAATTTGATAAATATATCATTTTTGTTTTACTAAAGAATACAAAATCACATTAGAAGATCCCATCTTCTTTAAGATTTATTCCATTGGCTCAGGACTCTAGGTAAGATAAGGAATTTCTGAATTAGAATCCCTGAAGAGGGTATTTTGGGTATGTGAAGTTAAAAATACCTTATTAAGTTCATGTTTTTATTAATAGTATAGATATAGATATAGAAAATGAATATTCACGCATTTCATCGTCATCATTGGTCCAATTAATATCCCAACTATTTTATGTCAGCTATATAATCAAGTTCCTCTAATCTGCTCTATTGAGGGCTGCATTGGAGTCACATATTTACTTTCCTAGTCCAATAAACTTATTCTGAAGCGTTGAGAGCAGTGTGTTTCAAATTAGTGTTCTTAGGCCCAAAATGAGTTGTCAGGATCTGAAAGAAGATCCATGATTTTGGAATTTTTTTTTATTGTTATTGAAATACTCAAAATTATATAACAATGACAAATGAATTAGGATGAACTTTTGGCATCAATAATGTGTTGAAAGCTCAAATTTTATATTACAATTTCAAATATTCATCCAAATTTTAAACCTAGGTTTTTATTGTTGCCTTAGTGAAATGAACTAATTTCTACAGATTCAGAGTCCAGTCCAGCATTTCTGTGCTTTTCGATGTCCCAGTGAATCTTTTTGATCAGTTATAACCCAAGGAACTGAATCTTGGAACTTTTGTATGATTTTGTCATGTTGTCCCTGCAAGTGAACTAATGATGTTGAGGATATGTTGAGATATGCATGCAAATTCCTTGTTTAGCTCACTCTGTCTCTCTGTCTCTCTCTCTCCCCCTCCCTCCCTCCCTCCTGTGCACTCCCACCCCCTCTCATGTCTATGTGGCTTACCCATTGTAAGCTTCCCAATATCTGGGCGTTTCAAGAAAATTTAATCAGTTCCATGTTTGCTGCCTTTCTAGTATGGTAGAAAACAGAATTAGCGAAGTATAATGATATTCATCACCTATTTGTGTTAGCTGATGAAAATTCTTTGTGGTGTTGAAGGAAGTCAGAAATTCAAGTTAATTTGAAGTTGATGTTAAGTAGTGGTCTATTAATTGGGCCATGGAGTGATAATTTATAGGTGTTGTCAACTAAAAGGAATTGAATAATTGTGGGAGGGAGGGAACGTGTAGCAAGCGGGAACTCTTCATGCTGACGTGACTCGAATCATAGTGCTACCAAGTTTACACTATGCTTTGCTTATGTCATAAATTGATATATGCAACCTGTTTTCTTCTAAAAAACTATTGATTATGTACTTTTATTCTTTTTTGTTTACAAAGACTTTTTCATTTCTGAATTTTTACATATCATTTTCCTATATACTCATTTGATATTTAAAAGTGTATTTGTTTTTCATTTGTCCTTAATTTTGTGTTCCTTGATGCTTCAGCTACACCTTGATTATTGATCTCATACTCTGTAAAATAAATGTCTGGATCTTCCTTTTTCATTATTCATTACTGGGTTCTGTAAATTCTTCTGATCACTTCTGTATCCAGCAATAAATATATTGTATGTTGGGAGTTGCTCACATTTTATTGCCTGTACAGGAACAGGACAAGAGAGGCCTGACTACCTGGCTACAGTAGATGTTGATCCAAGCTCACCTACTTATTCAAAAGTTATCCACAGGTTGTCTGTGCCTTACTCAGGTGATGAACTTCATCATTCTGGTTGGAATGCCTGCAGCTCATGCCATGGAGATTCATCAGTAGAGCGGCGTTTTCTGATCCTACCTTCTTTAGTGTAAGAGACAAGATCATGATGCAGTAGAAGCTTAATTTTTCATGCAATTCATTTGGCATCTATCCAAGCTGGTGAATGCCAGATTCTTGTATTTAGAACTTCTACTATCTAAATAGAAATGGAAGTATGTAATGCGAGCAAGGCGCTGACCCAAGGACCAGCGGGTTTGACTGCACAGCCTAGCAGGTTTTACTTGACAGTTGTTATGACCTTTTTTTTTGGGTGTATAAAACATGGTTTGAAAGAAAAAGAGAGAGAAAAACAATGTAGAGACTTGAACATTCAATTCAATCACTTTGGCTACACTTAGTCAGTTTTGTCTTTACCTTACACTAATCTGGGGGTTATCCAACCCAGTTTGGTGACATGTTATAGCTACGGGTGTGGATCTTTCATAGGCAAGTCCAATGTTTCTTTATCAAATATTTCTTTCATCCTGGACTGATGCATCCTATATCTTCACAGTATACTTAATTATCAATTTTATACAGGTGGTACCTTGTTGTAGTACTTGTCTTAAATAAGTTCAAAATAAATAGTTATCGGTACACTTCCCATATCCTATGGTATCACTATGAGAATTGGGTGAGTTTGAAACCTGCACATTCCAGCATTCGATACCCATGGAATCCATAGAACATTTGGAGTCAGGTCCCATTTTAGCCAATAAGATCTTTTATCTATTCCCTTGTATGTTTTGACAGAGAGATCAAGTTCCACAATCCTCAAGAAAAATTTGGCTCACCATTGACAAAAATAGATTTTTCAATTTGTGGCTTCCAGTTTTGTGCTTCATTTATTGATATGTTAGAACGTTCATTGGTTGAATAGTAACTACTTGTTTCAAATTGTACTAAGAGCATCATTGTCATTATATCCTAAGAAGTTCCAATTTGGTTGACTGCTTCACTAATTACGTGTAGTTATTTTCTTTCTTTCCTTTTTTTTTTTTTTAAATAAAAGTCACATAGATATTATTAAGTTTTATTATGGAACTGAAGTTTTATTTAGTAATATAAAATGGTTAATTGAAATGTATGGTTCTTGATTTGAGTGACTTTTCTGCTTTTTTATCATCCGAATGAATCTCATGTTGCCTATTCTTTCATTTAGATCTGGTCGGATATATGTGATTGATACGAATAAGAACCCAAAGGCTCCGTCTTTGCATAAAGTTGTTGAACCTACAGATATTGTCCAAAAGACAGGAATGGCGTATCCACACACTTCCCATTGCCTTGCATCTGGTGATATAATGGTGTCTTGCCTTGGAGATAAAGATGGAAATGCTGAAGGAAATGGATTTCTTCTTCTGGATTCGGAGTTCAATGTGAAAGGAAGGTATCATTTTTTCACTGTCGATTGTATGACTTCTGGTAATATGATCTTTATGCTCTTGATTTCTGCTGTCTTTGTGAGAGTTAGATTGGTATATTTATTTCAGTTTTGGTGTTTATCTGACCTTTGTTATCCTTATGCTATAACCTCATGAACTTTTTGTGGGAAAAGATTATGTACTTTAACATTTACTGTGACCTTATATGTCTTTTAGTTAAAAAACTGAATCACCATCCGTATCTTGTGCTTTTGGTTTATTTTGTAGCATTAGAGAGATGATAAAATTAAACGATTAAGAGAAACCTTTTTGTATCTTCTCCCACCAGTGTTTCCTACGCTATTGATATATGTAACAGTGGAGGGAATGGAATATACATTAATCACTTGGGTCTGAGGATCATTTTCTTGCAATCTTCACCGTTTCCGGTTTGTGATTCATTCTTGATAACCCTTACGTCACTCGTACTAAAGTGATAGAACTTAATGAATGAGAGGTAAATTTTTTGCATCCACGCCCACCGTTGTATTTCCTACAGGATTGATATATCTAATAGTGGAGAGGATGGAACATGTGTTAGCAATATTTAACTGAGGATTGTTTGTTTTCACCCTTCAATGTTACCAATTTGCAACTTGTTCTCAATAACCCTTGCATAACTCACACTAAAATCACTTCGATTTCCTCGGTACCCTTGACTCCATATTGTACTTCATATTTTTACTATTTGCATCATTGCTTACCCAGCTGTTGACAATGTTAAATGCAAAAGTATAAGTAAATTCATGTTGGACCACAGATTTTAAGTGGCGACGCTCTGGAAAAGCCAGGATCTATGTTTTGGCTTTTTTGGTGAGCTTTGTTCCTAGGAAGAGTGATTAAGGTGTGCATAACATGTTTTTTTCCCTTGGGCATACAGATTTAGCACAAGGTCTTGGACTCAGAAATGTTAAGCTCTTAAAGAGTTAACAAACAGGAAATCAAATGTTTAGAGTTTCTAGTGCAGTTTGAATTTAGTTGTGCATTGTGATTAGGTTATTGAAAAAGTTTTTATTTTATTTTTTGCCATGAAAAGGTCTATGTTGTATGTGATAGGATAGAAATTTGTTGGACGAAAGCAATAAGTAGAAGAATCAAGGTTCTACAATTTAGAAGCATTTTTAGAGTTAGAACCATAACAAGAACCATGATGGCTAAGAAGCTAGGAGTTGAAGATGACAAAATAGGAAAAAAGAAGCAAAATGCAAGAAAAATAGAACCTCAAGACACAAAAAAAAAGGAACTTTGAAAAGAATGCCCCACTAGAAGTCTAGGGCTTGAGAAGGCTGCTCCCTGATTAAGTAGCACAAGAATGTCACTCCCATAGGAAAAATATAGCTGCTGAAAGCACATTATCTGAATTCTGCATGAAGTAAACATCACCCTTCCGCTGTATATCAGATGACTATTACTTGACATTGGCATCTCTGGCCCATTTTTCACTCCTGCATCAGTCTAAAAATTTACATATGGGAAATTTTAAAGTTCAATGGTAGACATAGCTTAGAACAAAAGGACAACCTCGCTCCTAGCGAAAGATCAAACGCCAGGTGTGAAGCAACTTCTCAATCCAATGAATTCCCTCAAATCGGATGACACAAGGCGAATTAGATTTCTTGAAAACTCTTGCCCTCTTCTGGTCTCTTGAGCACAGTTATCAAGTTTCAAGAGACCTTCCCTTGATATAATTGAAGTTGGTGTTCAAAATTGGAGAAGAGTCAATCCAAGTCTCTAATACAACTGTTTTAATTTAACTCAGAATTTAAAATTGTATTAATTTATGTTGTCATATATACTTTTGTCTTATATGATCTTGTAAAGTTTTTTGCTAAAATTAAAATCTCTCTCATTTCTCACCAAAAATTTTAGAATGAAAAATTAAACAACCTCTTAGTCTTACATTGGAAGTTTATAGGAACATTTTATGTTTTTCATGATTAAAGTGCTAATATTGGGTTGGGATCCAATAAGGAGGAGTGAGCAAATGTGGAGTTCCAACCTGGGTGCTTTTCACATGCGCATGCGCTGCAACTGCCATTGTTCCTTCTGCTAGATGTGTCAGGGTGTGTTATGGTGTGGTTCATGTGTGCGTGTGTCTATTTAAGTAACAATAATACTTACATTGTGTGATTTTAAAAAATCTGCATTCAATATTTCGAATTCTAATTAATTTATAACATCGAATTTTTTTATTTTTTACACATATATATTCTTGAATATCCTTTTTTCTCTTAAGTGATTGATGATGTTTCCTTTCAAATTAGCAGACACCTAAGTGTCTGTTTAGTCTAAGTATACACACGAATGGGCATCGTGACTGTTCAAAAGTGTCCTTTAATGTCTCTCTTGTAGGGCTCAATTCTGGCATTTCATTGTATTCCAACTTTCTCTTCTATCTCATCTTGGTATCTTCTCTGCGAAGGTTCTTTGGTATCTGCACTACTATGGAGTGATTCATTTGAAGGTAATAGATCGGAATGTGTGCAGTGAGACCTATCATGCTTGAAAGAGTTATTGTTCCGTGGAGATGAATATCCTGCATGTTCTTGTTCTTATTCTTCTTTAATTTTCTATTCACGTTTCATGATTCACAACAGTATAGAGTTGCATGCCTCACCTGTACTGACAAGTCTTTCTATTTTGATATCTTATACCTTCTAACAATAACCACCACAGGACCTCAATAACCTGTTGTCTGGCAACTTCACTAGGGTGGTAGACAAAATCATAGGATTGAATGAGATTGCAGGATGCCATTTATATCTTTTTAATCTGTATTGCAAACATATTTTGTTATATGTTTCTATTTGGGCTTTTTATAGGCAGGTAGTCAATATTTGAATTTCTTCAGTGGTACTCAACACGGTGACAATAATCTAAGACCCGTTTATGAGAAACCAGAAAAGTAGTCATCTGAATTTTCATATGCATAATGAAAAGTTAATTTAATAATTCGTGTTCTTTTACTTTTTTCATTGATATACCATGACTAAACTTCAATTGGAACTTGGATGACCATCTCTTTCACAGTATATGATTGGCACAATTCATTTTTTCCTTTTAACTCTTCTATAGCTATGAAATCATGTTTGAGGTTCTTGGGTGTTGTTGAGTTCTTCTTTTGTTTGCTAAGCTTTGGCATCTTATCATTCATTTTCTGATAACTTGAAAAATACCTTGCTCTTTTATGATGTATTAAGTCAATGCTATGATAATGATCCATGTTATGATAAAGGATCTCTACCAAATTCAATTAATCAGATGTTTAATTAATGGGTTTGTAATCTATCAACTTACGTTTTCAGTGATTATTATTGGTCATAATAGATTATGGAATACGAGACTGTGTTAGTGTTATATAGGAAATGTATAACATTTTCCTTTTTTTTTCTAATATAAAACTATGGTGTGATGGCATGTTAGTCTTTGTGGATTTTAATTAAGGAGCTTTCTCAGGTGGGAGAAACCAGGTCATAGTCCTCTTTTTGGCTATGATTTTTGGTACCAACCCCGACTGAAGACAATGATTAGCTCATCTTGGGGAGCTCCAGCAGCTTTCACAAAAGGCTTCGATCTTCAGCATGTTTCTGATGGTCTATATGGAAGACATCTTAATGTATACAGCTGGCCTGACGGTGAACTGAAACAAACAATGGATCTTGGAAGTACAGGGCTCCTACCCCTAGAGGTGGATATGCAACATAACTAATTACAGCTCTTACTGGGGCTAATTGCTCTACTTGATATAGGATTTCGTTTGGCACATTAACAAATTATATAATCAATTTCATGTTTACAGATCAGGTTCCTCCATGATCCTTCAAAAGACACTGGATATGTTGGGTGTGCCCTAACGAGCAACATGGTGAGGTTTTTCAGGACTCCTGAAGGATTATGGAGCCATGAGGTTTGTTAATTTGGTCTGTATTTCTTAGTCATTTTATACTGATAGTGAGGTCCACCGTGCCTGTTAAGCTTCAATAATGGTTTTCCAGGTAGCAATATCAGTGAAACCGTTGAAGGTGCAAAACTGGATTCTTCCAGAAATGCCTGGTCTTATAACCGATTTTCTGATCTCTCTTGATGATCGGTATCTGTACTTTGTGAACTGGCTTCATGGGGACATCAGACAGTATAACATTGAGGATCCTAGTAGGCCTGTATTGACTGGCCAGGTCTGGACTGGAGGCCTAGTTCAAAAAGGAAGCAATGTAGTGGCTGTGGCAGCAGATGGTAAAGACTTCCAATTTGACATCCCAGAGGTCCAGGTTTGTATCATTCTAAATTACAAAGTTGGTAGCTTGTGAACTCCATTCTTAGCTTCTTTGCTGATACAAGCAATGTGTAGTTTATCTTCATATTCAAACTGTATATAACAAGGTCCTATGCTGGTTTTGACATCATTTCACCCAAGGTATGTCGTGTCGTTTCGAAGAGGGACACTAATTGGGTTTATGCATGACCAGTAATGATCCTGCTTCTACTGCTGCTTCTGATATATTACATACATATATGCTCATGGTTACGATAATGTCATTCATATTAGAGTTACCATATGAAGCAAATGAAGTGACAAATTATGTCTCCTTTGAATCCAGGGGAATAAGCTGAGAGGGGGCCCTCAGATGATACAGTTAAGTCTAGATGGGAAGCGGCTCTACGTTACTAACTCGCTGTTCAGTGCATGGGACCGCCAGT
This sequence comes from Buxus sempervirens, assembly GCA_947561395.2. Classification (NCBI taxonomy): domain Eukaryota; kingdom Viridiplantae; phylum Streptophyta; class Magnoliopsida; order Buxales; family Buxaceae; genus Buxus; species Buxus sempervirens. The sequence goes on from OX387192.1 coordinate 25,424,286, forward strand.
TCTACCCTGAACTTATCAAGAAAGGCTCTCATATGTTACAGATCGACGTCGACACAGAGAAAGGAGGTCTTGCAATAAACCCCAGTTTTTTTGTAGACTTCGGGTCTGAACCTGACGGTCCATCCCTAGCTCATGAGATGAGGTATCCTGGTGGTGATTGCACCTCAGACATTTGGATTTGAGCTTGTCTTAAAGACTCACATTTCACCTGGTGTTGATAAATAAGCTTGTCTTAAAGACTCACATTTCAGTGTCTTGGGATACACTTATTGTACCTTAATGGTACATTTCAGGCATTGGAATAAATGTTAAAAAAGTTTCACCTCTACACATCCACACCATGGGCATGCAGATCCCTCTAGACTCAGTTCTCATGCTGCTTTATTTTACTAACAAGACAAGGGCATGGTAACATACATTTTGAAGCTTCATGTTGTGAGATAAATCATTACCATCTTTTCCTTGATTCAAATGCCATCAATCTTTTTTCCAGAAAGGATTTCTACCAGCCAAGACATCTTCATCAACCCAAGAAGACCTCATCCTACTCATGTTCAAGTAAACCTCTTTTGTCTCTTCTTTAATGAGCTTTATTGTTCACATGATGTGTACCTATATTTCATAATCGTGTCTTTCCTACTGCCCCTTTTGACAATGTTCCCAAGAAATACATGCAAGTATTTCTCTTCACTGCCTCCATCAAAGCTCAAGCAGATAGATAATGGTGTAACTAACATATGAAAATACACACGGGCAAATGCCAGTTTAATACAAAACCTCCGGTTCTGATATCATGTCAAACAACCGTTATATTTAAAAGCTTAATCAAATAGATAATGGTATGATTATGTATATCAAAAGCCGAACATATAAAACTTAATATAACATTCGGAACCTTAATATAACATTTGATCATGCTGGAAGGAGGATACCAGCGTGGTCAACACCAACCCCCCCTCTACGGGCATGATGAGCTTCCTCCTTGGAAGGAGGATACCAGCGTGGTCAACACCAACCCCCCCTCTACGGGCATGATGAGCTTCCTCCTTGTTGCGGAATGTTTGGATTGAGCCATCCCATAACTATCAAATCAATCCCGCCTTAGTTGGGGGAATTGGATCATCACCATAACACCACGACTTCTGGTCTCAAAAGACTCCGCAAGACCATAACACCACAAGAGTGCACCGTTCTCGTCGGCAGAGATAATTGTTTGAGTTAGAATAACCCTGCAGGCAGGGGATTTGATCCTTAAACCTCTGGCCTCCAAACTACTTGGGAATAAGCCGTAGATGCATTGGACCACCACGGTCATAATTTAGCTATCTCAGGATTTTGTCATCACACTGCCTTCCACAAGTTGTGTAGTGCTTTAGTGTTAATGCTAGCTGTCCAAGGCTTTTACCCTAAGACCATCCATAACGATTGCTTTCCGAAAGTTGCCCCACGAGGCTCGAGCTACGACAGAATAATCAGGCAAGACACTGGACAGTTGGTGCTTTTTGGATCCCCTGCAGGAGAGACTTCTTCTCCAGCATCACTACAAACAAGGGGATCATTTTCACTAGTTATCTAACGACACCAGTCACCAACCCCACCCAACGTACATCTCTATCTTTTTCCCTCTTACCTCCGACATCTTGCACCAAAGAGCACCACAAGGTTGTTCAAAGGACTAAAATATTAGCTGGATTGATTATGGGTACGGGCCTAAACACGACAGGATGCATCATCATAAGCATACAAACATATTAGCTGTATTGATTAAGGTAGGTTGTTGAAAGGAATAAAATATTAGCTGTATTGGAAGGTACAATACAAACAATCGTGGTGTCATCATCATAAGCATCAAAACGGGTTTGACAATAAGAATTTTGCTTTTTATTCCTTTCTATCAAAAATCATATCTTCAGTTAATCTATGTTTTTGTAAGTCTTATATTATACACTCTAGCTATGTATTTTTAAGTCTTCCTCTTACTCGCTTAGACCCTTCAATATGTATGCTCTTACACCTTCTTAGAGGTGCATATTTAGGTCTCCGCTTTTAGATGACCAAGTGATTTTAATCTACTCTCCTTTATTTTTATCCTAATTAATTCTATGCCTATCCACTTTCGAATGTACGACTTCATTTCTTATTATGTCTTCCTTAATTTTCCCACAATCCCATACAAACAATTGTGATATACAATTCCAAAATCATTGGCTATACATGAAATCATTATAGGTCATGCACATTACCCTTGTTGGGTGCAAACCCTAATTTACAAGATGCGAATCAAATCATTTTCAAGACCTGGGTTTAAGCCGGCCTTTAATTGTTTCAAGAAACTCGTATATATGACAAGACAACATATGTACTAGTCATGCTTAACATGGCAAGAAAAATGAGAGAAGAAATTACAAATAGTTAGGTAAGGTGTCCTGGTCACCTCCACTCATTAATGCATCAGTGCCTTCTGGTTATAAATAAAGAGCTTGAAATGTAGCAAGAACAATGAGAGAAGAAATAAAAAAAAATTAAGTGAAAAAATGGTATCTGGATTGAGTAGAAGATCCTACTCCAGTTTTCTTCTTGCAACACTGGTATCATTAATATTGATTCAAGGCCTGGATACCCAATCTACTGGAGTTGCTGCTGCTGCAAAAATCAGGAATGAAGACACACCATGCAATAGTTCTATAGCAGAATGCAATGGAGATGAGGAGCTGGCAATGGAGTCTGCAACAAGTGGATGGATTGTTCAAGAACTTGCACCGATTCAATTCATCGCTCCAGGGACTCTGGCTCGTGACATAGGATCTTGTACCATACCAGGTCGACCGTACGCTTCTAGAGATTGCCTTGCTCTTCCATCAAACGTTGGAGGCCGAGGCTGCTTCAACCGTTACATGTGCAGGGGCGGGGGCAAATGACCTCTCTACATTTGGTAGTGTCCTTGTGTGAGACTTCCCTACTCTACTTAATAAGAATGATAATTGTGTATGCAGTTATATAGTCTGTTATATCATTAATTAAGTAGCTGGATTATGCATTAATTAAGTTCGATTCCGTCTGTTTAAGACCGTTAATTCCGAGTTAATTTTTATGGATATTAATGCATTAGATGCATACCCACTTGGGGTAGAATGCCATTGGTGTTGTATTATGTTAATCCTTACAAATTGTGTTTGAATTTATGCCTTTTTAAGGCTCAAATCTTGGATTATCCCCATGGAATTATCTCGAATTACCGTAAATTGCTTAAATATAAAAAAACCCCATGTTTGAATGTTTGAGAGGCATTAAATCCTTCTTGATGAAATGAGGGACCTTGAACTTGGAGGTTGATAATAGCGGATTTTCAAATTATCAAGAAATTAAACAAGTTCTTAATCCTTTGAATAGAGTTGACTATATATAAACCCAACCCCTGTTTTCTGCCTGATATTCTATACCAAAAATGTCCTCCAATTATTTTCAAATTTACTTTAACACCCGGTTCTTTAGTGCCACTCATAACTATCTGCCCACTTCTTTGTTTATTCTTTTGCTACGCGCATTTGATGGGTGCTTGTTTCTTAGTGGCATGCATTCCCCTAATATTAAATTAAAGGTTTCGTTTGGATTTGCTAACAAAAAGTTTTTTTCAAAAAGTAAAAATGCAAAATGATTCCTCTTCAAGATTTAATATAAATGAATAAACTGCTTCACACTTGACATATTAGACTACCATCGTTGCAGTTAATCCTTCATTAGTGACCTATATGAGCATTTTGTCAATTTATTGTTTGAAGAACAACACATACTGGAAACTCCAAAACTAAACGGAGAAAAGAAATGGAAAGCTAACAAAGGATCAAATATAACTAAACATGAACACTTTATTATCTATACTATTATAAAGAGATTCTCTACTGAGATTTGCTACCCGAATTACCTCTTATTCTAAACTCTAATCACTCTTATATCCCAAGTAATTGCTTAAATGGTTATAACCACCTACTATTGTCTCAAATGTCCTTCACTTTTTCTTTTATTTACTTTTATCTCCTAAAACATATATAACTAACTATTGCTGTCCAAATACCCTTTATTTTTACTTTTTTGTTTTTGTTTTTTTTTTTGATTTTATCTCCCAATTAATTGCACACTTATCTAATTCTTTTCTATGGGCGTATGCCTTCCCCTAGTAACTAAACAAAGGAACAAGGAAACAATAAAAAGATCACAATTTAGGTTTTGCATTAGAAATTGAGATGTGATATCAATGATGGAAAATCAATGCCATTTCCCACCAGAGCATGTAGCCGTCCTTTCTTAGCCCATAGGAGAAGGTGATGACGTGGATTGCGCTTGTCTTATGGACATCTTGTGGGCTAATAATGCTTGGGTTGAGTCCGATAAGCTTATCCCTAATGGGCTTTTCATTAAGCCAACTACTTGGAAGAAACTGACCCAATATGTCCATTTTAAGGAAAACCTCACCATTCAAAAACAAATAAAACAAAATAATAATAATAATAGTAATTAAAAAAAATAGAAAAAGGTTATCAGGGAAAGTGTTTATTTAAAGAATTAGATTTGAAAACAAGGGTTCTAATAAGTCAAGGTTTGAACTTTTTGGCTAAGAGTTATGTTGTGAAAAATGTGGTTCTTTGTAAATCTCAAGTCATTATCCATACAAAGGTCAATATTATCAACTTTCCTAAATCTTGAAAAGGTTCTAGGTTTGAAGCTTTATACTCAATTCTATAAAACCTTATTTATTGAGTAATTGACTGGAAAAATAGAGAGGAAGGGCTTGGAGTTTGAAAGAACTTAGGAAGAAGATGGGGTTTGTAGTAAGTCATTTAACCTTGGCTTTATATAGTTCGGGTTTTTTGAGTTTTTCAGGCTATGAGGTGCAAACGCAAGCCCAACCCAAACTCAAGTTCGGGCCTAAAATCAAGTCCAACCAAACCCAAACCCAAAATAAAACCTTAGATCAGGCTATTATTTGGATTGGGTTAGGTGGGCTTAGGGCGGCCCAGGCAAAACTTACAGCTCTAATCTTCATCAACCCAGGAAGACCTCATCCTACTCATGTTCATCAAGTAAACCTCTTTTGTCTCTTCTTTCATGACCTTTATTGTTCACATGATGTGTGGTATATTTCATAATCGTGTCTTTCCTACTGCCCCTTTTGACAATGTTCCCACGAAATACATGCAAGTATTTCTCTTCAGTGCCTCCATCAAAGCTCAAGCATCATGTTAAAATACTTGGACCTAAAAGCTTAAGCAGGTAGATAATGGTGTAACTAACATATGAAAATACACACGGGCAAATGGCAGTTTAATACAAAACCTCTCATTCTAATATCATGTCAAACAACCGTTACACTTAAAAGCCTAATCAAATAGATAATGGTGTGATTATGTATATCAAAAGCCGAACATATAAAACTTAATAAAACATTTGGAACCTTACTTAATATAACATTTGACCACGCTGGAAGGAGGATACCAACGTGGTCAACACCAACCCCCCCTCTACGAGCATGATGAGCTTCCTCTCTGTTGCGGAATGTTTGGATTGAACCATCCCATAACTATCAAATCAATCCCACCTTGGTTGGGGGAGTTGGATAATCACCATAACACCACGAGAGTGCACCGTTATAGGTGGAGATAATTGCTTCAGGGAGATTAAATCCTTAGACCTCTGGTCTCAGAAGACTCCGCAAGACCATAACACCACGAGAGTGCACCGTTCTTGCCGGTAGAGATAATTGCCTGAGTCAGATTAACCCTACAGGTAGGAGATTTGATCCTTAAACCTCTAGCCTCTGTTAAGGAATATATTAAATATAAAAAGTTCACCCCCAACTATAAGCTTAAGCTTTTAATAGAAACGGTGTTCTATATGGTATCAGAGCCTTAGGCGAATTCCAGGTCCTAGGTTCAATCCTCTACTCCACACGTTGAGAAAAAATATTCCATGTGTAGGGCTTCCCTAAAATGGGTTTGAGTCCGGCCCACACGTGAGGGGGAGTGTTAAGGAATATATTAAACATATAAAAGTTCGTCCCTATTATCAGCTTAAGCTTTTAGTTGGAACAGTGTTCTATATGGTATCAGAGCCTTAGGCAAACGCCAGGTCTTGAGTTCAAACCTCCACTCCACCCGTTGAGAAAAAATATTCCACGTGTAGGGCCTCCCTAAAATGGGTTTGAATCCAACCTACACGTGAGGGAGAGTATTAAGGAATATATTAAATATATAAAAGTTTGTCCCTACTATCAGCTTAAGCTTGTAGTAGGAATGGTGTAGAAGTGTTCTACAGCCTCCGAACTACTTGGGAATAAGCCGTAGGACCGTTGGACCACCACGGTCCTAACTTAGCTATCTAAGGACTTTGTCATCACACTGCTTTCCACAAGTTGTGTAGTGCTTTAGTGTTAATGCTAGCTGTCCAAGGCTTTTACCCTAAGACCATCCATAACGATTGCTTTCCGAAAGTTGCCCCTCAAGGCTCGAGCTACGACGGAGTAATCAGCCAAGACACTGGGCAGTTGGTGCTTTTTGGATCCCCTGCAGGAGAGACTTCTTCTCCAGCATCACTACAAACAAGGGGAGCATTTCACTAGTTATCTAACGACACCAGTCACCAACCCCACCCAATGTATATCTCTATCTTGTTCCCTCTTACCTCCGACATCTTGCACCAAAGAGCACCACAACGTTGTTGAAAGGATTAAAACATTAGCTGGATTGATTATGGGGCACTGGCCTAAACACCACAGGATGCAATCCTTAACATTGTAAGGTACAATACAAACAATTGTGATGTCATCATCATAAGCACCAAAGCAGGTTTGAGAATACAAATCTTAGTTTTTATCTCGCTCTATCAAAAATCATATCTTCAGTTAATCTATGTTTTTATAAGTCTTATTTTATACACTCCATCCATGTATTTTTAGGTCTTCTTTTTACTTGTTTAGACCCTTCAATATGCATGTTCTTACACTTTCTTAGAAGTACATCTCTAGGTCTCCGCTTTAGATCACCAAGCCATTGTAATCTACTCTCCTTCATTTTATCCTAATGCATTCTATGCCAATCTACTTTTGAATGTACGACTTCATTTCTTATTTTGTCTTCCTTAATTTTCCCACAATCCCACACAAACAATTGTGATATATAATTCCAAAATCATTGGCCACACATGAAATCATTATAGATCCTCTACATTACAATTGTTGGGTGCAAACCCTAACTTACAAGATGCGAATCAAATCGTTTTCAAGACCTGGTTTGTAATTAATAGAAGGGTGTTTTTGTCATTTCAAATAGACTATTTACCCAAATGCCAAGATTTATAGTAAAAAAGGTGTCCTTGTCGCCTTTCACAAAAACCCAAAAAAAAAAATTTTCAAACAGTTAGGCAAAGTGTCCTTGTCACCTACAATCATTAATGCATCTAACCCTTTTGGTTATAAATAAAGAGCTTCAAAGGCAGCAAGAAAATTGAGAAAAGAAATAAAAAAAAAAAAATTTAAGGAAAAAATGGTATCTGGATTGAGCAAGAGGTCCTCCTTCAGTTTCCTTCTTGCAACATTTGTATCATTGGTAGTGCTTCAAGTTCTGGATACTCAATCTACTGGAGTTGCTGCTGCTGCTGCTGCAAAAATCAGGTATGAAGATACACCATGCAATGGTTCTATAGCAGAATGCAATGGAGATGAGGAGCTTGCAATGGAGTCTGAAACAAGTGGATGGATTGTTCAAGCAACTCAAGGGGGTTTCATCAGTAATGAGGCTCTGAACGCAAACAACCCAGTCTGTCATCCTCCACCTGGAAAACCCTACAAAGATTGCCTTCCTCATTGATCAAACGTTGGAGACCGAGGCTACCCAACAAATTACAGGGGCGGGAGCGGATGACCTCTCCACATTTGGTAGTGTCCTTGTGTGACTTCCCCTATCTACTTAATCAGAATGATAATTGTGTATGCAGTTATATAGTCTGTTATATCATTATATAAGTGGCCCGGATTATGCTTTAATTAAGTTCGATTCCGTCTGTTTAAGACCGTTAAGTTGGAGTGAATTTCTATGTATATTAATGCACTACATGGATACCCACTTGGGGCAGAATTCCATTGGTGTTGTATTATGTTAATTCTTACTAATTGTGTTCGAATTTGTGCCTTTTAAGGCTCAAATCTTGTATTATCTCTATGGAATTGTAGATTGTTTAAATATCAATAAATTCCATGTTTGAGAGGCATTAAATCTTTTTATGAAATGAGGGACCTTGAACTTGCAGGTTGATCAATAATCGTGGATTTAATGATATTTAAATAATTTGCGATAAATCGAGACAATTCCAATTTTTTCTCATGTTCCGACCAACATATTAACTCAGATGAGAGCTGTTTTCTGGTTGGGAGATCAGCTTCATTGTCCAGGGTTAATATTATTTCTTTTTGATTGGGCTTTCTCAGAAACCCTTTCCTATTACTTACTTACTTGGGTGCCCCTATACACACTGGGCATCTTAGAGTTTCTTATTTCCATTCTTTTGTTTGGAAGTTCAGACACCAAATTAGTGGTTGGAAAGGTTGTTTGCTTTCTCAAAGGGCCAAATTAATTTTTCTTAAACATGTGTTATATACCCTATTACATATTTGTCTACTCTCTGTATCCCTCTATCCGTTTAATCTCGTTTGGATCGTATATGTGCTAACTTTTTATGGGGAAAATCCGAAGGCATTCCAAACAGAAAATGGATTAGTTGGGATCGTATATGTAAGCCTTTTCGTGAGGGTGGTTTAGGCATTCAAAGACTTGATAAAATCCTTTCAAGCTTTCGTCTCAAATAAGCATGGAGAATCACTTTAAACAGCTCTCTCTGGGCGTTTAAAGAACAACATATACTGTTTTAATCACTCTTGGTCTGATTCTAACTTGATTTTTCAAAAAATTACACTGCTTTCCTAACTTAGCTATCTGAGGACTTTGTCATCACACTGCTTTCCACAAGTTGTGTAGTGCTTTAGTGTTAATGCTAGCTGTCCAAGGCTTTTACCCTAAGACCATCCATAACGATTGCTTTCCGAAAGTTGCCCCTCAAGGCTCGAGCTACGACGGAGTAATCAGCCAAGACACTGGGCAGTTGGTGCTTTTTGGATTCCCTGCAGGAGAGACTTCTTCTCCAGCATCACTACAAACAAGGGGAGCATTTCACTAGTTATCTAACGACACCAGTCACCAACCCCACCCAATGTACATCTCTATCTTGTTCCCTCTTACCTCCGACATCTTGCACCAAAGAGCACCACAACGTTGTTGAAAGGATTAAAACATTTGCTGGATTGATTATGGGGAACTGGCCTAAACACCACAGGATGCAATCCTTAACATTGTAAGGTACAATACAAACAATTGTGATGTCATCATCATAAGCACCAAAGCAGGTTTGAGAATACAAATCTTAGTTTTTATCTTGCTCTATCAAAAATCATATCTTCAGTTAATCTATTTTTTTATAAGTCTTATTTTATACACTCCATCCATGTATTTTTAGGTCTTCCTTTTACTCGTTTAGACCCTTCAATATGCATGCTCTTACATTTTCTTAGAAGTACATCTCTAGGTCTCCGCTTTAGATGACCAAGTCATTGTAATCTACTCTCCTTCATTTTATCCTAATGCATTCTATGCCAATCTACTTTTGAATGTACAACTTCATTTCTTATTTTGTCTTCCTTAATTTTCCCACAATCCCACACAAACAATTGTGATATATAATTCCAAAATCATTGGCCACACATGAAATCATTATAGATCATGCACATTACCCTTTGTTGGGTGCAAACCCTAACTTACAAGATGCGAATCAAATCGTTTTCAAGACCCGGGTTTAAGCCGGCCTTTAATTGTTATAAGACACTCGTATATATGACAAGGCAACATATGTACTAGACATGCTTATGGGACGTTGGTCCAAGAACCATGTGTAACATGGCAAGAAAAATGAGAGAAGAAATTAAAAATAGTTAGGTAAGGTGTCCTTGTCACCTCCACCCATTAATGCATCTATGCCTTTTGGTTATAAATAAAGAGCTTGAAATGTAGCAAGAACAATGAGAAAGGAAATCAAAAAAAAAATTCAAGTGAAAAAATGGTATCTGGATTGAGCAGAAGATCCTACTCCAGTTTCCTTCTTGCAACACTGGTATCATTAATATTGATTCAAGGCCTGGGTACCCAATCTACTGGAGTTGCTGCTGCAGCAAAAATCAGGAATGAAGACACACCATGCAATAGTTCTATAGCAGAATGCAATGGAGGTGAGGAGCTGGCAATTGAGTCTGCAACAAGTGGATGGATTCTTCAAGAACTTGCCGACCCTCCAATCGCTACAGGGGCTTTGATCAGTGACAAAGGATCCTGTCCCGTACCAGGTCGACCGTATGCTTCGAAAGATTGCCTTGCTCTTCCATCAAACGCTAAACGCGGATCATGCTTAGAGAGGTACATGTGCAGGAGCAGGAGCGGATGACGTCTATCCATTTGGTAGTGTCCTTGTGTGAGACTTCCCTACTGTATTTAATAAGAATGATAATTATGTATGCAGTTATATAGTCTGTTATATCATTCATTAAGTAGCTGGATTATGCTTTAATTAAGTTCGATTCCGTCTGTTTAAGGTCGTTAATTCTGAGTTAATTTTCATGGATATTAATGCATTACATGCATACCCAATTGGGGTAAAATGCCATTGGTGTTGTATTATGTTAATCCTTACAAATTGTGTTTGAATTTATGCCTTTTTAAGGCTCAAATCTTGTATTATCTCAATGTAATTGTCTCGACCTACCGTAAATTGTTTAAATATCAATAAACCCCATGTTTGAGAGGCATTAAATCCTTTTTGATGAAATGAGAGACCTTGGACTTGCAGGTTGATAATTGCGGATTTTCAAATTATCAAGAAATTAAACAAGTTCTTAATCCTTTGAATAGAGTTGACTATATATAAACCTCATCTTTGTTTTCTGCTTAACATTCTATACCAAAAATGTCCTCCAACTATTTTCAAATTTACTCAAACACCCGGTTCTTTAGTACCACTCATAACTAACTGCCCACTACTTTGTTTATTCTTTTGCTACGCTCATTTGATGGGTGCTTGTTTCTTAGTCGCATGCATCCCCCTAGTATTAAATTAAAGGTTTCGTTTGGATTTGCTAAAAAAAAGTTTTTTTCAAAAGTAAAAATGCAAAATACGAAAAGATTCCTCTTCAAGATTTAATATAAAAGAATAAATTGCTCCACACTTGACGTATTAGACTACCATCGTTGCAGTCAACCCTTTAATAGTGACCTATATCGTCGAGCATTTTGCCAATTTATTGTTTGAAGAAGAACACATACTGTAAACTCCAAAACTAAACGGAGAAAAGAAATGGAAAGCTAACAAAGGATCAAATACAACTAAACATGAACACACTTTATTATCTATACTATTATGAATAGATTCTCTACTGAGATTTGCTAACAGAATTACCCCTTATTCTAAACTCTAATCACTGTTATATCCCAAGTAATTGCTTACATGGTTATAAGTTATAACCACCTACTATCGTCTCAAATGTCCTTCACTTTTCCTTTTATTTACTTTTATTTCCTAAGACATATATAATTACCTATTATTGTCCAAAATACCCTTTATTTTTTCTCTTCTTTTTTATTTATCTCCCAATTAATTGCACACTTATCTAATTCTTTTCTACGCGCGTATGCCTTCCCCTAGTAACTAAACAAAGGAAGAAGGAAACAATAAAAAGATCACAATTTAGGTTTTGCATTAGAAATTGAGACAACAGCAGAATATCAGAAGGATGAAAAGTTTTGTATATTGTGAGATATGATATCAAAGATGGAAAACCAATTCCATTTCCCACCAGAGCATGTAGCCATCCTTTCTTAGCCCATAGAAGAAGTTGACGGCGTGGATTGCGCTTGTATTATGGACATCTTGTGGGCTTTTTTCTTGGATTGAGTCAGATAAGCTTATCCTTACTGGGCTTTTCATTAAGCCAACTACTTGGAAGAAGCTGACCCAATAGGTCTATTTTAAGGAAAACCTCACCATTCAAAAAAAAAACAAAAAAAAAAGAGAAAAAAGTTCTCATGGAAATTGTTTATTAATGATGATAACATTAATTTAGTACTAAATTTATGTATGCATATAACAACATTAAGGGTTAATAAGATTTTTAAAAACCCAAAACTAATGACATATCATTTCTTTAATATGATCTTTGGAGAACCCAAAATTATTGCACAAATAAAATAGCACTAGGATTTTATGTGATTTTCCTTAGTAAATCTTAAATTAACATAATACAACTACCTTAATAAGATATTCGGGGGAACCTACTTTAATATACAAATAAAATTATTTTAATGTTTATTTATGATTTTCAGGAATCCGCAAATTAATGAAATAAAATTTTTAGCAAAACATAAATTGATATATAAATATAATAATTTTATGTTTTCTTAAAACAACTACTTCAATAAAATTATGATTTTCAGGAATCCTACTTCTATTGCTGCTTCTCATACATATTACATACATATATATATGTACATATATCTCATGGATACAATAATTTCATTCATATTAGAGTTATCATATGAAGCAAATGAAGTGAAAAATATATTTCAAAGTCTTGGGATACACTTACTGTTGAGAATCATGCAATCTAAATAGTAAAGAAAATAGAGAGAAAAAAGGAATAAGAACACGTAGATTTAAGTGGTTTGGTGATGTGCTTACGTCCACTGTATACGGCAAAATTTTCTACTATAAAAAAAATGTCAATTAGGGTTACATTAATGTATATATACCAACCCTAAACCTGGTATTTCTGAAATCCCAAAAATACCCTCGTTGGAAACCACTGTTTCTAACACTCAATGTACTCTAATGGTACATTTCAGACATTGGAATAAATGTTAAAAATGTTTCACCTCAACACATCCACACCATGGGCAGATCTCTCTAGACTGAGTTCTCACTCTGCTTTATTTTGCTTACGAAGGCATGATAACATACATTTTGAAGCTTCATGTTGTGAGGTAAGACACTGCCACACCTTTACCTTGATTCAAATGTCATCAAGATTTTCCAGAATGGTTTTCTAACAGCGAAGACATCTTCGTAAACCCAGGAAAAGACTCCAGCCACTCATGTTCATTTAGGAAACCTCTTTTGTCTCCGTTTGACAATGTTTTCCATCAAAGGCTTCAAAGCTCGAGCGTCATGTTAAAATAGTTGGATAGATAATGGTGTAAGTAACATGAAAATACACACGGGGCAAAGGGCACTTGAACACAAAACCTCCCACCGCTGTGATACCATGTCAAACAATCATTACACCTAATCAAATAGGTATTGGCGTGATTATATATATCAATACCCCAACATATAAAACTTGATATAACATTCAGAACCTTCATTTTTTTTTTGTTCTTTTTTGCGGTAAGTAAAAAGGAGAAGGGGGCTATTAGCGTGGTTGATTCGTTGGGCATGACTATAGGGGCTGCCTCCCCATTGCGGAATGTTTGGATTGAGCCATTGCTACCAAATCAATCCTGCCTTAGTCAGAGGAATTGGACTGTGACTGCAATACCATGCGAGTGCACCATTCCTACTAGTGGAGATAATGCAATACCATGAGAGTGTACCATTTCTACTAGTGGAGATAATTGCTTCAGTCCTTAGATTAACCCTATAGGTGGGGGATTTGATCCTTAGACCTTTGGCCTCCAAACTACTTGAGAGTGGGGCTGGTCATTAGGGGGGCTTGGACTAGGCCAGAGGCCATACATAAGTGATATGGTATTTATTCAAGCACGCCCAGTCCGATGATCGGGCTTGTGACTAAATGTCCAAGCCTGAACGAGCCCAAACAACAATAATCACTTAGACAAACTAATTTTATACTTCAAAATGAGGCAAAAACACTAAACGGCCGTAACCCGCAGGACCACAACACCATGGGAGTGCACTGTTCCTCCTACAGGTGAAGATAAATTGCCTGAGTCGTCAGAGACAAACCCTGAAGGCAAGGGATTTGATCCTCAGACCTTTGGCCTCCAAACCACATGGGGAGTAACCTGCAGTACTGTTGGACCCCACAACGGAAGTGTTATATTCAGAACCTTTGTACCTCTACATGAAGAAATGCGTAATCCATGTGCACCCTCGTAAGCTGGTGTTCTATAAACCATCCTAAGTTAGCTACCTAAGGATTTTGTCATCACACGGCTTTCCACAAGTTGTGTAATTCTAGCTGTCCAAGGCTTTTTCCATCAGACAGGACCATTTAACGATTGCGTTCCACAAAGTTGCCCATGAGCTACGAGCAGAATCATCAGACAATTTGTTCTTTTGATGCAAAGCAAAAGAAGCCTAGACCCAGATGGCTTTTAGCGACCTTCAATTATTGCAGTATATATACAATATAGATGACGATGTAGCGCTCTCGTAAAGTTATAGAGGACGTGCACGTTCGTTACGGTACGTATGATATATAGTTAACGTACATAGTAATCTTTTGCTGATAGTTTTTAATTGGATATATATATTTACTTGCTTAGGTAATATATACGAGTGTTTTTAGTTGGGTACAAGTCTTAAATAATATATATATAGCATAGGTATAAAATTTAAGAATATTCTCAAGAGTTGGCTTAAATAATATATATAGTATACGTATAAAATTTTTAGTTTTCACGAGTCAATCACAACCTTGTTATATCTTGGGGCCACCTCCAGGGCCTTTAGCCTAGTAATTATCCAATTTGTGTAGAATGGGAGTATTGCACAAACCTGGGGACTAGTGAGTGCTTTTAAGCTGGCGGAACACCTCGAGTTATTAAAAAAAGAAAAAGAAAAAGGCACCAAAAGGTTGTTAAAAGGCACGGCACAAAACGTGGATTTTCGACAACTCCCAATTAGATTTTTGAAACACCAAAGCCATAAATCCACAAAACGTGGATTTCTGAAAGACCAAAACCACTTTTTCAAGTCAGATTTCTAACCAAACCCACAAAACATCGCCGCTATACAAATCATTGATCTGAAAAGCCGTTTCAGATCTAAAGACAAACCCAGATTCAGTTCAGATTCCAGTAACAAAAACGATCACGAAAGAACTATCAAAAAATCAGATGAGCGAGAGAAAAAACAGAAAAGACAAAAAAGCGGGAAGCAGAGAACCTGAGAGAAGCTAAGGAAGTTCAACGAAATGGACGATTTGAAGACACAATCGGCTCAAAGAGAAAAACAGAGAATCTACGAGGTCTTGCTTCGGCTTCTATATCTCAGTATACTCTGACGGCTGAAGCAAAGTCTACATTTGGTCGTCTCTTGTGGTCGGATAGAGCCGTGGACGATGGAATCGGGACTGTTGGAGGAGGAAGAAGAGAGTCGAAGTCGGGGAGAGAGAAAAATCGAAACATGAGTTACCTTCGAAATGCCCCGGCGGAAAATAACTTCCGCCAAATTTTAGCGAAAGTTATTTTCCGTCGATTTTCCTTCAATTTGGAAAATCTTTTTCCTTAATTTTCCTTTTCCCTTAGAACATACATCCGGAGAACTTTAAAATTCTGGAAAATATTTTCTTTTCCCTCTTTTCCGGTGAAACAAACAGAGCCTTAGTAAACATTTTTTGTCACCTTTCTCAAAAGCTTTATTGTTTCACATGGTGTGTACCTTTGTGTCATAATCGTGTCTTTTCGATTGCCCCTTTTGGCGATGTTCCAACAAAATACATGCAAGTATTTCTCTTTAGTGCCTCCATCAAAGCTCGAGCGTCATGCTAAAATAGTTTGATAGATAATGGTGCAAGTAACATATGAAAATACACACAGGGCAAACTGCAGTTGAACACAAAACCTCCCGTTATGATACCATGTCAAGTAACCATTACATTTACTTAAATAGATACTGGTGTGATTATGTATATCAAAATCCCAACATATAAAACTTAATATAACATTCAGAACAATCATATTTTTTTTCTTTTTTGGGGTAAGTAAAAGTGGGAAGAGGGTTATTACTGTGATCGATCCCCTTGGGGAGACTATAGGGGCTTCCTCCCCGTTGTAGAATGTTCAGATTGAACCGTAACTACCAAAGCAACTCTGCCTTAGTCGGGGGAATTGGACCCTCAACACAACACCATGAGAGTACACCATTCTTGTAGGTGGAGATAATTGCCTCAATCCTTATAGTAGCCCTATAGGTGAGGAATTTGATCCTTAGACCTTTGACCTCTAGACCACTTGAGAGTAAGGCTGGTCATTGGGCGGGCTCGGGCCAAACCAAAGGCCATACATAAGTGATATGGTCTTTATAAGCCCGCCCAGCCCAATGATTGGGCTTGTGACGTAATGACTAAGCACGTTTAATGAACACACTTAAATGCCCAAGCCTGAACAAGCCCAAACAACAATAATCACTTAGGCATCTAATTTTATATTTCAAAATGAGGCAAAAACACTAACAGCTGATGAATATCCTTACTTGGGAGTAACTGGCAAGACCACAACACCACAGGAGTGCATAGTTCCTCCTATAGGTGAAGATAATTGCCTTAGTCACCCTGCAAGCAGGGGATTTGATCCTCAGACCTTTTGGCCTCCAAACCACTTGGGAGTAACCTACAGTATCGTTGGACCACTATAAAAATGGTATGTTCAAAACCTTTCTATCTACACGAAGAAATGCGTAATTCATGTGCACCATTGTAAGCTGGTGTTTTATAAACCCTCCTAAGTTAGCTGCCTAAGGATTTTGTCATAATAGTGCTTTACACAAGTTGTGAAATTCTAGCTCTCCGAGGATTTTGGGAAAATTGATTTTTAGTGATACTATTTTAAAATATTTAACATTTAGTCAGTAAGTTTTGAATTTTAACTTTTAATAAACCTTTATCAAAATAATTAATTTTTAATGGTATTTCACTATTTCAAACCAATTATTGCAGGAATACCCTTACATCACTCATTCAAATGAATTGTACAGGTCATTCACTCAAGATATAAGTCATTTTATTGATTTATACAAGCCAATTTATTGACTTATACATGTTATATTATTGATTGTACAAGTCTTGGGAATGAGTAAGGGTATTTTTGGAATGATTTATTCATAATAGTGAAATATCATTAAAAATTAATTATTTTGATAAAGGTTTATTAAAGAAGTTAAACTTTGTTAATTGAATCTTAAATATTTTTAAAATATCACTAAAAATTAATTTTCCCCAAAGCTTCCTCAATCAGATGGGACCATTTAACAATCAGACAGGACCATTTAACGATTGCTTTCCACTAAGTTGCCCGCGTGCTACGAGCAGAATCATCAGACAATTTGTTCTTTTGATGAAAAAAGCAAAAGAAGCCACGATCGAGATGGCTTTTAACGACCTTCATTTATTGCAGTAGACAATATAGATGACGATGTAGCGCTCTCGTAAAGTTATATTAGAGGACCGAGGACGTGCACGTACGTATGATATATAGCTAACGTGCATGGTACTCTTTTGCTGATAGTTTTTAATTGGATATATATATTTACTTGCTTAGGTAATATAGGAATGTTTTTAGTTGGGTACAAGTCTTAAATAATATATATATATATAGTATAGGTATAAAATGTAAGAATATTCTCAAGAGTTGGTTTAAATAATATATATAGTATAAGTATAAAATTTTTAACTTTCACAAGTCAATCACAACCTTGTTATTTCTTGGGGCCACCCATAGGGCCTTTGGCCCAGTAATTACCCAATTTGTGTGGAACACGAGGACTGGACAAGCCTCGGGGATTTAAAAAGAAAAAGCATCAAAAGAAAAAGAGAAAAAAAATAAAAAGAAAAAAGCACCAAAAGGTTGTTAAAAGGACTAAAATACCACTAGAAGGTCACCATAGGTGAATTCATTATGGGGTATTGGCCTAAACATCATAAGATGCATTGCTTAACATTGTAAGGTACAATAAAAACAATTGTGATGCCATCATCATCATTGTAAGCCAGTTCCCATCAAAGTGGGGTGGACGACACGAATCTTGCTCTTCATCCCGCTTTATCAAAAATCATATCTTCAAAAAATCTATGTTTTTGTAAGTCTTGTTTGTATACTCCATCTTTGTCTTTTTAGATCTTCATCTTACTCACTTAGGTCCTTCAATATACATGCTCTCACACCTTCTTATATGTGCATTTCTAGATCTCTGCTTTAGATGACCAAACAATTTTAACCTACCCTCCTTCATTTTATCCCTAATGCATGCTATGCCTAACCACTTTCGAATGTATGTCTTTATTTATTATTTTGTCTTTCTTAATTTTCCCACAAGTCCATACAAACAATGGTGATATACAATTCTAAAATCATTGTGCACAAATGAAATCATTATAGGCCATGCACATTACAATTGTTGGGTGCAAACCCTAACTTACAAGATGCGAATCAAATCGTTTTCAAGACCTAGTTTATAATTAACAGAAGGGTGTTTTTGTCAATTCAAAAAGACTATTTACCCAAATGCCAAGCTTTAGTAAAAAAAGGTGTCCTTGTCGCCTTTCACAAAAACCCAGGAAAAAAATTTACAAATCGTTCGGTAAGGTGTCCTGGTCACCTACAATCATTAAGGCATCTACCCCTTTTGGTTTTGGTTATAAATAAAGAGCTTCAAGGGTAGCAAGGAAAATGAGAAAAGAAATCAAAAAAAAATTTAGAGAAAAAAATGGTAACTGGATTGAGCAAATTGTCCTCCTTCAGTTTCCTTCTTGCAACATTTGTATCATTGGCAGTGCTTCAAGTTCTGGATACTCAATATACTGGAGTTGCTGCTGCTGCTGCTGCAAAAATCAGGTATGAAGACACACCATGCAATGGTTCTATAGCAGAATGCAATGGAGATGAGGAGCTTGCAACGGAGTCTGAAACAAGTGGATGGATTGTTCAAGCAACTCCAGGGAATTTCATCACTCCAGAGGTTCTGGAACGTGACAAAGTAATCTGTCCTACAACAGGACCCTACAAAGATTGCCTTCATCCATCAAACGTTGGAGACCAAGGCTCCCCAACAAATTACAGGGGCGGGAGCAGATGACCTCTCCACATTTCGTAGTGTCCTTGTGTGACTTCCCCTATCTACTTAATAAGAATGATAATTGTGTATGCAGTTATATTGTCTGTAATATCATTAATTAAATAGCCCGGATTATGCATTAATTAAGTTCGATTCCGTCTGTTTAAGATCGTTAAGTTGGAGTGAATTTCTATGGATATTAATGCACTACATGGATACCCACTTGGGGCAGAATGCCATTGGTGTTGTATTATGTTAATTCTTACTAATTGTGTTCGAATTTGTGCCTATTAAGGCTCAAATCTTGTATTATCTCTATGGAATTGTAGATTGTTTAAATATCAATAAACTCCATGTTTGAGAGGCATTAAATCTTTTTTATGAAATGAGGGACCTTGAACTTGCAGGTCGATTGATAATTGCGGATTTAATGATATTTAAATAATTTGCGATAAATCGAGACAATTCCAATTTTTTCTCATGTTTCGGCCAACATATTAACTCAGGTAAGAGCTGTTTTCTGGTTGGGAGATCAACTTCATTGTCCAAGGGTGATATTATTTCTTCTTGATTGGGCTTTTCTTTGATACCCTTTCCTATTACTTACTTACTTGGGTGCCCCTCTGCACACTGGACATCTTAGAGTTTCTTATTTTGATTCTTTTGTTTGGAAGTTCAGAAACCAAATTAGTGGCTGGAAAGCTTGTTTGCTTTCTCAAAGGGCCAAATTAATTTTTCTTAAACATGTGTTATTAACTTATATAGCATGCAGATACATAGTTGTCTACTATGTATATCCCTCTATCCGTTTAATCGTTTGGATCGTATATGTGCTAACTTTTTATGGGGCGAATCCGAAGGCATTCCAAAGAGAAAATGGATTAGTTGGGATCGTATATGTAGGCCTTTTTATGAGGGTGGTTTAGGCATTCAAAGACTCGATAAAATCCTTTCAAGCTTTCGTCTCAAACAAGCATGGAGAATCACTTTAAACAGCTCTCTTTGGACGTTTTTTATGCGCAAAGCGAGTATGTTAAAGGCAAACACATCTTTCAAATCTTCCAAATTATAAAGTTTCATTCTCTTTGGATTATTGGAGCTGGAAATGTAAACTTTAAATGGGATTCCTGGTTGCCTAAGGTTCTTGTTTTTCTAGATGATACCCCGGATAATCTCTCGGCTAAGCAAGATTTTTATCGATGTTTCGACTTTTTCCCCCAAGCTTTGGCTTATCATCTCAAAGTTAGGCCTTCCTTTATCCAGTGGTGAGGACAAGTTGATATGAAAGCCAACTTCATTAGGTCTGTTCTCTTTAAAATCTGCATACGAGGTTTGCACTCCTCAGTCTTCTTCAAATAGCTTATGGCTTCATATTTCACACAGTTGTATTGCAAAGAAAATCTTTGTTTTTATGGAAATTACTGCACAAGGGCATCCCTGTAGACACCTTACTTCAGAGTATTGGCATTACATTTGTCTGTCTATTCGCTGTTGTTGTTCTTTCCACGAGGTAAAATCTATCGATCATTTTTTTTTTATTAATGGGGAGCTAGCTTCTTCGATTTGGTCAAAATTCAGCTACCTTAAATATGCATTGCTTTGATTCATCAATTTTGGCTCGACTTAAATTTTGGTTTCGCCGTTCATCTCTTAGATCTGAATATGGTTTCCTTTTCATTCCCTGTTTCATTATTTGGGAAGTTTGGCTGTAGCGAAACAAGAGTTGTTTTGATCACCCTTGGTCTGATTCTGACTTGATTTTTCAAAAAATTACTATGAGACTCAAGGATTCTCTGCATCTATTTTCTCCCAAATGCTCCCCTTCACCTTCGGAAGAAACTTCTTTACGAGCTTTGGGCTTATCTCCTTCTTTATGCCCAAATCCTCATGCTCTCTCAATCAGATGGTGGAAGCCCCCTGTCGGTTTTCTGAAGCTCAACATCGATGGATCTTCCATTAACAACGCGGGTGTGGAGGTGGTGACGAAATTAATTGTTATAGAATCTTTGGGTAACATGGTTATTGCCTTTTCCTTTTCTTCTGGAATTTATTCCAATGACGAAGTGGAAGTTAAGGCACTTCATCATGGTCTCCAAAAATGCATGTCTTTGAATCTCATGGTTGAAACAGATTCTAATAATCTTGTTAACTGGAAAAATGACTCTTCCTCTCCTCCTTGGCATCTCCTTTGTTGGTTGTCTCAAATCAAACAAATCTTACCACTTTGTTGTCACATAGTCTTTCCTCATTTGTATCGGGAAGCTAATAATGTAGCTGACATCCTTGCAAAAGTTAAGCTCAAGGTTTTGTTCAAACTTTCTATGCAACATCAAACCTCCCTCGTGCAGCTCTTGGTTCATTTCGCTTGGATAAATTGGGTCTCCCATCTATTCGGTTTTGTACATAACTCTATCCCAGATTTAGGCTTTGTGCCCATTCCTCTTTCTCATAATTCCCCTTTCTTCAATCAATCTAAAGTCGGAGTTTTACCTCAACCCCCCTCCCATTGATGGAGTGCCTCAATCGTTTTTTAACCTAGAGGTCTTTCCACAAAAAAAAAACCCCCCGTGGATTTTCAAATTATGAAGAAATGAAACAAGTTCTTAATCCTTTGAATAGAGTTGATTATATATACTTTTTCATCTTCTTGGGAAGAATTTATCAATGCCATTATATAAAGCCAACCTCATGTTTTCTGCCTGATATTCTACAGTGAAAATGCCTCCAATTATTTTCAAATTTACTCCAACACTCAGTTTTTAAACGCCACTCATAACTAACTACCCACTTCTTTGTTTATTCTTTTGCTACACTCATTTTATGGGTGCTTGTTTTTTACATAAAAACAGAACATCCAAAGGTCACGACGAGACAAAACATCACATGCATTCCCCTAGTATTAAATTAAAGGTTTTGTTTGGATTTGCTTAAAAAAACCCAAAAAGATTCCTCTTCAAGAAGGAATATATAAGAATAAATTTCTTGGCACTTG
This sequence comes from Buxus sempervirens, assembly GCA_947561395.2. NCBI lineage: Eukaryota > Viridiplantae > Streptophyta > Magnoliopsida > Buxales > Buxaceae > Buxus > Buxus sempervirens. Next base: position 25,446,433 of record OX387192.1, read on the forward strand.
ATATAACACAGTACCATCGCTGCTGTTAACCCTTCATTAGTGACCAATTTTGCCCAGCAGTTCGCCAATTTATTGTAATTATAGCGTTTAAAGAACAACATATACTGTTTTCCATCTTATAGGATGATTGGAGGTACAATAAGGAAAATAAAAAAAATTTTGTGAAAATGAAAAAATAATATATAAAATACCTAGCATCACTAGCCTTTAGGGTTCCCTTAATGTAATGTGGTCCTCCAAAATAATTTTAGCTTCTCCAAATAATCAACATCACCAATATACAACGGTCTCCCTTAGTTTCATTACAAAAAATACCAAACTACTTGCTGTAAACTCCAAAACAAAACGGAGAAAAGAAATGGAAAGCTAACAAAGGATCAAATTTAACAAAACATGAAAGCACTTCATTATCTATTATAATAGATTAGTCAGTGCTTTTAAGCTGGCCGAACACCTCGAGTTACGAAAAAAAAATTTACAAATAGTTAGGTAAGGTGTCCCTGTCTTTTTTTTTTTTTTTTTCTTTTTTGGTAATGGTGTCCCTCTCACCTACAATCATTAATGCATCTATCCCTTTTGGTTATAAATAAAGAGCTTCAAAGGCAGCAAGAACAAAAACCCAAAAAAAAAATTTACAAATAGTTAAGTAAGGTGTCCTTGTCACCTACAATCATTAATGCATCTACCCCTTTGGGTTATAAATAAAGAGCTTGAAAGGTAGCAAGAAAAATGAGAAAAGAAATCAAAAAAAAAATTTTAGGGAAAAAAAATGGTATCTGGATTGAGCAAAATGTCCTCCTTCAGTTTCCTTCTTGCAACATTTGTATCATTGGTAGTGCTTAAAGTTCTGGAAACTCAATCTACTGGAGTTGCTGCTGCAAAAATCAGGTATGAAGACACACCATGCAATGGTTCTATAGCAGAATGCAATGGAGATGAGGAGCTTGCAATGGAGTCTGAAACAAGTGGATGGATTGTTCAAGCAACTGAAGGGAATTTCATCAGTAATGGCGCTATGAACGCTGACCAACCAGTCTGTCATCCTCCACCTGGAGGATCCTACAAAGATTGCCTCCATCTTCCATCAAACGTTGGAGACCGAGGCTACCCAACAAATTACAGGGGCGGGAGCGGATGACCTCTCCACATTTCGTAGTGTCCTTGTGTGACTTCCCCTATCTACTTAATAAGAATGATAATCGTGTATGCAGTTATATAGTCTGTTATATCATTATATAAGTGGCCCGGATTATGCTTAATTAAGTTCGATTCCGTCTGTTTAAGACCGTTAAGTTGGAGTGAATTTCTATGGATATTAATGCACTACATGGATACCCACTTGGGGCAGAATTCCATTGGTGTTGTATTATGTTAATTCTTACTAATTGTGTTCAAATTTGTGCCTTTTAAGGCTCAAATCTTGTATTATCTCTATGGAATTGTAGATTGTTTAAATATCAATAAACTCCATGTTTGATTCTCATGTTCCAACCAACATATTAACTCAGATAAGAGCTGTTTTCTGGTTGGGAGATCAGCTTCATTGTCCAGGGTTGATATTATTTCTTCTTGATTGGGCTTTTCTCAGAAACCCTTTCCTATTACTTACTTGGGTGCCCCTCTACACACTGGGCATCTTAGAGTTTCTTATTTCGATCTCCCAACCAGAAAACAGCTCTTATCTGAGTTACTTGGGTGCCCCTCTACACACTGGGCATCTTAGAGTTTCTGAGAAAAGCCCAATCAACTCAGATAAGAGCTGTTTTCTCATGTTCTTGATTATTTGGAGAAGCTAAAATTATTTTGGAGGACCAACATCACCAATATACAACGGTCTCCCTTAGTTTCATTACAAAAATACCAAAGTACTTGCTGTAAACTCCAAAACTAAACGGAGAAGAGAAATGGAAAGCTAACAAAGGATCAAATTGAACAAAACATGAAAGCACTTCATTATCTATACTACTATAAAGAGATTATGTACTCAGATTTGCTACCTGAATCGCCCCTTACTCTAAAATCTTATATCCCAAGTAGAGGCAGAGCTACGTAGAGCTTACGGAGGACAGTGGGCCACCCTAAAATTGCAAATATTTACTGCATACTTTTTTTTTTATAACATATATAAAGTTTTGCCCACCGTAAAACGCTTAATTTGCCCCCATTATCCTTCTGATTACAATCGTACATTTTCCATCTTTAGTTTAAAATTTTAATTTGCTCTCCCTAAGCTCTGCTTGTTTCACTAGAAAATATTTTATAACAGAAATATTTTCTGGAAAAAAAATTTCGGAGAAAATTTCTTTCATATTTCTATTTTTCTAGAGTTTGAATGGGACATGAAAGGAAAAAAAAAGGTGAGGGGCGGGGATTGAAATAAAAGTTTAAAAGTTGGGGAAAAGGTGAAATTTTAATATTTAGTTTTAATCTTTTAACTTTTAAATATATCGAAAACGTCATGAAAATTCATCAAATTTACAAAATTCAACCCAAGCTTTGTTCGATTAGGTCTTAGTTGTTGATAACAGAGACACAGCTCCTTTGACGCGAACTATCCTCATACCACCGCGTCGGTTGCTCCTCCTCAAACGCAATCCTGCTAACGTGCACCAATGGCCTCCTGTGTACATTAACCCGGAGTGGATATGTTGAAGGAAAGGAGAGATTCTACAGGCCGGCTACCATAGACTGATATAGCACAGACCGATCGATTAAACCAATCATTGTAGAGTTTTCCACACCCGAAGCGATTATGGATTGTCTCGCGTTCGAGTTTGATATAGAAGATGGAGTGCCCTCGCCGGTAGTTTACCGACTCCTCTCGGAATTGCGTTATCGGATCTGAGCTAGGAATGGCCATTAGTGGACACCCGCCACTTTTCACAAGTTAGAGCCGGCATTCCATCGGGCTTGGTGTGTGTGACTGTACTTCCGCTTTTCAATGGAGACGACGCATAAGGACTGGGATTAACTCCACTCCATGCTAGCTATGCTACAGGTGGACTCTCAGATCATTAGACAGTTTCAGCAAAGCAAAGACAAACAAGTAATACAAAGGATTATCAAATGGAACAGACCGTTGCAACCTTTTGTTAAAGTAAACTTCGATGGGGCTTGGAGGATCTCTTCAAATCAGGCAGCTGTGGGAGGTGTGTGTAGAGATTGTCTTGGTCATTTCAAAGGTGGTTTTGCTTCCTTGGTGGGTGCAAATTCTGCAATTCAAGCCGAGGACATGGCTGCCCTTCAAGGTATCAAGTTGGCACGGCACCTACAGGTTTCTCATGTCATTTTGGAGGGTGATTCCCTTACTATCATCGACCTACTATCCAATACTCATGAAGACTTTCCGTGGAGTATCAAAGGCCTTCTTCTTGAACTTAAATCTCTTTGTTCCAGCTTCCAATCGGTTTTGTTCTTCCATTGTCTAAGAGAGGCCAATCAGGTGGCTGATCGTTTTGCAAATTTCGTCTTAGACAAATTTTTGTGTGTTTGGCTCCGTAACCTTCCTCCTTCTATTTCCTTTTATCTTTCTATGGATGCTCGGGGTGTAACTTTCCTTCGAGACTCCTTTGCTTAATATATGTTGTGTTGTTTACCAAAAAAAAGATACAACCAAAGTCTTTATTGGGTACAACTCACATGTACAATATTGTACCCTTGATTAGGGGTGCTCGGCGGACCGTGGGCCCAGTGTGCCACAGGCCGCCTTAGCAGGGCCAGGCCCGTCGGGCTGCCAGCAGACCAGGGTATTAAAACCCTTTTTTTATTAAAAAAATCAGAAAAAAAAATCACAAAAAATTATGAAAAATATTTTTATTATTCACAAAATTATTTTACACTTATTGGAATAGATTTTGTTCAAAAAAAAATATAAATTACACCCATTAATGACTTAAAGTAGTCTAATTAAAAACCATGGACTTAACAAATATATTTAATTGGAGATTTTATAACAGGTTTTTAGGCTTATTTATACCTAATTATTTTCTTAGTTTTGATTGATTATATAAGAGCTTCTATAATTATATTTTCCAACAATCGTGGGGGTATCTTTAATTTGTAGCTAAAATAATTTAATTATAATACTAATGATGCAAGAAGTTGTTATGTCCTAGTGGTTAAAGAGACAGGTTTCAAATCTGTTGGACCAGATTTAAACCTTACTATCAACAAAACTTTTGGGTTTATTTAACCTGGGCATGGGCCCGTGGGCACGTATGCCCTGACGGGCCGTGCATAAACGGGCCCCGGTCCGATAAATACCCTATCCATGATAAATTAGAACGATAAATGAGTCGGACACGTGATGAATATAAGAAAGATGCTCCAGCTGATGTGATAGCGCTCCTAAAAGCCTCAAACGGATGGGCATCGGCTGCAGATGCGAGTCCGCCTAAAACAGGCAGCTCCCTTTCCTGCGCATCAGGGTAGGATAAGAATTGAGAAAACGAAATTACGATCCTATCCCGAAGATTGTGCTTTCTTGATAACAGCTTCCAGCCGTTCGATGGTGTTAATCTTACGAGTCTAGTGGGACCCAATGTAGAATCGGACGGTCTAAGCCTCAATTCCTTTATTTCTCTTACCTTCGCACGATCACTCTGAATCATTGCTTCTCCTGTCAATGATGGCTGCGCGCTCTCTGACTTGTTTCTCTTTCTTCTCCTTCACCTACCTCGCCTGCAACAACCCTAATCCTTCCGTTGAAATTAGGGTTTCAGGATTCCGATTTGCAGAAGGGACCGAAAAGGAAGGAGGAAGAGCACGTATTATCTGCACTTCGATCCGGTAGTAATGGAAGCAGGGGAGGCGACCGGAGGCGGGGGTAATAACACCGGAGGTCCTGCGCCGTTTCTTTTGAAGACCTACGAGATGGTCGATGACTCATCGACGGACGAAATTGTGTCTTGGAGCTCTAAGAAGAACAGCTTCGTCGTCTGGAATCCGCCGGAGTTCGCTCGCCTCCTTCTTCCGACTTATTTCAAGCATAACAACTTCTCTAGCTTCATCAGGCAGCTCAATACTTATGTAAGGCTTCAAGCGTCGGTGTATTATGCTTTGTTGATGTTATTTCTTCCTTGAAATTGCTTTGACTCATCTTTGATAGCTCTTGTTTGATTTGTTTTGAGTTGACTCCGTAGTTCGGAAGAGAATTAGGGCTACTACCTTGTCAAAGATGGTCTTTTTTTTTTTATTTTTTCTTGTTTATCTTCTTAAAATAGGTTTATACGAGTTATGATCTCCTTGGCAATGCTAGCTTCTGTTGCTTTAGTGAGACGAAGAAACCATGTTTTTCATGTATATGTTGTCTTATGCTTTGTTTCTCTGAGAAAATCGATGGCATTTGTAAAATGTTTATTAAAGGAATAATAAAGATCAGATATTAAATTGGAATCAAAGTAGATGTGCTTAGTCTGGAGCAGGTAGTCAAAATGGCTATTTAAGTGAATTGAATGCAGTTTGCTTGAAATTGGTTGACAGGGGTTTCGGAAGATCGATCCTGAGAGATGGGAGTTTGCAAACGAAGATTTTGTAAAGGACGAAAGGCATCTTCTTAAGAACATACGCCGCAGGAAACCAATTCATAGCCACAGTCAGCCTCAAGGATCATTAATGGATGCCGAAAGGGCAGCCCTTGAAGAAGAACAGGAGAAGCTTTCACAAGAGAAAACTGTGCTTCAGGCTAAAATTTGGAGATTGGAAGAAGAAAAATTGGATAGGAAACTTCAACTGGAAAAGTTGGAGCAACGAGTATTAGATATGGAACAGAGGCAGAGCAGAATGATGACCTTCTTGTCAAAGGCAGTTAAAAATCCGTCTTTTGTCGAACATCTCCTTCAGATGGTCGGATCAACCATGGATACTTTAGCAAGCAATAAGAAAAGAAGACTTCCTAAAACAGATTACTTTCAGGAAGTTGCAGAAAGTAGTGTTGTTGATGATCATAGCAGCTCATCGAGGCCTGAATTTGGGCATGTTTTCCATGGAGATTGTTCTGATAAGTTGAAACTTGAGTTATCAACAGCTTTTTCTGATAATAATTTGGTTATGTTAAGCACACAGAGTTCCAATGAAGATAGAGGAAGTCCTCAGAGAAATATTTCTGAGGGAGACCCAAATGATAAACATATAAGATTTGGACATGAAATATTAGAGCTTTCAGATACAGGTACATCTTTTGCATTGAAGATGGATACCAATTTGTTGCATCAAGTGAGATCAGATGAAAACCCAGGGTTGAATGGTTTCCAGCTTGGTTTGACTTCCACTGAAGAAGGTGATGGTCATGTCTCTTGCCATTTAAATCTATCACTTGCATCTTCAACGATTCACATTAATAATTCAGCTAGGATTAGCGATCTGCGGTATAATGCCAATGGTAAAAAGGCTGATCTGAAATTGGTAGCAAAGGGCCAAAATGCAAAATTTTCATCATCACAAGAAGCCCCGAATAATGATCAAGGACCTGCAGCTCCTCAGGGTCGAGTTAATGATGTATTCTGGGAGCAGTTTCTAACTGAAAGACCAGGATCTTCAGATGCTGAAGAAGCAAGTTCTAGTTTTAGGGCAAACCCATATGACGAGCAAGACGAGAGAAAGCTGAGACAAGGAAACTCATTGATAAATATAAAGATCATGGAGCAGCTGACTCTTTGAGCATTAACCATGTGACTGGGGTCCTGTGACGAGATTCAGAAAGACTGCTTTTGGGGCCACGTCATGTTGTCTAAGGTTCCTTGTTGAACAGCTATGAACATCTAGAACTTGACTTGAAACAACTGGCTATCATGTGGAAATGTGGTGGTTCCTTTGAATCAGTTAGATACATGATTACTTAAGGTGGAAAAGAATTATGAGTTTCAAACAAAGTGTGGGAACTATGAATGCTCACACCCACATCTTGTTTTTTGTAAGTTCCAGAATTCAAATAGTTACACACACAGGTGATTGATTTATTTGATGTCTATAATCTATGTTGTATAATGTCCTTAGCTTCAGTTAAAAGGAAAGTCTGCAGTCAACCCCCTGATATTTCAATACAATGTCTTGATTGGGGACGTTGGAAATGAATAATTATATACCGGTTTGAATAAACATTTAAAGCTGTCTCTGCTGTTTGATTTCAATTCTATTTTTCTTCTTCACAGTTTTGTGGATATATAAAAGGAAGCTTGGTTTTAAAGACTCCAGGTTTTATAGCAATTATTGAATCAAGTTATGAAGTTGAACAGAGGTAAAAATCTTTTGTGCATGTTTATCTCTTGTAGTGTCTTGGTCATCATGATCTTGTGGATGTTTAAGGACTTCTTGCTTTTAAAGTATTTGGGTCCAAAGTAGGTAATTTTTTATTTTTTTTAATTTATTTGTGTAATTGGTTGTTTAGGGTGGTTTGGACATTTAATGTGGAGACTTAGAGATTCTCCTATAAGATGGTGTGAGAGGATTTATATTGATGTGCCTAAGATATCAAGAGTAAGACCTAAAAAGACAGGCCTAAGATATCAAAAGGGAGACCTAAAAAGACATGAATGGAGTTAATAAAAAAAAAAGACTTATATGAGAATAAATTAATTGAAAATATGGTTTTTGATAGAATGGGATGAAGAGACAAGATTCGTGTCCCCGACCTTACTTTGGTAGGAGCTGATTTATGTTGATGATGATGAAAATGATCTGTCTATTGGTAGTTGCAATGCTTTTTCTTATTCCTTTGATCAAGATGGTCCATTTGGGTTACTTCACAGGAAATGTGAGAGAAATTTTTTATTTTGCATAATTTTATCAATTAAAATTGAAGAGCCAGAAAATTTGTTGAGATTTAGGTGAAATTTAAGAAAAGTTGAAGGGCGCATCTTTTCACATCTAGAGCACTAAAAAATTTACGGAAATACACTGTATTTTAGGAGGCATAAATATTGATTAATCTACAGTTATGCTCTGGTGAGATCAAAAAGAAAACCATACATTTATGAACTTGTGGTTTCCAATATTCATGCAATAAAAGTCACAAACAATAGAATATTCAACCAAGCACTGGTTACTCACGTACACACACAGTTATCTCTGGCTTAAAGTTGTTATATAACTGTAGGAAAATTACATTTCTTATTCATATTACTGCTTTATTTTTTTCAGCTAATAATTGAAGGACTATAATCCTATGATGGTCCTACCAACTTAGGGGTGCTTGAATGGGTGGACTGGTGATAGACCTAATTGTTTACTTTTTTTGTGCAAAGTGACTACTTAACTTTAAATACACATTCTTGTGCCGGCAGCCTCAAGCCTTTACAATCATCACGTACACAGTTAAATGAATTTTTTTTTTTTTTGCCCCGCCTCCCCTCTTTGGGGAGAAACTTGCAGCGCATGAGCATAATACACGGTAACAGTCTCATGAACATAATGAAGTCACTCATCCTCAGTGATTTGCTCCATCGCTTCTTTAGGGGATTATTGACCATTTGTCAGGGAGCAAGATGGTCTTGTGGATGTTGATCTCCATAACTGTATTCTCGTGTTTCCTGATGATAGAGAAGTCCTACATAGCCATTAGGCCAATATCTTGGTGTCTTAGAACGCAATTGATGCTTATATGGCTTATTATTTGAATGGTCAAATTTTTACATGTATTGACTATAACAGCATTGTGTACTCTTCCTCTACATAATATTTTTTTTTTTAAATGTTTCATGTGTGATGAGGAGGACTAGTTGCAATTTACTTGTATTTGTCACTGAATTGGGTTATTTTACAGATTAGGGATTTGTCACTGGGTGTGCATTTATGTTTTTTTTTTTAATAGAATTTTCATTGTTTTAATTGCTTGATTTCTCTCATATTTGTTAATTAATATTTTCTGTTATTCAAGGTTCCTTTCTGTTAAATGCTATTTTTTTATGGGAGCAGCAAAAGTTCAAAATTTATTAATTATTTTATGATTTCAAAATTTACTAATACACTAGCACATGAAGAAGCAATTTGGGAGGAAAATAAGAATTATATTGTCACCTCATTGATATCATTCAATTCATGGCAAACTTGACATCAGTAATATAACAGTTACCTCAGTCAAACCCAATTACTGACTAAATGTTTAAGTTTTAGCTCTTCAGATCAATTTCATCTTGAATTTATCATAGTATCTGTACACTGCTGCTGTAGAACGTGACAAATCTTGAAAGTTGAAAGCAAATTGTTGTTTTAATGTATTAGACAGAAACTGTGTTGATAGGTTGCAGCACAGCATTCCTTGAATTTCTATCAAGAACAGACATGAGAAGATTTCACGATGCCCTCTTTAATAAGCTAAACCTGATGGAGAGCATAATCTAGCAATTCATTGCTCTGAAGGAAGTGATACATTTTGACTTGGATACTACAGGTATAAATGAGTTTTTATTTTGCTCTGTACATGTTCTGTTATTTTTGCAGATATTTACTACAAAATTGGTTCAAGGAAAATTTTTTTGAGGGCTCTCCTTAGTTACCATAGCGCGGAGCAAAAACGAGAGCAAGAGCGAGAACGAGAGCGTGAAAACGTCAATTTCAAAAATCACCTATAGCCTAGAGCGTCTTTAGAGTGTGCACACGCACGCACACATACATATACATATATATATAAATAGACATACATGCATACATAGAAGAAGAGCCTTACCAGTATCGATTGCTAAAGAAAAAGATAATGATCAGGATTCAGGAAGAAGATGAATCGATGAGGTAAGAGAAACCCTTTTTTTACTACTACAAACTCTCTTGGGAACGTTCCAATTCTTTTTTTCTATTATCTACTAATTAATATTAAATTATTAAATATCTATAATCTCCCTAATTTTAGAGTTAAAATAGGGACAATTAAGTCGAATTATAGTTTAGATAAGTCAAATTATGATTTAGATAAGCCAAATCGTAATCTAAATTTGAGAGCGCGTTCTTAAAATATGTAATCCGCGAATTTGGAACGAATTAACACAAAGAGCGTCAATCGGGATTAGATTCCCACAAATTAGGTAACTAAGGGGCTCTCCTACCAATATTCTTCTGGGTGTCTGCTCCTTTTATTTTATTTTATTTTTTGCGTATGAATAACTCAGAAGATACTTTTTTATATTTTTCAAGGGCTCTCCCACCAATATTCAGTTTAGGTGGGCTCAGACACCCATTGCTGTAGGCATCTTTGATGAAACTCCATAGTCTTACCTACTTTGTTCGTTCAAAATTTTCTTTTTTATGATAAGGTTTGGAAATGCAATGAAATGCCTGCACCTCTGTAATGGGAGCTTGTGTTTGATTGTTGCACATTGTTTGAAGGAAGCATTGATGCCTCTTTGGTTTTATTTGTTTTCCAAGAAATTTCAATTGAAATGAAGAGATAGGATGTTCTGGCTGAAGATGGAGCCATACATAAGGAATTTGGGAAGAAACTGTATTCAAAATTCTTGTACCCTGTAAGTATAGTTTCTATTTGTAGCTTAGAAGAATCGATGCATCCAATGTATTCTTGTGCAGTTTCTTATTGGTCAGGGTTATTATTGGATGTGTTCTCTGTAAAATGATGGGGGGTTATGCTTAGATCTCAAAGGAATTTGTGGTGAGATATTGGAAAGAGCTGCTTAGGTTCTGAAATTAGAATAGTGGAGAACCCAGAAAAATACGCAAACAAGAACTTCTGGTAGTTATTATCGAAATACATTGCTTGCTAGGATTAGAAGCATTATTGAAACACATTTCAGGCAGAGGACATGGGACGGTTGAGTTATTCTTCTGTCATTGATTTTTCCCTTTTAGTATCTTTAGTGACTTTTCACGGGGGCTTGGTCTACTCAATTCTGATTAAGAACTCAACCGGTACTGCAGCAAAAATCCATTGGGACTGCCTTCTTTAACTATCTTGAAACTCCTTAGATTCCAATTTTCCAGTGAATCTTCTCAAGAATGTCAAAACCCTTGATGTAATTTTGGATTGATGAGCTTTAACTGCTTAAAGCCCACAACTGGCCCACAACTGGTAGAAAAGTTCCAATTCAGATTGATCTGCAACCCTTTAACTGATATTGCTACTGGAATAGAAATTATCCTATGGGACTTCAAACATCATATTTCAGCTGCTACCAAGAAGAAATCCTTTTGATGCAATCTTAATAGTTGTAAGCATGGGAAAAAAGGATTAAAAAGAAATATATGTTCCTTTGAAAGAAAAAGTCCATCCATAGAACACATAAACCCACCAAGCCAAAGTTCTGAGGAAGGCAAAATAAACGAGTAATGATAATGAAACAGACCCATTCCAACAGAAATTGATCACCTCCGAACTTGCAACAAATAGTTTTATGCCCACAAGAACTTTCTTGTTCATTGTTCATGATTCAAGAAAATAGAAGACAACCAGTTTTACAGATGGAATTTGAGTTATTAAGCTGCCTTTTCACAGCTTAACCGGACAATGGAAAGTTAAAGTAAATACTTAAACCTCCCAATATTCTAACCAGAAAAATTGGATCTTATAAAAGTGATAAATCTATAAGATTGAACTTTGGATGTGTAGGATACCCACGTCAACAAAGAGAGGTTAAGGGAACCATAAAAATAAAATAAAGAATTGGTGTACACCAAATTCCATTTATTATAGTTAGTTACTGACCAACTAGATTGAACCATGGGCCGACGCACCATAGTCCACTGACCAAAATCTCACTCCCATCTTTACAATTAATTAACAATTAACTTTCAATTTGATTATTTGTTTCGGATAATTGGCGTAAAGGATTGGTTGTTGAAGATACTGCCAAAGAAAAAGAACACTTGAGATTAAGTAGAGAAAAACCTGCTTCCTTATAAATAAAAATCATACAAAAGTTGCAAAAGACAATCTCTCACCTACAATTTCATCCACCACAAATCCCCTTCTCAACCCTTATTCAAAACCGAGACTAGTCTAACATAGCGACCATTTCCTACCACCCACCAACCAAATCATAACAACCACCAAAGAAAAAAAATCCAAAAGCAAATCCCTAATACGCCCTTGGATTTCAACTCCCCATCTCACACCTGTCTCAGTACCTGTAGTGAGGAGGCTTGTAAGGACCCTCAACAGGCACGCTGATGTACTCAGCCTGAGATGGGGTGAGCTTGGTGAGCTTCGCCCCAAGCTTCCCCAGGTGAAGAGCAGCAACCTTCTCGTCAAGATGCTTTGGCAACACATAGACCTTCTTCTCGTACTTCCCAGATTTCCTCTCATTCCACAGCTCAAGCTGAGCAATCACCTGGTTTGTGAAGGAGCAGGACATCACGAAGCTGGGATGACCAGTGGCGCATCCCAAGTTCATGAGCCTTCCCTCCGCCAACACAATTATTCCAGTCTTGGTATCAGGGAACACCCACCTGTCCGTCTGGGGCTTGATGGTGATCCGCTTCACGCCCGGGAAGGTTTCGAGCCCGTGCACGTCGAGCTCGTTGTCGAAGTGGCCGATGTTGCACACGATCGCGTTGTTCTTCATCTTCCTCATGTGACTCAACATGATGATGTCCTTGTTACCTGTGGTGGTAACAAATATGTCCGCCTCTGATACAACGTCCTCAAGGGTCAGTACAGGGATGCCTTCCATTAGAGCTTGCAGAGCGCAGATGGGGTCGATCTCGGTCACGATGACCCGGGCTCCGGCTTGCTTGAGAGCAGCTGCACAGCCCTTTCCGACATCTCCGTATCCGCATACGACGGCGACCTTGCCGGCAATCATGACGTCGGTGGCCCTCATCAGACCGTCGGGAAGTGAGTGACGGCATCCGTACAAGTTGTCGAACTGTTTCGTAAGATCATAGAAAATGTTAAAAAAGAGTAATTTGTGCGAAAATGTTCCATGTTGAGATTCAGATCACAATTTAGATCTAATCAACTGGGTATAAGAACAATATTAAGATTAAACTCTGAAAAAAAATCGATAAAAAACTTCACAAACTAGTTTTAAACAGAGGGTGTAAACCCTAGATCTAAAGCAAAAGTTTAGATCTAAGAACAGGAAAAAGCTGAGGAGATTAAAGAAAAGTAAATTTACCTTGCTCTTGGTGACGGAATCGTTCACATTAATGGCAGGGAAGAGAAGTGTTCCACTGGCCTGCATCTGGTAAAGCCTCTTGACACCGGTGGTAGTCTCCTCCGAAACACCGACCAATCTATCCTTCATCTTGTGATACTTCTTCGGATCCGCCTTCAATCCATCTTTAATGATGGTAAGCACGATCTGGAACTCGGCGTTATCCGTGGAGGAAGGATCCGGGAGCTTCCCGGTCTTCGCGTACTCCTCCTCAGCCTTCACTCCCTCATGAACGAGCAAAGTAACATCGCCACCGTCGTCGACGATGAGATCCGGACCACCGCCGGGACCCCAATCAAGAGATCTTTCCGTGCACCACCAGTACTCCTGGAGTGTCTCGCCCTTCCAGGCGAAGACCGCAGCGCTGTCGCGAGCGATGGCCGCGGCGGCGTGGTCCTGAGTGGAGAAGATGTTGCAGGAGCACCAACGGACCTCGGCGCCGAGAGCGGTGAGGGTTTCGATGAGGACAGCAGTCTGGATTGTCATATGGAGGGATCCGGTTATGCGAGCGCCTTTGAAGGGCTGGGAAGGGCCGAACTCGGCACGGCAAGACATGAGTCCGGGCATCTCGACCTCGGCGAGCTCGATCTCGAGACGGCCGAAGTCGGCCTGAGACATGTCCTTGACCTTGTACTCCCGGCCGGAGGTGGTCTTCTCGACGGACAGAGTCATGGCTGTAGATCTGAAGTTTGAAGAAGAAAAGGACTGTTAAGAGACGAATAGGCAAAGAAACCTTGGAGGGAGAAGATCTTATATAGGTTTTAAAAATGAAATGGACGGTCCGCATTGTTTTTGGCTGATCCAGTGGATCGAGCGTGTAGAATATACCTGGATGCCGATCTTGCTGTTCTGCTGTTTTGTCAATGCAGAGTTTATCTTTTTTAATAGAACGATTATTGAGGACGTGTAGCGGGACCCACGGGTGAATATCAACCTCTGATAATCTGATTGGAGGACGCCAGACCCCCGACGAAATCTTTTTCTCGTGTCATGTCTCTCTAGCAGCGGGCAGCACGTGGACGCGAGCCATTGAAAAACGAGATGTTTTGAGAGAGTACAAATTAACTCTCTCAAAATAGAAATACATAACAAGAAATGAAATCCTATAAGGACCACCAATGGCACAAGGATTTTCTAATTTGATATGTTCTTATTTTATTTTAGAAATAAATATATAATTTATACATATTAAGTGTGTGTGTGTATATATATGTGTGTGTGTGTATACACTAGGGGATTACGCGTGCTACGCGCATAGTAAATTTGTGGAGTATTCTTAGATAAATAACGTACTTTAAAATATATGGCATGCAATTCTAATTGGTTAGTTATATTGACGTACCATAACAAATTTATAAAATATAATAAAATTAAAGGGCAGTTTGGGCATAGATTATCTTGACAATTCTCTTTTATATATAAGTATAGAAATATATAATATGATAATGGCTATAGACGCTCAATCAATTTGACTTGTCCCATTTTAATGAACTTGGTAGGATCAAGGTTTACAATCACGGCGTGCCGCCGAAATTTCGGTACAGGGGCCCCCGGTGATGCGTTTTGTCGGGGGAAATCGTTCTGAGTGCATCGCCAGCAAATCACCGAAATTTCGACGATTTGTCACCGGCACGAGCGGCGTGTCGAGTGGCACGGACCGGCACGAACGAAACAGAAAAAAAATCAGTTTTTATATATGAAACGGAGCGGCGTGCCAACGAAATTTCCACCGGCACGAAAAAAAACCCGATTTTTGCCTTTTTAATTTTCTGCCGTTTCGGCGGCACGCCGGCGGTGTGCCGCCGAAATTTCGTTTTGGCCGATGGGCGGCACGCCAACCGGCACCGAAACGTAAAACCTTGGGTAGGATTAGGAGTGGGTTCCATATGGGGTAAACCCTATAGCTGTAAGGCAAGTTGATAGGAATAGGATTAGGAGTGGGTTCAGTATGGGCTGAACCCTATAAGGCAAGTTAGAGTTTGAATTTCAATGTGGGCTGAACCATATAAGGAAAGTTAGATCGAGTTTGAATGCTAGGGTTCTGTAGAAATTTCTTCCAACAATTTTCTTAACACCCTACTATGAACACCATGGAGATACATAGCTACAATGGTGGAGCCAGGTTTTTCATTTAAGATGGGTAGTGAAACACAAAATGGAAGATAGGGTTGTTGAAATTATAAGGATATTGGGTAAATTAAATATTCTAGAGAGGCCAACTGTATATTTACAAGTAAATACAACATATTTTTGTAACTTTAGGGTGGGTAGACTAACTTATATGTAGATCCGCCCCCAGCATAGGTAACTAATATTGTGTTCTAATGTAAACGCATGTTACTAGACGGGGTTTTCATTTCTAGTGGTAAAAATTATTATTTGTTACATGCGTGTTTCTATGGCATTGTATTATTGGTGACACAGGAGAAATTGCACTCATCACATCTTACTATTTAAATAATATTTTAACTTACATTTAATAGAAGAATACTATAAATCATATATTTAAATAATATCTTAACTTAATTAACTACTAGAGGATTGCACACGCTATACGTGTAGCAAAATTGTGGGGCCCACTTAGATAAACAGCCCACTCTAAAAACAGAGAGCATGCCGTTCTAAATGGGTGGTTACAGCGTGTTTCAATTTGTAATGTGCGAAGAGCACTGGAGCACTGGTGGGGTCGTTATAGTAGAAGATTGTTATGTTCGTGGAGGATAATATTTGGAAAAAAAAAATGGAGGCCAGAATCTGAGGGAAATATTCCCCCCATGTTCTCTTTACTTGCGTGTGTGTGTGTGCGCGTGCGTGTGTGCGTGTTGTGTGTACGTTGTCTGTGCGTGCATGACGTCCATGCGTGCGTGCATGCGCGTGTGTGTGCGTGTGTGTACAAAGCAAATCTCATGGTTTTTTCACTTGACATTCTATGCCCCAAATGCCCTTCATATTGACCTTGTGCTAGATAGGCAGAAGAATAACAAAGGTCATATAATCATTCCCTAAACTATAACCACCATGTCCACCACTCCTTCCACTTTCAAATTTAAAACCCATCCCTACTCCAATGTTACAAATATTGGATTTCGGATTTGCAATATGCACGTGCCACCACTAATATATATTTAAATATATCATAAATAAAAACACAATTTATAAATAAAAATATAATCATTTTTAAAAAATGAATGATTTGACTCATCATTTATTATGTGTGCGCAAGCACCTTTACGAGCTAGATGATTTAAATCTTCTAAAATATATAATATATCAAAGGTGATTGCGGACGTGACAATCATCTGTGTACTACGGACGAACACCTTTTCGGACTATATGATTTAAATCTCCTAACAGGCCTTTTTTTTTTTTTAGATATTTAATCACTTACAAATGATTAAATAGTGGTATTTAATGAAAATACTAGAAAAAAAATTTTTTAATGAAAATACAAGCCCATATCTATCCTTGTACGATTTCTAGGGTCTTGTACGATTTCTAGGGTTTAAAGAACCTGTACTTCTTCGTAGAATAACCATTGTTTATAGAGTTGAAATCGTCTCCCATGCTTTGCTGAATTGTTCTTAGATATGGCATCTCACAGTCACTGTTGCATCTCACGGTCACTATTTTCATGTAGGCCACTTGATACATTTTCCCGTATGAAAAAAACAGTGGCCGTGGCCGTCAGATAAGGGTTGGTGAGACAGTGAACTCCTGACCAATCATTACGTCCATGTGGTTTCTAAATTAAAAAAAAGTTGGTAAAGGGTAAAACCGTAAAAGTAAATATATTAGTTGGACGATATGCAATCTAGACAAAACAGATCTCGTCGAAAAACGGAGCATTCTTACATTTTTCTAAACTACTTTAAGCCAGTGGGCCATGTAAGGAAATGCCACGTGATGCACGTGGGTTATCGAGTTTCGTCAAGATTTAGCCTTCTATTAATCATTCGAAATCACGTGAACTAATGAAAAAAAAGTTAAAAAAATATCACACTACCAAAAATATTAAATAAGTGGAGGAAATTAATTGAGACATAAAATAAAACTAAATTTAAATTGAAAGATATTTTGGGTAATAGAAGTATTTATATGTGATTAGAAATCGTCTCTCGCAGAAAATTGCCGCTGTCTATGCAGCTTTATTGAGATGGTGCCACATGGAGAATCTAATGGTAGAAGAACTTTGCTTCTGAAAGTATAAAAGAAATTTTGAGATGAAAAAACCAACCGTAAGATGCTCTATGTGATAGCATCTCAATTAGGTTGCATGGACTTCAACAGTAAATGATGGTAGACGATATCTTCTCGTTATATGTGTAAAGATATAAAAATAAATAGTATTAAAATGTAAATAAAAAAAATTTTAATCACAATTTTCCTACTTTACATATTACATCACTATGATAAATAAAGCTAGCAACGGGTCGGGTTGGGGTTAAACGGTTCGGGTTGACCCGATTAATGGCGGGTTGGGAAACCCCCAACTCGTCAATAAACGGGTTCAACCCGCCAACCCAATTATATATATTTTTATTTTTTCAAAAAGTATTATTAAAATAGGATAATGGGGTAATCGGGTCATAATCGGGTTGGCGGGTCATAATTGGGTTGGTTCATGCCATTTTTGCACTTTTTATCGGGTCATAATCGGGTCAAACCCGATTATAGACGGGTTGGGAAAACCCCAACCTGCACCCAACCCAATTAATAAACGGGTCAACCCAACCCATTTATAATCGGGTTGACCCGTCGCGTTGGTTCGATTTTTGCTGGCTCTGATGATAAACATCTAGAAATTGCACAATAATGGACAAATATAGAGGAAGAATCACAAGATAAAAATACTAATATATATAAATATTGAACCATATTTGGTATACGGTTGCATTGAAATTTTTTTAATTGTGCTATACGATATAAGTGAATTCTCATCAAACTGTATACCAAATACGATTCAGCCTGAGTTTCTGTATGAATTGGTTGAGGTGGCATTTCGAACACTTCTTCCAACGGATTTTGTCTTCGTCTAATTGTATACATCCCATTAGATGAAACCATCTCTACCGGCATGCATGCATTTCATGGATGGTACCATGGAATGCACTACATGTAACTAACCATCTCGTCTATATATGCTCTATATAATTGGAGACCCTATTGTAGAACATATTAAAAATAAAAACTTTTTTTTTTTGTCAAATAAATTTTAGAATGCCCTATTATAATATATTTCTACGTTTAGTTTATTAGTTTTTTTTTTTTTTATATTTCCAAATAATGCTCTTTTGCTTCTTTTTTTTCAAAAATTAGATGTTCTAAATAATTGTCCACGTAAACATTTGTGTACATATAGTATGTGTAATATAACAAAGGTCTGTATCATCAACAACAAATTTCCTACATCCCACCCGCAAGCAAAGACACAATGCATGTGGGACCCACCGACAAAAAAAATCATTAAAAAATATATGGCTTGTGGGTCCCACTTTGCATTGTGCATTGCTTGAGGGTGGGTTGTCAGAAATTTGCTATAGATGATACAACCTGATCCAATAATAAATGTTATCATAATAAATTTAGGTTTAATTTTTCCCCGTTAGAACTACCACCCCTTCACCACCAATGGAAATCTTCCACAACATTTGCAGGTCAAACAATATTGTGATTGGACCTTTGAAGTTTGAATTCGAAATTTGAAATATCAGTGTCGATGATGTGCATCCTCCACCATCACCACCACTGCCAATACCATCTTGATGATCACCGCTACCTTCCATAAAATCACTACCACCAAGCACCATTGCTGTCATCACCGCTACTATCACCACAACACTATCACCATTGACACTACTACCACTACTATCATTAATAGCATTACCATTACTACCATAACCCTAATACAATTATTACTATATTAGAGCATGTTTTTAAATTATCACTGTTAAACTTACCAAACGCCTTTTAATGATTTTAAAACCCTAATTGATGTTAACTAGTAGTTATCTAGTAATTCTCAAAAAACATAAAAAAAACAACATGAAAAGTTTTTTTTAAACCGATGACAAACAGTCCCTTAAACTTGGCCAGATTTAATGTACGGCCACCTACCCACTACGGCAATACCTTCCAATCGCATGGAACTTGAGGGACGCTATCGACGTCGACGTCTTTATACAATTTGGTTTCGAACGAAATGTCGTTAATGCCCCCCTCAACAACCACCCACCAACCCGCACGTCCCCCACTAACCTAAGTACCACCAGGTCCACCACAACACTCCACCTCCATCTCAAACGCTTTGTTTATTCTACAAGGCCTTGCTTTAAAGCTCCCAAAACCTGCTAATTTAGAACATGTTTTCCCCAACCCACGATCCACGCGCAATACTTAAAGTTCACAATAATGGAAACAACTTAAAAGACATCTTGGGCTTGTGCTTAATTAATTTGTCCTTCTTGTATGGAGATAGTTTCCTTTGGTACCACGACATAGGGGGCTCACACCCCAAAACACCATCCCAATTAGGGGTGCAATTCAGGTTAGTTTGGTTTGGGTTGTGGTCAACCCAAGACCAAACAAAAAATATTTGCATTCAAACTGAACTGAATTGAAAACCGAAATTATAAAATCAAACTGAAAATAAACTTAAAAACCAAAACCCAAATTGAACCGAACCTAATTACATGAGGTCAATTTGATTCAGTTTGGTTCGAGTTACACCAATACATGCTTGTGCCCAAACAAAGGTATCGTTCGTAATATCCTCAAAATTTAAAGGTAAACTTTCAAATTTTAGTATACACACACACATATACATGTATAATATTAGGTCAGTTCAGTTTAGGCAAATATATGAATTCGGTTTAATTTCAGTTCGGTTTAACCGAACATCCAACCCAAAACAAAACTGACTTAATTTGATTTAGGGATTTTTGGATCGAAATCGAACTGGGCAACTATAAAAACCAAACAAAACCAATGTCAGTTTGGGTTCAATTCTAACTAGATCGAGTTGCAACCCTAATTCCAACTAGTAGTATCACTAGATTCTTGGATCAGAGAAAATTCTGAACCATGCTACACACATCCTTCTTGACAAGGTCCCAATATGTTTGATAAAATATACCCTGAAAACCATCAGGTCTAGAGCTTTTGAGAGAACCCATTTTCTTAACCGTTAACCAAATTTCCTCTTCAGACACAGGTTTGGATAACATATCATTTTCCCTTTCAGATATGCAAGGGATTAAGTGGTTTAGAAAGGAGAAATCTTTCTCTCTATTATCTTTCGTATAAACCCCTTGAAAATAATCCACAATCATCTCCTCTATCTCCTCAGTCTCCTTGATCTCTTCATTAAACTCATTTTTTTGGGAAACAATTTTGTTCCTGTATCTTCTGTTTATGATAGACAAGTGGAAAAACTTTGTGTTTAGATCCCCATCCTTTAACCATTTGACCATAGATCTCTGGCCCAAAATTTCTCTTGGGCTTTGAGAGCAAAGACATAATCTTGTTGCATTTTATTTTCCCATTTCACAACGTCAGGGTCCTCACAGGATTCAAGTAATTTTTGGACTCTTCTTAACTCAGAAAAGAATATATCTACCCTCTTATTGACATCCCCCACAGATTCCTTATTCCAAGCACTAAGAGCGAAACTCAATTGATTTATTTTCGTTTGGAGGCTCCCCCGACTGTAATTCCAACTATCCGCAATAATTTTCGCAGTCTTTCTCATCTATCCACATTTTCTCGAACCTAAAAATTTTATGCTTCCTGTTTTTTATGTTTCTGAGGTCAATACACATAGGAGTGTGGTCAGATCCCACAATGGGATCTTGCCAAAGTAAAGTACTGAATTTGGAAACAGGGTATACCACTCAGTGCTGCCTAGGAGCCTATCAATTTTCTCTCTGATTCTTCCTAAACCTAGCCTCCCATTACACCACGAGAACCTCATGTCTTTGCAAGGGATTTCCATCAGGTTACAATTATTCATAAAATTTAAAAAAGCTTTAGCTTCGCATACCTGAATTGGATTCCCACCTCTTTTCTCATGTTCATACAGCACAACGTTGAAGTCGCCTGCCGCACACCACGGTTTGTCACACTTTGCCGCAATTCTGGATAGGAATTCCCATTGAGTTATTTGCTCTTGAAGGTGCGAGCTTGCATGTACAAAGGTCAACTCTAATTCTTGTTCTTCTTCGTTCCCCATTGTCATGTGAATGCACCAATCCATGATAGTTTTAACAAAGATACAACAGGATTGGTCCCAAAGTAACTAGAACCTCTCCGATCTGTCCTTTGCGGCACTCCACCAGAAATTGGAGAACCCCATTTTTCGAATCCTTTTCTCGGAATTTTCATCATTCATGAAAGTTTTAGATAGCATAACAATGTTAGGTTTATTTTTGCGTATGATATTATACAGATGAAGCCTTGTCCGGGTTCGACTCAAGCCCCTACAGTTCCAGTCCAATATTTCATTGCAGATTTTGAAGCTCAGAAGAACCCGGCGAGGACTCTAAGAGAAAGGGGCGAGATAACTTGGAGGTAAAACAACCACCTATATCAGAAATCTGGAGAGAAGATTTCCATTTTTTGGATAGGTGAGAGACCCCCTCCTCCCCCGAATCAGAGCAAAGGCCCCCCATAGCCGTGACTTTGGACTTACTAAGGACTGGTTTGGCTTTTCTGCCTCCCAACGATTAGGGCCCTTAAGATCGGTGGGCTTTAGGTGAGGAGAGGCTCTAAGCACTAGGTTATGGTCCATATTGGAGAGATAAGACCCAAAGGTAAAAAAGTTGGACACCAACCTCCTCACCTACCCCCTCCTCTCCCGAATCAGAGCAAAGCTCCCAATAGCATGCGTTCTTTTTTTCTTGGTACTGGATGATTGGTGCCACAAGAGGCATGGTAATAATGGAAACTTTCCTTTGACCATATGGTTCTCAAGTCATCCAAAACAATGGCAATGGCAAGGATTGGATTGACTTACACTCTAGCAATTTCTAAACCTCCTCACCTACCCAACAAGAGCTACTTGTGACTTGTTTGTTTCTTTAAACAGATTTTTGAGAGAAAAATTAATAATAACCGTCCACATGATGTGGTCGAAGAGAAGGGTAATAGTGTAATTTCACAAGCACGAACAACCCATTAAAAAGCGCAGAGCTCGTCCTCCATTTCTCGCCAGTACTTCGCAAGAGCTTACCCTCTTTCTCTCTCGGCTCCGCACTTCCATTTTTTTCTCTTTTCCTCCCTCCCATTTTCTCCTCTGTTCATCAATGGATCCCGTTAACTCGTGGGGGAACTCTCCTCTGCAAGCCGTGGACGAGGAGATCTACGATCTGATCGAGAAGGAGAAGCGCAGGCAATGCCGGGGAATCGAACTCATCGCTTCCGAGAACTTCACCTCCTTCGCCGTCATCGAAGCGCTCGGCAGCGCTTTGACCAACAAGTACTCCGAGGGGATGCCCGGAAACCGTTACTACGGCGGGAACGAGTTCATTGACCAGATTGAGAATCTTTGCCGATCTCGAGCGCTCCAAGCTTACCATCTCGATCCCGCCAAATGGGGTGTCAACGTCCAACCCTACTCCGGCAGTCCGGCGAATTTCGCGGCGTATACGGCTCTTCTCAACCCCCATGACCGCATCATGGGTCTGGATCTCCCGTCTGGTGGGCATTTGACTCATGGGTATTACACCTCCGGAGGGAAGAAGATCTCTGCAACTTCGATCTACTTCGAGAGCTTGCCTTACAAGGTGAATTCGACAACTGGGTATATCGATTACGACAAGTTGGAGGAGAAGGCCATGGATTTCAGGCCCAAGATGATAATTTGTGGTGGGAGTGCTTATCCGAGGGATTGGGATTACGCGAAGTTCAGGTCTGTTGCGGATAAGTGTGGTGCGCTTTTGCTCTGTGACATGGCTCACATTAGCGGTCTTGTTGCCGCTCAGGTACGTGAATTGTCTGAAAAGCTATTGTCTTTATTTGAAAACATTATGTGGGTATTGTTTCTTTTAATGAGAATGATTTTTTCAATCTGGAATTTTTATGAATTGTGAAATTGCCTTGTTTTTATGATTGTGATGCATGATCTGTTTGTATGTTGATCTGGATTTGTTTCTGAACGGCGGCGTTTGCGGGAGGATGATGAGAAGGAATAGGGTCATTAAATTGTCTAGTATTGCAATATGAGATCTTCATATCAGGATTCCAGTTAATTCTGTGTAATGCATTCATGTATGCATCTGTATACTGTTATGCAGTTGATAGCTTTTTCTTATATGGTCCAAAGGCAGAGTCTTCTGAGAACTTCTCAAGGTGGCTTGTTGGGCTATTTTTTTTAGGAAATGTGGCATCAGATCTGTTTATTGAATCTTTATATAAAATTATATGATTGGATGGGGTTTAATCAAGTTGTATTTAGTTTGAAGAATTGTGTCTAAATCTTGAAATGGTTAACTTAAGATCTACTAGAAAGCAAGAAACCGAAGGTGTCTTGAGGGCTATCTCATTTGATGGCTAAGGTCCTAAAAAGGTTGTCCTATCACGATCTGAAGTTTAGATATAGAAGATATTATTATTTATCTTGATTAGAGAAAAAAAATGTGTGCTAGTGGTAAGCATTGAAGAATGGTTTGATGTTTTAATCTCTCTAATAATGTGGAATATAGGAAAGTCAGAAAATTTTCTTTCATTAATCTTTTAGGTCAGTGGATCTTGCTTAACATATATTATTTTCATCTCTATTCATTGTTTGCCTATCATTTTGATCTAGTAAATTTGGAGTCTCAATTGATTTTTGTCATGGTTTCTTGTGTAGGAAGCTGCTAACCCATTTGAGTATTGTGACATTGTCACAACAACGACCCACAAGAGCTTGAGGGGGCCAAGGTCTGGTATGATCTTCTACAGGAAAGGCCCTAAGCCAGCCAAGAAGGGCCAGCCAGAGGATGCAGTGTATGAATTTGAAGACAAGATCAACTTTGCTGTTTTCCCATCTCTCCAAGGTGGTCCCCACAATCACCAGATTGGTGCATTGGCAGTTGCATTGAAGCAGGCCATGTCTCCAGGGTTCAAGGCTTATGCTAAGCAAGTCAAGGCCAATGCTGTTGCCCTTGGAAACTACTTGATGAGCAAGGGATACAAACTGGTTACAGGTGGGACAGAGAACCACCTTGTTCTATGGGACCTTAGACCTCTTGGCTTGACTGGTAAATAGATTCAGTACCTCAGTTCCATTAATTTGATATATATTACTAGGACTTCCATTTATACAGGTTTTATATCTCATGTGCTTTTGCAGGCAACAAAGTTGAGAAGCTTTGTGACTTATGTAACATAACTGTGAACAAGAATGCTGTTTTTGGTGATAGCAGTGCTTTGGCTCCTGGTGGTGTCCGAATTGGTAAGAACTCTTTTTTTGTATATGCTATCACAACTATCATTTGAAGTTCCACATTGAAATTTAAATTCACCTTGCTAAGCAGTTTCATTGTCGGTCTCTCTATGAGATCTTTCCACAAAATTTGTCTCAAAGACTTTGGAGGATCTTTATACCAGCTATACGTACAATTGCAATCTAGTCTCAAGTATTTTAATTGATCCACTGCTTTACTGCCTTGCCTCAATTCTGTTTTTAGAAAATTAGTGATCCAAGCTTCTTCTGAACTTTTCTATCACAACCAGAATATGTTTTGTGTGTTCTGGTGCTTCAGAGTAAATCCAGAAAAAATTTGAGTCGCCATCAACAATAATTTTCATGGCTTTAATTTGATGAGCAATTTGAATCCCATTCCAAATTGCTTAAGGTTCTGCACAAATTATTGAGCGTTTTCCCAATCTCGTAGCCTCTGCTGTAACTATCATGCATGACGATTAATTACACCAATCACTGCATTCCTCTTTTTCCTTTATTAGTACCCATCAGAAGTATGTCTTCAACCAGTAAAGTTCTGGTTGGTTCCTGTGATATTATGGCTTTCCTCTTTCTTTGAACTTGATGTGTTTTTTTTTTTTTTGAAGCACATTGAATTATCATTCTGCCCCTCTTTTAGGTAAGCTATTACTTGTAGTCACTACCAATATGTTGGATGTTATTGCATTATTTTTTTTTAGATGTAAACATATGGACTTGATTGTAATCCAGGCAGTGCCGTGTTCATTGATTGTTGTTGGTTGGGCAAGAAAATTATTCTTGGAAGTGTTCTGATAGAAACTATAATCTTGGGTGCCTACTTGCCAGTATTACTGGCTTTTTTTGTTTTTTTTTAACTTTGTATTCCATCTTATCTAATTTATCAATATGAGTTGTCGTGATGATGAATTATGGGGCATTGTACTGATAGGTACTCCTGCCATGACTTCAAGAGGCTTGCTAGAGAAGGACTTTGAGCAGATTGCTGAATTCCTCCACCAGGCTGTTAGCCTCACCTTGAAAATCCAAAAGGAGCATGGGAAGCTCCTGAAGGACTTCAACAAGGGCCTGGTTAACAACAAGGACATTGAGGACCTCAAGGCTGCGGTCGAGAAGTTCTCCTCCTCATTTGACATGCCCGGTTTCAAAATGTCTGAGATGAAATACAAGGACTAAGGAGTGAATTTTTGCGATCTTCGCCTATTGCAGTCTTGAAGTTATTTTTGCTTTAAATTTCTTTTGAATTTACTCATTTTTCTCATGGAAAAAAAATGAAATTTCTCTCTGTATCTTGTTATTGAATAAAATTTTGTTTTTGATTTTTGTCCACATTCACTCTTTCCATGTTAAGGTTATTGGTGTACTGTGGACAGTGGAGAGATCCATATCAATGTTCAAGCTCATAAGTTTTGAGATTATCAGATCTTCATTGATAAATTCCAGTTTACACTTTCCCCTTCTTGTTTTCACTTTCCATTCAAAATTTTTTTTTAAACCTATATTCATTTGATCCTGAATAAGGTTGTGATGGCAGCCCCTTGATGGGATATAAGACTACTGAAGAGAAGACTTTTGAGTATTGAGGACATTGACTCAGAACGCATGGAGCAGATGATTAATGACTAGATAGAGAAGAGGTGGACTCTCAGCTTAGTTGCCACCAACCGTTTTTAAAGTACCTAAACTAGCAAGGTGATGTTAAGATGATAAAATAACTCACCATGTGAACTGATATGACAGTTAATTTAGATCCAATTGCTTTGATGTTTGTTTAAAAAGTTCCAAATTTCTGAAACAAAAAATTTTATACTGCTTGCATGTTGCTCCGGTCTTTATTTAATATTTATCAAAAGACAAGAAAATCTAATAATAATGATAGTGGGGTTGTTATGAAAAGGTTGTAACTTGCAAGAGTGACAATGCATACAAGTATGCTTAAAAAGTGAAGCATTTGAATTTGAACCCCGAAGGAAAGGAATAACAGGATTTTCAACAACTCCTCAAAAACCCCGAAGGCCTTATTACCATATACACTTAGCAGTATACTTTTTTGGTCTTCAAGTAAGGATTAATGCAAGAAGCTAGACCTGCAGGATGTACTAATGTGTGAAACTTTTACGGATTTGTAATGCCTAATCTCCTCTTCTTTCCTGTACACTCTTGGTGTACATGTATTTTTCCTTGACTTCCATTTTATCTAATATATCTCTCTTTATTACCGATTCAAAAAAAAAAAAAAAAAGTGAGCCATTTGAATTCTATTACAAGCAAAACTTAAAGCCAAATGCAATTGCAGCATGGGTTGATTGTTGAATGTAGGGCAAGTCATGAAACACAACAAATCACCTGAACCCAACTACCTGCATAGTCAAAGCCTCTAGTCATGTTGACCGTTTTGTCCAAGCTGGTTTAAGTTCTATAGCTTCCTTCATTTTCACTTTTCATGAGGGCAAGCCTTGATGCAACGATAAGGTTGTTCTATTGCGGCCTGAAGGTTGTTGGTTTGAGTCACAAGAAACAACCTCTCTGCTTACGGAGTAAGACTGCATACAGCAAACCCTCCCGAACCCCGCGCAATGGCAAGAGCCTCGTATACTGAGCAAGCCCTTTTTAAGTTTGCATGAAGATCCTATTTGTGCATATGGACACCTGGCTAATTTTTTTGTTTCCATTAATAGCCCTCCTTTCTATACTCCTTTTTAATATACACACTTAAAGACAACTATCCATGCAGTTTAATGACTAGTGAACCGTGCAACACGAGACCGTTTTATCTAGAGCCACTCAGTGGTTCCAGCATGAAACGTGCGGATGGGTGGCCCTTTTCAATAGGGGCCCACAACCCAAAATGCATCCCATCCGATGGTTTCACTAAACCACCGGAATTTGGCTTTAGAAGAAATGCTCACGTGCAACATTGTTGAAAAAGCCTGTAACAAAAAGCAATTTCCTCTGCACGCTAGTAAAAGCATAATCGGATAAGGTGATTTACGTGCCAAAGTATTGAACTCCTAGAGAAACACATTGAAGGGAAATGATAAAAGGGACTACTAATGCTTGTTCATTCTTTAATTTGAATATTTAATTCTTATTTACTATTTAGTTAAAATATTTCTTAGAAATAATTTAGAATAATTCCTTAATTATTACAACTAATTTTTATATTCGTACATGGTGCACTCACCCGCCGGTGTGTTTGTTTAGATGGAATCTATAAGAAAGCAAAGAAAAATAAACTTTCTATTGAAATTTATGGGTTTGGATTATAAGAAATTATGGGCCCAATGAAAAGTAATTTTGCAAAAAGGAGCCCCTTTTCTCCACTAAAAAGCTCTTAACATTTTCCTCCCAAAACGAAAGGGATACAAAAGAAAATAAAAGAGTACTTTCCTTTCCACTGCTTTAATTGCACCGAACCAAAAATACCATAAAGTAAAAGGCATTTAGAAGCTCTTTCTAATGATAATAAGAGAATAACACAATTCAGATAATTATTAATACATATAAAACAGAAATTTTTATTTATTCATCAGAAGAACAGATCAAGCAATTAATCCCAAAAAAGATTAAAAATTGGCCCAGAACCAACAACAATTTCTTCTTGGAGATTCCAATCTCTTTGTAAAGATGGTATGAGTCTCATCCTCCTCGGCAACCTGTAAGTTTGGAACAACCACGTTGGTAAGGATTGGCAGGAGTAAGTGGGGCTTTCTTTTCACCTTCGGACAAGCAACCGGGGATCCTTTTGCCGTCGCTTCCAGGCCTGTTGCATGGATCCAGGTTAATGCTCCTGCCTTCGTTAAGAAATGCCATTCCCATCAAAGCCAGGCACAATAACAGTACCTTAATGGTGGTCCTGAGCTCCATTGCTCAGTTCTGTTCTTCCTTCTCTCTCTCTATTTCACTGATGGCCGTTTTGTTCTTTGGAGAGAGATGGGGCTTCAATATAAAGTCTCGGATGCAACCGTTAAACAAGAACCTACAAAGAATGAACTGCCATGACATGGGGCTGGAAATAGAGATTCAGTTTTGAAAAGACAAGTTCTGTTATAACCTTTCTTTTTCTAGTAATGCCTCAGTTTCTCAGTTTCTGGCGACGGGTTGGGAGGTTCATTTTTAGGAAACAAATCCTCCACAACTACAACAGCTGAAACAAAAAAGAGAAAATTATGGAAAATGCCTCCTTTTGAGGAGACTTCTCTTACGAGGCCTGTACTTCAAATTTAAAAGTCTATTGACCTTATTTTGGTGAAAATTTATAAAAAAAATGCCTCATATGAATAGTATGTGAGCACTAATTTCCAGCTCATACGAATACAAGCATAATCATAGCAGGTTACAAGTACAATCGTATAGGGTATATGTATAGTTATTAGAGCTGTAAGTAAGGCGGGTTGGGCTGGGTTTTGATGAGTTTGGGCTCAACCCAATCTAAAATCAATTGGCCCAAACTCACCCTGGCCCGCCCTAAACCCAAATTGCTTGAACCCAAACCCAACCCTAAAATTATTTCTGGGGTTCGGGCTGGGTTCGAATTGGCCCAAATTAATGGGATCTATCAAGGATCTAATGAAATATAATAGCAAAGGCAAAAAGTTTATAATGTTTTTAGTATAGGAAAGCAAAAAATTGAGTGTTTAAATTATAACATTTCTAAGGTTTATTGACCAAATTATAAGATAGCACATTCAATTTTATAAAAGAAATACTTACTGAAAATGTGGTCCTTTGTAAATTTCAAGTCATTATCCATACAAAGGTCAACATTATCAACATTTCTAAATCTTGAAAAGGTTCTAGGTTTGAAGCTTTATACTCAATTCTATTGAACCTTATCTATTGGGGACTTGATTGGAAAAATAGAAAGGAAGGGCTTGGAGTTAGAAAGAACTTAGGAAGAAGATGGGGTTTGCGATTAGTCATTTAACCTTGGCTTTATATAGTTCGGGCTTTTCGGGTTTTTCGGGCTATGAGGTGCAAACCCAAGCCCAACCCAAACTCAAGTTCGGGCCTAAAATCAAACCCAACCCAACCCAAACCCAAAATAAAACCTTAGATCGGGCTATTATTCGGGGTTGGGTTGGGTGGGTGTGCGCACGTCGTGGTGAACGCGCGACGCGAGGCGGGCGCACGATGAAAGGGTGCGGGAACGGGGGTATAAGGAGTCGCCACTGCCTGATGGGGTGCAGGCACACACCTGGGTGCCCTAAGGATATATACTTTGGTCTGCGGCTTGAGATTCCGGCTAAGGTCTCGATTACAGTCCAGGGAAGTCCGTAGACACCCCGGTTTGCCCCATCGGTTGACAGGTCCCATGTGCTTCTCTGGTTCGAGCCAACTTTGGTTCAACTCACCCTTATGTCCTACACCAGCATGCTCATTTTATTAAGTCTAAATGGGACCTTCAGAGGTGTGGGTCCCTTTTATTTTAATTGATTTTTTATCTTTTTATCCAAATGATGTTGGTCTGATGTGGGCCCCATTGGAAGGCCCATTGGATACCAAAGAAGGCTTAGGTCAAGCCCAATTCCCATTCAGGATTATGTCGGATAACCCAGCTTATTAGATTTGGTTATTTGATTTAAGGGTTGCTCAATTATTCACAGATTTGGGGGTTCACTGGGCTTAACCGCAGAACAGGTGCGATTTGGCTCGAACCGCTCTCTGTATGCGGTTCAGGGGCGAACCACTCTGTGTATGCGGTTCAGGAGTGAACCGCTCTGGGCATGCGGTTTTAGCACTGAAAGCCCCAAACGGGAATTCTTCATGGGGCTTTGGGTTCTTGTGTCTCTTGTGATGTCCCAGTAGCTAAGTGGGTCCCTGCGTGGGCCCATAGTGGTTCAGTGGAGGGGGAAGATCCCTTTTTTTTATCTCTTCTTAGGTTTCTACAGCAAGGGAAGGAGAGGGGGAGGCAAAGTGGATTGCCCTCTCCCATTTAAACCTCATACAACTTTTAACAGCGACCAACATATCTCTGTCTTGGTCTCTTAATCTTCGTAAACAGCAAGCAAAACAAGTCCCATGAGTTCCTACATCAAGGATTTAGCTCCTGCCTTAATCCGAGACCAAATAAACTCATGCTTCCCATACACCATACTTGGGGGCAGAAACCTTTAACTTCAAATCCAATTACCATGGAGGGACAACAATGCACACGCAGGGAATTACCGGGTCTATCCCTAAGATAGGCATACTTGTCCATGCCTTCAAAACAATCCAGCAGCCAAACATGTCATATGAGCACCGATAAAAAGTAAATAAAAAAAACATGCAAGGGAAAAGTGGGGACAGCAACTGTTATGGGGGAGGGTTACTCATGCTAGGGAGGTGTGGGAGCTGCATGGAGATTGGGGGGAGAGCTGCCTTCATGCTTAGCCATTGGGGGGCTGTCCTAGGGGTGCTGGTATGTGGGTGGGGCTTGCTAGAATAGCAACTAAGGCAGGAGGTTTTAAACATGCTAGTGGGTGCAAAGTGGTGAGGGAAAAAGAGAGAGCTGCTACTGTCTCCAACAGCAACTCCTGGAGGTCACAAACAGGGGATTATGGGGTGAGGGAACATGTTCATCAACCCAAAACAGTAAGCTAAAGGTGAGGGCATATATTAATAACTCAAAACAGCAACTCAGGCATGCAAAACATCAAAGAAAACAACATGCTTGAAGACTAACATACCCCAAACAATCTCAATCTTATATATGTTAAGTAAAATTATGCAAGAATGCTCACCTTGGACTTACAAGAAGGTTTTGGGGGGTGTAGACCCTTCCTTGAGGTGACACAGATACTGGAACTCCCTTCCTCTTGCACCAATAGCAGCAAAGCTAGCTTCTTTAAGTTTGGTAGTGGTGGAGAAGAGTTGTGGAAAGCTTGGGAGGTCTTGAGAATGGATTTGGGAGGAGTGGGAGGCAAAGAGAGGTGAGGAAGAGGGGGTTCGGAGGTTCAGGGAGCAAGGGAGAAGGAGGAGAAGCAGAAAAGATTAACTCCTTGTCCCACTGTCCGAACTTGCCTTTTATAGCAAACAGGGACAAAACCGCACACTCAAAGCGGTTTTGCATAAAATGAACAGTAACCGCACATACTGTACGGTTTTGGTGAAAACCATAGGTTATGTACGGTTTTGTCCTTGTCTTTTCAGTAATGATGAGGGGACAAATTGGTCAGACGCAGTCTGACGCGCCACGCAACCGTACTGTATGTGCGGTTGAATTTTCGGCGCCGCTTGCTCTGATTGGCTCGCGCGGGCGATGGCCGAAAAAATCAACCGCACACAATATGCGGTCGCGATTTTTCTCCCCTTTTTTGGTTGATGTGAAGGCTGAGCCGACTCAACCGCCTACTCGGACGGATTAGGCTTCCTCAATTTTTATTATTTCTCATTTATCTTAATTATTTTAATTAAGATATTTTAAATTTGACTGTTTTGCTCATATCTTCTCCGTCCGGGCTCCGATTCCTGCAAACTTAATTGCGTTGGAACGGTATCAGGATGCTCTACCCATTGGGATATGGTATAGCAATCAATTTAGACTCAGGCAGAAGGTTATCTTTTGCTCTTAAGGGTTTGTATCTTCCTTTTAGGGTTTTGCTTTCAGGCTTTTTAGAGGGGTGTAAAAATGAGGTGCTTACAGCGGGCCGGGCAAAACTTACAGCTTTAATAGTTATAGTAGGATTCAAACTCAATCATACAGGATACATACATAGTTATAGTAGGATACAAGAAAAATCTTACAGAATACAGGCATAGTATAGAAGGATACAAACACAATCATACGAGGATATAAGCATATTCATAGAAGGATACAAGCACAATCATACGAGGATAGAAGCATAATCATAGAAGGATACAAGCACAATCATACGAGGATAGAAGCATAATCATAGAAGGATACAAGTATAATCATAGTAGGATACAAGTATAATTATATAAGGATACAAGTAATATAATAATAGGATATAAGCAAGTGGGGGTAGATCTGGAAATTGGTGCTCGCATGCATGATCTTTATGTGAGGCTTTTTCTATAATTTTTCACCAAAGGGAGGCCTGCAGACTTTTAAGTTTGAAATATAGGCTTTAAGGCAAAAGTCTCTTCAAAAGGAGGCCTTTCCCATAATTTTCCCAAAAAAAATGAAAAAAAGTTTATTTTTAAATTTTAATGAAAGAAAGAGAATAAAGAAAAATAGGTAATTGTTGATGTAGCAACCGGTTGTTGAATACAATTGAATACATTTTACAGGATTGGGCTCATAGGATTTGATTCGTTGTTTCTAATTTGCATGACTTTTTGTGGGAATGTGTTCCTTTGACACAAAAAAAATCTTGTAGCCTTGCTGTAGATGGCTATGATTACCCATTTAATTAAAAAATTCAATTGACATTAATATATTAAACTTTTATTTAATTTTTTAATTTTCATAGACTAACAAAATCCTAAAGGCTAACTATTATTTGTCCATTGATATCATAAATAAGTTCAAAATGATCAGAAGTACTGCTTCACTTTGCTGAGGTTTGGTGCTTGATATTTTTTTTCGTCCGACTCATGTTAGCACCAATCCAAGTCAATAATGAATTGGCTGGCTGGGGTCACTGGGGGACAATGCCCTCCTCGTAAGGGGCTCTTTAGGGCACTGTCCTTGATCCAAATTTTATTATTTAGAGAATTTTAATAATTTTATGCTTGATAATGAGTTAATAACCCTAAAAACAAGTTAAATTTTGAGGATATGTGGTTACAATTATTATAACCCTAGTTCGTTTCTTCTTGCTTAATTATATTTCATTTTTACTATTATTAGTGTGTGGTACATGCATACTGCACGTGGGTGTTACATGAGTTATATATACTTCCATATTCTATAGGCAATTGTAAGTTTTTTTTTTATAGGAAAATATAAGCATTTTATTAGATTCATTAAATATCTACAGTCCTACCATAAAAGCTATATCCCTGACCCCATTGACCCGTAGTGCATCTCCTTCAATTTCCAAAAAAAAAAAAAGTTAACATCTAACTTATTAGCTATAATAATACCCTCTGTTACGTGTCCCAGCTTGAGAACCCGTAACAGGCTTATGAATGGGTAAAGAACAAGGATCTACCTTGCATTGCTTACCTATTTTGAATGTGTAGGATATTTCGAGGGTATCCTGGCCTCCAAGAACAACGTGAGTTGCCTCTCCAAACTAGTCGATCCTTCTTCATTAATTCTAAGGAAATAAATAGAGTAATTGACAAACCTTATCACTTCCTAACAAACATATCTCTTCCTACCTATAAGGGATAACATACCTTATCACTTCCTACCTACAAAGGATAACAAGCCTATCCCTTAACTTATTCAAATTGATCTACTTAAATAAAGATAAACTAAAGCAAATGATAACTGATTGCATGCACATCCATACAACCCTACTCACGTGTCTTGCCTCTTACGTAACACCCTCTAACAAAGCTAAAAGTTCAGTTTTAAATACAGATTTTCATATGTTTGTGAAGTATATAAATATAAAAGTTTTCCATTGCAGTTCCTTAAGACACCGCTAATTGCTGCCTTGCCACCTTTCCTTTTGGCCCAACAAAATTGATCCTACTCCACCCTTCCTTAGGAGGCTGCCATGCACCAACCATTTCTTTCTATTCTCTTCCTTTACAACTCTTCTTGTCACTTGCAAAATTACTAATATTAGTCTCATTTGGTTCTTTGTATAAAACTGTATTATTAGTTACGTATTCTGATAACCTATTAGTTGGGAGTTATAAGCTAATATGAACAAAAGGAAAGAGCTCTTTACTGCCGAGAATTTGTAGGGCTCCCGTTATAAAACAACATATATGCGGTTTTTCGATCTGTTATATTATTGTGTGCCTCTTTATTGTGCTAAT
The DNA here is from genome assembly GCA_947561395.2 of Buxus sempervirens. NCBI lineage: Eukaryota > Viridiplantae > Streptophyta > Magnoliopsida > Buxales > Buxaceae > Buxus > Buxus sempervirens. The sequence continues at coordinate 25,480,855 of OX387192.1, forward strand.
TTTTTTCTTTAAACTCTTTATCATTAATTCATATGAGAGGTTTTTAGAAAATATTTTCCTATTATAGTACTATAAACTATAAAGATGTAAATGATCCGAATTGAGCCTTTTTAGATTGATCCATGCTTACTAATGATACTGGGTAAGCTGAGATTCGGCTCTGGCTCATTTGGATTTAGCTAAACTAAGATTCATAGGACATTAGTGGACGAAAATTCTGCTTGGCCCCATTATCTAATTGGGCCAATTTAACGGGCCAAAGCCCATACGAAATCTATAAGTAATCAAATATCAACAGCTTAAAAAATTTTTTGAGACAACTATTATATGAAAAAAGAATGCTATTGACAATAACAAATGCAAATTGTATTGGAAATTCATTATCCAATTAATTATTTATTTATTCTCAAAATTATATATACATGAATCTATAATATTATAAAAAGGTAAGTTAGGAGATTATAGGCCAACATTTATTTTCTTATTATGCCCACCCAAAAGTTTAAAAATGACTTCAATGTCCCATAATTGCAAACTATACATAAGCCTACTTTCTATTTATTTAGAATGTCTCTAAAATATTAGCAAGACTATTACAACACTTGAACAATTATTCATGGCTAATCTCTATATGCATATTGCATGTGCACGCATATATATTGCATGTGTATCCACTATTCTATATTGTTATATAAAGTCAAGACCCTCTTTTCTCGCCGACATTTCATATCCATGTGCTCCATTTTTTTTTTCAAATTAATTTTTATACCCGTTTGTTAACACTACATGTATGACTTACTAACTGCCTAGCATACAATACTCAAAATGGCCTCTCTTTTTTCTTTTTCTTTTTTTTTTAAATTTGCTATGCACATAGCATGTGCACACCCATACTATAAATTAAAATAAATCTTTCTTCATGGACACAAACTCTTAAAACAAGACACAAATAAAAGATTACTTCATCATACTAGCTTGATAGACCTAATCTAACTAATCTTTTTCAACTTATCAAATAATTTAACAGGGATAACAATGATCCAATGTAAGGTGCAATTGATGGCTAGGGTTGTAAATGGGTTGGATTAGGTACGGATATGCTAAGATTCAAATTTGATCTAATAAGAAATACCAATATCCGAATTCGAATTGATTATCTGTGAGACATGGGAAAAAATCACCGGAGTGATCATTCCTCCGTCAACACACGGGCTCAACGCAAAAATTGGGAGAGTCGCCACCATTCATGATTTTGGGGTGAGAATGGACACCAAAGAGTTCAAAATAAGCAAAAGAGACAAAAGAAGCATTCTAGGGTAAAAATAACCCTACTTAAAAATCAAATCCAGAGATGGGTAAGGGGATTAGATTATGAACGGGGGAAGGTGTTAGGCACCCCCATTCATCCACACGAAGTGGTTGCCAAGTGTATGTTCATGCAAAAATAGAAAGCTTGCTAAAATCATATAAAACCTTGAAAAAGGAACAATGTATGATATTTTCACATGAAGATCTAAATGGGTTTTAGATCCTCTCTTATGTCAATATCACTTCTGGAGTATTTCAAAAGATGGAAATCAAAGTAAAAGTGGCCAAAACCAAGTTGAGGCAAATCCGGGAATTTTGGTACAAAGTACGCCATTTGCCTTAAAATCATTCAAATCCAATTCTGAATTGAACCAAACCAAATCCATTTGAAAGATTAGGGTAAATAAGAGTCTCATGCAAAATTTTACTTCATTCCGATGAACAATCTAGGAGTTATGCTCCTTTGAAGTTGCTGTTGGGGATTATTAAAAGTGGTAAGTGGGCAACTTTGGAAAATTGTCTAGAAAAATCCACTACATAGAAATCCGTGAAATTTGGTGTGATTGAAGTCTGTATGACCATCTTTCCAGAGAAACTAGCCTCATACAAAAATCCCTTCGGACGTGCCTTGGGTAGTCTCCCGAACAGGCCCCGAAGATCACAGATTTACCCAGAAAAATGCAAATGAGCAGTTCTGAGTAAATCGGCTACCAATAATTCAAATGAAATCCAAAAATTATGAAACCAACTGAATTTGAAAATAGACTCATAAAGGAGTACTCAGAAACAAAAATCACTCGAATCGGACTTAAAACGAACACATGGCGGTCCGTCGAAGTGACAAGTTCTGTACTTGGACCTGAACTGTCCACTTAACTTCGACAGAGAGGTGTCAAAAATCCGTTAGATGGAAATTCATGAAATTTGATGGACATAAACTAGACAGCCTCACCTTTCCCATGGTTCTGGAATCGCCCCAAAATTCATCCGGATGATGAAGTTACGGACGTCCGAAGTAAGGGTACAGGTGCTGTCAAGCTAAGCCACTTTTGAAGAAAACCAAATCCGAAAATTGACAAAAAGTGTGTGATTCGTGTGAAATGAATCCAAAACCTTTGAAAAACATTTAAAAACACTCCAGAATTTGATTGAGGCCATTTATTTGAGTTTTATCACAATAAATGCAATAAACCCCAAATATGAACCTATCCCGCCAAAATAGTGATATGTATGTGCAAGTGTAAAAACCCAAACAAGATCAATACAACATGCATATAGATTCAACAAAATAGGTTCTAGCATAGCCTAGGGTTCCGTTCCATTATCGTTTCCCTCTGTTCTCTTTAAGATAATCAAGAGTACTTTGAATATGGAACGGTTTACAATCAATCAAAAAGGCCTTATGCTACATAGGTTCTAGCACTAGGGTCAATCCCCAGTCTCGTTTCTCCTAGATCCGCCTTCACGTTTTACGGCTAGGGGAGTCTTGAGATACTTTGAGCCGGGGAAGGATTTCCACACATACAAACAAGGCTTTACACTACAGAAAGGTAGAAGAAGAGATCTAGATCTAGGAATGTAAAGACAGAAAATAAAAAGAAAAGTTGAGGCTTCCCTGAGTTCTGGAGGCGATTCCACAGCGGTTTCCTTCTTCTCTTGGAGTTCTTCTTTGCGAGAATTCAAAACAAGAGTTGTCTGCCATTTGCTCAAGGAGGAGGCTCCTATTTATAGGCAAGGGCTAAGGTCATGGGTAGACACAAATTAATGTCTAGAACCCCTCCAACCTAAACCCTAAGGTTATTTCCGCGATTTCCCCTCATTTAATGAGGGACATGATGGTAAAAGTGAAAAGCTCTCGGAAAACCCTAATTTTGAGCAAACTTAAGGTATCCGGTATATCAGACCGGATAACAAATGGCCTTAAGGTATCCGGTACATGGTACCGGATACGCTAAGGCTCACATGTATCCGGTATGAGTATCCGGATACGGGAAAGGGTACTTGTATCCGGATTGAGTATCCGGATACAGGTAAAAGTATATTTTCTTCAAATTCTGTGCTGGCTTTCCAGGAGATAATGATTTTTGATGATTGTTTGTGCAATTTGGGGTGTCTACATTATCTGAGGATCTTTTACACTTGAATCCGAATTTGATTTGAATTCAAATCCGACTAATTATCGAATATTTGAATCTGATTAGATAATATTTGAAAAAAATAAAGATATTATAAACCTAAAGTTAGTGGATCAAATAAAGATGTATTAATTCAAATATGTCCCATATTATGACCTTCATTAAATCAATAAATACCATATGGAACCTTCATTCCTTTTATATTAATATATAAATATAAAAAGACTTAAAAGGTCTAAAAAACATAACATATATACAAAATAAACAACCGCATCTTTTTTGGGTCAAATATGTATGGTTTCATATTCGAATTTAAATATAATTTGATTCAGATAATCAAATCTAAATTAAGATCCATATTTGGATAATCCGGTCCAATTCAGATTTTTATCCGATCCATTCAAAGCCCTATTGATGGCTATGGGCTAGGATAGGGATTCAGTGACGAATTGACCCAACCAGACCTATACGAGCTAAAACATGTTAAGCGAGTTGAGCTCACAGGAGCATTCTGTATCAGGTCTCGTGTGCGTTAATTTCAATAGCCATTCATTTGGTGTGGATATATGGCCCCATCAATTGGTGTTCATTTTGGGAATACATTCCAAGGCTTGGAATTCATTCCAAAGGGAAAACAGGAGTTTGGATGGCACATTAGTACATTAGGAATGGGTTTCGGTGAAATGGTTTTAGAAAATACATTAAAACCCAAAAATCAGGTGGAGATTCATTCCTAAATTTTCATTTCTCATTTTGAAACTCAGGCTAGTCAGCGATGGTAAACTTGTAATCTTCTATAAATCATTCTTCTTGAGTGAGAGACAAAATTGATTTTTACTAAAAAGGTTTTTAAATTTAAAATGGTGATAAACCCGTAATGTTTAACTCTTAACAGAAGTAAAAAGGCTTAAACCAAATGTCTAACCCACCCTACACTGTACACCCTTATTTGGAGTTTTTCCTAAGATTATGCCAAGTGTAATTAAAATTTAAAGTTATATCATTCAGGCAGTTTTTTAATACACGTGGCATGATTCTACGAATGCTCCAAATAAAAGTACAGATAGAGACTCCATCGGATCTCAATTGCCCTAACACAAACTCATCAAAAAAATAAAAATAAATATGGAAAAAAATTATATTTTTGTTAATCATTTATTGCCATGGGAGTAGAAAAGTTACGCAACTTAAAGGTCCCACAGGATGAGAGGATCTCAATTGCACAACTTATCCATGCAAAAGCTCGCATGTCTGGTTCACAATAACCATGTTAGTTGGAAAGATCTCCCAAGGTCTCACATGAGACAGGAGAAAGAAAAGAAAAACGCACTCACATATAAAGGCAAGAACCTTCAATCTTCTTTGAGCAGGCAGAGATGTCTTCAAAAAGATGGTATGTGAGTCGGATATAACCATTAATCACGGCGGCAGTGCTCGGTTTTGGGACAACCACGGGTGTATGGGTTGGCGGCTTCACCAACTCCTGATTCAACTTTTGCTGCCGCTGGTGCAACCAGGGGCCCCAGGATTAATCTTGCATGGGTCTAGATTTATGGTATCGGCGGAGCCGCTCTGCAGAGCCAACCCCATGATTAGAGCAATGCACAAGAACACAACCTTCATGATCATTCAAAGCCCCATGGTTAGTTTTCTTCTTTCTCTCTATGTAGCTCCGCTGCTGATTTTTATCTTGTTCTTGGGCTTGTGCTCATGATAGGGCAGTGGCGGAACCACATAGAACCTAGGGGGGCAATTAAAAATAGATATATTTTTTATATTTTTTAATTAAAATTTATGTTTTGCCCCCTCTAAAATTTTTTATTTGTCCCCCCAATTCATTGAAATTTCTATATTTCATGAGAAGTGTTAATTGAAAATATACATGATTGAGAATGTATTCTAGGTGTCAAGTTACTATCTGACATAAGAGAGATATTATCACGTGGAGCATTTAACGGTTATGAATTTTTCATCATTTCTTACGACTTCTTGTAAAGATTATTTTCTTGTTGAAAAAAACTTGTGTCGTCAAATGCTCTATGTAGCAGCATTTCCTTCAAAGTATAGGGATAAATATAAGAAAATTTTGCAGAAGACATCATTCTACATTAGATGCTTGGCTTGTGTCAATGTCATGCCAAGGCAAGGCACACAAATGCCCACGTACACAAGTGTATAAATCTATACTGTATATAACACGAGGGCCCCTCTTTGGGAATTACACCAAATAAAATGTGAGACTTTCTAAAACAGTCCTTACACATCGTTGTAAGGAATTATAAATAAAAATATACAATAGTCAAAATTGTCTCAATTTTTAAAAACTTAGTAATCAGTTCAAAACCGTTTCTTCTCTCATTTACCTCTTTCTTCGTACGTGCAGTGCTACACGTGCACCCAGCTAATATGTTATATATAAACTAAATAATTAACTTTGTAACTTACATAATTATAAAAGTTGCATAATTTGACATGAAAGTATAGGTCTTTGACTATAGAAAAATGACCAAATTTACCTAAAACCTAGAGGCGCATGTTTTTGCTATCTTTAATTCGGGTTTAAAATGTCATTTCAACCTTAAATTATACAAAAGTAAAAGCAAGCTGTAAAAAGGTCAAAATGATAAATGAAAAAGACTGATATAGGGTAAGGATTCCACGTGTCATCATATCTTTCGCAAACATTGTCACCGAAGAAACGTGACTAACAGCAGATTTATATATATATATATATTTAATGGATTAATGTATGGTGGTTATCTTTGGCTGATTCCAGTTCTGATCCTCTGAGAAAATCTATTTTCCGTTCATGGCGAATCTGGCCGGGAAGAAGAGTATGCATGCTGTTTGGTATGAAGGTTACGGCGGTGGGGCCGCCGGCTTAAAGGTAGATTTCCCCTTCTTTTTTTGTGTGTGTATGTGTTTGTGTTCTCTGGTCAGGAATGACTTCTGGGGACTAGGTTCGTTATCCTGTTTTATGATTGAATGGGTTTCTCATTTGTGATTTTTGTTCATTTGGGGTTGTGGTTTTTCTTAATTTTGATGTTTATTTGCTTTGTATGTCTTTAATGTTGCCGAACCGTCAGTGATGGGAGTTCCAAGAGAAAAGAAGAAAACAGAACGACGAGAATTTTATTTAATAAAAGGGGTTGAGTAAAAATCCTTCTTCTTTTTTCCCCTTGATTCTTATTCTGAAGATTCTGTACTTTGTTAATACAGAAAAATTTTGGATGCTTTGATGATTGACGTTGGTTGAATGCTGAATTTGAGGGGCGTAGGTGGATTTGACTAGAAGCATAAAAAGCTGAACAATCCCTTTGAGTTTTGCTGATTGTAAATTTAAGATTTATGCGGTTTTGAAGAAAATTTGGAGGAGATTTTTTTCTTTTTATTTATTGTTTTTTTTCTTTGTTTTTCTTTTCTTTTTTGTTTTTTTCTGAAATACAAAGGACCCAAGGATCATAGCAGTAACACCATAACAGTCCACCTCAAGTTGCCTACACCGAAAATCTAAACCCCTAAATCATGCGTACCCAAAAGAAGTGTTTACCTTTTTCTTATCATTCTTTTGCTAATTGATTTTGCCTTTCAGTTTCCTTTTCAGCTGATTCTTTTGGTTTCAAAACCATAATAAGAGTTGAATCATTTTTGGTTTCCTCTACACGATGAGGAATGCAATTAGCTGTTGTATACTTGTATTGTAGGTATAACGTAGAACACTACTCTAATATTGGTCCTTAACTTCATTTGGAAGTTCTCATGTAAAACCTAAGATTGTTGTCCATGAAGTAGAGAGCTTTTTTATATTTTTTGTCTTTCGGGTTTAGGTGAACAATGCACAAATTTCATTTTTCCCCCTGTTTTATTTGTTATTTAGATGTCTAGTTTGTATCTGTATTCTTTGGTCTATAGATGATCATGAAGCTAAACTGTTCTTTTCAAGTAAGAAGAAGGTCTAATTCCTTTGGCATTGGAAGTTTGCAAGAATAAACTGCAGTGTGTAAGCTTATGAATCACTTGTGAACTGAACTAAGTTAGGTATAAATCCTAAGAGATTTTGGGTAGATGGAACTTTTGAATTTTGGCTTCAAACAATGAGCAAGACAGAGATAAATGTCGACAGAGCAATTCGTGTTTGTTGATTTTTCTATTTGGAGTTTACTGGATAGGGGGAGAGTAGTAGTCTGATATTTGGTTAGCAGATTGATATTTTGTGCATGTGTGATATTTCAATATCCGCAAGCTGAAATCTGAATTAAGCATGCCTGTCCACAATGGCAAGGAACCACATGAGTCTTATGCATTGAAATTTGGGGATTGGATCAGGATGTTTTCTTGTTATTCACAACGTCATTTATGTTTAATTCTGAAGCTTAATCCAAATCGTTAATAATCAAACTGATCACTGATGTAATTTGGCTATATGTCTCTTTGATGGCATTGATTTGCCCGTCAAACTATGTTTTTCATCTTAAATGATGGGGCACTTTGTATATTTCTCTTGTCATTTATCTTTACATCAATTTGCTTGTTGAATGCTCAAAGCCAGCCTTAATCATTAGACAACAAGTGATAAAAAAGGGCTGACAAGAACTCTTATTTTGTCTGCAGATTAAGCCTTTCTTTCTTTCTCATCATAAATACTTCTAAAGTCTTCTCATATTTTTTTTTAGTCTAAAACTTACTTTTTCTTGATCGAGTTTTTTCCTTTACACTCATAGATCATATGGTTGATCTAAATGTTGAGGCTACATGTTTTATTTTCCTGCCTTTATTTCCACCCTTTTCTTCTCGGTGTATGTTTTTTCTTCATGTTCGTTTGTCTTAACTTTTTGGTTACATTTTTTTTAGGTTCTGTAACATATATAACCTCCACACATCAAAACACTGATCAAACATAGAATTCAAAATACAAATTCAAACCTATTTTTTTGAACAACTTGTCTCACTTTTTGAGTTTTATGACGTAAAATTTAAGGAAAGATGAATTATTAATTAAAAATAAGAATGCTCGTGAGAATTTAAAGCTGATTCTGCTTGCATGCTTTTGCATATTTTGTTTGACACTTTTTCATACTGTTAAATTCCATATTTCAAGAAATATAAACTCCGGGGAACTTTTGATACTATTTAGTTGGCTTGGTGCTTGATTTCTGCGTTATTCTGGTTTAAACTTGATCCATGTTACAGCATGTGGAGGTTCCAGTTCCTACTCCTAAAAATGATGAGGTCTTGCTGAAACTGGAAGCAGCAACTATTAATCCTGTTGATTGGAAAATTCAGACAGGGGCGTTGCGACCACTTTTCCCACGCAAGTTCCCCTTCATACCAGGTGATAAAGATTACTTTTGTAGAATATAGATATTAAGTAAATTATACAGAAGAAATAAAAAAAGGAAAAGGGAAAAGAAGGTTAGATGGAGTCAGTCATAATAGAGTTGGATGCTCATAATTTGACCGAAAATATGGTTTTTAAAATATTGGGATGGAGGAATAGGATCTGTTAACGACCATTTCTAGTTTTGATAAAGCATTTAGTTGTTGTTATTATTATTTTCTGGATGAAAGTTAGTAGTATATTAATAATAATAAAGAGGGATAGTATAACGGGTTGCGAGAGCCCGCAAACATAAGACAGAGAAACAGAACAGATTACCCCCCATCAGGAATACCAGAAAAGAAATGATGTTCTACCCCTTCCATCCTTAGCTGACCAGGGGCATTTGATCTTCAGGTTTACCATCATTTGGTGTGATGGTAAAAGCCTTGGGCTGCCAGCATGAGGACACATGTTCCGGTCTAAGCACAGCTACTTTGCTCAAAAAAAGTTAAAAAGTAGGACTGCTGCATTCCAGCCTTCCCAAGACACTGCTTTTGTGGGACATACACTGGGATATAGTCCTTTTATGTTTCTGTTCTATTATTGTATTTAAGTTTCATAGTGGGTGTTTTGTAGCTGGATATCAAAACTTCGGCTATGTGAAACCTCACAGTGAGTTGCATGCGACTAGATTTGAGAAATCTTGGATGTTTATCAACAGAAATAACATGATATTCAACAATTGGTGCTGCAGCACTTAAAATCTTGGTGTGAAAGTACTTTGTTGTGAGCTCATAATAATTGTAATCTAGTTTGACAGGGACCTAGCTATACTGAGTTCAGGATGTGAATCCATGTTGGAGGTTCTGAGGCAGTTTGGCTGGCAAAGCTGTTATAATTGGAAAATTGAAATTCATCGAGATCATATGCTAGCATTTTATCATCAATATATGACATTGTATTTTATGGAATTGACATTGAGTTGGAGTTTGTTGCAAATGACAACTGTAATGTCATGGATTCAAAACCTTTAAAGTAAAAGCTTCCTTTTATCGGCAAACCTTTTAAACAATTGCTGATTGGAAAGCTGCAGTCAACTAGAGGCTGAATTCAGTACTTCATTAGAATTAATGGTTTTTATTGTCATTGACGAGTGTCTGAATTCATTCCCATAATAGAACTAAACCCTTGTCTTTAACCATCATTTTTACATAAAATATGACTCTTCTAAATGGAATTTCAATTTTATACAGTATTTATGCTGGAACACTACCTACCCATCCAATCATTTAAAAGCTACCACAGGCATCAAGTTGATTCTAGTGCCTGCTCTATTTGGGCATAGAATGGAATACCATAGACACAAACTTACCAACACATTTCTTTACGAATGAATTTTCTCATCATTATTGATCTGAATATCTAGACAATTCTGTACCATATCAAAGTGGAAAAGATACGAATAGAGCATAAAAATAAGAATAAGATGCCTTATGATAACTAGTTGGCATCAGTAACATGAATTATGTTTACCTATTCCAATGCATCAGAGACCGTATATTTAGCAAGTTAGTGCTGTCTAAATACTTTTTGACTGACTCCATCAAGGTTTTCTTTTCTGTTTTTTCCCCCTGGCTCGCTTTCACTGTCTTTGATCCTTCAATCAGTACCTTCTTATATCTTCTCATAGCTGCCTCTCAAGAGGTAAGGCTGAAAGATTGTCAGGAAAATGATTATCAATGAAAATCACTAACACCTCTGTTTTGAAAGAAAATGTCGCATTTGGTTTCATGCAATTGCACATGCCATTATAGGAAAAGTTTGATCTAGGGCAAAATTCAACTTAAAACATTTTTGCTCTAGCTTTGTTGTTTTCTGAGCCCATCAGCATGTCAGAGCAACTTGCATAATTCTTGGTATATAAGTGAGAGTATGCTCATTCTGAACCTTTTTTTAGCAGATCAGGTATTGAATTTTTGTTCCTTGTTAGCTGTTTACCTTTGTCAGATTTCCTTAACCTTTTCATTTTCTTGTGCATGGGGCATACCTTCTCTGCCCATTGCCCATCTGCTTGTTTTTGTAACAATTACTTGTCACCATCACCCAAAAAATAAATTTGATGAATGTTTTATATGATACTTAAATAAATAAGTGGACACAATGCCTTAAGGTTTGTTTTAACTGGTATGTTCTCTGCTATCCTTTTTCCAAAATATGTTGTTGAGAAATCATTAAATTAAAAATTGCTGTCTAAATTAAAAAAAGCGTACCTTGGTAAACCTGGAAAAGCTCAATACTGAAACCAATTCGTGTAATCTTGTATCAGTTTTAGAAGATGCATTTTTATAGTCAGAAGTAATTGCTTTATTCACCTTGCCTGCTTGTGGCAACAAGGGAAGAGGAAGCTTGAATTATAGATATTATTTCCTATCTAAAAAATTCTTCAACACATTAGTCTAATCATTCTTTTTCCCACTTGGGAGATTTTGATTAAATGATGTTCATACTTGTAATAAGAGGTGTTATTATTACTTGCTCTATTATTTCTTTAAGAGTCACTTATCTTCAGTATTACTCTTTGAATCCTTGTAGTCTTAATCGTTTTGGATGTTTTGTTGAATTCAAGTGTTCATGTTCAAAATTTCATATAGGCATCCCTTTATGCCCTAACTGATACCTACTTCTGTTGAAACAGTTAGTGATGTGGCAGGAGAAGTGGTTGAGGTTGGATCAGGAGTTAATCGTTTTAAAGCTGGTGACAGAGTTGTAGCCGTGCTTAGTGCTCTCGTGAGATTCTATCCACGTTCCTTGTTTCATGCAGCTGTTCATTTGTTCTGGGATGTCATCCTTATTACAGTTGTGGATAGTAAAAGGAAATTATCATCTTCTTATTTAAAAGCGTTGAGTGTTGTGTCTTGACTTCAACTTCTTGAGATTAGGTAAGTTTCTGACCAGTTTGCTTCCTCAATAAATGGAGGGGGGACGTCATGTCATGAGATGGATCTGACATAGACCTAGGAGACTTTTGCATCGCCTGTTCCCCCTGGATATTTTAATTTATTTGTTTTTCTATTAGTTTTTTTTTTCTCTTAATTAGTTTCTTCTTCCTTTTCTTCCCATTCAAGAGTCTGATAGCTTGTGTTGTGATGATCTGAATTTATAGGAATTCTGGCTGAAAATATTAGTTCTCTTGTGAATGTTAAGACTTACCATATCCATTGTACTTTGTCCAACATGGCTAGACCTTGTTATGAGTAAGGGGATACTTACCACGCTGAATGTGTGTGACTATGTGTTTTTTATAGTGACTTTCTTCTAAGATCTGGTATATACCCAGGAACTTTGGACATATACCCAGTATTTATGGTCATTATAGGGGACAAAATGAGCCTTCCCTTTCGCATATTCGGTACATCAGGACTTCCATATTTTCATCTTTATATTTGATGAAAGACGTGTCCATGTACTCATACCTGATTGGTTGATCCTCTTAGCTGAATATGCCTATCCTAAGATGTGGACATGATTAATTTGACACTATAGCATGCACTTCTCAGACATCTTTAACCCATTTAGTCACTTATTTTTCCTCCTTGATATTCACACAGAACTAACTAGACAAGGAAACTGTGAAAGTTGGCATGTTTGCATGTTGTCTTCATTGCTTGATAAATTTTAGCATGTTGGATGACAGAGTGGTGGTGGCTTTGCTGAGTTTGCTGTGGCTCAGGAGAAGTTAACAGTACCAAGACCCCCTGAAGTTTCAGCAGCAGACGGTGCATCCCTGCCCATTGCTGGTCTCACTGCTCATCAGGCCCTTACAAAGTCTGCTGGGATCAAACTAGACAATAGTGGAAAGCCAACAAATATTCTAATTACTGCTGCCTCTGGTGGTGTTGGACACTATGCAGTTCAGCTGGCCAAGCTTGGAAATGCCCATGTCACAGCGACATGTGGTGCTCGGAATATCAATTTTGTCAAGAGCTTAGGTGCAGATGAGGTTCTGGACTACAAGACCACAGAGGGGGCTGCCCTGTCTAGCCCCTCTGGCCGGAAATATGATGCTGTTATCCACTGTGCAACAGGTATTCCTTGGAGTACCTTTGAGCCTACTTTGAGTGAGAATGGAAAGGTAATAGATATTACCCCTAGTACTAGTGCATTACTGAAATTTGCCCAACAGAAGTTGACCTTCTCCAAGAAGCTATGGGTGCCAATGCTTGTAATTCCCAATGGTGAGAACCTGGAGTATCTGGTTAAGTTGTTGAAAGAAAGGAAGCTGAAGACAGTAATCGACTCGAAATATCCTCTGAGCAAGGCTGAGGATGCTTGGGCTAAGAGCATTGATGGCCATGCTACTGGGAAGATCATTGTGGAGCCATGAAAAAAAGATTATGGTAGTAAACACAATATGGTATGGATGTGTAGGTGGTAGACTACAAAAGCTTGTGTAAACGCTTCATGTACCTTAGATCAGTGTGATATGATAAGAATATTTAACAGGGTTGCGGTATCTTTTGTGTGGCAATATAATTGCAAGCTTGTCCTAGAAGTTTTCATATTCCTTCTGCGTTCTAAGCTGTCTAAGAAAGTTTATTAACTGCAATCTCTATCTTTAAAGATAGCAACAATAATTCCCCACCACATGAACCGGAGAGAGAGAGATTCATGTTGGTTAAAGATGGCTGAGTTGAATTTATCTTTCCCCTTGTTTTAGGATCTGGGATTTGAAAGACCCAAATAAGAATTTTTTTTTAAGAATAAGAAAAATTTTCATATGGAAATTTATGGCCATCAAACAGATGGGATGCAATTTGGACCGGCGAAATTATATGTGATTGAGAATGTATCCACCTTGAACGGCTATGGGTGTCAAACTACACCATCCAATGCTGTCCAAATGTGGCCCATTTGTGTCATGCTAAGCCTAATTCAGGCTGTTTGACACCCTCTGCACTTTTCACCATCTCTTTATGTATGAAAGAGATGTTATCACGTGGAGCATTTAATACTTACAAATTTTTTTTATTTCTTACAACAGCATATAATGATTATTTTCTTGTTGAAAAAGACTTGTGTTGTCAAATGCCCTATCTAGCAGCATTTCCTTCAAAATATAGGGATAAATACAAGAAAAGATTGCAGAAGATATCATTCTACATTAAATGCTTGGCTTGTGTCATGCCAAGGCAAGGCACATAAGTGCTCACGTGTGCACGAGTGTGTATACATATGTTATATATAAACTAAATAATTAACTTCGTAACTTACATAATTATAAAAGTTGCATAATTTCACACGCAAGTATAAGCCTTCGACTATAGAAAAAATGACCAAATTTACCTAAAAACTAGAGGCATATTTTTTTTACTATCTTTAATTTGGCTTTAAAATGTCATTTCAACCTTAAATATACAAAAATACTAAAAAAAATGTAAAAATGTAAATGAAAAAAAACTGATACATGGGTCAAGGAAGGCAATGGGTGGGTTTTCACAAATCCTAGGCCTATTGCTGTAATATATGCTTTCTCTCTTGCCACCTCATCAACATTGTTAAAATAGTAATGTCAACCATGTGGAATGTGGAGACTGGAGACTGTTACATACTTCAAAGCTCAAGCTGATAAATTGGAGACCATATGAGCTAGTCCCCTTCGTTGAAAGATCTGCTGCTCCAACGGTGGAGAGTGTATACACGTCAACTTCTAGAATATCTGCTTGTTTAATAGTGGAGGGTGTGTACACGTCAGTGAATGAAGCTGATGTGTACATACCCTCCATCGTTGGATCAACGGATCTTCTAGCAGGCACCCCTTTGGGAAGCAATGAAGCATACCAAACAAAATATTCAGCTTTACACAAGTGTCCTTACACAACAAACACTAAAGTTCATTAATAAAAGGACAAAATGGTCAAAACTCCCTTAAATATTTGATTTTAAAAACCTAAAAATCAATTTTACAAGTTGCAACGTTCCCTCTCACGACATGCAGTATTGCACGTACACCTTTGCTAGTGAAAAAAAAAGGAGGGAAGGAAATTAATCCTACCCAAAAAAGAAAAGAGGAAAGGAAAACAAAAGAAAAAGATGAACCAGAACGTGGATTGTTTCCTCTTTTGGATTGCTACAAAGCCGTTTTAATTACATTCTTTGGATAGAGGTGGGGCTCTATATGAAGTCTGGGATGCAACCGTTAAACAAGGACCAACAAAGAATGAACTGCCATGACATGTGGTTGAAAACTTGGAAATAGAGATTCAGTTTTGAAAAGAGCAGTTCTGTTTTAACCTTTCTTTTTCTAGTAATTCCTCTACAGTTTCTGGTGAGGGGTTGGGAGGTTCATTAATTTTTAGGAATCAAATCCTCCATAACAGCTGCAATAAAAAATTAAAAAAAAATTTATTTTTAAATTTCAATGAAAGAAAAAGAATTAAAAGAAACACGTGCATATGTAAAATTCAATGAAAGAAAAAGAATTAAAAAAATTTATATTAATATATAAAAAGACTTAAAAGGTCTAAAAAACGTAACATATATACAAAATAAATCTTTATTGGGTCGAATATGTATGGTTTCATATTCTAATATGATTTAGATAATCAGATCTAAATTAATATCCATATTTTGGTAATCCGGTCCGATTCGGATTTTTATCCGATCCATTGACAACCCTAATGATGGCTATGGGCTAGGATAGGGATTCAGTGACAAATTGACCCATCCAGACCTATACGAGCTAAAACACGTTAAGCGAGTTGAGCTCACAGGAGCATTCTGTATCAGGTCTCATGTGCGTTAATTTCAATAGTCATTCATTTGGTGTGCATATATGCCCCCATTAATTGATGTTCATTTTGGGAATGCATTCCAAGGCTTGGAATTCATTCCAAAGGGAAAACAGGAGTTTGGTTAGCACATTACTACACTAGGAATGGGTTTCGGTGAAATGGTTTTAGAAAATACACTGAAACCCAAAATCAGGTGGAGATTCATTTCTGAATTTTCATTTCTCATTTTGAAAGTCAGCGATGGTAAACTTTTAATCTTCTATAAATCATTCTTCTTGAGTGAGAGACAAAATTGCTTTTTACTAAAAAGGTTTTTAAATTTAAAATGGTGATAAACCCATAATGTTTAACTCTCAACAAAAAGTAAAAAGGCTTAAACCAAATGTCTAACCCACCCTACACTCTGGAGTTTTTCCTAAGATTATGCCAAGTGTAATTAAAATTTAAATTTTAAAATTTAAATTTATGCCAAGTGTTTTTTAATACACATGGCATGATTCTATGGAGGCTCCAAATAAAAGTGTAGATAGAGACTCCATCGTAACTCAATTGCCCTAACATAAACACATCATAAAAATAAAAAATATGGAAAAAAATTTATATTTTTTGTTAATCATTTATTGCCATGGGAGTACAAAAGTTACGCAACTTATCCATGCATGCTCGCATGTCTGGTTCACAATAACCATCTTAGTTGGTAAGATCTCAGAAGGCCTCACATGAGACAGAAGTGAAAGAGAAAAAAGAAAAAAACGCACGCACGCATATAAAGGCACTCAAGAACCTTCATTTCTTCTTTGAGCAGGCTGAGATGTCTTCAAAAATATGGTATGTGAGTTGGATTTAACCATTAACACTGCGGCACTGCGTGGTTTTGGAACAACCACGGGTGTAAGGGTTGGCTTCTCCTCCTGATTCAGCTTTGCTGCCGCTGGTGCAACCAGGGGCCCCAGGATTATTCTTGCATGGGTCTAGATTTATGGTATCGGCGGAGCCGCTCTGCAGAGCCAACCCCATGATTAGAGCAATGCACAAGAACACAACCTTCATGATCATTCTAAGCCCCATGATTAGTTTTCTTCTTTCTCTCTCTGTAGCTCTGCTGCTGGTTTTTATCTTGTTCTTGGGCTTGTGTTCATGATAGGGGAGATGGTGGGTTTTATATACAAGTCTTGGGGTTCAAGTGCTCCCACCTTTTTCTGTTGTTAGTTAGGCTTCTAACTTCTGATCACCACATGAACCAGAGAGAGAGAGAGAGAGGATTCAGGTTGGTTAAAGATGGGTGGGTTGAATTTATCTTTCCCCATGTGTTAAGCTCTCTGTTGTCTCTCCCTCTATCTGGCGCTCATGAGGGCATAAGAAAAGCTTTACTAATAATAAGTAGCAAAGGTGTAGGATCTGGGATTTGAAAGACCCAAATAAGAATTTTATTTTAAGAATAAAAATATCCCATATCGAAATTAATTTATAAGGGCAAATAAACAGATGGGATCCCTTAAAGCAACTTGGACCAGAGAAAATATACGTGATTAAGGTGGCGTTTGGTGGGCATTGTAGAATCTGGATTAGGATTCTAATCCCAGATTCTATGACCCAGATTATATTTCCTCGATTTTAGAAAACCAAAATCCTATTTGGATGAGTTGGATTGTGAACTCAGATTTTTAAATTAGAATTTGGAATCTTGTTTGGTTGCCACCGATTATTGATATTAAATTTAAAGTTTTTTTATTAAAAATTACATAAAATAATATAATATATATAAAAAAAATTAAAGTCATATTTACATATATATTATTACGTGACATGTATATTTTTATATAATATATAAATTTATATATAGCATTCTAATAATATTATTATAATAATATAATAATATTATATAATAATATGATAATAATAATATATAATAATATTATTTATATTATGTACTACAATAACACTACTATTATTTTAATAATATTATAATAATATATATATTATATTATAATATTATATATTATTATTATATATTATATGATATTATAAATATTATATAATAGTATTATAATTTTGAATATAATTTTATAATAATATAATTTATGTTTATTATAACTCAAAGTTTATGTATATTATATATAATATTATAATAAATTTATTGTAACACTAAATTTAATAAAATAAAATATATTATAATATTAAATTTGTTAAATATATTAATATATATTATTATGTTAATATTAATATAATATTAAATTTGAATATTATTATATTAAATATATATGTATATAATACGTTTATTGTAACAATATAATATTATTAATATTAATATATCAATTTGTTTAAAATATATAATATATTAATATGTTTCAGATTATTATATAATAATATAATATTATAATATATAATATTATTATAATAAT
Source organism: Buxus sempervirens (assembly GCA_947561395.2). NCBI lineage: Eukaryota > Viridiplantae > Streptophyta > Magnoliopsida > Buxales > Buxaceae > Buxus > Buxus sempervirens. The sequence goes on from OX387192.1 coordinate 25,498,811, forward strand.
ACTATAGTATAATTAATGTTTATTATAAAATAAATTCTAATATAAGTTATATTATAATTTATAAAATATTATTATATTAAATATAATATATTTATTTTAATATTAAATTTATTACAATATATTATAATATATTAAATTTATTATGATATTATAATATATTAAATTTATTATATTGTTATATTATTATATTTTATGATATAATAATATGTTTATTATAATAATATAATATTATTATAATGTAATATAAGTTATATTACAATTTGTTGTTATTAAAATAATATACTATAATAATTATTATTATTTATAATGTACATTATATTGAAATTTATAGTTTATTATAATAATATAATAATGTATAATATTATTAAAATAATGATATTTATATTAATAATATTTATATTACATGTAACATAATTTAATATTGTATTATCAATTATATATCATATAACAGAATATATTATATTATAATACTTATAATGTTATTATTTATTATAATATGTTTTATATAATATGTCATACATAATCTCTAGAATCACAGGTTTTGAAAATATAAGCACCAATGTCCATAATCCCTATAATCACCAAAAAAGGAGATACTGATTATGGGCTTGATTATACAACCGGATGGTAGAATCCGGCCTTAAAATCCCAACCAAACACACATTTTGGATTATGGAATCGGATTCTACTAGAATCCAGATTCTATAATGCCCACCAAACGCCCCCTAAGAATGTATCCACCTTGAAGAGCTATAGGTGTTAACTTAGACTATTTGACATAAGAGAGATGTTATCACGTATAGCATTTAACGGTTATAAATTTTTCATCATTTATTACGACTTCTTGTAAAGATTATTTTCTTGTTGAAAAAACTTTTGTCGTCAAATGCTCTATGTAGTAGCATTTACTTCAAAGTATAGGGATAAATATAAGAAAAAATTACAGAAGACATCATTCTACAATAGATGCTTGGCTTGTGTCAATGTCATGCCAAGGCAAGGCACACAAGTGCCCACGTACACAAGTGTGTATAAATCTATACTATATATAACGAGAGCCCTCCCTTGGGAATCGCGCCAAACAAAATGTGACTTTCCAAAAACAACCCTTGCACATCGTTGTGAAGATTTATTAAGAAAAGAATACAATAGTCAAAATTATCTCAATTTTTTTTAAAAAAAAACTTAATAATCAGTTACTAAACGTACCATTTCCTCTCTCGTTTACCACTTTCTTCATATGTGCGGTACTACATGTGCTCTCGACTAGTATGTTATATATAAACTAAATAATTAACTTTGTAAGTTACATAATTATAAAAGCTGCATAATTTGACATGCAAGTATAGGTCTTTGACATAGAAAAATGACCAAATTTACCTAAAACCTAGAAGCATATTTTTTACTTTCTTTAATTTGGCTTTAAAATGTCATTTCAACCTTAAATTATACAAAAGTAAAAGAAAGATGTAAAAAGGTAAAAATGATAAATGAAAAAAACTGATATATGGGTAAGGATGGAAATGGGGTGGGTTTTCACAAACCTAAACCCATGAGGATTTATTCCATGCCAAAACTGCTCATAACCTTATTGGGTTGGTTAATGGCCAGGTTAGGTTGACATGGTTACTGGCCTCAATCTCCCCAGTTCGTTTTATATATTAGTATAGATGCAAGAGTATTAAGCGACCGCTTCATTGGGCTCGTGAGTCTGCTTTGCAACCGCAGTTGTAAGACGTCCAGTAAATTAGAAGATCATGCCAAGATTGTGTGTTTGTGGGGGTGTTTGTGTGCATCGGAAAAAATAAATAAATAGAAAAGCTTGGCTTTTAGTATTTGGATTCTCACGATTTGTTGATGGGATTAAGAAAATAATTGTTACTCTTTTATGTTGGATTTGAGTTAGGGTAGACATGAATGTCCAATTCTACCAGTTAAAGTTAATTTTAAGATGTCGTTTTCTAAGGCATGAATTCAATCCATCATCCGCTGTGGTGACAAATTAAGAAATTTACAATAATAATAAGGGATATTTATGGTTTACCCTCTTGAGGTTTCCAATAATTTCACTTCCCCCCACCGCCGAGGTTTTTAATATCACTATCACTTTATTACCTTAAGGGCCTGATTGGTTCGCGGAATCAGGGGTTGGAATTGGGGTAAGAATTGAAATTGGGTTCTCAATTCCAATTCTTTTGATTGGTTAAATATTTGGAATTTGGAATTGGAATTAAGGCCCAATTCCATAGAATTAGCTTATAGGCTATTTTTGAAGTTACCTAATTCCCTACTAAATCGAGAAGAATTGGGGATACGAAGTAGAGAATTAGAAGCATGATATATGTCCGACAAATAGAGCTAGCAAAATGCGACCCGACCCGACACGAGTTAAACGGGTTTGGGTTGACCCGTTTATTAATTGGGTTGGGGTTTCCCCAACCCACCAGTAATCGAGTCAACCCGATTATGACCTGGAAACCCGAAGAGTAACCCAATTTAAAAAAAAAATCGACAAAAGTGTCCTGTCTCGACCCGATGAACCCCCAACCCGACCCAAACACGGTACAACCCGATCCAATTAACCCCCAACCCTATTTTAATCATATTTTTTGAAAAATAAAAATAAAAAATAATAATAAACAGGTTGGCGGGTTGAACCCGTTTATTGGCTGGTTGGGTTTGGGTTGGGGGGTTTTCCAACCCGCCTTAATTTAGTTTAACCCGAACCCGACCCAATTAACCCCAACTCGAGTATGACCCAACCCTGAACCCGACCCAAACCGACCCTTTGCCAGCTCTACCAATAAAGAAACTACCAAATCTCATTCTCCTCTTCCTCGCTGGTGTTGTAGGGACTAGTACGTATCTTCTCCCTTCTTCTCTCCTCTCTCTATCTCTCTCTCTCTCTCTCTCGTCTCTCTATCTCTTTTGTTTCCTCTCTCTCCTTCTATATTTCTCTCTCTTCTGTTTCCACTTGCTTTGACCTATCGAGTTGATCATAATCGTCTGGTCTTACATGGAGGACCTGATTAAGACAAAAATATTATTAAAACCCAGTAGTGTTGTTTTGGTTTTGGTTACAGAGAATGGATTATTGGAATTCATATGTCATGATAATCAGTCATTTGTGTTATTATTAACATGGGAATGATACAAATCAATTCTTCATAAGTTCATCCAATCAATGGAATTGGATTTTAAATCAATTCTTCATGGAATTGTAATTCCAAATTTCAATTCTCTTGCCATCCAATCACAATAATTTCAATTCTACCCAATTCCAATTCTTGATGAATCAGAATTGGAAATATAATTCTTAATTCCAATTCCAATTCATTGAACCAATCGAGGCCTAAGGTTTGATGAGTGTAACTTTATTCTATTTTAGAGGTTTGACCGTTAAAATCATAACTAAGAAAGCATTAGTTGACAAATTTGCCTGTCGTATTTATATTTAGAAGTAAAATGTTTTGTTTATGCCTGAATCTGTAAAATGCCCTCAAGGCAGATATGAACCGAGTCTTTTTTTTTGTTTTTTGCCTTTTTTTTTTATCGTTTGAGTCAATTAAATTTTAAACATTGAACTAACCTTATAAAAGTTAATCTTGGTGTTTAGTTTTAAATGATCAGTATAAAAGGGGCAAAATTATCAATGTATGCTTTCTCTCTTGCCATCTCATCAACATTGTTAAAATAATAACAATCAATCATATAGAATGGGGAGACTATAACACACATCAAAACTCAAGCTGATAAACTATTATTTCAAAAACATCACGGGGAAGTGGGATTTTCTAAAATCTCAAGGAGTAAATTGTAAATATTCCAAATAATAATAATACTACCTTACCCAGAAACGAATCATATCAACACTGGTTCCTGATCATTATAATCTTGGTATACCCTTTTTACCCTCCTTTGAATGTACTTAAAATTGTCGTTTTAACAATCCAAAAGAGAGAATATAATCCTGGGTTCTGGTTCATCTTTTTCTTCTATTTTCCTTCCCTCTTTTTCTTTTATTTTCATTCCCTAGGAGTCAAGGGCGTTCATGGTCGCTCGGCCCGAGTTGACCGGTCCATTTTTTAATGGGTTTGGACATGCAATAGTTGACCATAGGTTTAGCCTAGGATTGATTTTTGAAAGCCCAAAAAAAAATTGGACAAATTTGGTCAAAAATAAGAAATGTCGAACCAACTTGACCTGGTCCGAAGTTTAACAATTTAATGGTTTTTACTTTTTAATATTTAATTAATACTTTCTTTTCTAACCTTAAACTACTCATTTCTACACCACAAGCCTTCATTCTTCATCTTTTCTTTAAAAATGGTATTACTTTTTGTTAGCTAGTGAAGTTTCTTTCCAACATTTTTTTTGAATTATCATGAAAAGAAAGAATTAATCTTTTTGTCTTCTTTTAAAGTATAAAATTAGAAGAATTGGATTCGGCGGCCTCTGACAAAGAGCGACCATTATTCCGATCCGAACCCGCCCAAGCCCGCCAATGATCAGCCTTAGCTAGGACCCAAATCAATCGCAACAGCCGTTCTGGAACGATTCCGCGTGTCATCGTATCTTTCACAAACATTGTCACCGAAGAGACGTGACTGACTGTAGATATTCTTGTATGAAGAAACGTGACTGACTGCAGATTTATATAAAAACATATATATATTTAATGGATAAATGTATGGCGGTTAATCTTTGGCTGATTCCAGTTCTGATCCTCTGAGAAAATCTATTTTCCGTTAATGGCGAGTCTGGCCGGGAAGAAGAGTATGCATGCTGTTTGGTATGAAGATTATGGCCGTGGGGCCGCCGGCTTAAAGGTATATTCCCATTTTTTATTTTTTTATTTTGTGTATTTATGTTCTCTGTCAGGAATGACTTCTGGGGGCTAGGTTTGTTATCCTGTTTTATGATTGAATGGGTTTCTCACTTATGAACTGGAAGTGAGCAGGGATCAACCTTGCGAGGTTTCCCTATGGTGAGCGATAGGACACTTCGAGGTGTCCTGGATCTTAAAAAAACAGGGTAATTCGAGGAACCCAGGCCTCCCAACAACTTAGGTTGATTTTCAATACTGATTCATTCATTACTATTATCTCTCTTAAATAGAGATATTTGAAGCTCAGATAATTACAAATATTTAAAGAAGTCCTGTCTCCTAATAACAGACCAAATCCTACGCACCTACCTTAACTCTTTAATAACCGAATTAACCTGATCTTAAGCCACTTATTTAATAAGAAATCTTGTAGCTCTTCTTTTCTCCATAGTATCCTCATTTTGCTGGTCTCTGCTCCCACCTTGACAGCTCCCGTGTGGTTTCCATTTTAATAGCTCCACTTGCATACACGTCTCTAGCCAATTCTTAAATGAGAATAAGGTGCATGAGCCATGCACGTATCAGTTACCGAACCCTCAGAGATGGGAATTCCAAGAGCAAAGAAGAAAACAAAACGACGAGAATTTTATTTAATAAAAGGGGTTGAGTAAAAATCCTTCTTTTTTTTTTCCCCTTGATTCTTATTCTGAAGATTCTGTACTTTGTTATGACAGAAAAATTTTGGATGCTTTGATGATTGGCGTTTGGTGAATGCTGAATTTGAGGGGCGTAGGTGGATTTGACTAGAAGCATAAAAAGCTGAACAATCCCTTTGAGTTTTGCTGATTGTAGGACTAAATTTAAGATTTATGCGGTTTTGAAGAAGATTTGGATATTATATTCTTTTTTGAAGAAGTTCTCATGTAAAACCTAAGATTGTTGCCCATGAAGTAGAGAGATTTTTTATATTTGTTGTCTTCTGGGTTTGGGTGAACAATGCACAAAATTTCATTTTCCCCCTGTTTTATTTGTTATTTAGATGACTGGTTTTGTATCTGTATTCTTTGGTCTTTAGATGATCATGAAGCTAAACTGTTCTTTTCATGTAAGAAGAAGGTCTAATTCCTTTAGCATTGGCAAGTTTGCAAAGAATAAACTGCAGTGTGTAAGCTTATCAAACACTTGTGAACTGAACTAAGTTTGGTATAAATCTTAAGAGATTTTGGGTAGATGAAATTTTTGAATTTTGGCTTCAAACAATGGCAAGACGGAGATAAATATCAACAGAGCAATTTGTGTTTGTTGATTTTTCTATTTGGAGTTTACTGGATAGGGGGATTGGACTAGTCTGATAAGACTGATATTTGGTTAGCAGATTGATATTTTGTAACAATTACTTGTCACCATCACCCAAAAAATAAATTTGATGAATGTTTTATATGATACTTAAATAAATAAGTGGACACAATGCCTTAAAGTTTGTTTTAACTGGTATGTTCTCTGCTATCCTTTTTCCAAAATATGTTGTTGAGACATCATTAAATTAAAAATTGCTTCCTAAATTAAAAAAGCGTACCTTAGTAAACCTGGAAAAGGTCAATACTGAAACCAAATCGTGTAATCTTGTATCAGTTTTAGAAGATGCATTTTTATAGTCAGAAGTAACTGCTTTATTCACCTTGCCTGCTTGTTGCAACAAGGGAAGAAGAAACTTGAATTATAGATATTATTTCCTATCTAAAAAATTCTTCAACACATTAGTCTAATCATTCTTTTTCCCACTTGGGTGATTTTGATTAAATGGTGTTCATACTTGTAATAAGAGGTGTTATTATTACTTGCTCTGTTATTTCTTTAAGAGTCACTTATCTTCAGTATTACTTGTTGAATCCTTGTAGTCTTGATCGTTTTGGATGTTTTGTTGAATTCAATTGTTCATGTTCAAAATTTCATGTAGGCATCCCTTTATGCCCTAACTGATACCTACTTCTGTTGAAACAGTTAGTGATGTGGCAGGAGAAGTGGTTGAGGTTGGATCAGGAGTTAATCGTTTTAAAGCTGGTGACAAAGTTGTAGCCGTGCTTAGTGCTTTTGTGAGATTCTATCCACATTCCTTGTTTCATGCAGCTGTTCATTTGTTCTGGGATGTCATCCTTATTACAGTTGTGGATAGTAAAAGGAAATTATCATCTTCTTATTTAAAAGCGTTGAGTGTTGTGTCTTGACTTCAACTTCTTGAGATTAGGTATATAAGTTTCTGACCAGTTTGCTTCCTCATTAAATGGAGGGGGGACGTCATGTCATGAGATGGATCTGACATAGACCTAGGAGACTTTTGCATCGCCTGTTCCCCCTGGATATTTTAATTTATTTGTCTTTCTATTAGTTTTTTTTTTTTTCTCTTAATTAGTTTCTTCTTCCTTTTCTTCCCATTCAAGAGTCGATAGCTTGTGTTGTGATGATCTGAATTTATAGGAATTCTGGCTGAAAATATTAGTTCTCTTGTGAATGTTAAGACTTACCATATCCATTGTACTTTGTCCAACATGGTTATAGTGACTTTCTTCTAAGATCTGGTATATACCCAGGAACTTTGGACATATACCCAGTATTTATGGTCGTTATAGGGGACAAAATGAGCCTTCCCTTTCGCATATTCGGTACATCAGGACTTCCATATTTTCATCTTTATATTTGATGAAAGACGTGTCCATGTACTCATACCTGATTGGTTGATCCTCTTAGCTGAATATGCCTATCCTAAGATGTGAACATGATTAATTTGACACCATAGCATGTACTTCTCAGACATCTTTAACCCATTTAGTCACTTATTTTTCCTCCTTGATATTCACACAGAACTAACTAGACAGGGAAACTGTGAAAGTTGGCATGTTTGCATGTTGTCTTCATTGCTTGATAAATTTTAGCATGTTGGATGACAGAGTGGTGGTGGCTTTGCTGAGTTTGCTGTGGCTCAGGAGAAGTTAACGGTACCAAGACCCCCTGAAGTTTCAGCAGCAGACGGTGCATCCCTGCCCATTGCTGGTCTCACTGCTCATCAGGCCCTTACAAAGTCTGCTGGGATCAAACTAGACAATAGTGGAAAGCCAACAAATATTCTAATTACTGCTGCCTCTGGTGGTGTTGGACACTATGCAGTTCAGCTGGCCAAGCTTGGAAATGCCCATGTCACAGCGACATGTGGTGCTCGGAATATCAATTTTGTCAAGAGCTTAGGTGCAGATGAGGTTCTGGACTACAAGACCACAGAGGGGGCTGCCCTGTCTAGCCCCTCTGGCCGGAAATATGATGCAGTTATCCACTGTGCAACAGGTATTCCTTGGAGTACCTTTGAGCCTACTTTGAGTGAGAGTGGAAAGGTAATAGATATTACCCCTAGTACTAGTGCATTACTGAAATTTGCCCAACAGAAGTTGACCTTCTCCAAGAAGCTATGGGTGCCAATGCTTGTAATTCCCAATGGTGAGAACCTGGAGTATCTGGTTAAGTTGTTGAAAGAAAGGAAGCTGAAGACAGTAATCGACTCAAAATATCCTCTGAGCAAGGCTGAGGATGCTTGGGCTAAGAGCATTGATGGCCATGCTACTGGGAAGATCATTGTGGAGCCATGAAAAAAAGATTATGGTAGTAAACACAATATGGTATGTATGTGTAGGTGGTAGACTACAAAAGCTTGTGTAAATGCTTCATGTACCTTAGATCAGTGTGATATGATAAGAATATTTAACAGGGTTGCGGTATCTTTTGTGTGGCAATATAATTGCAAGCTTGTCCTAGAAGTTTTCATATTCCTTTTGCGTTCTAAGCTGTCTAAGAAAGTTTATTAACTGCAATCTCTATCTTTAAAGATAGCAACAATAATTCCCCACCACATGAACCGGAGAGAGAGATTCATGTTGGTTAAAGATGGCTGGGTTGAATTTATCTTTCCCCTTGTTTTAGGCTCTGGGATTTGAAAGACCCAAATAAGAATTTTGTTTTAAGAATAAGAAAAATTTTCATATGGAAATTTATGGCCATCAAACAAATGGGATGCAATTTGGACCGGCGAAAATATATGTGATTGAGAATGTATCCACCTTGAACGGCTATGGGTGTCAGACTACACCATCCAATGCTGGCCAAATGTGGCCCATTTGTGTCACACTAAGCCTAATTCAGGCTGTTTGACATCCTCTGCACTTTTCACCATCTCTTTATGTATGAAAGAGATGTTATCACGTGGAGCATTTAATACTTGGAAATTTTTTTATTTCTTACAACAGCATATAATGATTATTTTCTTGTTGAAAAAGACTTTGTCTTGCCAAATGCCCTATCTAGCAGCATTTCCTTCAAAATATAGGGATAAATACAAGAAAAGATTGCAGAAGATATCATTCTACATTAAATGCTTGGCTTGTGTCATGCCAAGGCAAGGCACATAAGTGCTCACGTGTGCACGAGTGTGTATACATATGTTATATATAAACTAAATAATTAACTTCGTAACTTACATAATTATAAAAGTTGCATAATTTCACACGCAAGTATAGGCCTTCGACTATAGAAAAAATGACCAAATTTACCTAAAAACTAGAGGCATATTTTTTTTACTATCTTTAATTTGGCTTTAAAATGTCATTTCAACCTTAAATATACAAAAATACTAAAAAAAATGTAAAAATGTAAATGAAAAAAAACTGATACATGGGTCAAGGAAGGCAATGGGTGGGTTTTCACAAATCCTAGGCCTATAATTGCTGTAATATATGCTTTCTCTCTTGCCACCTCATCAACATTGTTAAAATAGTAATGTCAACCATGTGGAATGTGGAGACTGGAGACTGTTACATACTTCAAAGCTCAAGCTGATAAATTGGAGACCATATGAGCTGGTCCCCTTCGCTGGAAGATCTGTTGCTCCAACGGTGGAGGGTGTATACACATCAACTTCTGGAAGATCTACTTGTTTAATAGTGGAGGGTGTGTACACGTCAGTGAATGAAGCTAATGTGTACACACCCTCCATCATTGGATCAACGGATCTTCTAGCAAGCACCCCTTTGGGAAGCATGCCAAACAAAATATTCAACTTTACACAAGTGTCCTTACACAACTAACATTAAAGTTCATTAATAAAAGGATAAAATGGTCAAAACTCCCTTAAATATTTGATTTTAAAAACCTAAAAATCAATTTTACAAGTTGCAACATTTCCCTCTCACGACATGCCACGTACATCTTTGCTAGTGAAAATAAAAAAATAAAAATAAAAAAAAGGAGGGAAGGAAATTAATCCTACCCAAAAAATTAAAATAAAATAAAATAAAAAAGAGGAAAGGAAAACAAAAGAAAAAGATGAACCAGAACGTGGATTATTTCCTCTTTTGGATTTCTACAAAGCCGTTTTAATTACATTCTTTGGATAGAGATGGGGCTCTATATAAAGTCTGGGATGCAACCGTTAAACAAGGACCAACAAAGAATGAACTGCCATGACATGTGGTTGGAAACTTGGAAATAGAGATTGAATTTTGAAAAGAGCAGTTCTGTTATAACCTTTCTTTTTGTAGTAATTCCTCTACAGTTTCTGGTGAGGGGTTGGGAGTAGGGCTGGCAATGGGTCGGATATATATCCGAATCCAATCCGAAAATCCCGAATCCGATCCGAAAATATAGATCCGCGGTTCGAATACGGATATCGGATTTCGGATCCAAATCCGAATCTGTCCATATCCGATCCGAAAAAGATCCGAACCGAAATTAACATATACTTTTCATTAAATCATTGGTAAACTTTGTATAAACCATGGTTGAACTATCCTTATTCATATCTTGCTTTAATATTTATATGGCTCATTAGTTTTGATAATTAAAATTTGCTTTAATAGTTAAACTTAACTTTTGAATTTTAAGTTCAAATCGGATCTAATTCGGATCGAATTCGGATTTCGGTTATTTATTCGGTCGAATTTCGAATTCGGATACATTATATAAATTCGGTTTCGAATTCGGATTCACATATAAAAGATCCGTCGGATTTCGGATCGAATTCGGATATCGGATTTTTATTTTCGGTTCGGATTCGGATCATGACAGATCCGTACCATATTCGACCCGTTGCCAGCCCTAGTTGGGAGGTTCATTAATTTTTAGGAATCAAATCCTCCATAACAGCTGCAATAAAAAATTAAAAAAACATTTTATTTTTAAATTTCAATGAAAGAAAAAGAATTAAAAGAAACACGTGCATATGTAAAATTCAATGAAAGAAAAAGAATTAAAAAATTTTATATTAATATATAAAAAGACTTAAAAGGTCTAAAAAACGTAACATATATACAAAATAAATCTTTATTGGGTCGAATATGTATGGTTTAATATTCTAATATGATTTAGATAATCAGATCTAAATTAATATCCATATTTTGGTAATCCGGTCCGATTCGGATTTTTATCCGATCCATTGACAACCCTAATGATGGCTATGGGCTAGGATAGGGATTCGGTGACAAATTGACCCAACCAGACCTATACGAGCTAAAACATGTTAAGCGAGTTGAGCTCACAGGAGCATTTTGTATCAGGTCTCGTGTGCGTTAATTTCAATAGTCATTCATTTGGTGTGCATATATGCCCCCATTAATTGATGTTCATTTTGGGAATGCATTCCAAGGCTTGGAATTCATTCCGAAGGGAAAACAGGAGTTTGGTTAGCACATTAGTACACTAGGAATGGGTTTCGGCGAAATGGTTTTAGAAAATACACTGAAACCCAAAATCAGGTGGAGATTCATTTCTGAATTTTCATTTCTCACTTTGAAAGTCAGCGATGGTAAACTTTTAATCTTCTATAAATCATTCTTCTTGAGTGAGAGACAAAGTTACTTTTTACTAAAAAGGTTTTTAAATTTAAAATGGTGATAAACCCATAATGTTTAACTCTTAACAAAAAGTAAAAAGGATTAAACCAAATGTCTAACCCACCCTACACTCTACACCCTTATTTGGAGTTTTTCCTAAGATTATACCAAGCGTAATTAAAATTTAAAATTTAAAGTTATGCCAAGTGTTTTTTAATATACGTGGTATAATTCTATGGAGGCTCCAAATAAAAGTGCAGATAGAGACTCCATTGAAACTCAATTGCCCTAACACAAACACATCATAAAAATAAAAAATATGGAAAAAAATTTTATATTTTTTGTTAATCATTTATTGCCATGGGAGTACAAAAGTTACGCAACTTGTCCATGCATGCTCGCATGTCTGGTTCACAATAACCATCTTAGTTGGTAAGATCTCAGAAGGCCTCACATGAGACAGAAGTGAAAGAAAAAGAAGAAGAAGAAAAAAACGCACGCACGCATATAAAGGCACTCAAGAACCTTCATTTCTTCTTTGAGCAGGCAGAGATGTCTTCAAAAATATGGTATGTGAGTCGGATTTAACCATGGCGGCACTGCGCGGTTTTGGAACAACCACGGTTGTAAGGGTTGGCTTCTCCTCCTGATTCAACTTTGCTGCCGCTGGTGCAACCAGGGGCCCCAGGATTATTCTTGCATGGGTCTAGATTTATGGTATCGGCGGAGCCGCTCTGCAGAGCCAACCCCATGATTAGAGCAATGCACAAGAACACAACCTTCATGATCATTCTAAACCCCATGATTAGTTTTCTTCTTTCTCTCTCTGTAGCTCTGCTGCTGGTTTTTATCTTGTTCTTGGGCTTGTGTTCATGATAGGGGAGATGGTGGGTTTTATATACAAGTCTTGGGGTTCAAGTGCTCCCACCTTTTTCTGTTGTTAGTTAGGCTTCTAACTTCTGATCACCACATGAACCAGAGAGAGAGAGAGAGAGAGGATTCAGGTTGGTTAAAGATGGGTGGGTTGAATTTATCTTTCCCCATGTGTTAAGCTCTCTGTTGTCTCTCCCTCCATCTGGCGTTCATGGGGGAATAAGAAAAGCCTTACTAATAATAAGTAGCAAAGGTGTAGGATCTGGGATTTGAAAGACCCAAATAAGAATTTTATTTTAAGAATAAAAAAATTCCATATGGAAATTTATAAGGGCAAATAAACAGATGGTATCCCTTCAAGCAACTTGGACCAGAGAAATATACGTGATTGAGAATGTATCCACCTTGAAGAGCTATAGGTGTTAACTTAGACTATTTGACATAAGAGAGATGTTATCACGTATAGCATTTAACGGTTATGAATTTTTCATCATTTATTACGACTTCTTGTAAAGATTATTTTCTTGTTGAAAAAACTTTTGTCGTCAAATGCTCTACGTAGTAGCATTTACTTCAAAGTATAAGGATAAATATAAGAAAAAATTGCAGAAGACATCATTCTACAATAGATGCTTGGCTTTTGTCAATTGTCAATGTCATGCCAAGGCAAGGCACACAAGTGCCCACGTACACAAGTGTGTATAAATTTATACTATATATAACGAGAGCCCTCCCTTGGGAATTGCACCAAACAAAATGTGACTTTCCAAAAACAGCCCTTGCACATCGTTGTGAAGATTTATTAAGAAAAGAATACAATAGTCAAAATTATCTCAATTTTTTTTTAAAAAAAACTTAATAATCAGTTACTAAACGTACCATTTCCTCTCTTGTTTGCCACTTTCTTCATATGTGCGGTACTACATGTGCTCTCGACTAGTATGTTATATATAAACTAAATAATTAACTTTGTAAGTTACATAATTATAAAAGCTGCATAATTTGACATGCAAGTATAGGTCTTTGACAAAGAAAAATGACCAAATTTACCTAAAACCTAGAAGCATATTTTTTACTTTCTTTAATTTGGCTTTAAAATGTCATTTCAACCTTAAATTATACAAAAGTAAAAGAAAGATGTAGAAAGGTCAAAATGATAAATGAAAAAAACTGATATATGGGTAAGGATGGCAATGGGGTCGGTTTTCACAAACCTAAGCCCGTGAGGGTTTATTCCATGCCATATCTGCTCATAACCTTATTGGGTTGGTTAATGGTGAGATTAGGTTGACATGGTTACATGCAACAATCTCCCCAGTTCGCTTTATATATTAATATAGATGCAAGAGTATTAAGCGGCCGCTTCATTGGGCTCATGAGTCTGCTTTGCAACCGCAGTTGTAAGACGTCTAGTAAATTAGAAGATCATGCCTAGATTGGTGTGTTTGTGGGGGTGTTTGTGTGCATTGGAAAAAATAAATAAATAGAAAAGCTTGGCTTTTAGTATTTGGATTCTCACGATTTGTTGATGGGATTAAGAAAATAATTGTTACTCTTTTATGTTGGATTTGAGGTAGGGTAGACATGAATGTGCAATTCTACCAGTTAAAGTTAATTTTAAGATGTCGTTTTCTTAGGCATGAATTCAATCCATCATCCGCTGTGGTGACAAATTAAGAAGTTTACAATAATAATAAGGGATACTTATGGTTTACCCTCTTGAGGTTTCCAATAATTTCACTTCCTCCACTGCCGAGGTTTTTAATATCACTTTATTACCTTAAGGTTTGATGACTGTAACTTTATTCTATTTTAGAGGTTTGACCGTTAAAATCATAACTAAGAAAGCATTAGTTGACAAATTTGCCTGTCGTATTTATATTTAGAAGTAAAAAGTTTTGTTTATGCCTGAATATGTAAAATGCCCTCAAGGCAGATATGAACCGAGTCTATTTTTTTTGTTTTTTGCCTTTTTTTTTTTATCGTTTGAGTCAATTAAATTTTAAACATTGAACTAACCTTATAAAAGTTAATCTTGGTATTTAGTTTTAAATGATCAGTATAAAAGGGACAAAATTATCAATATATGCTTTCTCTCTTGCCATCTCATCAACATTGTTAAAATAATAACAATCAATCATATAGAATGGGGAGACTATAACACACATCAAAACTCAAACTGATAAACTGGTATTTCAAAAACATCACAGGGAAGTGGGATTTTCTAAAATCTCAAAGAGTAAACTGTAAATATTCCAAATAATAATAATACTACCTTATCCAGAAACGAATCATATCAACACTGGTTCCTGATCATTATAATCTTGGTATACCCTTTTTACCCTCCTTTGAATGTACTTAAAATTGTCGTTTTAACAATCCAAAAGAGAAAATATAATCCTGGGTTCTGGTTCATCTTTTTCTTCTATTTTCCTTTCCTCTTTTTCTTTTATTTTCATTCCCTAGGAGTCAAGGGCGTTCATGGTCGCTCGGCCCGAGTTGACCGGTCCATTTTTTAATGGGTTTGGACATGCAATAGTTGACCATAGGTTTAGCCTGGGATTGATTTTTGAAATCCCAAAAAAAATTTGGACAAATTTGGTCAAAAATAAGAAATGTCGAACCAACTTGACCTGGTCCGAAGTTTAACAATTTAATGGTTTTTACTTTTTAATATTTAATTAATATTTTCTTTTCTAACCTTAAACTACTCATTTCTACACCACAAGCCTTCATTCTTCCATTCCATCAAAAAAAAAAAGCCTTCATTCTTCCATCTTTTCTTTAAAAATGGTATTACTTTTTGTTAGCTGGTGAAGTTTCTTCCCAACAATTTTTTTGAATTATCATGAAAAGAAAGAATTAATCTTTTTGTCTTCTTTTAAAGTATAAAATTAGAAGAATTGGATTCGGCGGCCTCTGACAAAGAGCATATCACTTATGTGTGACCATTATTCCGATCCGAACCCGCCCAAGCCCGCCAATGATCAGCCTTAGCTAGGACCCAAATCAATCGCAACAGCCGTTCTGGAACGATTCCGCGTGTCATCGTATCTTTCACAAACATTGTCACCGAAGAGATGTGACTGACTGTAGATATTCTTGTATGAAGAAACGGGACTGACTGCAGATTTGTATAAAAAATGGATAAATGTATGGCGGTTAATCTTTGGCTGATTCCAGTTCTGATCCTCTGAGAAAATCTATTTTCCGTTAATGGCGAGTCTGGCCGGGAAGAAGAGTATGCATGCTGTTTGGTATGAAGATTATGGCAGTGGGGCCGCCGGCTTAAAGGTATATTCCCATTTTTTATTTTTTTTATTTTGTGTATTGATGTTCTCTGTCAGGAATGACTTCTGGGGGCTAGGTTCGTTATCCTGTTTTATGATAGAATGGGTTTCTCACTTATGAACTGGAAGTGAGCAGGGATCAACCTTGCGAGGTTTCCCTATGGTGAGCGATAGGACACTTCGAGGTGTCCTGGATCTTCAAAAAACAGGGTAATTCGAGGAACCCAAGCCTCCCAACAACTTAGGTTGATTTTCAATACTGATTCATTCATTACTATTATCTCTCTTAAATAGAGATATTTGAAGCTCAGATAATTACAAATATTTAAAGAAGTCCTGTCTCCTAATAACAGACCAAATCCTACGCACCTACCTTAACTCTTTAATAACCGAATTAACCTGATCTTAAGCCACTTATTTAATAAGAAATCTTGTAGCTCTTCTTTTCTCCATAGTATCCTCATTTTGCTGGTCTCTGCTCCCACCTTGACAGCTCCCGTGTGGTTTCCATTTTAATAGCTCCACTTGCATACACGTCTCTAGCCAATTCTTAAATGAGAATAAGGTGCATGAGCCATGCACGTATCAGTTACCGAACCCTCAGAGATGGGAATTCCAAGAGCAAAGAAGAAAACAAAACGACGAGAATTTTATTTAATAAAAGGGGTTGAGTAAAAATCCTTCTTTTTTTTTCCCCTTGATTCTTATTCTGAAGATTCTGTACTTTGTTATGACAGAAAAATTTTGGATGCTTTGATGATTGGCGTTTGGTGAATGCTGAATTTGAGGGGCGTAGGTGGATTTGACTAGAAGCATAAAAAGCTGAACAATCCCTTTGAGTTTTGCTGATTGTAGAACTAAATTTAAGATTTATGCGGTTTTGAACAAGATTTGGATATTTTATTCTTTTTTGAAGAAGTTCTCATGTAAAACCTAAGATTGTTGCCCATGAAGTAGAGATTTTTTATATTAGTTGTCTTCTGGGTTTTTTTTAACAATGCACAAAATTTCATTTTCCCCCTGTTTTATTTGTTATTTAGATGACTGGTTTGTATCTGTATTCTTTGGTCTTTAGACGATCATGAAGCTAAACTGTTCTTTTCATGTAAGAAGAAGGTCTAATTCCTTTAGCATTGGCAAGTTTGCAAAGAATAAACTGCAGTGTGTAAGCTTATCAAACACTTGTGAACTGAACTAAGTTAGGTATAAATCTTAAGAGATTTTGGGTAGATGAAATTTTTGAATTTTGGCTTCAAACAATGGCAAGACGGAGATAAATATCAGCAGAGCAATTTGTGTTTGTTGATTTTTCTATTTGGAGTTTACTGGATAGGGGGATTGGACTAGTCTGATAAGACTGATATTTGGTTAGCAGATTGATATTTTGTGTATGTGTGATATTTCAATATCTGCGAGCTGAAATATGAATTACGCATGCCAGCTGAAATATTTCCACAATGGCAAGGAACCACATGAGTCTGATGCATTGAAATTTGGGGATTGGATCAGGATGTTTTCTTGTTATTCACAACGTCGTTTATGTTTAATTCTGAAGTTTAATACAAACCGTTAATAATCAAACTGATCACTGATGTAATTTGGCTACATGCCTCTTTGATGGCGTTGATTTGCCCGTCAAACTATGTTTTTCATCTTAAATGATGGGGCACTTTGTATATTTCTCTTGTCATTTATTTTTACATCAATTTGCTTGTTGAATGCTCAAAACCTTAATCATTAGACAACAAGTTATAAAAAGGTCTGACAAGAACTCTTATTTTGTCTGCAGATTAAGCCTTTCTTTCTTTCTCATCATAAATACTTCTAAAGTTTTCTCATATTTTCTTTTAGACTAAAACTTACATTTTCTTGATCAAGTTTTTCCTTTACATTCATAGATCATATGGTTGATCTAAATGTTGAGGCTACATGTGTTATTTTCCTGCCTTTATTTCCACCCTTTTCTTCTCCATGTATGTTTTCTCTTCATGTTTGTTTGTCTTAACTTTTTGTTTACATTTTTTTCCTTTTTTTTTTTAATTCTGTAGCATATATAACTGCCACACATCAAAATACTGACCAAAAATAGAATTCAAAATATAAATTCCCATTTTTTTGAACAACTTGTCTGACTTTTTGAGTTTTCTGAAGTACAATATAAGGAAAGATGAATTATTAATTCAAAATAAGAATGCATGTGAGAATTTAAAGCTGATTGTGCTTGTATGCTGTTGCATATTTTGTTTGACACTTTTTCATACTGTTAAGTTCCATATATTCAAGAAATATGAACTCCGGGGAACTTTTGATACTATTTAGTTGGCTTGATGCTTGATTTCTTTGGTATTCTGGTTTAAACTTGATGCATGTTACAGCATGTGGAGGCTCCAGTCCCTACTCCTAAAAATGACGAGGTCTTGCTGAAACTGGAAGCAGCAACTATTAATCCTTTTGATTGGAGAATTCAGAAAGGGGTGGCGCGACCACTTTTGCCACGCAAGTTCCCCTTCATACCAGGTGATACAGATTACTTTTGTAGAATATAGATATTAAGTAAATTATACAGAAGAAATAAAAAAGGAAAAGGGAAAAAAAGGTTAGATGGGGTCAGTCATAATAGAGTTGGATGCTCATAATTTGACCGAAAATAATGGTTTTTAACATATTGGGATGGAGAAATAGGATCTGTTAACAACCATTTCTAGTTTTGATAAAGCATTTAGTTGTTATTATTATTATTATTTGGATGAAAATTACTAGTATATTAAAAATAATAAAGAGGGAGAGTATAACGGGTTCGAGAGCCTACAAAGATAAGACAGAAACAAAACAGATTACACCCCATCAGGAATACCAGAAAAAAAATGATGTTCTACCCCCTAAATCCTTAGCTAACCAGGGGCATTTGATCTTCAGGTTTACCATCATTTGGTGTGATGGTAAAAGCCTTGGTCTGCAGCATGAGGACACATGTTCCGGTCTAAGCACAGCTACTTTGCTAAATAAAGTTAAAAAGTAGGACTGCTGCATTCCAGCCCTCCAAGACACTGCTTTTGTGGGACATACACTAGGATATGGTCTTTTTATGTTTGTGTTCTATTTTTGTATTTAAGTTTCATTCTGGGTGTTTTGTAGATGGATATCAAAACTTCGGCTATGTGAAACCTCACAATGAGTTGCAAGCGACTAGATTTGAGAAATCTTGGATTTTTATCAACAGAAATAACATGGTATTCAAAAATTGGTGCTGCAGCTCTTAAAATCTTGGTGTAAACAGTATTTTGTTGTGAGCTCATAATAATTGTAATCTAGTTTGACAGGGACCTAGTTTTATTGAGTTCAGGATGTGATTCCATGTTGGAGGTTCTGAGGCAGTTTGGCTGGCAAAGCTGTTATTGAGTTAAGGATGTGAATCCATGTTGGAAATTCATCGAGATCATATGCTAGCATTTTATCATCAATATATGTCTTTGTATTTTATGGAATTGACGTTGAGTTGGAGTTTGTTGCAAATGACAACTGTAATTTCATGGATTCAAAACCTGTAAAATAAAAACTTCTTTTTATCGGCAAACCTTTTAAACAATTAATGGTTTTTATTGTCATTGGCCAGTGTCTGAGTTCATTCCCATAATAGAACTAAACCCTTGTCTTTAACCATCATTTTTACATGAAACATGACTCTTCTAAATGGAATTTCAATTTTGTACAGTATTTATGCTGGAACACTGCCTACCCATCCAATCATTTAAAGGCTACCACAGGCATCAAGTTGATTCTAGTGCCTGCTCTATTTCTGCATAGAATGGAATACCATAGACACAAACTTACCAGCACATTTCTTTACGAATGAATTTTCTCAGCATTATTGATCTGAATATCCAGACAATTCTGTACCATATCAAAGTGGAAAAGATACAAATAGAGTATCAAAATAAGAATAAGATGCCTTATGATAACTAGTTGGCATCAGTAACTTGAATTCTGTTTACCTATTCCAATGCATCAGGTATATTTAGCAAGTTAGTGCAGTATAAATACTTTTTGACTGACTCCATCAAGAGGTAAGGCCGAAAGTTTGTCAGGAAAACGATTATCAGTGAAAATCACTAACACCTCTGTTTTGAATTGCATTTGGTTTCATGCAATTGCACATGCCATTATAGGCAAAGTTTGATCTAGGGCAATATTCAACTTAAAAAATTTTTGCTCTAGCTTTGTTGTTTTCTGAGCCCATCATCATGTCAGAGCAACTTGCATAATTGTTGATAACATGAATGGCTATAGGTGACAGTATGCTCATTCTGAACCTTTTTCGAGCAGATTGGTAGTGAATTTTTGTTTCCTTGTTAGTTTGTTTAGCTTTGTCAATTTTCCCTAACCCTTTCATTTTCTTCTGCATGGGGCATACCTTCAGCCGCTCGTTTTTGTAACAATTACTTGTCACCGTCAACAAAAAAATAAATTTGGTGAATGTTTATATGATACTTAAATAAATAAGTGGACACAATACCTTAAGGTTTGTTTTAACTAATATGTTCTCTGCTATCCTTTGCCCAAAATACGTTGTTGAGACATCGTTAAATTAAAAATTGCTGCCTAAATTAAAAAAATTGTACCTTAGTAAACCTGGAAAAACTTAATACTGAAACCAAATTGTGTAATCTTGCATCAGTTTTAGAAGATGCATTTTTATAGTCAGAAGTAATGGCTTTATTCACTTTGCCTGCTTTGTGGCGACAAGGGAAGAGGAAGCATGAATTATAGATATTATTTCCTATCTAAAAAATTCTTCCACTCATCAGTCTAATCATTCTTTTTCCCACTTGGAAGATTTTGATTAAATGATGTTCATACTTGTAATAAGAGGTGTTATTATTACTTGCTCTGTCATTTATTTAAGAATCACTTATCTTCAGTATTACTTGTTGAATCCTTAGAGTCTTAATCAGTTTGGATGTTTTGTTGAATTCAATTGTTCATGTTCAAAATTTCATATAGTCATCCCTTTATGTCCTAACTGATACCTACTTTTGTTGAAACAGCTAGTGATGTGGCAGGAGAAGTGGTTGAGGTTGGATCAGGAGTTAATCGTTTTAAAGCTGGTGACAAAGTTGTAGCCATGCTTAATGCTCTTGTGAGATTCTATCCATGTTCCTTGTTTCATGCAGCTGTTTATTTGTTCTGGGATGTCATCCTTATTACGGTTGTGGATAGTAAAAGGAAATTATCATCTTCTTATTTAAAAGCTTTGAGTGTTATGTCTCCACTCCAACTTCTTGAGATTAGGTAAGTTTATGACCAGGTTGCTTCCTCAATTAATTGTACAAGGTGGACAAATTTTTTCCTTTTTTTTTGCTCTTAATTAGTTTCTGCTTCTTCCTTTTCTTCCCATTCAAGAGTCTGATAGCTTGTGTTGTGATGATCTGAATTTATAGTTCTGGCTGAAAATATTAGTTCTGTTGTGATTGCTAAGACTTACCATATCCATTGTACTGTGTCCAACATGACTAGACCTTGTTATGAGTAAGTGGATACGTATCACACTGAATTTGTATGACTCTGCTTTTTATAGTGACTTTCTTCTAAGGTCTGGTATATGCCTAGAACTTTGGACATTAGGGGACAAAATGAGCCTTCCCTTTCAATATTCAGAACATCAGGACTTCCATATTTTCATCTTTGATGAAAGACGTGTCCATGTACTCATACCTGATTGGTTGATCCTCTTAGCTGAATATGCCTATCCTAAGATGTGGACATGATTAATTTGACACTATAGCATGTACTCCTCAGACATCTTTAACCCATTTAGTCACTTATTTTTCCTCCTTGATATACACACAGAACTAACTAGACAAGGAAACTGTGAAAGTTGGCATGTTTGCATGTTGTCTTTATTGCTTGATAAATTTTAGCATGTTGGATGACAGAGTGGTGGTGGCTTTGCTGAGTTTGCTGTGGCTCAGGAGAAGTTAACAGTACCAAGACCCCCTGAAGTTTCAGCAGCAGACGGTGCATCCCTGCCCATTGCTGGTCTCACTGCTTATCAGGCCCTTACAAAGTCTGCTGAGATCAAACTAGACAATAGTGGAAAGCCAACAAATATTCTAATTACTGCTGCCTCTGGTGGTGTTGGACACTATGCAGTTCAGCTGGCCAAGCTTGGAAATGCCCATGTCACAGTGACATGTGGTGCTCGGAATATCAATTTTGTCAAGAGCTTAGGTGCAGATGAGGTTCTGGACTACAAGACCACAGAGGGGGCTGCCCTGACTAGCCCCTCTGGCCGGAAATATGATGCAGTTATCCACTGTGCAACAGGTATTCCTTGGAGTACCTTTGAGCCTAATTTGAGTGAGAATGGAAAGGTAATAGATATTACCCCTAGTCCTAGTGCATTACTGAAATTTTTCCAACAGAAGTTGACCTTCTCCAAGAAGCTATTGGTGCCAAAGCTTGTAATTCCCAATGGTGAGAACCTGGAGTATCTGGTTAAGTTGATGAAAGAAAGGAAGCTGAAGACAGTAATCGACTCGAAATATCCTCTGAGCAAGGCTGAGGATGCTTGGGCTAAGAGCATCGATGGCCATGCTACTGGGAAGATCATTGTGGAGCCATGAATAAAAGATTATGTCAGTAAACTTACAAAATATAGTATGTATGTGTAGGTGGTAGACTTGAAATAAAACCGTCTGTGTAAATGCTTCATGTACCTTAGATCAGTGTGATATGATAAGATTATTTGACTGCAATCTCTATCTTTAAAGCTAGCAACAATAATTCCCCACCACATGAACGAGAGAGAGAGAGAGATTCAGGTTGGTTAAAGATGGCTGGGTTGAATTTATCTTTCCCCTTGTTTAGGATCTGGGATTTGAAAGACCCAAATAAGAATTTTGTTTTAAGAGTAAGAAAATTTTCATATGGAAATTTCGGGTCAACAAACAGATAGGATGCAATTTGGACCGGAGAAAATATATGTGATTGAGAATGTATCCACCTTGAACGGCTATGGGTGTCAAACCACACCATCCAATGCTGGCCAAATATGGCCCATTTGTGTCATGCTAACCCTAATTGAGGCTGTTTGATATCCTCTGAACTTTTCACCGTCTCTTTATGTATGAGAGAGATGTTATCACATTGAGCATTTAACAATTACAAATTTTTTTATTTCTTACAACTGCATGTAATGATAATTTTCTTGTTGAAAAAGACTTGTGTTGTCAAATGCTCTATCCGGCAGCATTTCCTTCAAATTATAGGGGTAAATACAAGAAAAGATTACAAAAGATATCATTCTACATTAGATGCTTGGCTTTTGTCATGCCAAGGCAAGGCACATAAGTGCTCACGTGCATGAGTGTGTAATATATGTTATATATAAACTAAATAATTAACTTTGTAACTTGCATAATTATAAAAGTTGCATAATTTCACATGCAAGTATAGGCCTTGACTATAGAAAAATGACCAAATTTACCTAAAAACTAGAGGCATATTGTTTTACTATCTTTTATTTGGCTTTGAAATGTCATTTCAACCTTAAATATACAACCGATACATGGACCAAGGATGGCAATGGGTGGGTTTTCACAAACCCTAGGCCTACTGCTGTAATATATGCTTTCTCTCTTGCCACCTCATCAACATTGTTAAAATAGTAATATCAATCATGTTGAATGTGGAGACTGTTACATCAAAGCTCAAGCTAATAAATTGGAGACCATATCTGCTGGTCCCCTCCACTGGAAGATCTGCTAGTCCAATGGTGGAGGGTGTATACACATCAACTTCTGGAAGATCTATTGGTTTAATAGTAGAGGGTATGTACATGTCAGCTTCATTCACTAAAGTGTACACACCCTCCATCGTTGGACCAGCAAATATTCTAGTAGAGGGACTACCGGACTTCAAGTCGATAAACTCATATTTCAAAAACATCAAAAGAAAAGTGGGATTTTCTAAAACCATAGGAGTAAATTGTAAATATTCCAATAATAATATTAATAACTTATCCAGAAATGAATCATATCAACATGGGTTCTTGATAGAGGTGGCAATTGTGACCCGTCAACCTGTCTGGTCTTAGGCGGGTTTGGGTTGACTGTTTCAACCCGCGGACTAGATTCGAGTCATGAATTCTCAACCCGATTATAAATGAGTTGGGTTAGGATTTGACCCCTCAACCTGAAATGATCCGATTGTAATCCGATTATTTTTTGTGTAATAGAAGTTTAGAACATTATACTAACAATAGTTATGGCTACTCAACCTTTCCTCTTTTCATATAAATAATGACAAAAGATAAAGTGAAGAAAGACTTTATAAATATAAATATTTCAAATTTCTTAACCTCTACTAATATAAATTGAGGCATTGATGACAAGTAAAGTCTTTTAAGACTTTATTATTATGTTTTAGTTATTTTCTTTATGTTATTTTAGTTTTCTCTTAATGATTGTTGTGTTATTATGCTTGTTAGATGTGCTTTGATATTAGAATGAATTAAAAAATAGAATTTGCATAGACTTTGATATTAGAATGAATTAAAATTTTTAATTTTTAGTAATAATTTAAATTTAAACGGGTTGGCGGGTTGAGGTGGGTTAGAGCAGGTTGGGTTAGGGTTGGGATAGTCCAACCAGTTTATTAAACGGGCGAATTCGAGTTGAGCCTTGGCTTGTTAACCCCATACATCAACCCAACCTATTGCCACCTCTAGTTCCTGATCATTATAATATGTATATTGCCGTTTCTACCCTCCTTTGAATATAATTAAAATGGCTTTGTAGCAATCCGAAAGAGGAAATAATCCACGTTCTGGTTCATATTTTTCTTTCATTTTGCTTCCCTCTTTTCTTTTTTCTTTTTTTTGGGTAGGATTATTTTCCTTCCCTCTTTTTTGTTTTTTTCACAAGCAAGGATATTGCATGTCATCTGAGAGAACGGTTGCAATTTGTAAAACTGATTATTAGGTTCTTAAAATCAAATATTTGAGAGAATTTTGACCATTTTATCTTTTTTTCTATTAATGAACTTTAACGATGTTGTGTAAGAACGTGAGTGTGAAACTGAATATTTTGCTTGGCACGCTTCCCAAAGGGTATAGTACAGATTTCATAGGATCCAAATCAATCGCAGCAACCGTTCTCATGAAAAAAACGTGACTGGCTGCAGAGTGCAGATCGGGCGGATATTTTTGTATGGGATTTATAATAAAAATATATATTTAACGGATTAATGTTGGGCTCTACGCACATCGAAGTGCAAACATATGGTGTTCCACAGCGACGATACAGGGCGATAACATTCACACTGAACGCCATTTACTCCAGTACTCTACAACTATCCGGGAAGATTTCAAAGCTTTGGTAGTGGTGGCTTGTGTACAGCTCTCGGAAGTCCCAAGCATCGGTGGTTTATCTTTGGCTGATTTCCAGTTCTGATCCCCTGAGAAAATCTGTATTCCGTTCATGGCGAATCTGGCCGGGAAGAAGAATATGCATGCTGTTTGGTATGAAGGTTATGGTGGTGGGGCAGCCGGCTTGAAGGTATATTCCCTTTTTTTTTTCTAACTTTGTGTATATGTGTTCCCTGGTCAGGAATGACTTATGGGGGCTAGGTTCGTTATCATGTTTTACGGTTGAATGGGTTTCTCATTTGTGGTTTTAGGTCATGTGGGGTTATGGGCTTTCTTAATATCGTTTTTTTATTTGCTTATATATCTCTAATGGTGCAGAATCCTCAGTGATGGGAGTTCCAAGAGAAAAAAAACAAAACAAAACGACGAGAATTTTATTTAATAAAAGGGGTTGAGGAAAAATCCCTTTTTTTTCCTTGATTTCTATTCTCTTGTTATGACAGAAAAATTTTGGATGCTTTGATGATTAACATTTGTTGAATGCTGAATTTGAGGGGCGTAGGTGGATTTGACTTGAAGCATAAAAAGCTGAACAATCCCTTTGAGTTCTACTGATTGTAGGACTAAATTTAAGATTTATGCGGTTTTGAACAATTCCTTTTTTTTTTCTTTGAAATAAAAAGGACCCAAGGATCAAAGCAATAACACCATAACAGTCCACCTCAAGTTGCCTACACCAAAAATCTACACCCCTAAATCAAGAGTACCCAAAAAAAGTGTTTACCTTTTTTACCATTCTTTTGCTAATCGATATTGCCTTTCAGTTTCCTTTTCAACTGATTCTTTTGGTTTCAAAACCATAATAAGAGTTGAATCATTTTGTGGTTTCCTCTACACAATAAGGAATGCAATTAGCCGTTGTATCCTTGTATTGTATGTATAACAGGAACACTTCTCTAATACTGATCCTGAACTTCATTTAGAAGTTCTCATGTAAAACCTAAGATTGTTGCCCATGAAGTAGAGAGATTTTTTATTTCCAAATAGTTCTTTTAAGCAATGATCAGTTGTCTAGATATTTTTTGTCTTTTGGGTTTGGGTGAACAATGCACAAAATTTCATTTTTCCTCCCCTGGTTTATATGTTATTTAGATGACTGGTTTGCATCTGTGTTCTTTGGTCTATAGGTGATCACGAAGCTAAAATGTTCATTTCAATTAAGAAGAAGTTCTAATTCCTTTAGCATTGGCAAGTTTGCAAGAATAAACTGCAGTGTGTAAGCTTATGAAACAATTGTGAACTGAACCAAGTTAGGTATAAATCTTAAGAGATTCTGGGTAGATAAAACTTTTGAATTTTGGCTTCAAACAATGGGCAAGACAGAGATAAATATCAACAGAGCAATTTGTGTTTGTTGATTTTTCTATTTGGAGTTTACTGGATAGGGGGAGAGGACTAGTCTAATATGGTTAGCAGATTGATATTTTGTGTATGTGTGATATTTCTATATCCGCAAGCTGAAATATGAATTACGAATGCCAGCTAAAATTAGGGCTGATCATTGGGCGGGTTCAGGCTGGGCCAAGGGTCATACATAAGTGATATTGTCTTTATCCAAGCCTGCCGAGCCCGATGATCGGGCTTGTTATTAATGACCAAGCCCATTCAAGTAGCACACTTAAATGCCCAAGCCCACCCAACAATAATCACTTAGAGATTTAATTTAATATTTTAAAAGAAGGCAAAATTACTAATATTTTTTTTTATTAAAATTCAAAAAAATGTTGGGGAGAAATTTCACTTGCCAACAATAAGTTATCACCATTTTCAGGAAGAGATGGAAGAATGAAGACCTTGTGGAGTAGATATAAGTAGTTTAAGGTTAAAAGACAAAGTATTAATTAAATAGTAAAAATAAAAACTAATTAAATAGTTAAACTTCGGGCTGGGCCGGGCCGGCCCGCCATTTCTTATTTTTTACCAAGCCCGTCCAAATTTTTTCGGGCTTTTAAAAATGAATCTCAGCCTGGCCCTATGGTCAACCATTGCATGGCCAAGCCCATCTAAAAGCAGGCTGGTCACCTAGGGCTGGGTGGGTCGCCGGACCCATGAACACCCTTAGCTAAAATATGTCCACAATGGCAGGGTTACATGAATCTTATGCATTGAAATTTGGGGATTGGATCAGGATGTTTTATTGTTATTCACAATGTCTTTTATGTTTAATTCTCAAGCTTAATCAAAATCCTTAATAATCAAACTGATCACTGATGTAATTTGGCTATATTTCTTTTTGATAGCATTGATTTGCCTGTCAAACTATGTTTTTCATCTAAAATGATGGGGCAATTTGTATATTTCTCTTATAATTTATCTTTACATCAATTTTCTTGTTGAATGCTCAAAGCCTTAATCATTAGACAAGAAGTTATAAAAAAGAGCTGCCAAGAACTCTTATTTTATCTGCAGATTAAGCCTTTCTTTCTTTCTCATCATAAATACTTCTCGCATTTTCTTTAGTCTAAAACTTTTCTTAATCAAGTTTTTCCTTTACATTCATAGATCATATAGTTAATCTAAATGTTGAGGTTACATGTATTATTTTCCTGCCTTTATTTCCACCCTTTTTTTCTGGCTGTATGTTTTCTCTTCATGTTTGTTTGTCTTAACTTTTTGGTTACATTTTTTTTTCCTTTTTTAAAAAAAAAAAATTCTGTAGTGCATATAAGTGCTACACATCAAAATACTGACCAAAAATAGAACTCAAAATATAAATTCAAACCCATTTTTTTAACTTTTCTGACTTCTTGAGTTTTCTGAAGTAAAATATAAGGAAAGACGAATTATTAATTCAAACCAAGAACGCACATGAGAATTTAAAGCTGGTTATGCTTGCGTGCTGTTGCATATTTTGTTTGACACTATTTCATACTGTTAAGTTCCATATTTCCAGAAATATAAACTCCTGGGAAATTTTGATACTATTTAGTTGGCTTGGAGCTTGATCTCTGTGGTATACTGGTTTAAACTTGATGCATGTTACAGCATGTGGAGGTTCCAGTCCCTACTCCTAAAAATGACCAGGTCTTGTTGAAAATGGAAGCAGCAACTATAAATCCTGTTGATTGGAAAATTCAGAAAGGGGAGGCGCGACCACTGTTTCCACGCAAATTCCCGTTCATACCAGGTGATACAGATGACTTTTGTAGAATATAGATATTAAATAAATTATACAGAAGATATGGTTTTAGACATATTGGGATGGAGTAATAGGATCTGTTCACGAGAGCATTTTGTTGTTATTATTATTATTTTTTGGATGAAGGTTACTAGTATATTAATAATAATAAAGAGGGAGAGTATAACGGGTTACGAGAGCCCACAAAGAGAAGACGAAAAATAGAACAGATTACACCCCATCAGGAATACCAGAAAAAAAAATGATGTTCTACTCCTTCCATCCTTTAGCTAACCAGGGGCTTTTGATCTTCAGGTTTAAACCAATCTGTGATTGGCGAATCTCTAACATTCTATATTTGAATTGTATTTTTTTTTTTTTGGTTCTGAGGGACCATCATTTGGTGTGATGGTAAAAGCCTTGGGCTGCCAACATGAGGACACATGTTCTGGTCTAAGCGCCGCTACTTGCTCAACAAAGTTAAAAAGTAGGACTGCTGCATTCCAGCACTCCGAAGACACTGCTTTTGTGGGACATACACTAGGATATGGTCCTTTTACATTTCTGTTCTATTATTGTAACTTTCATACCGGGTGTTTTATAGATGGATATCAAAACTTTGGCTATGTGAAACCTCACAATGAGTAGCATGCGACTAGATTTGCGAAATCTTGGATGTTTATCAACAGAAATAACATGGTATTCAAAATTGGTGCTGCAGCACTTAAAATCTTGGTGTAACAGTAGTTTGTTCTGAGCCCATAATAATTGTAACCTAGTTTGACAGGGACCCAGTTGTATTGAGTTCAGGATGTGAAACCGTGTTGGAGGTTCTGAGGCATTTTGGCTGGCAAAGCTGTTATAATTGGAAAATGGAAATTCATCAAGATCATATGCTAGCATTTTATCATCTTATATGAAATTGCATATTATGGAATTGACGTAGAGTTGGAGTTTGTTGCAAGTGACAACTGTCATGTCATGGATTCAAAACCTGTAAGTAAAAACTTTTTTTTATCGGGAAACCTTTTAAGCAATTGCTGATTGGAAAACTGCAGTCAACTAGAAGCTGAGTTCAGTACTTCATTAGAATTAATGGTTTTTATTGTCATTGACCAGTGGCTGAGTTCATTCCCATAATAGAACTAAACCTTCTCTTGAACCATCATTTTTACATGAAATATGACTTCTAAACGGAATTTCAATTTTGTACAGTATTTATGCTGGAACACTGCCTACCCATCCTATCATTTAAAAGCTACCACAGGCATTAAGTTGGTTCTAGTACCTTCTCTATATGTGCATAGAATGGAATACCATTGACACAAACTTACACACACATTTCATTACCAATGAGTTTTCTCAGAATTACTGATCTGAATATCCAGACAATTCTGCACCCTATCAAAGTGGAAAAGATAAGAATAGAGTATAAAAATAAGAATAAAATGCCTTATCATAACTAGTTGGCATCAGTAACATGAATTTTGTTTTTGTATTCCAATGCATCAGAGACCGTATATTTAGCGAGTTAGTGCCGCCTATATACTTTTTGGACTGACTCCATCCAGGGTTTCTTTTTTTTCTTTCTTCCCCGGCTTCCTTTCACTCTCTTTGATCCTTCAATAAGTACCATCTTATATCTTCTCATAGCTGCCTCTCATGAGTGAGCTAGAAAACTTAATTGATCTAGCATGTGTGTGTGTATTTACCTATGTATGTATATATGAAGTAAAAAGGAGATATGGTAACAGGAGGTCCTATAGACAGATGGAAATGACAAAGATTTGATAATCGTGTTTGGTCTAGGGCAACATTCACCTTAAACATGCCCAAAGTTTTGGTCAGGAAAATGATTATCAATGAAAATCACTAACACCTCTGTTTTGAAAGAAAATGTTGCGTTTGGTTTCATTCACTTGCAAATGCCATTATAGGCAAAGTTTGACCTAGGGCAACATTCACCTTAAACATTTTTGCTCTAGCTTTGTTGTTTTCTGAGCCCATCATCATGTCAGAGCAACTTGCATAATTCTTGGTAACATGAATGGCTATAAGTGAGAGTATGCTCATTCTGAACCTTTTTTCGAGCAGATTGGGTATTGAATTTTGTTTCCTTGTTAGTTTGTTTAGCTTTGTCAAATTTCCTTAACCTTTTCATTTTCTTGTGCATGGGGCATATCTTCTGCCCATTGCCCATCTGATCGTTTTTTTAACAAATACTTTTCATCATCACCCAAAAAATAAATTTGGTGAATGTTTCATATGATAAATAAATAAGTGGACACAATACCTTAAGGTTTGTTTTAACTAGTATGTTCTCTGCTATCCTTTGTCCAAAATACGTTGTTGAGACATTGTTAAATTAAAAATTGCTGCCTAAATTAAAAAAAGGGTGTACCTAGTAAACCTGGAAAAGCTCAATACTGAAACCAAATCATGTAGTCTTGTATCCATTTTAGAACATGCATTTTTATAGTCAGAAGTAATTGCTTTATTCACTTCGCCTGCTTTGTGGCTACAAGGGAAGAGGAATCTTGAATTATAGATATTATTTCCTACCTAAAAAATTCTTCCGCACATCAGTCCAATCGATCTTTCTCCCACTTGGGAGATCTTGATTAAATGATATTCATACTTGTAATAGGAGAGATGTTATTATTACTTGCTCTATTATTTATTTAAGAGTCTTTTATCTTCAGTATTACTTGTTGAATCCTTGTATTCTTAATCAGTTTGGATGTTTTGTTGTTTGCAATTGGTCATGTTCGAAATTTCATATAGGCATCCATTTATGTCCTAACTGATACCTACTTCTGTTGAAACAGTTAGTGATGTGGCAGGAGAAGTGGTTGAGGTTGGATCAGGAGTTAATCGTTTTAAAGCTGGTGACAAAGTTGTAGCCATTCTTAATGCTTTTGTGAGATTCTATCCGTGTTCCTTGTTTCATGCAGCTGTTCATTTGTTCTGCGATGTCATCCTTATTACAGTTGTGGATAGTAAAAGGAAATTGTTGTCTTCTTATTTAAAAGCTTTGAGTGTTATGTCTCGACTTCCAACTTCTTGAGATTAGGTGAGTTTCTGACCAGGTTGCTTCCTCAATAAATGGAGGGGGGGATGTCATGTCATGATATGGTTCTGACATAGACCTAGGAGACTTTTGCATCACCTGTTCCCCCTGGATATTTTAATTTATTTGTTTTTCTATTAGTTTTTTTCTCTTAATTAGTTTCTGCTTCCTTTTCTTCCCATTCAAGAGTCTGATAGCTCGTGTTGTGATGATCGGAATTTATAGGAATTCTGGCTGAAAATATTAGTTCTCTTGTGATTGTTAAGACTTACCATATCCATTGTACTGTGTCTGACATGACTTGACCTTGTTATGAGTAAGTGGATACTTATCACTCTGAATTTGTGTGACTATGTACTTTTTATAGTGACTTTCTTCTAAGATCTGGTATATGCCCAGACCATTGGACATATACCCAGTATTTAAGGTCATTATAGGGGACAAAATGAGCCTTCCCTTTCACATATTCAGTACATCAGGACTTCCATATTTTCATCTTTATCTTTGATGAAAGACGTGTCCATGTTCAGTACTCGAAACCTGATTGTTTGATCCTCTTATCTGAGTATGCCTATCCTAAGATTTGGACATGATTAATTTGACACTATATCATGTACTTCTTAGACATTTTTAGCCCATTTAGTCACTTTTTTTTCCTCCTCAATATTCACACAGAACTTACAAGGAAACTGTGGAAGTTGGCATGTTTTCATGTTGCCTTAATTGCTTGCTAAATTTTAGCATATTGGATGACAGACTGGTGGTGGCTTTGCTGAATTTGCTGTGGCCTCGGAGAAGTTAACGATACCAAGACCCCCTGAAGTTTCAGCAGCAGAAGGTGCATCCCTGCCCATTGCTGGTCTCACTGCTCATCAGGCCCTTACAAAGTCTGCTGGGATCAAACTAGACAATAGTGGAAAGCCAACAAATATTCTAATTACCGCTGCATCTGGTGGTGTGGGCCATTATGCAATTCAGCTGGCCAAGCTTGGAAATGTCCATGTCACAGCAACATGTGGTGCTCGGAATATCGGTTTTGTCAAGAGCTTAGGTGCAGATGAGGTTCTGGACTATAAGACCACAGAGGGGGCCGCCCTGACGAGCCCCTCTGGCCGGAAATATGATGCGGTTATCCACTGCGCAACAGGTATTCCTTGGAGTACCTTTGAGCCTAATTTGAGTGAGAATGGAAAGGTAATAGATATTACCCCTAGTCCTAGTGGATTGCTGAAATTTGCCCAACATAAGTTGACCTTCTCCAAGAAGCAATTGGTGCCAATGCTTTTAACTCCCAATGGTGACAACCTGCAGTATCTGGTTGAGTTGGTGAAAGAAAGGAAGCTTAAGACAGTAATCGACTCAAAATATCCACTGAGCAAGGCTGAGGATGCTTGGGCTAAGAGCATTGATGGCCATGCTACTGGGAAGATCATTGTGGAGCCATGAATAATAGATTATGTCAGTAAACTTACACAATATGGTATGTATGTGTAGGTGGTAGACTTGAAATAAAAGCTTTTGTGTAAATGCTTAATGTACCTGAGATTAGTTTGATATGATAAGACTATTTAACAGGGTTGCAGCATCTTTTGTGTGGCAATATAATTGGAAGCTTGTCTTTGAAGTTTGCATATTCCTTCTGCATTCTAAGCTGTCTAAGAAAGTTTATTAATGGCAACCTCTATCCTTAAAAGATAGCAACAATAATTCCTCAACCTGTACCCTGTTGTATCATTTCAGCTATCAAAAGCTGCATCTTATAGTTTCTGTACCTCAGTCACTTTAACTGATTCCATGCAGTTCTTTCTTGTTTATGTCCTTCCATTCAAGTTTTGTTTTTGGGTGTTCAAATAGTTCCCTTTTTCTGTCAATGTGTCTTTTCTCTATTGTATTCTTTTCAGTACAACCCCACAGGATTTCCACCATTCAAAAGAAAAACACTAAGAATAGGTTTTTATAATCTCTCAAATGAGTATGACCTATAAGATCTACCCTTTTTATGTTTTCACTCTCAATCAAGTTTAAAGCTCTGTTTTTAGAAAATGTTTAGGTCTATGCCTATTCTGGTCAGTAGTCAAGTTTTTAAACAAAAATAAAACAAATTGTTCATATGATCTCTCTGTTTTTATTTATTTTTTTTGGATTAAATTTTGCCTCTGGAGTCTCCTACGACCTTTTTCGCCTCCTTTTAATATTTTTTTTATTTTCAATTAATTCTTAATACAATAGCCCATGACCATCAATCTATATTGTGAAGGAAGGAAATCTCTTGAACTATAAAGAAAACGATAAAATGTAGCCATTAAGCTTGCAATAATGCTCGAATCAAAATGCTTTGAGTTACAAGAAAGTAGTAACATATGCATCTTATCACTATTATTAATGATATGGACTTGAAAACAGAGGAATGCTAGAAATATTAAGAATAAATATACCCATCACATAAGTAAAGAAAAAGTAGGTTAACCTAGTTTGAATATGTGGTTAGCGTAGTTTGAAAATGTAAAACAAAGACTTACAGGGAAGGCAACTATGAGAAAATGTAAGGATTATTCTTTGAAAGATCTAAGAAGACAAGAAAGCCAAAAATAAAATAAAAAACAGAACTAAAAAGAATTAGTTAGAATGACGGTGGGGGTGCAATAGTAGGTGGATTGTGGTGGGGGTGGTATTGGTGGCGACTGGTGAGGGTGTGATGGTGGTGGTGGTAAACAGGTTGTGGTGGGGATGTTAAGAGGTTGTGGGTGGTGGTAGTGGTGGCAGCAATGGGTGGATGAGTGGGATGAGGTTGGTCATGGTGAGTAGTGATGGTGGTCGATTTGGTGGTGGTAGTAATGGTAAAGGAGTGTGTGGTGGTGGGCATGGGTGGTTGGTAGCAATAGCAGTGGTGGGTGATGGGGTGTTAGTAATGGTGGTGGTGGGTGGGGGCATAGTAGGGTGGGCGAGGTGGGTGGTATTGGTGGTGGTGGGCATTGTGGGTGGTGGGTGATGGTAGCAGTGGTAGTTGTTGATGAGTGATAGTGGTGGTAACGGTGGTTAGGTGGATGGTATTGGTAGCGGTGTGTGAGGGTAGGTTGTGGTGGGCATACTAAGGTGGTGGTGATGGTTTAGGTATTGGTGGGCATAGTAGGTAGTGACAGTTGGTTGGGCTGGTGTAGGTGTGGTGGGGGTGGGGGTGGGGGTGTAGGTGGTTTATTTTAGAAGAAAAAAAAATAAAAAACAATAATATTTTGCAGCAAAATAATTAACACGAGAGCATTTGTAAAAAATTGATATTGTTCAAGTTAAAAGCCAAAAAGCAACACCAAATGTAGCGCAGCATTATACCGGAAATCGGAAGAAGATGCGCAAACTCTTCCAAAGTTTCGAATGTCCTTAAAGTTCTGCCGCCTTCTTCGAGTTCCTATAACATTTCATTCTCCTCATCTGATATCATCGCTGAGCAAAATGAAGAAGAAAGCTCTCCGGGTTTTCGTTTCTTCCAATTTCGAACAAGAATTTGGGCTTTGAGCCACCTGGGGTTGTATGCTATTTCGCTCAAACAGACACGTTTACGCCCCTTTGAGAGCTTCTCATGCTACCCAACATCGTATCACGCTTTCGTCTGCTATTATTCCATCTATGGCCATGGAATCAAATTCGGAAACTGTGGAAGACACAGCTCATCGTGTTGCCACCTTAGTTAACCATCACAATTGGGAAAACAACAAGCCCTTGAAGTTGCTGGCTTCTCATTTAACCCCATATGAGGCTTCCAAGGTTATAGAGCTTCATCGCGCCAACATTGATCTGGGTTCTCGATTTTTCAAGTGGGTCTGCAAGCAATCCACTTATTGTTATGATCTTGACAGCAGAATCCATCTCTTGAATCTATTGATCTCGTCTAGTCTATATGAGGTTGCACAAAAGGCTATACTTTTCATGACCAAAGATTGTAGTAGCAGTGATGAGGGGATTGATAAGCTGATGACTGCGCTTGATTGTATGCGCAAGATGGGATTTAGGCTTAGTTACCCTTGTTACAGTACGCTGTTGATGTCTTTGGCTAAGTTGAGTATGGGTCATTCAGTATTTTTGGTTTATTCAAGAATGAAGGTTGATGGTTTTGTTCCTGGTTTTATTGATTATAAGACAGTGATTAATGCCCTTTGCAAGAGTGGGTTTGTTCGGGCTGCTGAAATGTTTATTTGCAGGATTTTGAGACTTGGGTTTAATCCAGACACCCATGTTTGTACTTCTCTCGTACTGGGATGCTGCAGAGTAAACGATCTTGACGAGGCCTTTCGGGTGTTTGAATTAATGCTCAGATGTGAAGGTTGTAGCCCCAATTCGGTTACTTATTCGGTACTGATACATGGTCTATGTGAAGCTGATCAGCTAGGAGAAGCTTTTCGGTTACAGCAGGAAATGGTCCAGAAGGGCTGTGCACCAAGTACGCATACTTACACTGTACTTCTCAAGGCAATGTGTGATTTGGGAAAAATTGATGAGGCTTTAAATTTGTTTCATGAGATGATAAGAAAGGGATCTAAACCAAGTATTCATACATATACCATATTGATAGATAGATTATGTATTGAATGCAAGCTTGAGGAGGCCAATGCAATATTCAAGAAGATGGTGGAAGAGGGTTTGGTTGCTGGCACAATAACTTATAATGCACTAATTAATGGATACTGCAAAGAAGGTCGGGTTGTTAATGCTTTTGAGTTTCTTAGTATGATGGAGAAAAACAACTGCAAGCCTAATATCCGCACTTACAATGAGCTCATAGAAGGATTGTGTAAAGTGCAGAAGTCATATAAAGCAATGTTGCTATTGAGAAGGGTGCTTGATAATGGTTTATTGCCTAATATCATCACCTATAATATTCTGGTTAATGGGTTCTGTAGAGAAGGTCAGCTAAATATGGCTTTAAGTATCTACAACTCAATGAACTCATTTGGTGTTGAAGCTGATGATTTTACTTTCACTGTCCTTATTGATATGTTTTGCAAAAAGGACAGAATGGAGCAAGCAGAGGGATTTTTAGGCAGGATGATGAAGAAGGGAATATCTCCAGATGAAGTAACATACACTGTTCTTATTGATGGGTATTGCAAGATTAGTAAAACTGGAATTGCATTTAAGCTTCTTGAGATGATGATTGAAGACAAGTGTGCTCCAGGTTCTCACATATTTAACTCTTTTCTCAATGCTTTCACCAAAGAAAATCAGTTGCTTCAGGAACAAGCCATTTTTGGAAAGGTGCTTAAGTATGGCATAGTTCCTTCTGTTGTGACTTATACAATACTAATTGATGGGCTTTGTCGGGCAGGCGATGTTACCCAATCATTCAAGGTGTTAGAATTGATGAGGCAAACGAGGTGTCCTCCAAACGTGTACACTTTTACTGTTCTTATGGATGGTCTCTGTCAAAGTGAAAGGGTAGGGGAAGCAGAGACGCTTCTTAATAGCATGTCTGACTTTGGTGTGGCTCCAAACCATGTGACATATACCATATTAGTAAAAGCTCACATTAAGACTGGAAATATAGCCCGTGCTTTTGAGATTCTAGATATCATGGTTAAAGATGGTTTTCGACCCAATTATCGAGTCTATTGTGCTTTACTGAAGGGTTTGCTTTCAGTAAACAAGAATATTACAGTGGAAGAGCTGGACACCAACCAAGATAAGGTAGAAGCAGAAAATCTGATGCATAATATGGATTCTGGACTATTACTTCCGGAGGAGAATGGTGGTGAATGGTTTTCGGACAATGTCTTTAAGGAAATGGAAATAGACCATGCTTTCACACTCAGGGATAAGCTTGAGGAACTTTCTATTCCCACTTCTGATTTGTACAATCTGTTAATTATAGGATTATTCAAGGAGAGAAGAATGGCTGAAGCGGATCATCTGAAACAAGATATGGTCAAACGGCGTCTCATTCCTGACCAATCTGTTTGCTCCTTTCTTATTGAACATTATTGCAACGAATGCAGATTCGATCATTGCCTTGAGTTCTTGAACCAAGTTCGGGATAATGGTGTTATGCCTTCACTTTCTTCATACTGTGCAGTTATTCGCAGTTTTCACAATGAAGGGAAGATCCAAGAAGCACAAAGGCTGGTTTCCGACCTCTTTAAACATCATGGCATTGAAAGTGCCACTGAACACTCAGCCTGGATGGAATTTTTGATAGAAATAGATGAGCCTAATGATTGCCTTGAGCTCCTGAAACAAATGGGGCAAATGCATCATGAAGATAGGCCAATAATCTAGTTTCTACTCATTGTTGAAGAATCATGGTTGTACAAAATGCATTGGTTCGGCCAGTGATGTTTATATGGATCCTATTGAGTGTATATGATGATGCATGTACCTTTCTCTGTACCCATCTTAAGGTAAAATACTTGTTAACAGTTTATTTGTAACCAAATGGGGATTTTATCTGCCACCCATTTAATGATTAAGGGGTTGAAATCAAGAAAACTGTTTAAAATTATTGAAAGATAACCATTCTCAGAATGCAGTGCAAGTTTGTAATTACAGCCACTTGTGCTGTATACCTGTAATCAAAATTTCTGCAATGTTTATGGTCACAGATCTTTCTGCAATAATGGGGATTCATGTCAAAGCCAAAGATAAACAGATGATGAATGAAAGGCTCATCTTTGTGGGCAAGTTTTGATAGAAGGCTGTAGTCCATTAAGGCTGCATTTGGCATTGCTTTTAATTTGTTTTTATTTTTTTGCTTATATAAGCAAAATCAAGCTTTTTAAAGCAATAAGGATGTTTGGTTAGTGTTTGCTTTTACTTCTCATGATGAGCAAAAAACAATCTAATTGCTTTTTATTGAGAAACAAAATTTTTTTGCTTTTCATTTTTCGCTTCTTTTGCTTATTTCTTCTAATACTAACAACCAACCCAAACCACCACTACTACTACGCCACCACCTACCACCACAATTCACCCTCACTTCCCACTTTGAGCACCGCCATTAACACCACCCACTACTACAGCTCTACCCACCATCACCATCCAACCTCAATTCCCACTATGGGCACTACTATTAATACCATCCATCCACTACCATCACTCACCTCTATCATAATAGTGATAATAATAACAAAGAAGCAATTGTCATTTTTTTTATGTTACCAAAACATGTTTTTTTTGTTTTTTTACAGCAAATCAAATGTGAACTAAGCAATTTTGCTTTATGAAAGATCTACATAGAAGCAAAAACAATCTATTTTTTTTTATACTTTTTGAAGAAATGTTTGAGAAACAATACCAAACGCATTAAGAATATGAATTGTGTGCATGTTTGTTGGCCCTACATTTATCATAATCCATGCCATCAAAGTTTTTTTTGGGCTTAGGTTGTGTACAGCTGTAATCCATTTTCCAGGGTACTATCGTTAATTCTGCAAATATGGATTTCGTCGAGGGACACTTTGGTAATTTAGGAAGACAAAACTGTCTCGTAGGGGAAGAGGGACCACTTTCCTTCCCTAGTTTCCTTCCCCACCACGAGCACGGCACCACCTCTTTTCGTTGAAATTTTTCTTTTTAATTAATTTCTTCTCTTTAATGTATAATTCTTTTGGCTTCTTCTCCTTCGCTTCTTATGCGGAATTCGCTCTAATGGCGACACCAGAAATCTAATTCTCTTTGCTTCTCCTTATAACCATAACAAGACTCTTCTTGCATTACCGATCCCAGGTTCCGTTTTTTTCTTTCTTGTTTTCAAACCCACACCCACCCGTTTATCTTTCTCAGATTGTCCCGTACTTTTATAGTAGTTTTTTTCATGTCCGTTAGGACCGATGGTGAGTTCAATCTCTCTCTCTTTCTCTCACTTTTTGAAATCTTTGCTTCTTTTTAAGATTTTGAATTGAATTTCGATATCTTAGGGATTTCGATTTGCCCTATTTTGAGATATGGATTGTGTCGGGAATCGCAATGCAGATGGGTTGTCAGTTTTTAATCTCTTGAATAATGTTTAGTGAATTTTATTGATCGGTTTTATTGGGATTAAATCAATTAATGAATGCAGTTACGCTTGAGAAGTGAGGACTGGAATCAGATTGTCTGACTGTTTTAGTTTCTGTTTGAAAGATTCTTTATATATTGATGATATGGTTTTCATTTTCATTGCTCAATGGAATTTAGGAAATTCTGTTTTAAAGAACTGACGGATCGTTTTTCTTTCTCCTTTAATGCTTGTAAAGGGATTTTCTTTATGATCCATAATCTGCAAGTAGATTATTATAATTTTGCTAGTGGGATTTAATGTCACGAGGGCTTGGTTATTTCAGTTTGTTATGTATCTTGTTTTGGGCGTGATTAGTTTCTAGGGATGGGTGGTAAACTTTGCTTGAGCAGACGTTTGGTGTGATTTTACCCTGAGTCCTGCTTCCCAAAGATAATTTGGCAATTTTTGGTGTGTATTAATTTAACTAACAGAAGATATAACCTGACAGGGTTTGGATTCTTTTTAAAAGGCTTAAATCAGTTTTCTGGTTTTAGTTTCTATTTGGATCATCCTTTACATACTGATGTCACTTGGTTTCTCAATGAAAATTGTGGACAATTCTGTTTTAAAGAACAGACTGATAGTTTTGCCATTTCCTTTAATGATTACAAAGGAATTTCTATTTGGACCCTTATCCTCCAGTCATGTTATTGTTATTATTATATTGAAGAATTTGAGAATTGTTTTCATGTTATACTGGTCTTGAGTATCATGATGGTCTGTATTTTTGTTTTAATTTTCTTGTCATATACTGGGCGTAACGTTTCTAATAGGGATTGAAGATTTCTTTTTGCTAGTTTGATAAGATGTAACTCTAGATCCTGCTCTTCGAAAGTAATTTGGCTATTTTATGTATAACTGCCTTTTAGAATCCTTTTTCATGCTTAACATCTTGTAATAAACTAGTTATTTTTATATCATTTGTCCAAGTTGAAGCCTTGGAGTACTTAGGATTTGATTTGTCTGTTTTCGTTGTTTTCAGCTGAGGTGCCTCAGTGTTTGATAGCTGGGCACCACCCAGATTGATGGAGCTGACCTACATCAACGTTTGGGATTTCCTTCGTATTAAGTCGAATACTTCTCCAACTGGAGTGCTACCTGAGGTCTTGCAGCTTCAACTGGTTTCTTGTAGATGACATCTGTTGATTGCAGCTTCTAAAGGCTGCATCTAAGCATGTCGATCATTTATTGGGTGATGCTGAATCACTCATACCATGAACAGTGGATTCTTAACAACATCTTATATTTTGTGCTAAAGTTTACCACTAATCTCTACTTACAAGCAAGAGCAAGACACTGCATTGCCAGTGCAAAGACTCGTGTTTTGCGATCATTACAAGTTCATTGAATTATTGCTGATATTAACTGGGTACAGTCCTAAAAATGGAAAGGTGAACTAAGATTTCTTGTTTATAACTTCTTGAATTTCTCTGGTTTGCTTGTCCTGATGCTTACGGTTTATTGCTGTTTCTCAGATATCAATTTATGAAAGAGATTGGAGATGGAACTTGTGGGTGCGTATATAAGGCACTCAATGTTGAAAAAAATGAGATTGTAAGTAATGTTTATGTTTTACTGGTACTGCTAACTTTATTTTTTTCAAATAGTTATAACTGTGTTCTATGTATGTGAAATGTATAGAACACTAGCCCTTTTATATGTTAAAATAAAATGTGCAACAACACAAATCTGCTAATTTGCAATTCAATGAAAAACTGTGCTATTAAAAAAAAAATTTCTTTTTGAAACCTTTTATAATTATATGGGATCTATTATGTGGTAAATTGCATTTAATCAAGACCCCTGCTTTTCTGAAATTCCTTTGACCTCCCTTGTATATCTTTAGTGGCAAATCCTGTTGATTTCAAGTAATATTTTGTCCATACCTTTTTTTTTCCCTTCCCTGACTAGTTTTGAACATTTTAGTTCTGTTTTTTTTTATCAGGTACTCAAGTAATGCACCACACTCCCTCTTCATCTTACCTCTTTTTTTTTGTACTTAAATCTTCTATTTACTGTACACTGTTGGTGTACATGTACCTCCTTTCTCTTATTTTAATATAATCTTTTTATTACTGATAAAAAAAAGGGAAAAACTGACAGAAAATTGAGTCAGGTGTCTCTTTCTCTTTTTTTGTTTTTTTTGGTTTTTTTATGGCTACTAAGTATCAATAACCTATGTATTAATGAAGTGACTTTTCTTCATATGGGACACAGGTTGCAATTAAGAAAATGAAGAGAAAGTTCTATTTCTGGGAAGAATGCATGAATCTACGTGAAGTTAAGGTGTAGTATTTCATTTCAATTTTTAGTGTAGCATGAATATTCTCTTCTTTTTATCAGTTATCACTGACACAATAAACCTGACCATATGCTACCTTTCCTGTAGAAGTTATATTGAATGATAACTTTTTCTTTTGCAGTCCCTCCGCAAACTAAATCACCCAAATATTGTCAAGTTGAAGGAGATTGTTAGGGAAAATTATGAGCTTTTCTTCATCTTTGAATACATGGTGAGATATTCCATATGTTGGCACATTCTATTTTCTCAAAACAAAGTGATTTTTTTTTATTTTATATCTATTTTAGTTAATTTTATGGTAAAATCTTTCAGAGTCTCTTTCTTATTTTTGTTTTTGATATAACATGTGGTGGTTTTCCTACTGGTCTGGTGTCACATTGCAAAACGAGAAGAATAGCAATCTTTTATTAGCTAAAAATTAAAAAGGTAGCTTATGTTTTCCTCTGCTGGATTGCAACCAGAACTATGGTGTCCATTTATGGCCTTTCCAATTTGATAAATTTTATCACTTGTAATAGTTGAGCCTTTCCATTGGGTTTCTAGATTTCTCTGGTGAAAATGAGCTAATAATGTCTATGTCATGTTTTAT
The DNA here is from genome assembly GCA_947561395.2 of Buxus sempervirens. Taxonomy (NCBI): domain Eukaryota; kingdom Viridiplantae; phylum Streptophyta; class Magnoliopsida; order Buxales; family Buxaceae; genus Buxus; species Buxus sempervirens. Next base: position 25,541,200 of record OX387192.1, read on the forward strand.
GTTCCTTAAATTTAGTTTTAATTCTTTTTTCACAACAACAAATTCGGAGATCTTATTTTATCATTTACTCATTCTAGATGTAATGTTCTTTTGATAATTGTTTAAAGCGATGTTCAGTTGGATTGTGATGAATCATTTTGCTTCTTATAATGGACATATCTATTATCCCACTTCTATTGAAACTCAATTCTCTTAGTTATTCCATTTTCCTCTGGTTGTATTAGTTTATGAATTGATGCAAGGAACATGATCTTTTATCATCTTTCTCCTCTCTTATTTTCCTTTAATTTCACTGGTAAATAACTATGAATATGGAGGTGCTCCCAACGATGGGCCTTTGGTACTTTATAACTAGAAAGTTTAGTGGTAAGAACTAAGAGGTACAATATCTTCAACTTATTTAAGGGACAAAACATTATGCTGAAAACTTTAAGGCTTGCCAGGTTTATGTTCAAGTTGATTTTTAATTTGCTTAGCAGATGCTGAATTCTTATTTTGGAATACATGCATCCAGGAATATCTTACTTCTTTGAAAACAGCATTTCTGATTGATTAACTGTTTGATGCATCCAGGAACATAATTTATACCAGATCATTAGAGACCAGCGTGGCCCTTTCACAGAAGAAGAGATACGGAGCCTTATGTCTCAGGTCTTGCATGGACTTGCATATATGCACAGGAATGGATATTTTCACCGTGACTTAAAACCTGGTATTAAAATCAAATCCTTTTTCTTTTCTCTTCTTTTTTTTCCAGTTCATGTGCTAAAAACATTTCTTCCATTTATTTATGTAGAAAATGAAGATTTAATTACAATATTATATGATAGAAATCATTTATGACATCCAGAGAACTTGCTCGTGACAAATGATGTTATTAAAATTGCTGATTTTGGACTTGCAAGAGAAATTACTTCCAGGCCTCCATATACTGATTACGTTTCTACAAGATGGTAAGTCATGGATTTCTAGCTAAGGAGAATTTTTTATGTATATTTGGTAACACAGGTGTATCTGTAATTTTGTTTTCATTATGTACACGAGGTACCGGGCACCAGAAGTCCTGTTGCAATCTTCTTCATACACACCTGCAATTGGTATGTAGAATTCCATTCCATCTTTATTGCAATAGTTCTCAAATAATTATCCTACTCTTGAAATAAGCTCATTTCTCCCTCTTCCCAAGATAGTTGCAAAGTACATTAATAACTTGTTATCATCAAAATACTTATAAATTTACAATTCTAATGTTCCTGTTTCCTTCTTATTATGAATTCTTACATACGTACACATACATGAATACTTAACTAGCCACAGTCATATGGAGCAATGCTCCAGGTAGATTTACCTGTTGAGACAGGCAATACACACATGGAAAATTATCTGGAGATTACTACTTCTCCACATGTATTATAGACCAGCCATAGATTATGTGCTTAAATTTTCCACATGAAATAAAGGGCTCAACTAAGTTCAATGACATTAAAAGAAATAGATGGCCAAATTGACATATGCCACAAAGCCTTGTGTAAATTCATTAGGGTGGTGCGTATAGGTTAAAATATTGTTGACTTGGCTAATCCGCTAGATCTCTTGTTAAATGGATGGTCTGTACTGGGCAGATCATCTTTCCATGTGACATAGTCTGTGGCAGCAGCCAGCTAAAACTGTTGTGGCAGACCAGAAAACCTTAGTCCTATATGAACAGCATAATAAATACATCTTTGTAACATCAAAAACAAAATGGCTTATCCCAATACATCCGAAAGAAAAAAGGAAGAATGCTGTTTCCTTTGTGAAATTTTGAGCTAAGACTGGTATTTATAGAACAAATCTATGTAGCCACTTTTATGATTTTTCTCTTGACCTTGGATTGATCATTTTGTTTCACTACCCCTTTTACAATTGATTTCACATGGTAACTATCAAATTAAATGTCTTATAGATATGTGGGCTGTTGGCGCAATACTAGCGGAACTTTTCACACTGTGCCCTCTATTTCCAGGTGAAAGGTAATGTTTTATCATTTCAAGTTTTTTATCCTTGAAAATTGCAGGAAACGATGAAAATGAAAACCATTTCAGTTAATAAGTCAGGTCATTTTCATCCTCCCTCATATTTGCCTACACACAGTTGCAGATGTGCACATAAACTGGTCATGAAAATTTCCTATCAAGCTGTGATATATTTACTTCCTATAATGTGTCAGAAATGATGTATGCCTACTCACAGTATGAGCTTCGTAATTCCCTTTCACAGTATGTTAAGACTTAACAGGACTAAAGATTAATTATTACATTGAAAAAGTATGATTTCATGTTTGTGGCTAATTTATACATTAGAATTACTAGGAGTCTATACATGTCTATAGTGAATCATGTGCCAGAAATGATTCAAGGCTACTCACAAGAAGAGCTTCATATCATCCTTCCACAGTATGTTGGATTGAACAAGCCGAAATGAATTATTGCACTGGAAAATTTTGAGTTTTTGTTTATGGCTACGTATATGTTGTGGATTTTATCTGTAAGGCAGAGAGAAGGACATATTTACTAATAAGTTCTCATGTCTAGTAATTATTTTGAAGGTAAGTGGGAGACTCAATTTATTTATCACATTCCAGATTTTGTACGCCTCCATGGATCTGTTTAGTCACAAAAAACAGAAAAAAGATGAGGATAGTGAGGTTTTTCTTTCTTGTGAAAACTTCTCTCTTATGTAAAGGGTGACCTTATCTCCAGCCCCGGCACACATATTGTGTACTAGTTGGGCTGGTTTCTATATTTTAATATATTTTCTCTATTATTACTGATAAAAAAAAACAGAAAAAAGATGAGGAATTAATTTAAAATCGGAAAATAAAAAAAAAATGTTAGAAATTGAAAAAAAAAATTAGGGGAAGAAAACATAAAATTTGATAATAAAACTATAAATGGTTTTCATGTGAAGTTATTGTAATACGAAGTGATTTTCCACAAATAATTCAATGCTAGCGCCAACGGAGGAAGTTGCTTAGGGGTCATAGAGAAAAGAATTGGTTGTATATTGGTAATGCAATCGTATGGGTGACTGCATGTGTAATTAAAGCAAAGTAGGCCACACGTGCAATAAGTTGCACTTGAAAACATTAGTTTAATTCTGCTCAATATAAATATTGCCCTTGTAGTGTAAAACTATATCTGCAAAAGTCTTATGGATGTTTTTGCTACTTGTGTTTGATTGAAGAAGCATCACCAAAAGAGTAAATTAACTAGGAGAAAGCATGACTATGCATTTAATTTTTCAGACTCTGACTTTATTCTTTTGGCAGTGAAATAGATCAGCTTTACAAAATATGCTGTGTTCTTGGTCCCCCAGATACGTCTTCTTTGCCTGAAGGGATGGATCTTTCAAGATTAACCAATTTTGGATTTTCTGAGGTAGACCTTTGCTCAGATATAAGAATCTGTATGTTGTTTCCTTTGTTCTAATTTACCACTTTTTGCAGGTTGTGCCTGCCAATGTTTCAGAATTCATTCCAAATGCTAGCTTGGAAGCACTTGATTTGATCATGGTGGGTTCCTGATACAATCGGTTTCTCTAGTTATCTAGTTCCTCAGCCATTGTTAAGTTGGTTCTGAAGGAAGTGAACTTCATCTTAATTCCTTTCTTCTGGATTGTTAATAGCAACTATGCTCTTGGGACCCGCTTAGAAGACCGACTGCAGAGCAATCATTACAACATCCATTTTTCCATGTAATATATAATTTCAAGTTTATCCTTGTTTTCCTGTTGTAGTTCATACTGCCTGACTTACGCTATTTTCAGGTTGGAACATGGGTCCCATGTTCACTCCGGGATCCTTTCCAACCGCAGACAAAATGCACAGGTCAGTTTCTTTCTGTTGTAGCATCTATATATTTTTTATGTCAAGAAATCTTTTATAATGCACTAATTTTGTTCTTACTGATTCACAGTGGGAGCAAAACCAAAGCTTGAGTTGAATCTATGGGACTTTGGCACTGAACCAGATGACTGCTTTCTTGGCTTGACGCTAGCAGTGAAGCCTAGTGTCCCCAACTTAGGTAATAGTTTCCAGCCCTAAAGAGAGTCTCATAATAAATTATCCAATGTTTAGTTTCAAACCTTGATGGAGATGTTGGCAGCTATATATGAGTGACCATGTGAATTTGTGACTCGTATCATTCCCGAGAAAGTGTGACAAAAGTATCTTGAACTCTTCCATTAAAATCTTATCCTTCACAGTTTATAAAATCTTATGATTTAATTCAATTTGCCCCATAATGGCTCAAAATCAGTGAAAATATCTATCTGTCTTTGAATCTTAAGAGTTATATATTGAAATTAATAATTTATGATTTAATTGATAATTTGACTTTGCCACACTAAAAAGGTGAGTTTCCTTTTTTGTTATTTTTTTTATACTGAAAAACTTCCATTTTTTTCTTTGTTGATTCCGTTATATAAAATATTTTACTCTGTAACGATTTAAGTGTAAAAAAGATAACATATTTATTTTAACAACATATTCTATTTCTTATAGAAATCCCAAAATCTAAGTCTTAAACCCCTATTTTACTAAAATTATAATGTATCTTATGAATAAAAAGTCAAACTTATGATTTGATTCCAAGTGGAGTTGAATGATTTTTTATCCAACTCATATTTTGACAACTTGCTAATGAGTAGGTCCAGTTCTGAGTAGGTGCAAGGAAGTTGCTATCGGTTCAATAATCTTCATTTTTTCTGCTTTCAATGGACCATGAAGCTGTCAAGTAGAACATTGGTTTAGTTTCTCTTTTTCATTTCTTTTTTCATTTTTTAAATGTAGTTTAATTATTTTCATATTAAATCTGGCATGTTTCATGTCCATATCTTATCCTTAAAAACTTTTATCTTTTACCATAGGGATAATCCATGATGGCGTACCATCCTAATAAATGATGATTTGCTTTGTATGTTGCAGGTGTTTTGAATTTTCACGTAAAAAGAAAATCTGATTATATTTTTCTATAAGAGATTGGTTAGCATTCTTGGAACCTGTAAATCTTAAGATGGACGGTTCCCACATCATCCTCGATCGGTTGTTGCCCTATGGTAGATTATGTTATTGATATATGCTTCAAACTTTTATATCCTATACTAGTTGAGCTTTTTCTGTATGTTCTAGATTTCTATGTTCATGGCAAACATTTTTCATGGCATGCGGTTTACCAGTTGGCTCATAGTTGTTCTAATCCAATGAAAATTTTCCAGAATCTGTATAACTCCTGGAATTTTTTTCTCAGATGTTTGACACAATTTAGTTTAGGGACTGGCTCATTTACTTACAATAGTTTTGAGTAACTGAAATCTTTTCATTCATGTCCCAGAATTGTTTTTTCCTCTATTATGTAATTTAACTTAAGTCTTACGTGCCTTTGGACATTTGATCTAATTATGAATTCTCCCGACAGAGATGGTTCACCAGGTCTCTCACAACCCTAGAGAGGAGGTATGTTTGTCCCTTTGCGTTTATGCTGACTGCATTCTCAGTCTGTTTAGATTTATATTTGACTACAGCTTTTATTTCCAATTCCCAAGCAGAAATAATTATGTTCTGATGGTTCGAATTTCATAATGCAGGAAATACTCTTCTGCTCTGGATTTCAGAATCATTCGGAACAGCCAGGTATGATATTATGCTCAATCCTTCCCATCTTATCTAATTCACAAAACCAAAGAATAATCATAGATCAAGCCTTCAGGGAGTTCCATGCTAAATATCTCCTCAAATTAGAAAAAGAAAACTGCTTGTTTTTGTTGTGCTTAATTTTTGTCTCAGCCTTTTTTTCTTACCGCTTATGTTGGACCATCTTTCAGTTTTTTGGCCCATGCTATCTCCTGATCAAAGTGGGATTGATGCATCCATCAGATCGTTTTTGCCTTCTTCATGCAGGTGATCTCAAAGTCATTATACTTTCTATGCTTTGCATAAGCGATTTTAATTGTCATGGTGACCGGATTTCTGGGTCCCTTGGTGCACTATATTACAGGAATCTATTAGGTGGGTGTTGACTCAATCATGTATTAGAGGTGGGCTCTCAGCCTCTCACTTATAGTTTGCCTTTGTATATGCTGTAACCGGAACCTTTTTTCAATAATGTTGCAGCCATTAAACCAGAACATCACGTTGAAGTGGCATCGTTTTGATTTGTTTGGTTTGACATTCACTTCTGCAATAAAATAAAATAGATCTTTGGATTAGTTAATTCATGTAAAATCACTGGGCAACTTCAATGGGCATATATCCCCTATGAGGGTGATGCTTCCCCTGATATAGGGGATTAACATGGGATAGGTGCACCACAATTTTAGCAGCAGTATGACTTTGTGTCGTTTGGTTGCAGTCAAGTTTCTCTTCCAATGCAGTCGACAGGATTCAACATTGCGTCGATGCAGCCAACTAATATCCTAGACAGGCCAATGATGGCTGTTTCATCGCCCTTCCAGCTCAGCCACTATCTTTGAGGGATCTGTTGTAAACTGCTTTGCGGATCCCTTTTTTTTTGGTAACATGGTTTGCGGATCCCAGGATGGAATTCTTCTAAAATTCGCATTGATTGCTGAAATGTTGTAATTAATATAATGGAAGGACCACATTTCCACTTTTGTTGATACATGGTGTTTCTGTTTTATGCTTGCTTTCAGGCTACCATATGCTACTAGTTTTTAAATTAAAGCTTTACTGAGGTAGCAATGAGAGAGCAGAGCATTCATCTGATGAGAGAAACATGGTTTTTAACAATGGAGTTCTGAGTTCAGCTGAGAAGAGCAGTAACAATTAGGGCTGCAACTTGGGTCGGTTAAAACCAAACTGAACCGATCAAACCCGACTTTGGGTCGGTTTGGTTTGAGTTATATAGTTTTTGGATAGGTTTTGGTTCTAAAAATAAATAACCGAATTTGTTTGGTTTGGTTTTGGGTTGAAAGCTCAGGTTAATAGAGCTGAATCAAAAACCAAATCGAATTTCCTAATTGTAAAACCAAGCCAAACCAAATTGAAATATAATAATATATATAAAATATACAATAGATAAAGTTGTCGTAATAAAATATAACTTATAAATTATAAGTTATAAAATAATGAATAAAATTATTATTTTATAAATCTTTGTAGTTAATTATTAAATTGATTCATGAGTTCAAAAGTGCAATCCAAAACAATTAACATATGACTTGGGATTCTAAGCTCTTTGCTCCATCTTATGTATGCATGTGAACTGCTTAAGGGATTGAACTACATGTAAATAATGATCCTTATGTGTATTCTTTAAATATTTTTTTAGCAAAAGTAAGAATCTCTTTCTTGATAACAGGTTTTCAATATGGGAAAATTACCCAAACCGAATCGAATTTTGCAATTCGATTCGATTTGGATTGGGTTACGATTTTTCTTTAAATAATCGATTCGGTTTTTGGTTTGTGTATTTCGGTTTTGAAATCGGTTCGGTTCAGTTTTGGGCCGACCATAAATAACTTGGTTTGGTCTTGGGTTGAGGTCAACCCGAACCAAACTGCACTGAGTTGCAGCCCTAGTAACAATTGCAAGACAATTTGCTATAGCAAATATGGATCTCATTAACCATTCAACAATTTGCTATAGCAAATATGGATCTCATTAACCATTCAAAAATAATTCTAATGGCTTGTAAGAGGGAAAGCTTAACTTAAGACTAGAAACGGAGAATCAACAATTAGAAAGATGGCATAGCAATTGTCTTTCTGAATAAAATATGAACAGACTGAGATCTAAAGTAAAATAAATATTTTCGAATCATGTAGTGGGCTTTATGGGTGCCAATTTATAGGCCTGGTTTTTAAAGATTTAGAAGACTTGTAATAACTGATTTAGTGCTTATAAACCATATAAAAGGACTTGTAAATCTCATAAAGAGACTTGTAACAACCTATCTATGGACTTGTAGCACTCGATTTAGAGGCTTGTAAACTATAATTAACAACCTATTTGCAGGCCTGTAAATCTCAAAATTATGTCCTTACTTGTGTCATAAACTAAGAAAAGGTTGATGATGTGGATGGCAATCCATAAATTAGACATACCGAAGTAGCCATGATCAAGGCAAAAAAAAAAAAAAAAAAACCCAATCGAAAGTGGTGAAATACTATTCTCATAAGAACCATGGGTAAGACGCTTTGTGCGGAATAAATAAGCAATTACTACCCTACTTGTTCATCATACAAACAAGTCCTTGTCTCATGCCACGATTTGGCCTGTTAGTGGATGCACATCCATGCAAGTTATCTTGAGGGTCTCTTTCCAGGTGGGATGGTTTTTGTGGGACATGTCACTCCTTCACGTATCTCAACAGTAATGCTGACAAAGCATCAACTGAGTCCTGAACAACTAGCTACTTGGTTGAATTTGTTAAACTGTTGCATCCAAAAGCTTATGCTGACAGGTGAAGGCAAAACAATATATATATATATATATATATATATGATATTTTAACACTCCCCTAAGTCACACGGAACATATGTGGGAAGGACGAAGATAGGGTATGAACATCCTATATACAAATAAATGCTAAGACAAACTTGCTCCCGGGAATTGAACACAAGACCTCCCGTTCTGATACCGTATTAAACAACCATTGCATTTAAAAGCTCAAGCTAATAGGTGAAGGCACAGCAATGTATATCAAAGGGCCATATTATATTTCAATAGTATTTGCCACCTCAGACTCTCTTCATGTCCATGTCTAGACCATCTGTTGAACTTCAAGCCTCATGGAACTCACACTTAGGTTGGTCTGAAGTGGCTTGGACCCACCAGACCCAATTACAGCTCTCGTCTTTTTCTTTTAATCGTCAAGGTTTCATGGATATATAGGTTGCTCTTGCATTAGATAAATTGGCACAATATTGTAATCTGATACCATATTCATATATAATTGGTACATATGCTTCAATAAAGATGGATGGCCATGCCCATATCCACATACAAGAATGTACTGACAGATTGACACTACACACATACTTTAATACAGATGGATGGCCATATTCCCACATCCACATTCAAGAATGCAGACACACACAAACAATTCAAAGCTGTAAAAGGCATCTCAATGACTTTCCATCCAAGAGCAGCTGAAAGGCCTGATTTATCTCTGAGAAGGTAAGTTCATGAGTTATAAATCCATCCAAATTCACCACCTGAAAATATCATAAAACCACAAAGAAAATATTAGTATGCTTCTTTACAAGTTTCATCTATGTGAAGGAGGTAAATCAGATTTACTAACCCCATTCATGCATTGAGTGACAACGTCAGGCAACTGGGTCTTCCCCTTGAAGTCTCCAAAAACTGATCCGGCGAGTCTCCGGCCATCGAAGAGCTCCATTGGATGAAAGGGAAGCATCCTTGGTGATGGATGAATTCCTAGCATTACAGCTAATCCCCATCCCTGTTCCATCACCCCACATTCAAGACTTCTCACATTAGTGATTAAGAAAATTAAAGGAAAGAAAGAAGATGATGATGATGAAGAAATGGTGGCTGAGATCATAAGTATATGTACATCATGGGCAGACAAGAAGGCCTCACGAAGAACATCCACGTTTCCGGCACACTCGAAGCTGTAGTCCACACCTCCTCCAGTCATTTCTCTGATTTTCTGCAGTTGCACCATTAATTGGTATTGCAGTGAATTAATAGACTCCATCAGAGACGAGCTGACAAGCTTCCTTTTTAATATAAAGAGAGAGTCATTTTTTATGAAATTTTTTCTTACCTCATGAACTGGTTTGTCAAGTTCCCTTGAGTTTATAAAATCTGTGACTCCCATTTCTCTTGCTGTTAATTAAAACAGATCATGGGTTCATATTGATATTGTAGTAATTAAATCATGAAGAACGTATTTGTTTAGACACAAACAACATTGGCATACCTTTGATGAACTTGTCTGGATTGATATCGACTCCAATTATTTGAGAAGCTCCTCTAGATCTTGCTCCTTCAACAACCTGCATGCACCAAGAATTAATAGATCATTGCAAGTTAAGAATGTAGAGAGTATTTAGGAAGAAAATTAAAAGGGGTCTTGAGCCTTTTAATGGGGTCTTTGGGTACTTACTGCAAGACCTATAGCTCCCAAACCAAAAATTGCCAGACTTGACCCAGCTTGCACATTTGCTGTGTTCCATGCAGCGCCAAGCCCTTTAGACACATCAACAAAAAGTTTAAAAAAACAAAGGAAAAGGAACTGAAAAGAAAAAGGGGAACAAGAGTTATTTGTTTCATCAAATTTACATCATCAAGACAAAATCAATGGGAGGGGATCTTTTCTTCAATTTTTTCCTGTCAGTTCTGACTGTTTCTTGGATTGTAAAATCTTTTATATCAAAACAAATGGAGTCTTTCTAATTTAATTAAAGCTCTAGATGTAAAGACGCTCCATAAAATTAAAAGAGATACTGTACCTGTGGAGAGGCCACAACTGAGGAGGCTCAGCTTCTTTAAAGGAGCGTTCTTGTCAACCTTCACAACACAAGCCCAATCTAAGACTGTGTACTCGCTGAAAGTAGATGTGTTCAGAAAATGGAAGATGGGTTTCCCATCTTTGGTCGAAAACCTCGTTCCCCCATTAACCATGGTGCTCTTAAATGGGTCTACCCGGAACTTCTCGCAAAGGTTGGTCTTCTCAGACTTACAGTACACACAGTCCCCACACTCTCCATTAAAGACTGGAACAACATGATCTCCTTCTTGCAAGTCTACGACCCCTTCACCAACACTCTCCACCACTCTGCAGACCACAATATATATATATGCTGTGTTTTGTTAGCCAAAAAGGTGCACAAGACGTTCAAAATTAAATTGCAGTCTGAACTATCTACCCCACTCAAATCTGCATGAGGTTTTAATGGATTCAAGCCAACATGATATGTATGGTAAGGTATTAATTGTACTCTTAGATTAAAAAACACTGCATTTTGCATCAGAGGTCTTTACCGCTAGGAAGAAAAAAGGGGTGAAGTTATAGAGAGAGAAAGATATAGCTTACCCGATGGCTTCATGGCCTAAGATTCGAGGAAAGGCTCGTTGAGCTTCATTCTTGTTGGGTGAGAAAAACCAAATTGAGTGATTAGAGAGAAGGAACAAGACCAAACAAAGGAACTTGAGTTGCAGGAATAAAATGGTATTAATGGGTATATCTTACCTCTCCTTTCCAAGAACCGACATCGGTGTGGCAGATGGACGTGTAGAGGATCTTCACTCGAACCTCCATTGTTTGAGGAAGGTCTACTTGCACTTCTTCTATAACGAGAGGCTGTTTTGGGCCCCATGCAACAGCAGCTTCACCATGTAAAAAAGGAAAATTATGATCATGATCAAGATATAATATAACAAAGAGAGGAATGTTAGGTGAATCCCTTACCTTTACAGGTGATGACCTTCCCTTTGGTCTCACTGGGGTTAAAGAAACCATAAGAAATTTCTTCAGAGAAGCTACCCATATCTCTCTTTCTTTCTATCTCTTTCTCTCTCTCTCTCTCTCTCTATCTCTTGTGAGTTTGTAGTTGGTGTGTAATGGTGAATCTTTGTTCTTGGGTTGGGAGGAAATTTATAGTGAAAATTGGGTGATAAGATGTCCGAATGACAACTATTTCACAACTGATTTATTCCTAATTTATCTGATAACTTAATCATCCATATCTACTCCTCCTAATAGGAAGGAATGATAAATGAAACAACTAAGACCAGTAACGGTGCACATGATATTCCAGACTCTCTGTCTGAAAGGAGACCCTTTGGATCAAGAAACATGCATGGATAATTTTGATCATTTTTTTTTTGCAAGTCTTATAATAATTTTTGTGGTAACTCATATATATGTTTATGAGAGTCTTCATACAAAAGTGGTTCTTCTAAGTGCTGAACAAGGTTGATAGTTTTGGCAAGTTTTTTGCCACACGGAAAACTCTAAACCTAAGACACATCAATACCTGTCCGGCTTAGCGAGATATAGATTGGTATGTGTGTACTCATGAGACATCAATACCCTTTTTGACTTGGTCAACGTTGGCCAAGTCAAAAAGCTCCAAGAACCAAAACTGACCTAATAAATGCTCACTACTTGGCGGGCACAAAAAATTTGACAGTTTGTCATAACTTTTATTGAGAAAAAACAAGGAAAAGAGAAAATGGTAAATTATCGTATGTTATAATTACACTTACCTCCCTTGAAGTTTTTGAAATAACACTTTTCCCCCTTGAGATTTCTGTATGGGTCAAAATAACACTCTTTCATTGAAGTTTTCGTCAAAACAGTAGTGATAGTTACTACAATAATTCGAACTGGACAAGATTACCCCCATTTAAGTTAAATGATAGTTATGCCTTAGGCCATTAAAATTTTTGTTCTCATCTTTATGAAGGGGTAATCTTGGCCAGTTCAAATTATTTTACTAACTATCACTACTGTTTTGACGAAAACTTCAATGAAAGAGTGTTATTTTGGCCCATGCACAAATCTCAAGGGGAAAAGTGTTATTTAAGAAACCTCAAGGGAGGTAAATGTAATTATGGCATACCTCAAGGGAGGTAAGTGTAATTTACCCAAGAGAAAATGCTTGATATATATCTTTTGCATTTTTTGGTCTATGTATGTAGTCAATCAAATCCTTTTTGGAAGTTCCAAGGGCCTGGAAGGTTGGCCGGAAATTGGCTTTTAGGTGTACTTTTCAATGGCACAGTTTTTTTTGGTAATTTGAAAATAGTGATATTTTTTAAATAATTGAGAATTAGTGTCATTTTACATTGGACATTTCTTCCAAAAATACCCTCAAAATAATTGTAAACAATTTGTTTGTTATCATATTTTAAGGAGCTTAAGAAGTCTATTTAAGGGCACTTTTAGAAGAAATCCTCCACAAAATAAAAATAAAATATTACTTATTCTCAATTATTTTTAAAAAATATCACTAAAAACCAATTTCTCAAGTAAGATTTTACCTATGTGTAAGAGCAATTATGTGTATGAGCAATGGGCGTGAATATATACATGTGTATACGAGCGCACACGTGTAGAATCTGATAATTCCAAGCCTGCTCTCATGGGACCGGATAAGAAGGGAAAAATAAAAAACTTTCCAAATTTATTTTTTTGTTCAAAAATAAGAGGCAACCATTAACAGAAAAAGGGTAAATTAGGCGTACACTGTCCAAAAATAGATCCTACTATCCCTTTAACCCGTGTTGAATTAAACAAGTTTAGAGGGTGCTAATGAGTTGTGGATGCAAAAGGTCTAAATAATGCAAGTACCGGATCATATTAGGCACAAGGCCAAATTCACAATGTACATTTTTTATAGAATTCATGACATAACGGTCTAACGGATTTGTTAAAAGATTAATTTATACAAGCAGCCAATTTGATGAAACCTCCCTATTTAATGGGCTTTAATCTAACAATAGTTTAAGACATAAAGTACAGAATAAAATTGAATACACTAGTAGGGTCCATGTACACTTATGTAAAAAGCAAAGGGATGTAAAAAGGATCTAAAAGAATAGCAAGGAAGAAATGGGAAAGAACCATTTTATAACTATAAGTTTTAAATGAATTAAATGAATTTATATTGGTATGACTATTGTATCCCTTGTTATTGAAACTTGACAATGAAGTGTAAAGGCATTTTGGAAAAGTCTAATATAATTATTTGGCACACTTTCCAAGGAGGCGCTTCCTTATAACATAGATTAGGCTAGCAATGGGTGCAATTTATATCCAAATCCGATCCGAAATCTCGAATTTTGATATAAGATATAGATCCGTGATCCGAATATGGATATCGGATTTCAGATCCAATCGAATTCGAATCTGTCCATATCTGATCCAAATAAGATCCAAACCGAAATCAACATATACTTTTCATTAAACCATTGGTAAACTTTGTATAAACCATGGTTGAACCATCCTTACTCATGTCTTGCTTTAATATTTATATGGCTCATTAGTTTTGATAGTTAAAATTTGCTTTAATAGTTAAACTTGAATTTTGAGTTTTAAATTCAAATCGGATCTAATTCAAATCAAATTCGAATTTCAGTTACTTATTCAGTCGAATTTGAAATTCGGATACAGTATATAAATTCGATTTCGAATTTAGATTCACGTATAAAAGATTCATTGGATTTTGGATCGAATTCGGATATTGGATTTTTATTTTCAGTTCAGATTCAGATCATGGTAGATCCATACCGTATTCAACTCATTACCAGCCCTAATATAGATTGGTCTAGAGAACAATGGATTGGTAACAAATCTAACCTTTAATATTTTTAATAAGAATAGATGTTTCTGACTCAAATATGCATTAATATATGAGCCATTTACTTTTTCTATCATACAAAGCGAAGAACCCTCGAAATGATCATTTGAGAATGCAAAGCAAATCATCTAATGTGTGAAAAGGTGAGAATATACTAGTTGAAAATTCTTACAGATGAGGGGATACCAAAATAATATGCAGGATCAAATTAGAAAGGACTTGAACACCCATAGACTAATAAAATATATATTTTTTGACAAATTTGAATGAAGAAAAAGGATTCATCTATACTATTGTATAAAACCAACCCCTCTAACATTTTACACTCAAAACGCCCCCCTAATTTTTTCCCGATTTACTATTCCAGTAACATTCCTTTTAGTATAATCAACCCCAACTTGTTGGAATAAGGCATTTAATTATTTGCTATTTTTAAACTTATATGAAATAAAGAATTGGGTGAAAAATATTGGTTTAAGGAAATAATTTGAATCGTCCAATTACCAATTTGCCACCCCTAGAAACAATTGCAATCGTGTATCCAATAAATTATTAGAAAATGGAACATTTTCCAAGAATGAAGTTTGCTCCTACCGTATTAACATCTACGGAAAAAAAACTAAAAAAAAATACGAACTATTTATCTTATCAAGATGCCAAGAACAATTAACTCATGGAATAAACAGAAGAAAAACCACGTATCCCATTCCTATGGGTTTATCCAGGTAGGCCTGATTCATAGAATTTCAATTTCATCGTAGAATGAAAACCATGTACCGGTTCTAACCTGAAAACGAGCACAGTTGAACAGCATTAGTCCTACTGGATTTTCTGGGTATCACGTACCCCATTCTCGACCATAGTTTGAAGTTTGGAAGCAGTCATGTCTGGTCAAGAGTTGCCGAACAATGGAGCCTTTCAAAGGAGTTTGTTCCATCTTATCTTCCTGGTTGATTAAGCTTCATAACACACAAGGAACATTGGTTCCAGGTGCTTAAAAACTCTGCCTGTGATGTCACATTCATGTCATAAACCATGATACATAAAATTCACCAATACTAGCTGCTTAAAAGAAAACTCCAACCATATCAGCTTCTGGGGGTTTTAGGGAAATAAAACAACTTTTACATAAATTTAATTGCTGCGATGGCTGGTTTGATTTCATGTATAATCTGATTCCTCTTTGCCAGCCTATCTGTACATTCTCTCATAACTTTCTCTACCCCATTATGTGATCAAATCATTAATTGAGAATGCATACATTCTACCTGCGTATTTTACATAAAACCTGGCAAGGCACATCCATAATGGAATTTTAACTGCCAAATGAATTCAATGTCGCCTGAATGTATCAGGGTTGGCCCCAACTTTGAAGCCTTTAGCATGGCCAATGATCCATGGCCAATGATCCATGGCCAATAACTTTGAAGACAAGTCATGAGCGCTGCTCATATTGTAGAACACCTTCATATCAAAGAGGCAGATGCTTTTAGTCATCACTCACATGAATTTCTACCAATGTCTCAATCAAATATCTCCTGGGCTTCAATTATGCTGTGCTGACTGAAAGAGGGAGAGAGTACATACCCAAATTTTAAAGGTAAACCAGTTAAAAGCGGCAGAGCAAAGAGAGAGAAAATATTGAAGAGAGATCAAAAAACGTTAATGAGGCTTACTGTTCATCCTTTGCGACTCGATAATATCTTTCAGCATGCTGCCGTTGGCCAATTAATTGAGCAAACCGCTCATCATGAGTAATAACTATTAGTTGAAAGTTCTCTTGTCCTCTTCTGTCCTCCATAATTCTGAGGAGTTCAGTTAATGGAATTTTCAGGTGTGCAATTTCTCAAACTTGAATTTAAACATTTCTTTTTAGGTGCAAGTGCTAAGCATCAATTAGTATACCTTAGGAGGGCTGCCGCAAGGCTCTCAGCATTTGGGCCATCCAAGTTTGTTGTTGGTTCATCCAGGGCTAGTATTCCACAGTTCAGGCAAAATGTTTCCGCTAATGCTAACCGTATTATAAGTGAAGCAAGGACCTGACAAAATGCAAAGAAAAATAATGCATGGAAAATAACAATCGAACAGTTTTCACTGTTTCCCATTTCAGAAATGGAAATACTTTGTCTCTTCCCCCACCCCCACCCCCCTCCTCTTTCCTTTTCGACTGCATTCCCCATCCCCAATATAGGAACTCCATATCCTAATTAATTTCATTACAACAACTACATTGTAAACAACAATTTGGGACCAGATATTTATTCAAATATATATAACATCCTAAAGCGCACCTTCTGACCAGCACTACATCTTCCTCGCATCTCTAGTTCAGCATCCCCAGTCTGCATGAGTACCTAAGGAAGATACAGACAAAAATGACATCAAGGCATCTCAAGGATGAAAAAGAAAATGAAAGAAGCAAAGAAGTAGGTGGGGCCGTGGGGGTGGGGGTGGAAGGAGTGATACAAACCTTATAGCTGTAAGATCGAGTTCCAGCACCTTCAGAATCTGAATGAATTCTTATATAGTCAATATCTTGTCCCCTGTATGTTTGCTGCCAAAGTTCCCTTATAATTTTATTTATTTCCTCCATTTTCATAGTGTGAAAGCGCATGAGTGCTCTACGTAAGCAAGGAAAACACAGAAAAATATTAATTAATTGGAAAATATACCAAACTTACATCGCATAAAAATTAGGAGCAACTTCAATGATTTCTAAATTTACTTTGTGCAACAGGAGAACGGATAAGAGCAATGCCATATCAGAATACGAAATTAAATCAATAGATCATGTAACGACATAGATAAGAGTTGCCCCATAACATATCAAATGACCAGTTAATGCAGTTGTCTTTAGGGGCTTAATCTATCGTTTCATATCATTAAGAATAACGGCTAGTAAAACTTATTTAGTGTGCTCACTTGTCCAGTGCATTGTAGTATCTGTCCAGGTCCTTGTTAGCCATTTCAGTTGTCTGTAATGGGAAATTTTTAGTTACAATATTATGAAACCATAAGGGGATAAAATATAGAGAATAAATGGAAATCAAGAAACAAACTAAACCTTAAGCTGGATCAGCTGATTGAAGTGCCGCTTGTCTATGTCATTGTATTGTGCCTGTTTAAGCTCAAGTTTATGCTTTGAAATATTGCTCTGATACACAGATAATGTTCCATGACATCTGTTAAGCTGAAACATGAAGGCACGCGTCAACTGAAATTCTAAAAGATACAAAGTTGAGAATAGAAGATGAGCACAATACATCCACCTTTTTAAGTCATCCAGAAGCAAATGACAGTTTTTTATGATGCAAGTAATTACATGGACATTAGGACACAAATTACCTCAGCATCAACTCTCTCTTTATCCAGCAAGAGCTTTTTGTGTTCAGCTTCGAAAGTAGGAACTCCACCAATCTTCACCATTCTATCTTCTATTGATTCTATCTCATGTGCAAGTGCATCAACTTCTGCCTTTGTTTTCCTATAGTTCAAGTTGTCATCAATATTTCTCTTTAATTGATCTTGGTTCCGTATCAAATCTTTACTTTTGTCTAATTCGGCTGAAATTTCCCGCTTCCTGATATCACAGTTTTGAAGCTGAGACTCAGATATAGATAGTTTCTCCTGCAGTTCAATCAACTTGTCTCCTTTCTTTGAATCGTTATACCTAGGAAGACAAAAGCCATGATCAAAATCAACAACATGAGATAAATATAAAACATTTGTCACAGTCCAAATGCCATACTCATTAATCTTAGAAGTATCTGCTAGAAGTTTCTCAACTTCCAGTTGATAACTTGTTTTAAGATCAAACTGCTGCTTGTATTCACGATCAAGCTTCACCTTCAAATCATTATGTTCATTCAGCAATTTCTCTCTTTCCTTGGACAGCGTAACAAGAGCCTCCACCAAAAGCTGAAAGTTTCAAATGTCAATTGCATCACATAAACACAAGATCATATGCTAATGGGAAAAAAAAGGAGCACAATAGCGACATAAAATGTTCAATAATTTGAAAGAAAACATACAGAATCAAGACATAAAATATTCAATAATTTGGAAAAAAAAAAACATACAGATCAAAAAAGGGGAAAAAACAATAATTTGAAAGTTGCCATAACCAAGAAATCATTACCATATTTGGAATCATAAAATGTTCAAGCTCAATGGCAACAAAGAATCAAGACAAATGATATAGAAAATCACTAATTTCACAGAAAAATACGGATTACGTAGCAACCTGATACGGTAAGAAAATACCTAGAGAAGTTTGTAATGATAATACGAATGGAATGCCTTCTTCCTGGGTCCTGATGTAATTTCATGAACAGAAAGAAACATCTTATATTGGGGACCTCATTGGCATTGTCCAAAACACCCCTAACATATTACCAAGAATAAGTTGGTAAACAGAAACATGGGAAAATCACTATATGTCGGTTTTCCACATTTAACCAGAGAAAAATCAATAAAAAATTTTCCTTGCAAAAAAAAAAAAAGAAAAGAAAAGAAAAATGATAGATGGTATATTAAAATATATATTTACTTAACAAAAACTACTTAAAAATTTTAATTAATTTGATCAACTATTAGTCAAAGAATTTGGTCATTAAGGAACTGAGAAGAAGGTGTCAGCAATATTCAGGCACTACTCATGATTCTAACATCAATCTATTATGGGCCTCTACATCAAGCATTGGATAGAACTCATTCAATACAATATGGAAAACTCAAGCAGATTTAAACCCTCATGTGCAATGATGTATAATACATCAATGTGCCTAAAATAAAACAAAATACCAAGAACTTACACTTTGAGACCTAAATCCAAATAAATAAATGAAATAATATCAGAGTGCACAATATAAATAATATTCAGGGACCTCCTTGACATATGAACAAATGATCACAAAGCCCCCTTCCAAAGATTTTATACCTAAAAGACCCTTTATGTTTGAACAATATACTTTACCTTATATTCTAAATGACAAAATTACCAAGAGCCGATAAGAGTAGCTCACTCTTTGGTGCGGTGTTTGAACGTCTCATTCAAACATGTACCAAGGGCCGCCAATGATGTTGCAAACAGATTAGCTAAGGCTGGAGCGACTAGTAGTTCTCTGGTCTTTGGAGAGATGTCTTGTTGTATGGAGAGTTAGTTTGTATTAGTTCTCTTGGGGGCCTTTTGGATTGTGGCTCCTTTTGTTTTGTTTTCTTCTATTTGTATTTCCTCCCTTCCCTCTTTTAATGAAATTTCATCAATTATTAAAAAAATGACAAAATTACCCTTATTTGTAGATTTATAAGGAAACTTTTGGAGAATGCTCAATGGAGAAAGTTGGAATTTTGTTTTCATCAGGACTTATTTATTGCTCAAGGAAACTTTTGGAGAATGCTCAAGAAAACTTATTTTTAGATTCATATCAATCTATTATGTGCTCGCACCTTACTATATTTTTGCAGGTGTTGATGCTTACGAGGATTAGAAGCAAAATATGGAGTAGGACGCATACTTTTACTTTGATCGGCGTATCTTGGCGTCAATGTGGTGTACTTGAGAGTAAGAAAGTAGATAGGTTGATTTGTCATCAGTATATTATGTTGGTTTCTATAGGTTTTTTATGATTGAATATTGTTAGGATTATGATTATAGTTTAAGTTACGAATATTATTTATATTCTACACTCTTATACTATTTCATTTATTTATTCGGTTTTAGGTCTAAAAGTTTAAGTTCTTGGTATTTTATTTTATTTTAATAACTTTGATGTATTATACATCATTGCACATGTGTAAGGGTTTAAATATACTTGAGTTTCCATATTGGGGTGATGGAGAGTACAGTCACGTTCCAAGATCCTATTACCCACAGTATATAAATTGTACTATTAACTGTTTATTAGGGCATTTATATACTTGGAATCGGTGCATGACAATTTTCCTCAAACTAGAGGAAATTTCCCCCCATTTTAGCGAATTTCCAGCCAGCCTAGAAACATGGCTGGTAAATTTTTTTAAATTATTAAATCCTGTTTTCAGCCATCCTAACTACATGTTCTAAGAGTAGTCTATAAGAAGGGTCTATCAGGTACAATATAGGACCCTATCAAGCTATGAAATTTCTGGAGAAACTGGTTTTGGCTTACAAATATGTAAGCATAATCCTTCATTAGGTCATATCTATAAAGCCTTATCCAAGCTCAACATTGTGCACTGCAACTGCCCCCTTTGAATTTCAGCTATTTTTTACCTCCTAATTTGTTTTCCAAGTAGAAAAAGTGGTAAATCTTCTTTTGGAAAGAGCACAGACCTGATGTCAATACATATGAAAATAAGGAGTTTGCAAACACATGACCTTTCTGCACCACAAACTAATGCAAGGCATGAGTATTGAGAAAATTAGTACAGAAAAACTTCTCAAAGGTCAAGGAAGTCAAGCCCATAACCCATCTAATATTTTCACAAAAGATGCTCCTCTAGATAATTAAACTCAAGATTTTGAGCATGGATGCAATGTTGAACCTGATTCTGGAACTTATAAGAATTAATGGGAGAAATCCTATCCAAATACAGCTCTCAAAGATTTCCAATAAATCTATGAAAAATTAAGGATTTTAAATGTGTAGCATGAAAAGAAATGACAAATAATATTGGCTCAAACCTCAGATGAAGGTAAGGCCCTGGTAGAATGACAAAACAAACAAAGTAATGCCTCATACTAAAAGTTTATTATTCACCCACTAATACAATAATCCCTGGAATGTTTCGTATAAAGGTTACTCAAAGATATCGACGAAAGCTCGAAAACCCTAATCTAACCATAATCTAAGAAACTAACCCTAACATGATATTTTTAGCATAACATCATCATTCTGTACCTACAAACAAGATAAGCATAATATGTATTCATCCTAAATAATAACACACACACCGCCAACACCCCACCCCCAATCCCAAAACAAAAAAACCACAAGAAGAAGATGATGAAGAAAATGGAAAAAAAAAAAACTGCCCCCAAAATCTACTAACCACAATTGCTCAAGATTGGAAGTCTTCATCAGTTTGGCAAAAGTTTGCTGTTTCTGGCCTGATTTTCTGGATCTTGGATGCTAAACTTCTTTTATTTTCAATAAATAACAGCTTTTGATTGAAAGAGAGGAATGACAACCAAATGGTAAACGAGGAAAGACAATAACAACACAGCAACCTACTAAATAATATCAACAATAACAGATTCCCATAAACATGGAACCCTTTACATGTACAACCAAGATATACTAGCATGACAGACCTAGTCAACATTGATCTCCATTTATTTTTAAATATTCAGCTATTGCACTCTAAAAAGTGTAATGGCAGGAGCCTTGTGCACTGGGCTACTTTTTAACAATTGCACTCTAACCACAAAAACTAGAATACCATGAATAGATGAATGCTCCATAGTATGTTGCCCCCTCCTCCCAAAATGACCAATACCCAAAGGTCTTGAGCATGGCTTGTAGAATTACCTGAGCAATGCTTCGAAGGGAAGAAAAAAAGGGGGATTTCCAAGCAAACAACATTCGAAGATAGCATTTCCAACCATTGCAACTTAAAGGAACAGCAAAGCATGAGATGATGACTGTCCTCTGCCCTCTTGCAAAAGAAACATTTACTAGGAATTCATATGCACATATCATTAATAGGATTGGAAGTGGGCAGCTTTCCTGCTCGCTATGATACTGAATATCTTACAACCTAGGATTCTGGAACACTCCTCTCTCACAAGATCTTTGGGGTACAAATTCTAAAACACTCTTCTTTATCCTCAGATACATACTGAGTGTGCATGCACAAGTGTTTGTGTATAAAAAGGTTAATGACATTTCAAACTAGACATAAGCAATTAGCTGCAGGAATATTTCGTTTATGGTCTTACATCAAAAAATACTACATGACAGTCAAATGATGATTAAAGATAATTTAGGCAACACAGTGTGCAAAAATGAAAGTTTTATGAAACCACAAGAAAAGAGAACTAATGAATGCATAAAAAAAGGAAGAAAAAGAAAATGCAGCTTCCAACTACCTTCACGTCAAGTTCTAGTTGGTTCTTTTCCTCAGCCAAACGATCTAAATCCTCTTCAGCTTTTCTAACAAGATGCAGCATGTTAGCTGCCTCCAATTTCTCCTCCCTTAGTGCATGCCATCGTAATTGAAGATTGGACAAATCATTTTTCATATATCTTTCATCTTCCCTCAGCTTCTCCAATTCATTATTCAGGATATCCCTGGCATCCAAAGGTAAATAAGACAGGGAGGAAAAGTAAATACGAAAAAGCTCACACAAAATCAAAACATTAGAAGATAGCATTCCCAACCATTGCAACATAATTAAACAACAATAGTCAAATGAATGATAAAGAAATCTTTGAAATATGGAAAGCAAACATTGTATGTCTTTATGAATAGATCAATTTTTTCTCTGGTTTAATAACACTGTTAACTGAAGAGAATCAATCTCAGTCACTGCATGAGGCTAAAGCAGACAGACAATTAATACTTTGTACTCTGCAGAGAGTTCAACTGCAACTGAATTTCCTCCATGGATTTGACACCTTGACCTCTAGAATCAAGCCTGTATTCCAAGTCATCAACATGTTTTTGCAAATTCTGCATCTCCTGAAAGAGCCTGTCAGCATTGTCTACAGGCTGTACCAAGTTATCCACTAAGTCCTTCTCAGTCTTTATGTGAGCTAAAACACCCACAACCTGCAGTCAAACACCTCACTTAAATATTCAATATTCAAAATAATGGGCAAGTAAAAATCGAGTATGAATGAAACAGTTATCCACACAAGTATTTAGTGCAAGTAATATCAAATCAAATTAGATAGCAACAAAGGTCGAATTATAAGTTAATAGCAACAAAATTGTGAATTATAAGTACAACAGTTAATGCAACAGTAATATAAGTTAGCGGTCCAATGTGGATGGAACTATTGTGATTTCAAAAGCCCCATTACCTTCAAGCCAGCTTCTCAGAAACACAGATTTGATTTGAAAATAAACTCAGGTACCAAGTGGGTTATGTAGTTATTTATGGATTCTCCTTTTTAAAAATGAAGAAATTGGTCAGAGGTAACCACGCCATGATCACAATCCATGAGCTTTAAGAAAAAAATTGTGAGTTCTTTTAACCAACTGAATTTACCATGTAGAAGTAACCATATCATGATGTCCTTCCTCACAATTATGCTATAAGAGTTATCAAATTCTCTATCCTCCACCTTATGTTCCTAAACACATGTTAGATAATCCACATCCAGACAGCTGATCTGCATAGCTGAAAGCCATTCCCTAAGAAGAGAAATTCATACAATGTCATTTATGGAACGCGAATCTTAGCAAATTAAATCTTTCCTTATATCTCTCCCCACAGAGAAACAACAATAAATAAATAAATAAACAAAAACAAAGAAACATAAAAGCAAAAATAGAAATGAAAATTAAAAATTATATGCTTGATTAGGTGGAAAATGAGGGAACGAAAATGAAATATGGCTTTTCACCACGTCGCGGGCATCTGAAAACAGGAAAAACAGAAAGCCAAAGAAGTCCTTCCAAAACACGACTTTTCCATCAAAACCCCGAAAAAAAATTTCCTTCAAAAAACACAGGAAAACAAGATAAAGTAAGGTGAACTCCCCTTTCCCTCAACATCCAACACACAAAACACAGCCTTACAATTCTCCAATTTTCTTGAAGCAAAAGCCAACATTTAAATACAAATATAAAGTAAATTGGATTCAATTAGGGACATGCGAAAAGTAGATTGGGAAACAAAAATAGGGATTTCAATTAGGGACATGTACAAATCAAGAATGAGAGATACCTTTTCTTCAACAGGCTTACCATCTAAATAGCACAATATCCCAAACTCTTTGAAATCAATGTAGCTCTAGACGTCCAAAATACGTGATAGGAAGAGTACAAAGAAAACAGCCATTGATGACTCATTCTCGAAACACCAGTTCATTATCCTCCCAAATCATAGAAAAATAACTTTTATGTAAGTTTACTTTTGAGACCAGAAGTGATTTTAAGACGCAAAGAATACCTTTCAGGTTGGCCACTCCCTCAGTAGTGACATCTGGGGCAAAAAGAAAAAGGAATCATATTTCAATACTGAATCTTCCAAAGCTTCTTCACCTTGCAACAAATACTACTAAAAGCCTTCATCACAAAGAAAAAAAAAGAACGGACAAAATGGATCTCCTCTCCAAAAATCACTGTGGAGTGAAAGAAGCCTTCAAAAGTCCAATTCAAGAACAGAACATGAGGCTGACCATTAGACATTCTTGTGGTCACAGTCTCTACCCATTAGATCCACATAGATCCAGTGAACATCATCATGTCTTTTTAAGATCTGTTTTATACAAAATGTCACTTCTCTCTTGCTGAACATAGAACTCAAAATATTCACTTACAATTAGATCCCATCAAGAAAGAATCTACTGTTTATGGAGTCGTGCTGATAGGCACCAATAGCGCATCAATCACAAATTTCAGCAGGTTAGCTAACACGCCTCAAATTTTATGCATGCCTCCAAGTTGCATTAGGACATCATATGTACCAGAATATCTTGCATGTACATTCAGCCAAAAACTTATATGATAACCTATCATTCCGTTATAAAGGCTAGCGGAATGGTGCAGGGACTTGATGATTTACTACCATCCTAATAATACTGGCAGTTAAGCTTGAGACCTCAATTTTATATCCTAAGTCAAGCCAATCAACCTTACAAACCTCCTAATTATCAAAATTAAAAATATTTAGAGCAGGTCTAACACCACCTTGCAATGAACAAAATTTTTTCATAACAGTTCACAATCTCCTTCCTTAGATCTCTGTCTACCACTCTGCTTCATACCCTAGTCCCAGGAATACACTTGAATCCTATTCTTGCACTGACACAGCAATGGATAAACTTATAATAAATGCTAAAATGACATTAATTAATCACCTAATGATCATATCTCCCACTTTCTCCAATTCTGCAAATTAGTTGTTGCACGCCACATGATATCACTGGTTATATTGATATTCATAGAATTATATTCATCATTTTTGTAGCTCTTTTTTTTTCCAAATAATAAAGTGCTTGTAAAGGCACACATGATTGCATATGCACACCCATTTGCAAATACACTTGTCGCATACCATGTGTTGCTGCAAGTTTTGCAAAAAAAAATACCTAACCCATCATTTCCTGAAGATATCATTGTGCCTAAACAAATCTTCTTTAGAAGGTTCCATGAATTTTTAACGAATTAATGTCATAATGACCTTTTACGGCATTGCCAAGCATATTAAAAAACATATCATGAAATATTTACATCTTCTTAAGTACCAAAAGTCACCCTCAATACTCTTTGGCCTATCAGAGGCTAAAAGAATGGGCATCAT
This sequence comes from Buxus sempervirens, assembly GCA_947561395.2. Lineage (NCBI taxonomy): Eukaryota > Viridiplantae > Streptophyta > Magnoliopsida > Buxales > Buxaceae > Buxus > Buxus sempervirens. The sequence continues at coordinate 25,566,992 of OX387192.1, forward strand.
GGAGATAGTGGTGGACGGGGACTTAGCTTCTATCATTACATGAATGACTAGAGACGTCAGTGATTCATGGAGGACAACTCATTTTATCAGAAAGGCTAGAGTTCTGACATAGGATTTGAATGCCTCGTTCAGCCATGTGCCTAGAGAGGCCAATGGTGTTGCAAACCGGTTAGCCAAGCACGAGGCTTCGAGAGCAGATTTATTTATGGGGGCCCTCGATGGGGATTTCTCGGAGATGTGCCGGGATTAGGGCCTGAGGATGCAGAGGTGGGAGGAGAGAGGAGGGTTTTCAGTTATGGTGTCTCAGTGTATATAGAGATTGGTGTATCATTTATGGTATCCTAGTGTAGTTGGTTCCGTAGCGGTATGGGGAGAGGTTGCCTCGTAGATTCAACCCGCTTGTGTATATCTCATTATAATATATAATACTTCATTATTCATCCCAAAAAAAAAGGTCACACACAATACAATTTTCAAAAATTACGGTTACTGACTGGTGGAGGAGAAAAGAGGAAAGCTCAAGCTGCCACAAATAAGACATATCATGATCATCAAAGCAAGATAATGGATGATCCCTATAAGATGAATATTGAAAATAAATGACAGATAAGCAAAAATAAGATTGATACACCACAAGTACGATCTCTAGAAGCAAAAAGAAGCTTGAAATTACATCATCAAGGGACTGCGATTTCTGATCCAGATCTTCATTTAGCGCTTTTAAGCTTTTTTCTGTCAGAGGGATTGTTTCCTTGCCAATTTTAATGTATTCTTCATATATCATGCGAAGTTTGTCCAATTGCTGGAATTCTGAGTCAGCATTTGATGACTCCACAGCCAGAACCTTCATGTGCTCTGAAGAACTTGCAGCCTTCACTCTTTGCTGAAATGTACAAGAATGACAGCCAGGTTAGCTAGCATAAGAGAATCTGAAGAACAAGTGAACAGAACTTTATTAGAAAGTAGAAAGCATCACCAATTTACACAAAAACTTAGAAAATACCAACCTTCTTAACAAATCCATCCTCCTCTTCAGCAGAAAAAGGACGCTCACAACATGGGCAAATATGGTGTGCTCGTGCAACCCTCTCGAAGGGATCAAACATTTGCCGCATACCATCAGCAATGTTGTACTTGCTGCACAAGAACAAACGTAGAGAAAAATGTAAACACTTGTATCCTGAAGTATAGTACTTGAACCATTACAATAATACGTGTGTATAGACATGTATGTGTATCAAAATGGGAGACGAGTCAGAAACCTTTTTTGAATGTCTCGTTTCTCCTTAGACTCATCCAAGAGTTTAGGAAAAGAATCAATATCAAAAGATTGATACCCCAGAGATTGCAGTTTTGAGTCAGTATATCTCTTCTTTGCTGCATAAAACCAATAAGCCAAAAATAACAATAATAACAACAGTGGCATGCCAGACCACATGTAAAACAAGAGAGTAAAAGACTTCCATACTTTCAGTACAAAATCATAAAAAAGTCAATCTCAACCATACACATTTTTCCGCAATAATGTAATATTTTCCTCCAGTATAGTAAGTACAGATATTGATACCCAAAGCATTACTGAGACTAAAAATTAGCAGAAAAGGTCATCCCTTGACCACAAACAAAATGGGGAAACGAGGAAACAAGTTTATCCACAAATGACAAATGGTATCATTGTGATACAACTTACATATATGTTGTTGAAGTTTAGAATACCAGAATCGGATTGGGCATCACAGGTCCCCTTCAAAACTAATGCAAGTCAGCACATATTGACCAGCATATATCAACTACCAGCTGAAGCCATTACAAAAAGAAGCAATTTGACAAGTATATGGCTGATACATTACCACAAGGTCTGTATCAGCCTCTTTCAGAAGAGACACAAATTCATCGAGTAGTATTGGTTTTGGCTGAGACACCTCACATTTACAAAAACTAGAATCTAGACCTATAATACATGAGAAAGGTAGAATAAAATTTATGCAGCTGGAAACTAGGATAACACAAAGGTGATAAGACCGCCTGGTGTAGTAGTGGTCTGGAGGAGGATAACAAAAGCATGACATTAATTTCTTGAAGGAATTAAATTTTTTATAGAGAATAATGGTCAAACCCAGTTTTAGAAAAATGATTGTTGTTGAGTAGGCAAACTGCATAAGCTGTGTCCCCCATTTTATTAGCTGATTCTTATTAAAAAAACTATATATCAACTTTTTTTACCAAGCCAGGACCATTAAACCGAGTGCTTCCCCAAATTCAAACCAAAAAAAAACCCTTTTGGTCACCACAGAGACCAAGGAATACATACAATTATTCATATATCTCAGGTGCTAACCCATTATTTCTTATGAAAGAGGATAATTAGGGTGATTTCACAAAGATAGATCTTGGACATTTCTACAAATCAATGTTGGACATTGCTTGTACTTGAATATATCCATCTCAATCCAAGAAGTTCTCAATCCAAGATGTAAGCTTTCTTCTTGGACTTTCTTACAGGACAAAGCCTTGATAATAAAACAGCTGATTCATAGGACTTCACCTTGAGCCACCACAGTCATTGTAAAACACGAGAATGTCAACCATCCATTTATCTGTTGTACTATCTCAACACATATGATGCTTTCTCTTATCCCTCTCCAATACTATCTAGGTCTTCCAGTTTATTTCTTTGGGGAACCTTTCTCACTAAGTATCCAACCCATTTAAAAGTCAAGGATCAATAATGTAAAACCCCAATTTTCTACATGATTATTATTTGTGAAAATTAATAAGTTGTGTATGTAGGGAAACTTGGTGGGCGAGCGTGCACTAAATCATGGGTTTCAAAATTCGTCGAGCGGCAAAGTATATAGGGTAAGTATAAATACTTAACGTATGTAGATCCGTAGGTTTCGCATACCTTGGTTGGGAGGAGATTTCGGCTTGAAGTCTAGGGTTTTGGAGAGAAGCCTGCCGATCAAAGTGTTCGAAATCAAGGTTGTTCAGAAAAACCTCTTGCGAACAGAAAGAAAAACTAGGTGGAGATCGACTGTTGGACTTGCTATTCTAGGAGTCACCGTTGCAAGGTTTTGGAGCGTATAACAGTGAGTAGCATCGTTTTAATCCGGTGTTTTGGTTTTAATCTAATAGTTTAGCCATGAAGCATGGTTTCTGAATAACATAGTTTTCGAGCGTGAGTTATTCGATAAGATTCAGGTCGTGATATAAAGTTGTTTAGATTAAACCCGAATCATGTTTAAAAGTGTTTTGGGGATGGTAGAAGCATAGAAAAGTAATTACAGAGGTCAAAAATATGGTCAGTCATGGAGATCTAGAGTTAACAGAGAGTCGCGTTTCGAGGGTCGGATCAGTCGAGTTGCCGCCAACCATATTACCTCAGCGGCAGCTCAGCGCGGGATTGATTTTGGATTCGCCGAGTTCTCGCCGACCTTGCGCCAACTACTTTTAGTCCGCGCGAGACACTGATTGGGTATACGCCAAGTTGGGGTCGACCTTGTGCCAAGCGCCAGAGGTCAACGCACCCCCTAAAACCTGCTGAAAGTTGTGTTTGATCAATCCAAGCCAATTTTTGATACTTTGAGACTTCAACCTCTTACCCAAAGACCTATGTTACATGGACACTTTACACACCCCAAAGTACCCGTGTCTAACATGACACGACATGGGTATGGGTATGGGATATGTCTCGGATCCTTCTTATATTCTCTTGGACATGGCAACCCAAGATTAATCAGAAAATAATTATCAAATAATTATTAGCAAGTAATGAATCAAAAAAGAGAATAGTTTTTGCAAAGAGAATGTATATTCTCAAACTCAAAAATTGCAAAAAATGACTTAAAAAGAAAAATATAGTGAAAAAAGAGAGTAAAAACAGAAATATGAAAGCTAAGCTTCTAACTGGCATTATTGACATTTACCTGGAGACTTTTCAGCCGAATCTCAGTATCCTTATCCAAATTTTGGACCCTTCTCAACTGAGTCCCTGTATCCCAAGTTTTGAGGGTCACGTGAATCCGACTCCTAGATACATACCCACACCCGACACTTGTACCCGAGTCCATGTAATATAGCCAAAGACTAGATTAGGATATTAGAAATGTTATATCTGTTCAAAACAATTGGGAAAGCATTAAATCAAATTCTGGGTATTTCTATAAGTTTCCGAAGTGTGAATTGAAGGAATCTGGGTAGGTTATTTGCTGTTCATGACACTATAAGTTAATGAGTCAGTTTTGTTTATGTATTATATTTGTTTTCTGATTATTGATTTGTTTAATCTGGATTTGTTTGATATCAAAGGGCTGAATAGTATTGTAAATTTCTTTTGTGAGTAAGAGGATTTTACTACTGATGAAGTTTGTTGTTTTGGGGTTGGGATACCTACTGAAATTACATGAGTTGCTGTTCTGGTTGGAAGGACTTGTGATGAGTGTATTGGGATACACATGATGGTAATTGGTGTGGGTTTATTGTTTTGCAAATACTAAGTTTTATGAAATTGTTATTTTGGTTTTGGTTTAGCTTCCCTTGGATCCATGTTAAGCTTAGTAATGTGATGGTATTGTTTGTTGGGGTAATTACATGGCCTTGTGTGTTGCCACAACCGGTGTAGAACAGCCAAATACCCTAAGTAGACCTGGTTGTCAATGCCAATACCCGGAGTAAGCCAGCATTGGATGACGATACCCTAAGTAGGCCGTCATTTCAGAGAGTCCGAAACCCTGAGTAGGCCGGAACTGTATACATGGAGGTGTGGAATGTCTCCTTGACATGTGAATTAACCAATTTAAGAAATATGCATGACATTGACCTTTCGTTGATTTATCGGTACTGTGGTTGATATTTGATGTGAACTATTATTAGACTTCTGGTTTTCCATCTTGTATTTATCTCTATTTGACGTATTGGTGTTGGTTATTTATCGGTGCATACTTATAACTGTAGTTAACTATTTCTGCATGCATATGCTACTCGCTGAGATATTCGTATCTCATTCCGTTTGTTTTTGTTTTGTTTTCAGATACTCGTGGTGAGGCGACTACTGGGGTGGATCCGACTGATACATATAGGGAGGAAGACTATTACTACAATCCATAGACTAGTAGGTTTATTTTAGATTGGAACTTTGACTCATTTGATTTTGGGAAATGTAATAAAGTAGTTGATATGGAATCATTTGATTTTAATTAAAGATTATTTTGGACTTCTTAAATAAGAATTTAATTGTGCACTCTCATATGGTATTATTTGCGTGATTATCCAGCGATCACATTTATTTTGGATCCTTACTTAACCCTCTGTGAGACGTGTTATATCTTTAATGAACAACACGGATCCGGGGCGTTACAAATAACTTGGAAGTGCTTTCCTCATGAAACTGGTGGGATTCTGCCATTTCAGAAATGCAAGGATTTCTAATCTATCATCAAATCCAGCTATCAGACCAATATTAAAGGCTTGTTGATTTCATAGGTTTCTTTTTTTTGAAATATTGATGTTCAGGTGATGGATTGCTACTGCAAGCAGGAAGGTATTAATTGTTCCTCTTAGTTATTTTTTCATCTACATTCAAAATGGATCCCAAGCTTTATATGCTACAGGATATCCACACTTGTAAATCATCACATAAAAATTACAAAGGGTCAATAAATTACTTTATCACGTGTCAAAAAAATAAGTAATAACTTATGGGTGTCAGACTCACAATCCATATCTTTCCTCAGCTTGGATAGATGATCACTTGTGTCTTGTATTTTCCTCTGCAATGCATCAACCTCCTTTTCTGCTTGCTGGGATTTGGAGTTCAAGTCATCATACTCCTTTCTGAGAGACCTACACTAGGACCAGCATACCATTCACATGAGTAAAGGCATGCAGATGAAATAAAAGTATATATCACCTAATAAATTGAGTTTGATGATAAAAAAGTATACATAAAAACTTAAGTAAAGCACCCTTGTAAAATTTCATGTATTTAAATGTTATGTTAACACTAACAAAATAGACATATTGTGAAAATGATAGAGAACATTAACAAAAAATTTGTAGCCAACTCATAAAAAAGGAAAAGAACAATGGAATTGGTAACTTAACCCGACAGCAGAAAGAAAGGGAGTTGGTATCTATCATGGGGAATGCATCAGTAGGAAGCAAAGATTTAAGTTTTCACAGAATCCAATTCGACCCCATCAACTTTGAGGATGTTTGATAGAATACCTACTGGCAAAGGTATTGGCAATATTTATACATTAACCATGTAATAAAATGTTTTTGGCCAATATGGCATTACGAGCTTGGTTTTTCCCCATGTTTTCTTTCTCTTTTCTTTCTCCAGGGGTGGACGGTGCTTGGCACCAAAAACCTGAGACGAAAATGAAACATTAAGCCAAGGTAGGGAGTTATACGAAACCATGAATATTTTCAAAGGCTGTATCAAGGAAACTAGGCACAGTGGGAGATAAATTTTTTGGAAGATTAGATCTGCAGGATTGGAAAGTACAGTGATCTTTGTGTTCAGCTTTTTCTTTTCGTTAATTCAATCAATCATGCTAAACACCTACTTTGACAGCAGGACAACCAAACAGCATCAATCATCGTTTTGGAGTTCCAATTTTCATCCTCAGAACTGATAGCCATCAAGAATCAAATACCTATATCTAGCAATGATATGCCTCAGTATCAGCAGAAACACTGTGATGTGAAAATCCTTTAAAAAAATCTAAAAAAGAATCATGAATAGTCCAGAAAAATGAAAAAGTTTTTTGATAAGCAACTTCTTCACATGTTATAGACAATAAAATTTTACTAAATACACTTCCAAAATGTAAGAATTAAAAAGGAAAAATAAAACTAAAGCAAAATCTACTACATACTGAGACCTTAAATCTAAAAAATCATGGAAATTCTCAACAATACCATATAATGTTTATTGGTTTGCATCAATTAGATGAAGCAACTTGATGATTACAGAAAAATCCAAATACAAATGAGTATTGCATTTAATCAGATGAATCAAGACAAGTTCTTAAGTGTGGAGAGTAGCCGTATGGAGTCCTCCATAGTTTGGAGTGCTGAAGCTTAATGTGGATGGTAGTTCTATGGGAGACCTAGGAGCTTCGGGCATTGGTAGGATCCTTATGGATTACTTAGGTCAGACTATTTTCCTGTTTACCGATCCAATTGGAGAGGGCGATGCTCTTAGAGCAAAGGTCCTGGAACTGGCAGTTATCATAGGGTTGCTTTTGGCAAGGAGAACAGGTCACCACCATTTTATAGTAGAAAGGGATAAAGCAACAGTGTTTATCTGGATGACAACGAAGATGCAAGGCCCTTGGAAGATGAGATATATAAACAGAAAGGCACAATCCATAGCTTCTACATTGAACGTCTCGTTCAATCATGTTCTCTGATTGGGCAATAAGATAGCTGATTTTTTGGCAAAAGCAAGATTTAATAGATCTGGTCTTTTTGTTCGCTCCCATGTTGATGATGCTGGGGTGTAGGGTAATTATTACAGGTTATGAGTGGATAAGGTGTTGGAAGGGGCCACTTGAAGGTGGTGCTACTGTTTTTTGTTATTCTTTTGGGCCAAAATCTCCAGAGATTGATCTTGTACATCCTTTACCCCCTATTTTTATATCAAATCTTCATTAATCATCAAAAACAAAAATATGAATCAAGAAAATAAAGTACCACACAAAGGATATCATTTCAATTTTCAGAATTTTGGAGTGAAATCGAATGAGACAAAAGCAAAGGAATGATTAAATAGCTGATCGATTTTTTCAAGTTTTGCAAGTTAATATGACACCATTTGAATAACTCAACGTTCCCGATGACGACAAAATTTTGCTAGCACCCCACCAAATGACATGGTTTGACCAACACGGAGCTGCATGCCACTCGTGCTGGTTGAAATTACAGCGAAAAGTGATGGAATCCCCTGAATTCCCTTGATTTCGTTTCACCTTGCCCAGCGAGCAGTGGGCCATGTAGGAACATGAAAAAAAAAAGTGAGGGAGAAAGAGAGAGGAGACATGTAGGGTACTATCGGGCCTCCTCTTCTAACTCATTTCTTCCCATTTTTTTTATGGATAATGAATATTGTATTAAGTCAAAACTATAGAATGTGCATAGCAAGAGATGCCAGGACAGAACATACTATCTCCCAAATAAAAGAAAGACTAGAGATACAACCTCACTCTGGAAATCACTATACCCACGTTACTAACATAAATATGTACCCACAAAGACACAACCCTAGCCTTCTCGCAACTCTACCAACTCTCCTGGTGGAGGCCCAATATATAACTCATCTCTGAAGGTGTTATGCTTGGCCAAACAATCTGGAACAGAATTTGCCTCTTTGGCACGTGTCTAAACAAGGCATTCAGCTTACATGCCAAGGATATAACCCTACAAATGAGATTTGACAGCCACCAAGAGCCAATGTGATCCTCAAACATCCATCTGATGATGGCAGCTGCATCTCCTTCGACTGCTATCTCCATGAACCTCAACCATCTAGCCTCATTGAGTCCAGCTAAAATAGCTAATAGATCCACACGAATAGCATCCCCAACACCCACTGGGCTAATAAAGATGAAATAATACTCCCCATGTAATCCTGGAACACACCTCCAATACCTAAGGGTCCTAGGTTACCTAAGGAACATCCAACAAAATTGACCTTCAAGGTACCAATATCTACCTACCTCCACCTAGCCACCCTACTTGCTAGCAAGAGGATGAGAAGCAATAAGCCGATCAACCCCCTCACCACCTTTAAGCTGCTTATACCTCAAAACTCTGGCTGACTAGATACCACAAATCAACAGCCACCAAAATGGACTCGAGCACTTGCTCAAAACACCATCCAAATGTGCCAAACTACAGCATCAAATAACAGTACATATATGATGTGGCCCCTCCTCCCTAAGTATCTCACCCGCCACTGCTCAAAACACCATCCAATAGTATTTGGCATTACCCAAGAAACATCAATAATCTGTAGAAGCCGAATCCAAATCCGCCTGGCATACTGGGACTGGATAAATAACTGTTCAATACCCTCCCTGGCCCCCATACACGGAAAACATACATTTGGAGATAAAGATCACCTTTTCCACCTCCTTTGAATGCAATCAGCAATAATGATCCTACAAAGGAGTGCCATCCATAGAAAGGCCTTGATCTTTGTAGGTAACCTAGATTTCCATAATTAAGGTACAGGGAAAGGGGTAGAAGGATCGTCAAAATTCGAACAAGAAATGCTGAAACAGGATTTACAGGAGAAAACAAACCAATGAGGAAGGAGCCCAAACAACATTGTCCCGATTGGACGAGTCAAGAAACACATCCTTCAGGCGATCAAGAAGAGGAGCTAACTTCCTTATATATACTAATATTTGATCAAAAATCACTATTATGATTTTTCACAAATATATTATGGTACCAATTAGTTTCAATTGTACAGAAACCATTATTACATACCATATTATTGTAGCCAGAAAATGTTTAAAATGAAATATCCTATGTTATTCCCATGCCCTGAAATATGGGAATTCAACAAGACTTCGAAACACATCCATGCCCAAGTCCATGTAGCATTTTTGAAGACTTTTTGGAATGTTGTAACAGTGGATCATGATTCGCTGATCAAAAAAAAAAGTGGATCATGATTCAAAATGCTGTGACTACAACTAACTTGTATAATAACTTGCCATTGAATTGATTATCTATAGAAGAATATGTAGTCAAACAACTAGTCCAGCAACCGACAGTTAAGAAAAAATTGATACAAAATCAAAATAAATAAACACATGCAAAAGTTTGATTTCACAATGGATGTAGATAAAAATCTGGGAAAACAAAAGAAATGGGCACTCCAATTAGAAAAAACCAAATATTCAAAATTATTTCAACAAAAAAAAATGTGCATAGGGTAAAAAAAACAAAAAGTTTGGGGGACAACTCAAGAGCTTGAGTGATCTCTCTTTTTAGATCCTTCTCCAGAGGAAATCTTCCTTTGAGCACACCTCTGATTCTATCCCTGTATTCGTCCATTCTGAAACCAGAAAGTGTATTAAATCAGCTTTTAAGAGTGCAAATCAAACTAGGAAAAGAATGGATAAACAGAATTCATTGTCCAACGTCACAAATAACAAGTAAAACATGGAAGGATTTGACTTACAACTTTCTATGATTCTTCTTGCGAATTTCTAATTCCCCCTTCTTCAGATCCAATTTCACTCTATCCTCAGAATCACTTACCATGACATCTTTCTCACGATAAAGAGACTTAATCTTTTGTTCTAAGCTAATTAGATCAATCTGCTTTTGATGTATATTCGATTCAAATTCCCTCTCATCAATTTGACGTTGCTTCCTCTCAACATCCATTTGCTGCAAAGGCATTCACGAGCAAAAGCATCCACAATAATGCTTATTATGTCAAACAGTAGGGTTACCCACTCAAGAAACCAAAGCAAGACAAGTGAACAGCACTATCACCAGCTTTTTTTCTCTTTCATCAATATTAGACAGGTTGAGGTTAGAAAGTTGAAGTTCATACGAGTCCCGCTCATTTTCCACCTTTTTAATGCGCTCCAATATTCTATCCTGCAAGAACAGAAAAAGTACTGCATCACATGCAGAATTGACGCAATGAGAAATGTAAAGCATAAACACTTAAACCCCAACCTTAGTCTCTACTTTAGCCTGTTTCTGACTTTCAACATCCCTGCAGCGGTTCTTCACAGTCTCATAGCAATCCAGTGATGCATTGAGTTCCATCTCATTCGATCTCTGAAATAACAAACTTCTCAATAAACATTATCCATATGATCAAATTACAAATGGCATAGCATGATGCAGAAGATCAAATTCATTCATTAAATAAAACAGATAAAAAATCCAGGGCACAATTATTAGCAGTTGAATGTATATAAGAGAAAAAGGAAAAATATGCCAAATTTACTAAATAGAAATACATGATTCACAATGTATCTCGTCTTATGGAGATAAGAAAAAGTTCATACCCGTTACTATAAAATAACTCAATAATATATATAAAAACTTCTCAAAGAAGAAACCCAATGGAAGTGCCTGGTATGCAAGAATAAACCCAAGAAAAATATTGAAAGTACATTCAATCTATGACTGCACAGAAATAAATTTGAAGACAAAGAACAGACATCATGTGGTATAGGACAAAGTAACAAATTGAAATGTAGTTCCTTACTTCAGAATATTCTTCCATAGAAAAGAATTTTCAGTAACCTTACACTAGAGGTCTTGAGTTAGAAACCTGCCCTGTTGAAGGTATTAGCTCACGCATTTCATATTGGCAAGACTCAGTTGGAATACCTTGGTTGGCAGATACACAAAAAATTTTATGTGCTGGGATTGGACAAGTTACTTGGGATCAGAAAGAATATTTCATCCTCGCAGCATCCTAGCAATGGCCACACGTAAAGGTAGGAGAATATACAGAAGTGATAGCAACACATGAAACCCTAAAATTTGGAAGAGACTTGGGTCTTCCGAATATAATTCTGGAACAAGCATTCTTGAGTTTGATTACTCAATTAGTCAACAGCAGATTTGCCACATTTAATGTCGTTGAAGATACTAGAATGATGATGTTTTTCCAACAATTCAACATGTTTCACATCAAAGAACACGCAATCAAGATGTCAACTTTAGTAAGGTCTGCCAATGGGATTGAGGAGTACCAGGTCTAGATAGATGAATGTTTGGACTTCCTTTCAAAGTTAAAGAAAAAAACTGCATTTGCAAAAATAATCTGAAAACCTTTATAAAAATAAATAAATAGATAAGTAAATAAACTCATCCGCATTTCATCTTATAACCATCTCTCTAAATATATAATAATTGGAAGTAAACTTTCAGGTAGGCATAAACAAGATAAGTATAAATGAATTAGTTTAAAACAATATAATATCACCATTTTATCCTCCAAGTCCCTCTCAAGACTCGTCAACCTTGTTTTTATTCGACTCGTGAGTTTCAAGGCAACTTCATCGCTAAAAGGGGCATCTGAAAGAGGCCCCAGATTATGCTTTGCGAATATTCGTTGAATGGTTGAATCTCTTCCGTGCCTCAAGGACATATGAGCCTGAAGTTAGAAAATGAACATAAACGTTCTTTTAGGAGCACATTAAGAACCAATTAGTGCACTGCTAGAGAATAACGCGGGTATAGACACTGAACATTACCTCCGCTTCATTTTGGAGCTTACTGATCTCCAGGATGAGTTCCTTAATGGTGCCATTAAGGAAAGAACTTTTTGTGTCTGTATCATTCATCTCCCTTTCCAGCTTGCTAATTTTAGCTTTTAGAAGAGCAATCCTCTCTTCAAATTTGGTTTTCCATTCTATTAGTTCCTCATCAGTATCTAACCAAATAAATGAGCACAGTCAAAAACCAAAATAGACTATGTACAACCAGTATCAACCCAAATAAATGAGCCAAAATAGACTGTGTACAACAATTAAGGTGGATGAAATGAACATTTATTTAATCCCATAAAAGCATCGTATAAGCATACATTAATAGGCACCAGAATTATGTTCAAAGCAAATTTTGTATGCGCTGATTAACCTTCATTTTCCTCAGCAAGGGCATTATATTGTCTCTGCATCTCAGCAAACAAGGTGCTTCTTTTAGTAGTCTTGGTTGATATCTGGTCCTGTAGTTCTCGCAGCTCTTCCAGCGTAACTTCAGTCTGATGGATCTTAGCTACCACATTTTGTTTGTCGCTCTCCAGCTCCTGCATCTGAGTCTTCAAAGCCTCTATTTTTTCTTGATCTTGAGCAATACTTTCCCGATGCTGTAAGAATTGAATTCAGAATGAAGAATGATTTTTTGTTTTCATTCTGATTTTTTGTACAAACACATCAATTATTAAACAAGAGGAATATTCTAACTACCATGATATAACATCCACAGAAGTAGTTTCCATTCTAACAGGCACATAAAACAACCAAGAAGCTTTCAAACAATCAAGGAAGAGGAAGTACACCATTGTTGTTGTACAAACAAGGACATCACAAGCAAAACAGGTAAGTTCTCAGTGGCTCCAAGATGTGTCCTTCTGTATACAAATTCTAGGCATGTAAATCAGGTGTGGAAAACAAAAGGTGGCAACTCAGTCATTTCAAGCTTTAACGGAATAAACAAACCAAATAGTGGAAAAGCGACTAAGTTCCCCAGAGGCCAACCATTAATTCCAGTCCCTTACAGACAAGATGCATCCCAAGGAGTACAAGGAGCTCTAAAGATCTAATAGACCACATGAATACTCCTGAGTCTCGACAGCAAGATCAGGGATAGAGGCTAACCATTAATTCCAGTCCTTTACAGACAAGATACTTCCCAAGGAGTACAAGAAGCTCTAAAGATCTAATCTACCACATGAATACTCCAAAGTCTCGACAGCAAAATCAGGGATAAAAGTAGCAGTTGACGAGCAAGTGGCAACCAATTTGCATCAGATTTGCAAATAGCTAGCACATTGATTAGGTAACATTCATTAGGCAGAGTTAAGGTTAGTTCTTAATAACCAGAGTTAACATAGAATAAAATTCCTGCACTGAAAATCCAGGCTCCCATATTAAAGGCTAAAACATTATATAGCTGCACTCTTGAAAATTAAAAGCACTGTTTTACTTAGATTTGTGCAACAGCTTCTTTTTTTTATGTTCTTTCAAATACCAACCTTTATGTGAACAAGTCTCCCTCCCTCCCTACGGGCACAAGTAGCAGTTGACAAGCAAGTGGCAACCAATTTGAATCAGATTTGCAAATAGCACATTGATTAAGTAACATTCATTAAGCAGAGTGCAGGTTGTCAACATAGAATAACGTTCCTGCACTGCACTGAAAATATAGGTATTTTTTTTTATCAGTAATCAAGAGGATATATATATATATATATAGGAAAAAAACATAATGTCTTGTAGGTACACAGAAAGTATACCAAGACTACAGAGCTGAAATGAAAAAGCTTATACCCCAGAAGAATGGGGTTATAAACAATCCCTTCTCTCCCTAATCTGGGAATGTATCACACGTCAGAAACTCCTCCAAGGAAACACCAGTCATCATCTTTCCTACTTCTAACCAATTATATAACAATCTCAGAATTTTTTTCTCCAGATATTCCAAACTTTTCTCAAGATTTCTAAATATTCTATGATTCCTTTCCCCCCAAATCACCCAAGCAATGGCTGCACTGAAAATATAGGTTAAGGCTAAAACATCAGATAGCTGCACTCTTGAAAATTAAATCGCTGTTTTACTTAGATCTGTGCAACAGCTTCTTTTTTTATGTTCTTCCAAATACCAACCTTATGTGAACAAGCCTCCCTCCTCCCTCCCTCCCTCATTTTGCGTCAGATTTGAAAATAGCGTTAAGCAGAGTTAAGGTTGGTTCTTAATAACAAAAGTTTTCTACATAGAAAAACATCCCTGCACTGAAAATCGGGGATCCCAAATTGAAGGCTAGAACATCAGATAGCTGCACTCTTGAAAATAAAAAGCACTGTTTTACTTAGATCTGTGCACCAGCTCCTTTTGTTTATGTGAACAAGTCTCTAAAGACTGTTCTACTTAGATTTATGCATCAGCTTCTTTTTTCTTTTTTCCTTATGTTCTTTCAAATACCAACCTTTATGTGAACAAGTCCTCTATCCCTCCCCCTCCTTACCCCCCCCCCCCCCCCCTTCTCTCTCTCTCTCTCTCTCAAACACACACACACTAAGACACTAAAAGCACTATTGACTCCTCTCTCACAAGAGTCTCTTTACACGACATCTCTTTACCCCACCCATCGCGCCCCTGGCCCCCACCCCCCCCCCACCCCCCCCCCAAAAAAAAGAACAATTAATGTAGATCTTTTTCTCTCCTACTTAAACATATATGTAGTTTAAAAACTAAACATACATGTTATGTGTAACATCTAGATTAAAGAATAAATATTTTAGATTTCAAATTCTTTCTATGGAAAGCCATGTCCTTATTTTATAGAAACCAAATATTCTGATAAAATTATCATTTATCATATCATATAAGACCATTATAAAGTTATAATCATACTTTTTTTTTGGCAAACAAAACCAATATGCAATAGTTACTTCCCGTTTATTTGTCTTTAAAAGTTTATACAAAGGATATCAAAATACATGCATATCACATGCAATAAGACAAAGCCCTCTTAATACACTGTCCACCCTAGGATATTTCCAAGTTGGGGTTCATATGTTCTCACTTTTTCTACCTCTCCCTCTCTACATTATAGTTACTTATAGTCGGTTTACCATTAGAATCATGTCTAGCATAGCTTTCCGTGCAGATAAAACTCCCTACCAATAGAAGCACAAAAAATCTATGAAACTAGAGCAATACCGCTTGTATAGTTTTCAAGGACAGGTCAAACGACTTCGTAGAAAACTCCCCCATTGTATTCCACCTTTTCCTTCATCAACTTTAAGCATTCATCTTAAAAGACACCTA
Source organism: Buxus sempervirens (assembly GCA_947561395.2). Taxonomy (NCBI): domain Eukaryota; kingdom Viridiplantae; phylum Streptophyta; class Magnoliopsida; order Buxales; family Buxaceae; genus Buxus; species Buxus sempervirens. Next base: position 25,582,538 of record OX387192.1, read on the forward strand.
AACATTATAAAAAATGAGGCAATGGACAATCTCCAAATCAAAAGGAGAAAACCTACAGCCCCCAAATGCAATCAGATTCAACGATCATACAATCCCTCACCAATGACCATTTATTCTCCCAACAAAGCACAAACATCATCAAAAGCGACACAAAAGAGACCTCTAACACTTAATATACCCCCAAAATCTTATGTTACCAACCTCCTCATCTCTGTATCATATGTTGTTGCCATGCATTCTTTCCAAAAAAATCATTGAATATGTATCTTTCATTCATGTCTCATCATCATCATCACCATAAGCTAATCCCCACCAAAGTGGGGTCTACGACACGAATCTTGTCTCTTCATCCCGCTATATCAAAAATCATATCTTCAATTAATTTACGTTTTCGTAATTCTTGTTTTATAGACTCCATCCATATCTTTTTAGATCTCACTCTTGCTCGCTTAGGCCCTTCAATATGCATACTCTCACACCTTCTTACAAGTGCATCTCTAGGTCTCTGCTTTACATGGACAAACCACCTTAGCCTACTCTTCTTCATTTTATCCCTACACCATCTTTCTTCATGTCTATCATCCAAATTTGGTTATTGAAAATAACCTCCTTTATAGAACTCCAACCAGCTTCCCCAGAACTTGATGCCAAGACAATAATTGAACTTTTTCCTTTCTCTTGTCCACCATTCATCTCTTCCATAGTCATTAAAAAGCATGTGTTAGAGAGAGCATGTATGTGTGTGCGAAAAGAAACAGAAAGCTCAAGCAAAAGATATATGCATTGGAAGTGTACGCTCACCAGCTGTATGAGCAAAGAGAATCTACAAAGCAGCTAGCTATGTCTTTTTAGCCTAATATTCCTCTATACTCATTAGGTAGATGAGTTTAACTCTTTCATTATCGCTTATAAAATAGAGGCAATAAAATCCTCTTAGTAGATACGAGCCATACGACCAATGAAAATAAAGTTGGATTAGCTTGATACCAAAAGAAAATAAGTAAATATACAGGAAAAACCTTATATGCAGCATCTTTCAGTGTTTGAAGGTTCTCCAACTTCAACTTGTACATCTTGATCTCTTGAGCTTGATCCTTGTGAAGTTTCTTAATGACCTCCAAGGCCTTGGTATATCTGATTGAAAAAATATTCATCCAAAAGGGCATAAAATGGAACCAATTAAGCAAGAATATGTGCTGAAACCAAAAAAAAAAAAAAAATTTAATACAACAAGCACCATGAATAATAAAAACGTGAAACAAAATACAAAAGAGAATATGGGTGGAAATCATCACAAAGGTGTTTACAATGCATAGATGCATAGAACAAAATGCCACTAAATTGTTACTCTTAAAACATATTTCATTTGCATGACATATATACCTAAGCGTGTATAGATTACTACACACATACATAAATGAATGCTTTATTCACCATTTGTGCTATAGAGTTCAATAAATGTAGTCACTCTAGGTTCCTTTTATTTTAAATTTTGAAATGTGTCATCCTTTTATTTTACATTTTGAAATGAGTGTCAACAGACCCGAGATTCAGGTGGGTTTGGTCAGAGATCACTTCTACGTTGTTATAATAAATTCATTGGGAAATGGTTGCGAAGATTTTGGAAGGAACATAAAAAGTTAAGGAGGATTGTGCGTACCAAATTTAACGGATTGGGAATCCGAAACTAAGATAGACACTTAATCAGTGAGATTTTGGAAAGCTATTTTGAAGATGTCAAAGGAAATTAAGAGAGGAATCCATCTTATAATAAAAAATGGCTTGATAGTCAAGTCCTAGGAGGATCTTCAGTGTCGAAATTCCAACTTGAAGCCACATCTCCCAGAGATCTTTTCAATTGCTCAAAAAGAAGAAACTTGGGTGATTGATGTTCTGGTTTTCCAGGGAATGAAATTTTACAGAGCACCACAATTAGGAGACCATTTTTGAACAACGCAAAGGTGAAAATGTAGTCTTTTCCGGGATTTTTATTATCCATAGAGGTAAAGGAGGATGCGATAGAATGGTCTGGGAATGGGAGAATAAAATCGGATGCCATACTGACAACTAGAGGAGAGATCAGATCTCAAAAAAAAAGCAGAAAATATGCTGAATAAAGCAGATATTCGAATAGTAATAGTGGAAATAGTTCAATATAAAACAAAAACTGAAGAAAGAATGCAGGAAAAACGATGAAAACAGCGGTTTATCCGAAGGGAAGGCTTCGGAAGTGCAGAATCAGGTGGAAGAAGAAAACAGATTTACTCCCCAAAAGAGAAGGAAAACAACCAATGTGTCACTCCCCCTTACTAGGTTTAGGTGGTAGCAGACCTAAATAAATGATGATAAAGATTGAAGACAACCCCATTATTAAGTTAAAAATGCAAGCTTCTTTTCAGCATACTAAATCTCTACCATCAGAGATCAGAATTACACCAGTGCATAAAATAGCAATATACATCAGGGCATGATAAAACTTCTATGCAAACATGAGATTTATAAGAGAAACAGCAAATCAATATGCCTAGTTCATATAGAGACAACGAACCTGAACCCGTTAGATATCTGAATTTTTCAGCAGTCAACAATTTATAACCAAAGAGTTACTTATACACTCATAGGATATCAGCAAATACCGAGTAGCAGAGAAGATATCATCAAACTTCTTCTTTAATGTTGAAGGATCTTGCAAAGGCCAGTTGGCATCATCTTGATGTACAAATATAACATTTTCCAATACAGCCTTTGAGACCCCCATTAAAGCAGGAATTTCCCTATCCATGTCAGCACATCTGTAGCTAAGACAAACTTTCTGCAATTAAGGAAAGGAGGGAGGGAGGGCATTAAAAAACAAGAATGAGAACACAAATCACAGTATATTTCATATGGTAAAAAGATCAAAAGATAATACACACACACATATAATCTGAAAGCAAAGTGATTATTTTCAAATAAAACATTGAAACGTTTACTTCAGCAATTCACAACAAAACAAGAGGTATAGGTCCATTAGACTATCAAAAATGTTTTGAAAACAAAATGACAAGAAAATGAGAAATGAGCATAAGAGGAGCCATGGACACCAATTTTTTTCAATAATTTCACATTAAGATGAGCTCTATTGCAGGTTTATTCAAGGTATCATAATCAACAGTATGATATCTGTATCAGGTATAAATGAGAGGATACAACAAAATTGGGAAAAAAATGTAAGACAAGAGTTAATGAATTCTTCATTAGAAAATCCACAAAAATACAAAATAACATACAAATATGAACTGTCTCTCTGGCAAAGAACCAACAAATATAAATTAATAGCTTCATGTCAATTGTCAAGTTTTTCAAAATTAAAAAGTCAACCACGACCATATTCTTGCTTCTTCCCTTTTTTTTTCAACTCAGAAATGAAGATTTGTATATATAGCAAATATGAGAAAGGGCGTACAAGATACATACAGATGTTGAGACCCACACTTAAAGGTGGAATCTCAGCAAATCTTCCAACATCAACTATGAAACATAAAAATGAGACAACAAAACAGCTCAAATATAACAAATACAAAAAATGCACCATCAACTCGATCCTCTCCTCTCAAATGTCCAAATGCAGAATCCCTTGAATGATTGATTTCCTTATGACTCCTTTGTTGGCTAATTGACTCACCAAGCCATCCAGAGAATGCGAGAGAATGAGATATCCAACCCATTGGTCCAAAATCTGACCAGTCTGACATGGGAAAATCTCCAAGAGCGTGCCTAGTTGCTTGAAAACCAAGAAAAAAAAAACCATAGAAGAGCCCCCTTCCACAATCAGCTCCCATATCCCTATAATATAGCTCCTCTCATCCTGATGATTGAGACGCACTGGGGGGTTGTTTAAATCCCCACTCAGATGGAATCCCACATTCAAACGTGTCCAGAGAAGCAAATCACAACATGGTACATTTTTTGAGTCTCTGATAATCGGTCTCCACCTCTCTTTCCTTTTTTCTTTTTTTCTTTTTTTATGAATAAGGTCTCCACCGCTTCAAACCATAAAAAATTCTCAAATTCCTCACCTCCCAAACACTCAACAATATAGCAAATAAGATCTATCAACACTTCAATTTTCAGCTTCTTCACAACACTAGGAATCTCCAATGATATGCCAACTGAACCAAAGTGACCAGCATGACCCAGATAAGCTATACTTACTCAAAAGCTTACATCCATATCTCCATGGAATGTACACAATGTCTCACCATAAGCTAAGCACATGATACAAACCTAACAGGATTACAGGATAAACTGAAATTTTCTCTTCCTTGGGAGTAAGTTTAATTTATTAATATCATATAAAAAGCAGTAAAAATGAAAGCTCAAAGCCTGGGAAGAATAGGTGCTTTCCCAAGGAATGCTGAAGAGTAGGAGCAAGTAGGATACCTCAGTCAATCCTATGTTGCAAAGGAAGGAATGTGTGGAAAAAATGCCTAGGTTCCAGTGCCCAAATACAGGAATAATGCAGTAATGGAATTTTGAATCAACAAATGCCTCTTTAAAGAGTTTAAAAAGGGAAGTTAGATCTTCTAGATCTTTTGGTCTAGCAGTCTAGGAACCCACCTAAAAGAGATTTCTGCACAGACAAGAACAATGTGTTAAAAACTGCACAATTTCTAGAAATGATAAAGCAATAAAGACAACAGAAATTTCTAAAAATGATCATGCAAAGGCACCAAAGAAATGACTTCAAGGGCAGAAGGAGGGTTCAATAGAAGAAATCACCTTATCTGGGCTGAAATCATACACTTCAAAAAGGATTGACGTCCCACTGTTTTCGTGAATGTCACCATATTTGCCAGTGATCTACCTTAAAACATAAATTATTTCTCTCTGCACTAAATCTCCACAACCATATAGCCAACAGAGCAAACTTCTTAGCCAAGGAATTTGCAAAGATAAGACCCCTTTCTTTTCATATACAAACTATATTCCACTTTCCCTGACAATTTTTCTGAAACCCCCCTCCAACAAAGGAAGTCCTTCTACATCTTTTCGATCTATAAACAAACTGGATCATCAAGGATACCTAATAAGGGTGATCATCCATGAAAATGAGACATAACTCCTCTTCAAGCTAACCAACCTCCTATCCACTTCCTCTACTACTGAATAACCACAGCTCAGATGATGGGGTAATTCCCCCAGTGGAATCAGTAAATAACTGAAAGGACTCTATCCTACAACCAAAGAGAGATGGACAAATCTCAATTATCTCAGTATCTGCATCAGATCCTGCAGAAGATTCTCTTTCTAGGTTGAGACTAAGTACAGACAAGAATCCATAACGCCTGAGAAGACTCATAGTCTATAACATTTACCCCTCTTATGGCTCTAGAAATAGGATCAAGTCATCGGAAAATTGGAGGGGAGAAATGGACACCTGTTCATCACATAGGAGAAGACTCTAATCTCACCCAATCTCCTCATCTCTAAAGAAAAAAACCAATTGAATACATCCCCACCTAAAGTGGAAAAGGAGAAAGTAGTGTGAGTCTTACCTAAAACCCCTAAAGGAAGAGAATGGATCTATGACATTACCATTGATATAAAATAAAATAAAAAGGATCCATTGTTAACAAATCCTCTAATCCAATCTTACAACCTAGCTCCACGTCCATTCAGACTTAGGACTGAAACTAGAAACGCCCATTCAACCTTTCCATTTATCATTTCTAAATCCAATTTGCACAGGTTCTTCAATCTACTTCTCTCCTCCACAATCTCATTTGCAGTCAAGAAACTGTCTTCCTTCAACAAAAGCACTTCATTATTGTCACGGTCCGAAGCCTTTTTCATGCCTAGCCCTATGCACTCTAGACGTGTAAGTCAACCTAAGATGGGGTCAATTTTATGCAATGGTGTGCTGTGCAAGTAATCAATACAAAGCAATTAGACAAAACAAAAGAACTCAAAAGGTGACCTAAAGGAGCTTTTATTAATGCAAAAAAAAAAAGTGTGAAAAGGTCAGTGTGCATACGTGCAGCGCCTCTCCTTGGCCCCCGCACATACTTACCTTCCCTCAAGGTAGATGCTAAACATTTGACCCTATGGTGGGAGGAAACTTTCCCTTGCCAGTACAATTACAATGCCTTTTTTTTTTTTTTGGAGAAAAAAAATGGAAGATAGTATTAATGGGAAAAGGGATTGTACAATGTCGTCTCAGCAGAGAGTGGCCATGAAAGATGACTCTACAAAGTATATCCCCTAAATCTTCACCCTCAAAACCCTAGAACTAAACGAAGCAATCAGACCTACCTCATCAAGAATAGCACCCACATAAAGGGCAGATTTCTGTACTCCAGCCTTTGCTAACTTGTTTGTGATGTCATTACCCAATCTTAACACATACTTGAATGAGGCATTCAACATGGATGCTAGACCCAGTGGCGGAACCACGTGCAACGTAGGGGGGGCAATTGCCCCCCCTAAAATTTTGAAATTTTAATAAAAAAAAATTTTTTTATATTAAATGTCTTATTTGCCCCCCCTAAAATTTTTATTTGCCCCCACCCCCACCTAAATTAGATCACTCTCGACCACCAGCAACTTCCACCCCTAACTCTCTGTCTTGCCCTAACTCTCCATCTCCATCGCGATTCTCCCGTCTCTTCTCAATACCGTTAACCCTGGAGCCGCATTGATTCAACAATCAGCAATGTCTCGTCCTTGATTCAGGTCTGTAAATTGGTTCCTTTACATCTCGTATTTGTTCTTAGAACAATGTTTCCTCAAGTAAATTGGTTTTTGTTTTTGTTGGTGTTCCTGGATTTTTTTATGTTTCGAAAACTACAGAGATGAATGTGCTTGTATTTCGTTTGAATGTGCTTGTATTTCTTTTCTCTTCGTCTTCTTCCTCTCCTCTGAAGTCTGAATGTTCTTTCCTACTCCTTATATTTTATGGTATTCTTCTCCTTAAGCTGTTCCTTCGATTTCAGGATCTTAAATCTCAAAAGCCTAAATGAAGCGTTAAAAGATGGATCGGGAAGGTTGTGCAGATGTTGGAGTACGAATGAACCCAAATGTGTGCTCCTTATGTCTCTGACATGATGGCATTTGCAAATATCTTCACTTGACAGAGGTATGGATGGATGTTTGGCAATTTGTGAGGTTGTTTTGATGTTTGGGGTTCTAGGTTTCTTCATGATTTAAGAAGTGGAGGAGGCCATTGCCTGATTACTCGATGGAGGAAATACGAATGACCTCCATATTTCCGCTTTTCACACGTTTCTAGGCTGGGAATTTCTTGGACTTGGGCTCCTTAATTTTGTTTCATTGATATGTTTTTTGGAATTTATGGATTCTGATTTTTTTATCTTCTCTTGGTCCGGGTGTTGGGATATTGAAATTTGTTCAATTAAGTATAGAATTTGTTTCTTGTTCAACTGATGAGGCACCAATTATAAGTTCTCCAGTGTTATAAAACTATGCATATTTGAATAAACCTGAGTTGATTTATTCTATATTGACTTTTCCCTACCAGAAAGAAGGATGATCCATAATCCATTATGTATCATGTATGTATATATGCATATCCATAAACACACAAACACCTGAATGTATTAACTCATACATTATAAAAATATACATCCATGTATGAAGCACATACTTAAAGTTGTAGGCTTTTGTGTTGTTACATTCGTGCATTCAATTGGCGGTCCTACATTTTGCTTCTTGTTTTTTAGTTTTGTTGAAACCATTTATGGGAAACAACCATGGAATCTGATTATATTGCTTAAACCCAGAGTTTTTCTATGCTAGGGTTATCATTTCAGTTGGGGTTGTTTAGTGCACTCACCAAAGAAATTGATAACATTTTGTTATTGATGAGCATATGATATTTTATACTTTCCCTTGGAGACCACTTGAGTCTCTAATTCAGCAAAAAGATATAGTGTAGAAATTGACAAGCCAAGGCTGGAGGCATTTAACAGGCAAACTGAACCCCCATATATTCTATTTTCTATAGTCAGTGAGGTTGATTCACTGATTGGTTTATATCATTACTCTGTTAGCAATCTAATAGATGGGTAGTGCTCATTTGTTTTTCATTCACTGGCTTATATTATGCTGCATCTTTTGCTATATCAATTTTATTGATCAAGATTAGTCACGTGCTATTGGTGTAAGCTGGGTTGAATAAGAGTCACCTAGGGTAACAATTGACCAACTAGAAGAGGGAATAGTAGTCTTTCGGAAGTTGTTGATCTAGTTGTAATTGTAGTTGGAAAAACTAAAACAATGAGTTTGTGGTTTTTTAGAGAGAGAGAGAGAGAGAGGGATTAAGGATGTTTAAAGATGTATGAAAAGATAAAATGGTCTACCCAAGTTCATAGCTTAAAGCTAAGTTGTGAACTTCTTCGTGTCTTTATCACAGGTGCACTGATATGATAAGGAATCGCTAGTTATTGATATATTAACTAGTGTTGAAAAGTTCATATAGATAGAGCTTATTTGTGTTTTTATTTAATGATGGAATAAATAGAGCTTGTTTATAATATTTGCTAATTAAATTCATTGTATATAGGACATACTTTCTTTTATGGATAGATACTTCAAGAGAAAATTAGGAGGTGAATCATCTCAACCCACTGAGGGAGACGGTGCTCACTCAAAAAAAACTAATGTAGAACTTGATTTATCAACTCTTCCTGCGGATCCTGGGCTTAGACCTTCAATTTGGAGCTATGATGTTAATGTTAGGGACGAAGTTCGAAGGTCTTACCTTCCAAAGGGTCCTTATCAACCTCATGCTCATGACTTCCCTACTACATTATTTGGGAACTTCAAAAGAAAGTTCAATCCTGATTGGTTCATTGAGTATCGTACTTGGCTTGAGTATAGCGTAGTCAAAGATGTCGTTTTCTGCTTTTATTGTTATCTTTTCAAACCACAATCTGAAGCTATTTCTTCTCACAACATAGGTGATTCCTTTGTAAATGAAGGATTCAAAAATTGGAAAAAAAAAAAAGAAAAAATTGGTTCTCATATTGGAAAGCACAATAGTTCTCACAATCTAGCAAGACAGAAATGTGAGAATTTGATGAATCAAGTACAAAGTATTCCTTCATTATTCATTAGTAAGACCACCAAGGATAAGATGGAATATCGAGTTTTATTAACTGCTGCTGTTGAATGTGTTCGATTTATTTTGCGCCAAGGTCTTCCATTCCGTGGTCATGATGAGTTTGAAGAATCATTGAATCAAGGAAATTATCTTGAACTCTTCCACTTCCTTGCTGATCACAATGAAGAAGTCAAGAAGGTGTCATTTGCTAATGCTTCTGAGAGGTTGCAAATGACTTCACCAAAGGTGCAAAAGGAAATTTGTCGTGCTGCAGCAGCTAAGACCTTGAATGCTATTATGAGGGATGTGGGTGATTCTTATTTCTCTGTTTTAATTGATGAGGCTCGTGATGTGTCAACCATGGAGCAAATGGCTGTAGCTTTGAGATATGTTGACAAGTATGGACATGTTATTGAGCGTTTCATCGGTATTCAGCATGTTTCCTCCACAACTGCTGTTTCACTTAAGTTTGCTTTGGAGGAATTATTTGCTAGACATCAGTTGAGCATATCAAAATTGCGTGGTCAAGGCTATGATGGAGCAAGTAATATGCAAGGTGAATTTAATGGCTTGAAGGCACTTATCCTAAGGGACAATCCCTCTGCCTTTTATGTGCACTGTTTTGCTCATCAACTTCAGTTGGTTCTAGTAGCTGTTGCAAAGAACCACTTTCAAGTAAAATCACTTTTTGAATTTGTTTCAAGAATTTTGAATACCGTTGGAGCATCTTGTAAGAGGAATGATACTCTCAAAGCCATCCAGCATGACAAAGTTCTTAAAGCACTCCAGATTGGAGAGTTAGTTAGTGGAAGGGGCTTGAATCAAGATTCTAACTTGAAGAGACCAGGTGACACTCGTTGGAGCTCTCATTACACCTCTTTAATTAGTCTCATGACCATGTATTCTTCTATAATTGAAGTACTTGAGATTGTTATGGAAGATGGGGTGAATGATCCACAGTCAGTTGATGCTAGTGTTTTGTTAGATATTATGCAATCTTTTGACTTCATCTTCACCTTGCATGTCATGATAAACATTCTTGGAGTTACTCATGAACTGTCACAAGCATTGCAAAGGGAAAATCAAGATATTGAGAATGCTATGAGGTTGGTACGGGTATGTAAATTGAGGTTGCAAATGATGAGAGATGAAGGATGGGATTCTTTGTTAATTGAGGTTTCTTGTTTTTGCAATAAACTTGAAATTGTTGTTCCTGCTATGGATGATAAGTTTAAGGCTCGTGGACGTCCAAGGCGAAGAGCTGAAGAAATGACAAATTTGCACCACTATCAAGTTGAGTTTTTTTACAGCATCATAGATATGCAACTTCAAGAGCTCAATAATCGTTTTTCGGAGACCACCATAGAGTTGCTTCTTTGTGTGGGATGTCTAAGTCCATTTGACTCATTTGCTGCTTTTAAGAAAGAAAATTTGATCTACCTTGCTCAATTATATGCAAATGATTTCTCCGCTGTAGAGCTTGTGGCACTTGGGAATCAGCTTGAGAATTATATTCTTGATATGCGCTCTAATGAATTGTTTTTAGCAGTTCGAGGGATTACAGGCCTTGCTGAGAAAATGGTTGCAGAAAGATATCATTTAGTCTATCCATTGGTTTATAGACTTATCACATTAGCATTAACTTTACCAGTTGCAACTGCAACAGTAGAGAGAGCATTCTCAGCTATGAAGATTGTCAAGAACCGTTTACGTAATCGAATGGGAGACGAGTGGCTTAATGATTGCTTGATCACATATATTGAGAAAGAAGTTTTTTGTGAAATTCCCAATGAAGACATTATAGAGTATTATCAAAATATGCAATCATAGAGGGTGATTTTGTAGTACTTTGTAATGTAGTATTTTTAATGTAAGATTTTTTTTTTTCTATTAAGTCATTTGATATATTATTTTGCCCCCCCCCTAATTTGGAGTCCTGGTTCCGCCACTGGCTAGACCTCAAGCCTATTGAACCAAGTACCAAAATGTCCAAGGACCTTGAATGTCCTATTTCATCGAATTAAGACCGAGATTCTTACCCTTAATTGAGCCGTATGTACAGCAAGGATCTCAGCTCTTAGATCCTATCAGGCCACTAAACAAATATATAATGTGACCCAAATGATCTCTAATAACGCCACCAATACCTGGTGCTCCCAAGTTTTCATCAAGACTACCATCCACATCCCATCTCTGGGGGTCGCCAACTCACCAAACTTCTACTAAATAGAGGTGAGGAGGAACAAATGGAACCCCACTGTCGCACCATGTCCGTCCCTGAGATCCCCCTGAAATCATCTAGTCTGACAATACACGATATCGTGGATGCATCAACGGATTCAACAACTGCTTCAACCATGGAGAAAATATCATCAAAAATCTTCCTATTGCATTCCCCTCAAATACACCAAAGGATGGCCTAGAATAGTTCTCAATAAATGAACCTTCCCCTCTTACCCAGTTCTTGAAATTGGCACTGGTTAAGAAGATCGAGAACTGAATAAGGCATCATCCAAGGATGAATAATCTTCCCCAAACAACTATCCCAAATCTGTCTCGAGAAGGCGCAATGGATAAACAGGTGCTGAAGAGATTCCTCGTTTCTCCTATATAAAAAACACATGCTAGGGGACACTGCCATCCACCTCCATTTACGTTGAAGCACCTCAACTGCGTTAACCTTGGACCAAAGTACTATCCAAACGAACGCCTGAATTTTAGATGGATGGGTGGATACCAAAGATGTTTGGGTCTATATGAAGCCAAAGGGAGGGGAGCATCAGGTCTAGAGATCTGGAACAAAAGATTTACATGAGAGGACCATGACAGAGTCGATTAAACTAATTACACTTGCCTTTATTCCCTCAAATATTCTCAAGTTCTTTCCTTTCCAGATCAACCAAAGAATGGCCAAGGATACCAAGTACGAAAAAAGCTTCCCTCTCTTCCTATACAGGGAACACCCACTGCCTCAATAAGTCAATAAAGTACCCAAGTATCACCCACCAACTTCTAAAAAGTGTCCAAATATGATAGTTATACTCACACTGAACGAGTGGATAGTCTACTGACTCTCCCCATTTGATATGCATAAAACATATCTGCGGAAGCAATGTAGACTTAGGCCTTCTCCTTTGTAATACGTCGCAGGAATTTATTCTATAGAGAAGTGCAGTCCACATAAAGGTCCTAACTCTCAGATGTATTTGTGCTTAATGTACTGATAAGCAGGGAAGGGAGAAAAACGCCAAAACAAGTCTAATTCTTTACAAGGCCTACATCTGCCAGCAGGAGGGCATATAATTATGCTTCAAGCCTGTGTATATGGATGTTACAACCAAAAACTTTTTCTCTTCCCCAGCTATTGGGTAGAGTCTTGTTTCACTTCACTCGAAGATTCTTAGGAATGCCCTGTTGCAATCTTTTGTACTAGTTTCCAATCAAATGCAGTAACCAATAAAATCTAAACCATATTTAAAAAATTTGTTATCATTCTCGATACTAAACATCAGCACATTAAAGCAATTTGTACCTCCCCTGTGTGAGGATTGATTGTCTGCAAAACACTTTCAATTGCCTTGTACTCCATCTTTGATGCCTTCTGCGTCAGCTGGAACGACCTTATGCACACTACGTCTTTGCCCGCTGCTGTCTTGAACCGGAGTTTTATCTGCCCCTTCGTTTCCGTTTCCCCTGCAACCTGTAATTAAACCAGGACTCAAAACAATTCACATAAACATGCACTACAGAAACAAAAATTCAGTCGAGAAAGAAAACACGGACGCGGACCTTGGGATCATGGATGAAGCTGTGACCAGACCTCGCATTTGGGGGCAACTCTCCGGTGCAGGATAGCTTCAAGCATTCGATGATGGTCTACACGTATTTCCACAAAGAATTGAACATCGTCCGATGCTTAATAACGGGGAAAGAAAACATTTATAGGGTTAGGGTTTTAGTTACCGTTTTGCCAGCTCCATTGGGGCCGACGATTAGGGTTAGAGGTCTGAAGAAGGTGATGACATGCTTGTTCTCCGGGTCGAAGCTCCGGATGCCTTTGATAAGCATCTTATCAACGGTGCTCATCTTCGCAGCGATTCGGTTAGCGAACTGAGCAGATCTGAGAGAGATGACGCTTTAGACTCTTACCAGATCATAACTCAAGCGACAGAGAGTGAAATGAGCAACGGTCGACTGGCTGATGGGAGTCTGTGACTCCGGCGGAAATATGTCAAAAGGGTTTAAGGCGGGGAGAGTTTATATCGTAAATTTATTATAAGAATGTGGCATTTCCATTTCTTTTTTGTGTTTTTTTTTCCAAGTCCTATTTTATTTGTACTTTGCAGTGACGTTGCACATATCAGCCCAATAGTCTAATGGAAATAAAAAGGATAATTTAATAATTTAGTTTAATGTTTTTAGGTAAGGCTCTACGGGCATAACAATGGACCAATTTAATCATTTAGGGTTCATGATTCATAAATCAAGTTATACGAGAATCTATCCTCTTCCCTCTATATAATAGCATAGATATAACGTGACACAATCCTCGTGATATTCTATTAATGTATATTTAGATACAGTGGCAGAACCAGGACTCCAAATCTGAGGGGGCAAAAAAAATTTTCAATTAACATTTCTCATGAAAAATAGAAATTTCAATGAGTTGGAGGAACAAACAGAAATTTTAGAGGGGGTTCTCATGAAATATAGAGATTTCAATGAATTGGGGTTTGGTGGGGGGGTCATACCAGAAATTTTAGAAGGGGCAAAACATAAATTTTAATTAAAACATATAAAATATATATTTTTTTAATTAACAAATAAAAGCTAGTGGGGGCAATCCCTAGCTATAACGTGGTTCTGCCACTGTTTAGATATACTAGTGAGAGGGCACGTGCGTTGCATGTGAAACTATTTCAATATATTTTGCACTTATAAGAAGTGACTGAAGACGCTATTTTAACATTAACCATATTTTATTAATGATTTTGGGTTAAAATTGTTAAAGTAGTTAATGATTTTAGTTAGTTAATTATTTTATTAGGTTTAATACTTCAATACTTTCCTATTTTATAAAATGAAACCATAAGATATAACTATTTTATTATATATGTTATTTTATTAATTAATATAAATTTAATCAATGTTTATTAACATCTCTTTTATTAATTTATTAATAGACATCTAATTGACGTCTCTCTTGTTTAGTTAGTTGAGGATATATATGTAATCCTATTTTAGTTATTAATTTTGGTTATTTAACGATATATATTAATCCTATATTAGTTTGTAATCTACTTTTATGTTGTTACTTATTAAAATCGTTATAATAGTTAGCAATTTTAATTACTTAACTATATTATTAACGATATAATTTACTTTTATGTTGTTATATTATACTGATGTTAATCTTATTTTATTTTTGTTAGGGTTAGCAACATGCAGTGGTGGAACCACACAAAAGCTAGCTTTTATTTTTTAATTAAAAAAATATATATATTTTTATATGTTTTAATTAAAATTTATGTTTTGCCTCCTCTAAAATTTATATATTTCAATTAACACTTCTCATGAAATATAGAAATTTCAATGAGTTGGGGGGACAAATATATATATATTTTATATGTTTTAATTAAATTTTATGTTTTGCCCCCTCTAAAATTTCTAGTTCTTCCCAACTCATTGAAATTTCTATATTTCATGAGAACCCCTTCTAAAATTTCTGGTTTGTCCCCCCAACTCATTGAAATTTCTATATTTCATGAGAAGTGTTAATTGAAAATTTTTTTTGCCCCCTCAAATTTGGAGCCCTGGTTCCGCCATTGTAAACATGTCTCTATTGTTTATTTTAGTTATTAACGTAAATGATTATTTTGTTTTATTTTATTAATTAACTTTTCATGTATCTATTTTATTAACGTCTAATATAATAATTTTCCTATTTTTGCATTGTTATTTTTGTCTAATCCATAGTATTAGACCGTATTTATCTCCTTTTTATCGATTTTGTGCATTTATAGTCTTAATTTATTGCTAAATTTTGATATTGATTTAATAGGATTTTAATCAACATTTTTTAATGACCGATATATTATGTTATCATGTGTTGAATAAATAGACATCTAATTGACATCTGTCTTATTAATATACATCTAATTAACGTCGATCTTGTTTAGTAAATTATTATTATTAATCATATAATAATAACGTCTGATTACTATTTATTTATTTTACTAAATAACATATATTTAATAGGAATTAATACTTATCTATTTTATTAATGTCTACTATAATTATTAGCAAACTTAATAGTTCAATACACATACTTAAAAAAGGCTTTGTTAATACAATTATCTATTTTATTAATGTCTAATATATAATTTGTCTTTTTTTTTTTTGCCTAATCCGTGGTATTAGGCCCTATTTATCTTCTTTTTACTGATTTTATCATTAGTTTAATTTATATTAGACATCTAATTAAGATTTTATTATGATTTTTGCCTAATTCGTAGTATTAGGCCCTATCTATCTTCTTTTTAACTGGTTTTAACATGCTTTTAATTTATATTAGAGATCTAATTTATTGCTAAATTTTAATATAAATTTAATTAGGTTTTAATCAACATTTATTAACGATATATATGTAATTTATCACGTGTTTGAATTAACAGAGGTCTAATTGAATAAGTAGACGTCTAATTAGAATGCATGTTATTTTATTAACATGATATATATGTTATTTAGTTACTTAGGGAAGGACATTTTAGGTATATGAAAATAAAAACACTTAAGGTAGTTCGTGATTTAAATAGTAGTATATATATAGATTGGTACATAGGGGGAGAAATTCTTTAGATTAAAAATGACATGTGCCAAAGTCTAATAAAAGAAATGGACCCTAACCAGAGATAGAAATCTCGAAATTAAATAAAAAAATTGTATCTATTAGAAAAGTTGTGTAAGTTGCTTGTGAGATCTATTGAAGAATTATCTGATTCTCGACTAATAAGAAATATTTTTAAATGTTAATAATTCAAAAAAGAAATAGGGAATTATTTGCCAGTGATGATAATTCTCTCAGGTAGATGTGGCAATGGGTCGGGTTCGAGCAGTTCGGGTCAGGTTGATGGAATTGGTTGGCAGACCAACGCTCAACTTGAACCCGTGTTTAATAAACGGGTTGGAACATCCTAACTTGGCAACTCATTTTTGACCGGTTTAAATAGTTTAGATTACTAACAAAAATTAAAATTTTCTCCAAGCCAAAAGAGCCGAAAACAACAAGACCCTATTGTCTTAAACTCCCAAGTCAAAGCAAATTCTATTTTTCAATTCATTTTAATGTCAAAGCACACCTAGCAAACACAATAAGACAATAATCACTGGGATATAACTAGATTAACATAAAGAAACAAATTAAAATATAACAAAAAAATTTCTAGGACTTTACTTGCTATTAAGGCCTCAATTTATATCATTAGATGCTAAGAAATCTGAAATATTTATATGTAGAAGGTCTTCCTTAACTTCATCATTTGTCATCTTTTATATTAAAAGAGCAAAAATTGAGTGACCACAGCTATTGTAAGTGTAACATTCTAGTACATGAAAATTATTTTTTGGTTGTAATCGAGCCATTTCGGGTTAAGGGGCAAAACCCTAGAATTCGCAGCCGACCCAACCCACGGGTTGAAGTAGTCAATCCAAACTTGCCTTAGACCAAGCGGATCACAGGTCACAATTGCCACCTCTACTCTCAAGAGTAATGGATCTGGATAAGTATACCTCCCCATATTTATAAATAGGGTGGTCCTCCCCATTCCATACATTAGATCTACAGAGACCTGTAACAGAAGGGAAGTTTTGTTGTGATGGAGATTCAAAGCCCTAAAGAATTGAATCCTCGATGTTCCAAATACCTCAAGTTTAAAAAAATTGAAGCTCCATTGTTTTGAAGACTCAAAAAGCCTTAAATAACTAAAGGCTTAAAGCTTAAATATTGCACTTAAAATATAAAGATTTTAATATTATTCACAACCTAGAGACTGATCTACAAAAAAAAAAAAAAAAAGTTTTTCGAGATCTTCAATATGCATGCAAGCCGAAGATCAAGCTGAAAACTTACCAAAACAACTTTGCACATAAAATCCGTTAGATTTGATACTTTCTTCTACTTGCGTTAATATTCTTAACCTTGACATTGATATATTAAAATATTAGTTTAAAAAAAATACATGTTCATGCATTTTGCAATACAACTAGGTCAATCTCACCCACCCCTCTTACTAACCCGATAGGATGGTGTGGGCCGTGTGGCTAAACCCTTACGGGATTGTATTATTTAAAAAAACTTATAGTTAAACCACTCAAGTTTTGAGAGACACGTAATACCTAGGGCTGGCAACGGGTTGAATACGGTATGGATCTGTCATGATCCGAATCCGAAAAGAAAAATCCGATATCCGAATTAGATCCGAAATCCGACGGATCTTTTATATGTGAATCCGAATTCGAAACCAAATTTATATAATGTATCCGAATTCGAAATTCGACCGAATAAATAACCAAAATCCGAATTCGATCCGATTTGAACTTAAAATTCAAAAGTTAAGTTTAACTATTAAAGCAAATTTTAATTATCAAAACTAATGAGCCATATAAATATTAAAACAAGATATGAATAAGGATAGTTTAACCATGGTTTATACAAAGTTTACCAATGATTTAATGAAAAGTATATGTTGATTTCGGTTCGGATCTTTTTCGGATCGGATATGAATAGATTCGGATTCGGATCCGAAATCCAAAATCCGTATTCGAACCACGGATCTATATTTTCGGATCGGATTCAGGATTTTCGGATCGGATTCGGGTCGGATTCGAATATATATCCGACCCATTGCCAGCCCTAGTAATACCTGTTGGAATTTAAAAAATGGCTCGTTACAAAAAAAAAAAAAAGAATTTAAAAAATGGCTTCCCGAAAATGCGAATTTGCGCTCCCGCGCCCCTTTTTCAAGTACTCGTGTCCCACGTCTTCCATGTCCGTGCCTTGCTCTGTTTCCGTTGCACTGCGAAACCCACATGACCGAAGGGGAACCCTCCACCCCCTCCATTCCCGAATGGGAAAACCCCCTGACAAAAGAAGAACTCGAAGAAATCGAAGCAGCGATCGATTCAGCATCAGCATCATCGATCAAGCGAAGAGGCACTTGCTGTGATTCTAACAACCAACTTCCCTCGAAAGGCCGTAGATTGCCCGCTTCTTTGGTTGGATGTCAACAGTCATCTGCTTCCGGTCGAAGGAGGATACTGGAAGGTGAAAGCGGCTCCATTGCATCGGCTTGCCCCGGAAATCGACCTCAGAATCTTGGTTCTTCTCCTTATCAAGGTGCGGGTTTTCTTTATTACTAATTAGGGTTGCTGATTGCATTGTGCTTTGATGCTCCTGTTGCTCATCGTATTCGATTTCAGTGTTTATGAATCTATGATACAGTCATCTGTAGTCAATCATACAACGAATATGTCTTCCTTTGACATTTGCTGGTTTGGCATTTTAGTAATTTTGGCACTTGGTGCGTTTAAGTAATGGTGCTTCCAACTCTCGATGCCGTGAAACTTGCAGACTTCAGCACATGATTAAAATATTGGAACATATTATAAAAGCTAACCTTAATTAGTTATACCCTTGCACGAATTATATGATTTATTATTATTAATTGTGAAAATAACATTTATTTATTCATTTTTGTCAGATAGATTGTGAAAATAACAGAAATTTTTGCTGTAGGAAGGAGGACAATAGGAGGGTTCTTGGTGGCCTTCAACATGTGGAGGCCATAGGCATGGGAACTGCTGGTGGTTAGATTGGAATCAGGCATGCTAATCCTGAGTCTAGCTAGGTCAACTCGGACTTGATTACTTTAACCTATGGTCTAGCTATGTTAGGCGGGTTAATTTGTAAACAGGTCAACCTGCAAACCTAAAAAATGCCACCTTATTATATTAAACTATTAGTTTGCACGAAGTGATTGATTTCTTTCAACCATTGCTCAGGTTGTGACACGTATAATTATTTGGGAAACTTTATTTATCTGCGAAGAGCCTACTTAGACTCATGAAGCTTTTGGATTACTAGAGATTTCAATTCATTTGTGATTTGAGAATAATTTCTTTGCATAGAACTTCCCTAGCCAAGAACGAGAGAAAAATTTTGAGATTGAGAGATGATGCTCAGTAGAGATCATAGAGACTGAGACGAGATATTCAACACTGAGAGTAGATTCCATAGGGAGAGCTAAGGGATCTCTGATACCAATCAATACCCTTGCTCTATCTTCCATTCTCAGTATGTAACCATTGGTTAACAGGTATGCCTTATTGATCCACCCCTTGTTCAGATTGAAGTAAGAGCAAGGAGTGGTTGTGGGGGCCTGGATTGGCTCTATTTCCTTCTTACTCAGATCCTAGATCACTAAGCACATTGTAGAATTTGACCAAATATCTGCAATTGAAAAATGCTCTCACAAACAGTAATCCATTCCATGGATGTATTTGAAATTGTATGAGTGTAGAGATGCTCTTTGGATACATATACGAATATCACTAAACATAACATCTTACTTTTCTATCGAGGAGGTTTTGTTTTATCAAGAGCTCTTGTTGGTCTTGGATCCATGTGAAAATTATTCAAATAGCTCAATTTTGGCTTTCAAAATTTCTGCTTTAATTGACATATCCACTGGAGTGATTCAGGTAGTTTCTATACCATTTGTAGTGCTTTGTTCATAAGTTCTGCATTTATTCGCGGGGATAAAACTGGAATTCAAATTCCCACAGTTAAACTTGAGGTGATTGGAGGATGTCCAATCTACTCCAATGTCTATTGGTGAAAGAGGAAAAATGTGGATACTTAAATGGTAGGTTACTGAACTAGATGTGATGAACTCTTTATATGAGAAGAGGAAGCTAAAAGCTATTGTTTATGTATTGGTAATAGAAAAAGAAGTGCAAAAAAAAATAAAAAATGATGATGATGCCTTGGTTTGTTTGTATCAGTATACACAACAATCAAATATTTGAGCTCCCCTTCATTTTATGCTTCCTTAGGGTTGTGAGGTGGATTCAGAGTTCATATTCTGAATATACTATCAGATCAGGATGAGCCTTAGTTGTATTAACTGATGCTCTTGCTTTTTAATTTTGGGTATGGGAGTATTCATTGGCTAACTGTTCTCTGTACTTCTATAGGGCAATTGGATTATTTTTACAAAATTCAGTCTAAAAAGAAGACGGTGAGAATTGTATAATTGTTTGAAAGAATTTTGTGAGTTTTGAACTTTCCAGAGTACAGATACCTAATAAGGATGATCACCATCCCTGGCTTTGTTTCTGTTCCTATGACCAAAGTGAGGATAGTAGGAAAGGTTCACTGAAATCAACTCAAGTGACAGTAATTTTCTTCTTGTATCAATCTCTAGACAACCCTCTTGTTGCTTACAAGATAGCAAATACAAAAAATTTCATTTAGCTAATTCTAGTATTTTCCTTCCACCAGCTTTCACAAATTTCTCGTATATTGTATAATGATACTGGTTACCATGAGAGACAACTTGTGACTACTATATCTTGAGCTTTAACTTACATGTGGGGCTTGGTTCGGGATAGATTATATGTAGATTTTCAAGACTTGGTTACCTTGGTTTTTCTTTTGGAATTCTGAAGTAATTACGATAAGTAAATGCTATATGTATATTGAGATGTTTAATCTCTCCTTTGTTTCAGTCAATCTAATGGTGAAAATGAGATATCCAGCAATGAAATTTGGAGGTCGCATTGTGTACTGTAAAACTGTTATGGAGGTGGAGAAAGCAACAAAGGAGATTTTTGAGGCCATCAAAGCTAAAAGGATAACTATGGATAGTACAGATGATGTTACTCTTGGATTTGATATTGAGTGGAGACCCACATTCAGAAGAGGTTGGTTTTATGAGCTTAAAATGAAAATTTTGTCTTTTCTGCTGATTTCATTTATATTTCTTGGGTCTGCTACCTATGAAGTATTTTTATTGTAAAATTTCTTCATTTATATATACTTTGGAGCAATAATTTTTCTATACATGCATGTTAATGGGGGCATGCCGGCACACTGCCTATTGCAGGATGTAATATGCGGTTATAGTGTTGGAATTGTACATTTTGGTCACTCAGTAATTTTTTAAATATTTCTCTGTTGGACTATGTTGTAGGTGATTTAACATTAGAATTTAGAATTGCTTTCTTTTCTTATTTCCAATAATATTGTTAATGGATTTTGTATCCTTCTATTTCTTTTAAGTATTACATTATTTTAGTGCACTTTTTCAAAATAAGCATGCCTGTGTAATAATAGCACCTCCTACTGAAAGTTGACAGAAGGTATATTTGATTTTGAAGTTTGAAGCGTTATGCTCTTTAGGTGGCCTAATAATCGGATAATATGCTGTAATAAGTTTGAGATTAAATACAAGAGCTTGAAATGGTGAACTCCTCTATTGACGATGACTTGGGTTTGCTGGAGAATTATTGAAAGGAACTTGCAACTTGCAGGAGAGGTACCTAGGAGGGCTGCGGTTATGCAGATTTGTTGTGACAGAAATTGTTGTTATGTGATGCACATTATCCATTCTGGAATCCCTCCAATTCTGCAATCACTTCTCGAGGATCCGACGTTGCTGAAGGTCTGTTAATAATAACTTTAATATAATCTCTTTAACATTT
Organism: Buxus sempervirens; assembly: GCA_947561395.2. NCBI lineage: Eukaryota > Viridiplantae > Streptophyta > Magnoliopsida > Buxales > Buxaceae > Buxus > Buxus sempervirens. The sequence goes on from OX387192.1 coordinate 25,604,403, forward strand.
AAGATTTCCATATGCTTTTGATGGACCATGTTGTTCATGCATTGTTCCTTTTGTTTGTTGGCTTTTTTTTTTTCATTTCTTTTTAAAGTTTCATTATCTTGCAATGACATTTAACATCTTAAGGTTGGAGTTTGCATAGCCAATGATGCTGTTAAAATTTCGAGGGACTATGATGTATGCGTTAAAGCTTTGAAGGACCTATCCAGTGTGGCTAACCTAAAGCTTGGTGGAATCTCCAGGAAATGGAGTCTTAGTTCTCTTTGTGAAATGATTACATGTAAAGAGGTCATTCATTCTTTTCATAGTTTTCCTTGTATTTTCTTCTTCCCATTATATATGCTTACTTTGGTCTTTGTAATTTCAAGCTGTCACAGACACATACATGCTTTCATTCAAGTATATAAGTTGCAAACACTTATTGTATTAATTCCTTAATTACTGCATATGGTTATCCTGGCAATTCAACTTACTACTGTTTTTTTTTATTGATGTAAATGGTGTGCTTAAATAATGTAGATGATGGGTAACACACTGGAATGGTTAAATCTGTCCGTTTTCCTTTGCCAACAGGTTGGTGGGATAAAAATATACAATAATGTCATTTTGTTAAGTTTCAGCTGAAGCATAATTTAGTGGAAATAATCTTTTAGTGGCATAAACATATTAAGATGAGTTGTTGGAAGGGAAGTTAGGATATGAGTTATTATTTCTGAAAAGGTGCGTAAGCTTGATCAAATCATCGACTCGGTTTCTCTATATGCAAAGTAGAATTTGTTGTTTGTGCAACATTTGTAGCTGCTAACAAAGTTAAAGGGGCCTTGAACCAAGATGAAAATAGTGAAGGCACTATGATCGGGTGCTTTTTAATTGATGTGTGGTAATTGATGGGTTCTTTGGTATGTTTTGGTTGATTTTTGACAGAAATTTTGATGACTAAGAAGTTTCCAAGTACTCGGATGGAAAGCATCCTAATGTTCCCATAAGAACAGAGGAAATGTTAGAAGTTGTACCAATTATTGTAGAAAGACTCTCATTATGAAATCATTGGAAATAATAAGGTAGCAAATATTAAGACCGATGACTCATATGTCTGAAAATCAGTTCAGTTTTGTGTTAAGAAGGTCTACACTTTGAGGCCTGAGCCTATCTATTATTATTCTAAACATTTAATGGAGAAGTTCAGGTAGAAGAAGAAAGGAAATTATGAGGGAGTGCTAATTAGTGTAGGAGCTATTGATACTGATAACGAATGAGTTATTAGTTAGTATAGGCCTACATAAGCTGTCAGGTATCTGCCTTTATCTTGTTGCATAGATCATCAGTAGATTGACTACTCATATTAAGGAGGTGTCTTTGTCTTTGTTATCTACAGATGATATGGTTTTGGTGACCGAACTAGAGCACATGCAAAAGTAGGATGCTTTAGCTTGAAGTTACAGCTTGAATGCAGTAGTATTTTGTTGGGAATGCTCATTTAGCAATGAAAAATTGTTTCCAGACTCTCTTTCTGCTGAAATATCTAAGTAGTGCGGTTTTCTGACATGCTTATGACTTGCAAGCGCTGCTGACATAATCATGGTTTTTAGTGGTTTCAAGACCCTGGTGATGTAAAGTGACTATTTTGCTGAGAGATATGATGTCGTCCTTTGAAAATAGAGCTGACCATGCTTAGCCGGCAAAGATCTGTTAATATTTTGTTTTGACTTTTGATTATTACAGTTGGAGAAGCCGAAGAAAATTCGACTAGGAAACTGGGAAGCTGAAATTTTATCAGATGACCAACTTCAGTATGCTGCCACTGATGCTTTTGTTTCTTGGTACCTATATCAGGTAATCTCATGAACTGTGATGGGCTATGCTGTATACAACTTTATTGATTAATCTCTTTTTCCTACCTTGACTCAACTCAGATTCTGAAAAGCTTCTCAGATGCAGTTATTGATCAAAATGAGGAATTAAATGATCAAAATGAGGAATTAAAGGGTCTAAAATCATGACAACTGCTGCTATCATCATTTGTAAAATTGATAAGTATTGCCTCATCCTATCCTTTTCCCAACCATTTATGTTGGTGCCATCATGATGAACAACTCGCGCGGAATAACCTTGCAACCAAGGTAAAACCTATTGTTATATCCTTTCTTCAGTTGTCTGGGCAAGGCTTTTGACTTGTAAGTGGGGAATTGCACTGAATCATACTGAGGAAGTTTCTTAAACATTTTTAAATGTTTGGCCAGTCTTATTTTGAGCATAGGTCATCAGTCATGAATGGCACAAACACCATAGATGAAAATTTATTGAATTATTATCAGAAATTCCTCTGGATGTGGTTTGTTGTCAAGCACTTCATATGATTAGGTTCTGCATACTGTATTTCCATGCTCAATTTTTTTTGCTGGTGCCTCAGAATTTCTGCAACCTTCTATTTCTGTTATATTTTTCGACCTATTTTGTTGGCCCTCATTGCTTTATTCTTCTCTCATTTGGATTGTTTGGGTTATTACATAGAAAGCTTTCTGAACATAAAACAAAAGTATGGTAGCCATTTTGGTTGGCCAATGAAACTCAACAATTTTTACTTTATAACTATTTTTTAACAGTTTGAGTTTGAGAGAGAGAGAGAGAGATATGGGACATTCCCTCCTTTAGTTCACTGCTGTAAAGATAAAAGCTTCAAATTTCTGACCAACCATTGCCAAAGAAAATTAAGATATTTTGAGATGGGACAGATTGGGCCTCAAATTTCTGAGCAACCATTGCCATAGAAAATTAAGATATTTTGAGATATTTTGAGGTGGGACAGAGAGGTCTTCAAATATCTGACCAACCCATAGAAAATTAAGATATTTTGAGATGGGACAGATTGGCAATGCACTCTTGTCATACCTTTCCTGCTACAGTAAACATTGAATGGAAAAATAAAAGGGAAAAAACAAAACAAAACACGCTAGTAACGTGACAAAGCGACAAGAAGTCAGTGAGAATACCTCTTCCTTTGCTCTTATTCACAAGAAAAAATGAGACAATAGTAACTGTTTACAACCACATCTCAATCAAGGAACCAGCTGTTCTTTTGCATTTTACATGGAAAGGTTGACAACAAAATGAGGGTCCAGACTTATATGAAAGCTGTGATGTGATGACATGGTGGAGTACAAAACAAAATTTGTTTGGACACTTATGGATGTTGAAAAAATGGTAGATATCCATGAAAAATGGTGAATATATAAAACAAAACCTATATAGATAGAAAGACAAGCTAAAAATATAATAAGTTAATGAATATGTTTTTCTTACATTATAGGCTTATAAAAAGAATATATTGATAAGAAACAAATGGGCATATTAACCCCAAGTGGTTGGCCTCGTGGTTAATGCCTTGGGGTGTGCACCCTCCAAGGTCGGCTTTTGGCTTGGTAATTAACCGGTTTGTGTGGGATGGGGGGATGCACTAGTCTTAGGGATTAGTCAGTGTGCGTAGGTTGGTTTGGACACCCTGAGTTATCGGAAAAAAAAACCAAATGGGCAGAAGAATGAAAAATGTAGATACATTTAAGTAAAGATTGACAAAAAAATACAATATGCTAAATAAACCAATAAATATAGTCATTATACTAACCAATTAGAAAACTAATATGTTAGAATAATATAAACATATCAATATACACACACATATACACATGTATATCTCTCTTTCTCTTCTGTCTCTCTACCTTACTTTCCACCTCTCTTTGTTTCTTTATTGCCTCTATCTTTCCTCTCCAGTCATCTCTTTGTTTTATTGTCTTTTTCTTTGTTTGATATATATATATATATATTTTGGTTTAAGTGTCTATCGTATCAACCACCAATACAGTCGTTATACTAGCCTTACTGAACGATGGCCTAGATTAATGAATTTGGAACGTATCATGTTGATCCACACAACATACATATTGTACGAATCTCATGATACAAAATGATATTTTAAACCATGCATGCAACGGGCTTGTGATTGGATTGTTGAATTTAAAAATAAAAAAATCCCAATAATTTATTCTAAAAAAATTATGTTTTAAGTCCTACTAGCCAATTACAAGCCTGTTGTATTTACCATTGCAAGTTTTTGTATAACTAGAATAGGCTCCTTAGGAAGCGTGCTAAGAACTATGCACGATTTTCCCAAAAAGCCGTTACCTTTTATTGTTAAAGTATTATTAATATAGGATTAAAATAGCCAAAAACTCCGTCAATTTATTTAAAATCTAGACAGTTGCAAAACTGTTTTCTTGCTCTATGTGTAGTATTGTATGTGCACCACGCTAGTGCACTTAATGTGCTTGTACCTTGGTAATATTCTAAATATTGCGAAAGCTTAGTAAAATTTATGAAGCTGGTATGTATATTATACTAATCGTAGTAAAATGTTAGTAAATTCCCATCTTTCTCTCCTTCCCCTTACTTCTGATCTCACAATGGTTGAACCAAATTGATTAGAGTGTTGGGTCACCCGGTTCAGTTGGCCGGGCTTGGCACTGTTTCCAAACAGTGCTTCCCATTTTCTCTTTGGGTTTGGGGTCCCCTTCTCCTTTTCAAAGATGAGATTCCATCTGTTTGTACACAAGGGTGAAACCCATGTTTATTAAAGTTTTGAATGGTCCCTCTCCGTTTAAAGCTTACTTTCCTTCAGTTTCTTGTACTCACTTGCTATCGAAACGGGGCGTAGAAGTGACTCAAATTCATTCCTGTCCTTCCATGTAGAGCACATATGATGGAACCTACCTCTCATTCTGATTCCCATTCAATGCACCCTTATTTAAGATTTTGGATCCAAATAAATTTCATCCCTTTAGAATTTCTAGATTTAGAGAAATATGTAAGAAATTATATAAAAAGTTTCCAAAAGAAAATATAAATTACATCATAGCCATTATCATCAACATGAGTCCATTCCCATCAGGTCGGCGACACAAAAAATCTTGTCTCTCTGTTTTATGTTTATGTAAGGTTTATTTTATTAAATCCATTTATGCCTTTTTAGGTCTTTCTCTTGATCTTCATCCCCTTACACTTTCTTGCATGAGCTTCTTTAAGTCTCTATTTTACATGTTCAAATCACTTTAACCTACTCTTTTTAATTTTATCCCTATTGCATGCTATGCTTTACCACTTTCAAATATCTTCATTTCCTATTTGGTCTTTTCTAGCTTAGCATCCTTACCTTGATCAAATAAAAAAAATACACTGATATAAAAATTTTGTAGAAGGAATATTAGAAAAAAAATTTAATATGGAGAGGTTCAAAACCATACATGCAACTTTCATCTCTTAATTTAAATCTTTTTCTTTTGTTTGTTAGGTGGGAATTATGTTATTCTTCTCATCTGGTCAGGTATTCAGGCCACCGACAGTCTTCAAAAGAGCTTATGGTGTCAGTTGACCAAAACCTTAAAAATATCATTACAAATGGGTCCCTTTCTTCATGCCAATATTACGGTACAATCTGACCAGGTCAAACTGCCCTGAAAAACCATTATTTTACTTGGATTACAATCTTCTTTCATGGCTTTTAATATATAGAGACCCCACAAGCATTTTGGCTTCTTTTATCAGAGAAGATTCGACTCTCTGGATCAAGTTAGTAGGACCCGGCCCATTTGATGCCCAATACAGTACTGCTAAATGAGATGCCACTGAAATGTTTCATCTCTAATAAGTACTAATGGTGCGTGTTACAGACTATTGTGAATCAGGGCAACATGAATAGAAAATAGAGAAGAAGAAGAAAAACAAGAACACACAGAATTTAAGTGGTTCAATAATATGCCTGTGTTTACTGTGTACAGCAAAAATTCTACTAAAAAAAATTCAATTAGGGTTACAACATGATATATATACCAACCCTAAACCCGGTATTTTTTAAATCCCAAAAAAACCCCTGTTTCGTACCTCAGGTCCCTTCCCCCTCTTTGATCCAAAACATGAATCACTGTTTCGAACATGGACGATTTTTGTATGACTTCGAAGTTTCCATGGAGGTGTGACAGTTGAGCTTACTTTTATCTTTTATTAGGGGAATGCAAGCATAATAAAAGAATTAGAAACAAAGAAGTGTTATGTAGGTAGTTAGTTATGATACGGACGTAATGGTAAAAAAACCTAGGTATTAGAAAAAAAATTAAAAAAAAAAATGCAGGCCTTTCGAGAAAGTTTGTAGGTTGGCTTTATAGAATAGTATAGACGCGGTGAACCTGGGACTTAACCCTCTACTTTGTTCCTTCTGTATTGTACTTACTGGCGTTATTCATGGGGATTAAATGAGTTTGTTTTTTTCAACAGTACAGCTACTGCAAATATCTGATGTAGGAGAATGATACGGTACCATGGCCTTTGATGGGACTTCAAAGATTTAGTCACCAGCCCATTTATACTTCAATCAATGTTCTGGATAAGGCACATGGTTGCAAAAATTTTGTAAAACTCAACCAAAAATCATCAATGTGTAGGTGGGTTTGGGTAAGTTGGAGGGTTAGGTGACAGATGAGAGATTCCAACGTTTATCTTAGGGTAAAGTTTGGAACCAAGTACAAGCCACGGTTATCATGCATGCCTACATGCCATTAACATACCATGCTTGTATTGATGCTTGGACTTTTGGAAAATATTTACTTGATGAATGCAATTTTGTAATTTTGGTGAGAACTTTAAACCTATCTTAGAAAATTAAGTTACATAAGAGGAGCAGATTTTTATTGCAAGTTTTTTCAAGTACAGCACCCTTTTGGTACCCAACTGAAACTAGTTATAGGCTATTAAGATTAAAAATACTTTTTTTTTTGGTTTTTTACTTGTTTCTATTCAAATTAGACTTGTAATTAATTAGGATTTGGAAATAGCCAATCTTGGGTTCTACTTATGGGCAAGTAGGACTCAAAAGATTTTGCAATATAATGGAGAATAAATAACAGAAGAAGAGATCCAAACACAATCTTAAAAGGACTAAAATCACTACTACTCTCAATAGTTTGTGAACAAATAATCTTTATGAGTGGACCAATAACCAAAGGCAACCATACTAGCTAACAGTGTCTCTAGACTCTAGGAAAATTAATTTAATCATGAAAGAGAATTCACAAGCTCTAAGAACATTAAAGCACACCCAAAAATAGGTGCATCACCATTAATTAAAGAGAAAAACCTGATCCCCACAAAGAAGAACTTGTAGTTGGACCAAGAGGAGAGTGCTATTTTCATAGATAACTATCCCCAAAATGAAGAGCCAAAATGATTTTGGTGGAAACTGTAGCAGATTACTTATGAGAAAGTGAGATAAATATGGAGCTTATGCTAGAATTCATGGCCCATAAAAGGTGACCTTCTTGGATATCATATTTTAAGTGGTAATGCATATTTTTAGAATTATAATTTTATAAACTGAAGAGATAACTCAAATCAACTTTGTTGACAATTTGTCAAGACATGTTTGGACCGGGGCATAGAGGTTTGACCACTTTAATAATAAGCAATTAATAACGAATTTTTTTGGTAGGTGAAGTGCTGGATATGGTGGGCTTTTATGCTTTGTTGGTAAGGTAGTACTTCAATCCGGGTCCCTATAAAATTAAAATCCTCTTTTTTTGTCTAAACCATTGCATGGCATGGCCATTTTAGATTTGTGTTTGGTTTTACAATAAAAGAAAAAAAAATGACATTTTTTGTTCTTTTAATTTAAAGGGATGTTTAGAGCAAAAATATTAAACCTATTAATCTAGGTAATTTAGATGTGTAAGCTTATTTGGTGAATCCCACTTTTTATATTAGTCAAATCCCATTTTGTATACTAAATTTCATACTTGTTTATGTAATGATTATTGTAATTGGTATATTTGCCATGAAACTCTTGTTCATAAAGCTTGGGGGCCATTTGTGCTCTTTTTCAAAGAGTGACATAATTTTGCAGAAATAGCTAAAGTTCTTTTTTCTTTTCTTACAGTGACTGGGAGATAACTGGGTATAACCATAAGAAGAATATTTATTATAAATAACTCAATTTGTGGTCTTTGCCTCTATCAATCACTATGAAAGCTAAATTGGTCGATGTGTCTATTTATCTATCTCCTGAGCTGAATGTGAATAAATTAATTAAAAAACTGAATAAGAGTATATTAAGAAAATATTAAGGAAATTAATTAATTAAAAAGAAATATAATTCTTCATTTGAAAAAATGTTGCAATACCAACCCTTTTGTTTGACCGGTTGGTCAAATTATATATTCTTATTGGAGTTGGTGGTATACATCAAGATAGGGTTGAATTCTTCTGTTATGTTTATCTGAATTATCTTCTGCTTTGGTTGTGAGATGCTGTCATGCGGATCATTTTAGTATTTTAGTATTTTCATATGGCCCTATTTGAAACATTCATAACAGTGAAAAAACACTCTTATAAATATTGTATGGGGGTATTTTCGGAATTCAAACAGGAAATGGGAGTGAAATTAAAGGTTGGTCATTGGTGGACACTCTGGACTGGACAGGCAGCTTGTCTTATTCTTTTTTTTTTTTTGGTAGTGAAGCTTGTCTTATTCAGTATTTGGCATCAAAGCTTCTCCATTTATATCAACTCATTAGTGAAAGCAAACACACGAGAGAGACACCTACTTGGCTACTTGTGTGTCCAATTAATGGTGGGGACTTAATTTCTCTCAAATGGTTGAGCTTGAGTGTTGAGGATAACCCCAAATCATCACCGATCCCATACCCCCAAAAGCTGGCAACATCATTTTCATGCACATGATGTACCTCAACTGTCTTGCTACCTTAAACAAATGCTAATCTCAAGCTAATCTCCTCTCTCTCTCTCTCTCTCTATCTCTCTCTGTGTATATCTAATCCATGTTGCAGGTGTAAAGCAAAATGGAACTTTATAGAAAGCAAATGTGCCGACAATCCAGAGTAGAAAGAGAGAGAGAGAGAGAGTCAGCTCATGATTGAAGGTTTTGTTAAGTAAAAGACAGATGGGGTTCATGATTTACACAAATGATGACTGTTTTTTTCCATTTTTCTTCTGAGAATTTGGCCTTTTTGGAAAGATGAAATGGGGAAGATGGGGCTGGTCTTCTTTTTTGTTACTTGGATCGAGGAGGATAAGATCTTTTTCTAAGGGAAAACTACTTAGAAGTGTGTTCATTGTTAGGTATCTATCAATCTGCTAGCTCGATCTGCGTTTAGAATCAATTAATTGGTTTTGATCGGCCTGCATGCATGCATGGTGATCTCTATATATTGCTCCAGATCTCTGGTCCTCAGACCTGAGAAGTGACTCAGAAGCTCATAGAGTTCTAGGGGTTGATAAACTTGCCTTTTAGATTTTGGGGAGAGAGAGAGAAGTTTCTCCCCAAGAAAGTTAAATTAGCCCTTGCGGTCTTGGTATTTGAGGAAACTTGATTTTTTTTTTAAGGAACAGTTATACCATTTTATTACAAATGGTATTATTTTGTTTTAGAGATGCAAATTAAGGAAGCTTGCATGAAACTTTCGGATTGACTTCATGGTCTATCAAAAACGATAAAAGGGTTTATCGTTAGGTAGAAGGTCTTGAAATAAATCACATGATCTTTGGTGGGTCAGATTAGAACAGCAACATCTACTGACAGATAAATTAAGTTTAGTTCTTTCCAACAATCTTGATAACATTCCATTCAAATGATAATTTAAAAATCTGAAATCCAAGAAATTCTTTTCCCTTTCCTTCTTTTTTTTAAACCAATTTCACCTTGTTCTTTTAGGCTATGTTTGGAACTCTGGATTTAAAGAGAGAGAAAAGAAAAAATTATTTTAAGTGTTTAGATGAGAAAAGAAAAAAGTATTTTAATAAGAAGGTGGGTAGGAGGTGGTGGTGGGAGTGATGGTGGTGTGGGAGGGAGGTGGTGGTGGTGGCAGTGGGGTCGGGTGGTAGGAGTGGTGGTGTGGGTGTAGTGGGGTTGTCTTATTCGTTGTGAGTGACGGTGGACATTCTTTTCTTTTCTTTCAACATCTCTACCTTTTGGGAGAGAGAATTTATTACCTTCAAAGAGAAATGAAGAGAAAATTTGCGAAAAAATGTTTGTTAGCAAATTTTCTTTTAAAATTACTCTCTCTTTCATCCCAAATGAATAGGAAAAAAGAAAATTTCAGCGTTTTCTTTTTGTTTCTTTCAAAATCCAAGATTCCAAGCACAACCTTAGATCAAGGATTTCAGAGTCCACTCAGTATTTAGGGTTTTAGAAACTGTCATCTATACCACTTATATATTTAAAGTAAAAAGGTAGTGTTGTGGGAGAAATTCTTTGAATTAGCCAATTAATTCAGGGTTTCAGAAAAACCTTCCATGAACTAGTGAAACCAGTTGTTCAACATGTGTAACTTTTAACCCACAGGTCAATAACTTCACCTATTCAATTAAACCTACCAATTGCAATGTTAGCAAAGAAAATCCATTTTTGATTAGACTTTTAGTTAGGGAACTAAGTTTCTATTAATGACATAGAATACCCATTTGAACCTTCTCTCTCTCTTTGTCTCTTTCATTGTCTCACTCACTCTCTTTGTCAAAGTTAAGTCTGATTACAACCACTAATATATTTGTCTAATATTCACATACAGAACATTGGAAAATGAACTTAGAGTTGTTATACTTATATTTCAAAGTAGTTCAATCTTTAAGACATGATTATCTACTTATAAAGGAGGTTATGATGTATAACATGGAACTCAAAAGGTTGAATCAATGAACTACTATTATTTATTTTTCTGGCTTTCTTACCCAACCAAATCTGAAAAGGTGATTACACTAGAAATTAAGAATATTCTTAAGAAGCATTGATTCATTAAACAAAAGAATTAACAAAAAATAAAAAAGATTATGAATCAAGCGCGTTGTTGGTTTCTCTACTAGGTATTATTATATGGTTAAGCAAGGCAGATTATTTAATCACCGTTTAATCAAAACTTAAAGAAAGATCTCTGATTGACAAAGATCACGATAAATAATAATAATAATAATAATAATCAATCAATCAATCAATTGTGCTCATATTGGCCCTTGATTTGACCTAACAAAGTTTCGAAAAGTTTCTAAAAATAGATCAAACTGTAGAACGGATAAACCAAACCAAATTAGGAAATATTCTCATTAAGCTCACAAAAGGAATTTGGAAAAATGCCAATCACATAGGCAGTTATACACCATGGAAAAGGATGTTATTCCAAGTCCCGGAAAGGAAACAATTTAAACTGACAATTAGGGTTATACTAGAGTTAAACTCAACTCCTGGTGGGGATGGCAATAGGGTAGGTTTTAACAAATTAACCCTAAGTTACCCTCCTAAAAGGATTTAATACAAAAAATAGGCTCCTAACCCTATTGAGTTGGTAACATGCGAGTCAGGATTTAGTACAAACAAAACCCGCTCCTAACCTTACTGAGTTGGTAACGGGCGAGTCAGACTATGTGATTGACCCAACAATATTATAAAAATGTTAAATTTGAACATTTTTAAATATATAAATTAATAATGTTTATTTATAAAAATATTTGTTTTTTTAATATAGAATATGTGTGAAATTTTATATTTTAGTGGATTAAGGTTGGGTTTGAGGCAGGTTAATGGTCTTTTGGGCTAAACCCTATACCGACCTCAATCCACTTTATAAGTTATGACTTACCCAAATCCTATATATCCATTAGGTGCGGATTATCAGAGTATCCCACTCAGTCGTCATTCTTAATTCCTGGTTAACGAAATCTATGCTTTGTATAAAACCAACAGCCCCTTTAGACAACGTGCCAAACAGCTAGATACCATTGTTTCTGAAAATAACATTGGAATGTCATTTTATATTTACATGGATATCTTTCTCTTTTTCGTTTTTCACTTTCCAAGAAAAGCCCTTCAACAATTTCTTATCTCTTACATGTTCTAACCTTTGTATCTAGGTACGTGCGTTTGGCAATGTGTCAGATATTTATCTGAATCTGATCCGAAAATGCCGAATTTGGATATTAGATATAGATCCATAATATATCGGATTTCGGATCTGACAAAATTCGGATTCGATTGCAGATTTGCCCATATCTGATCTTAATGGGATCCAATATACTATACATAAACCCAGACCAAAGATATTTTAGACCGTTTGTAAACTTTGTATAAACCATGGTTGAACCACCCTTATTAAAACAAAAAATCGAAGGATTTTGTGTTTGTGAGAAATCGAATTCGGATCTAATTCAGATTTCGGTTATTATGTTAGGTCGAATATCGAATTCGAATACTATATATGATACGGTTTAATACAATATCCGAATTCGAATTCATGTATAAAAGATCCGTCGGATTTCGGATCGAATTCAGATATTGGTTTTTCTTTTTCTATTCGAATTCAGATATTTGCAGATCCATACTGTATTCAACCGATTGTTAACCCTGCACCCAGCGAGTGACCTTTATTTCAACCTTAAACTTCACTCCAAAATTTAACCAATCAGCTCAAGCTCGAGTCACGCAAACTGAGCCGGAATCTAACCCGAGCTCGGCCCCACCACAAACCTGAAAATAGCGAGCAGCATTTCCGAATTGAGAAGAAGTCGTCCTTTCTCAATTTTTGTGGGCCCAAGCCCATAACCGGGAGAATGTAACCCATGTGCACCGCCATTTTGGTACACAGCGCCAACGCGTACTCCAGGTTTGTAATTACGACTTCTTGTACTTCTTTATTATTATTTATATTTAAATACACACTACCATAATATAAGCCATGTGGCATTTAACACCGGCTCTCTCTCTCTCACCGAGTTAACCCAACGAAACGACTACGTTAAGTGGGTCCCACACTCTGGTAACAAAAGGCCCAACCAACGAGCTTAGCTTGAGCCCTATCCAAAGCAAGGAAAATGAGACGACGGCGTTTGCCAGTTGCCACCCGCGGTTAACACCATCCAACGGGGGGCGAAAAGGCAGCAAAAGCCCGGTTCTTTTATTAAAATGACCGGATTATCCTCCGCATCCGAAGAGAGCTTTTGACCGTGAAAACGGCCTTTATTACGGTTTCACGCATCATATCATGTGGTTAAAAAAGGGGTCAAAAAACTAAAAAGCATGGACCCATTTAACCTTAAAGAGACTGTCGGTAAGACTCGCTACAATCATTATGGTATGAACACGTAAAACCCCACGTGACTTTTTTTCCCATTCCAGCCAATAACGTAATTTCATGAAATACTGAGGGCATTTCTGGTACATAGTATCCATATCTTCAACTCTAGATTTATGTAGATGAGAGAGAGATTATGGGCAAATTGATTTTTAATGATGATTTTTAAACGTAATCCTGATTCAGTCACTAAATGTCTGGTAATTTAAAATTAGTTTACTTTTTAGAAATAATTCGGAATCAATATGTTTTTACTTATGAAAGACTTTTTTCCAAAAATACCCTCGATGTACTTGTAAAAAAATTATTTGTTATCATGTTTCCTGAGGGCATCTTTGGAAGTCTCATATGAATAGTAAAGTGATACTCATTTTCAATTATTTTTAAAAATAATCACTAGTTCACAATTAACAATAATTCTGTGATTGAATCACGCCAATTTTTTAAATTTAACACTAAAAACCAAACCAATTTCCCCGAGATTTATCTGGTTGAGTAAGAAAGTGAGAGTGAATCGGAGAGCAGTCGAAGAAGAAGCAGAAGAAAGAGAAGTGGTGTCCAACCAAGGACAACCTTACGTGTCCTGGTCCACCTTTCTTCTCTTCTATATATCATTCAATCTCTTTGTACTCTCATTCCAGGGCTCAGACAAAGCCATCCCATTTGAGCTCTTCTCTCTCTCTCTCTATCTCCCAATCAATGGCGTCTCCACCTGATCTAAGCAAGACCACAAAGCTCGAGCGCTACAACAGCTACATACGCCGTGTAAACAGTACAAAGCTTTTGGCTGCATCGTCGAAGCTGCTTTTCCGTGCAATCCTCCTCATTGCTCTCGTCCTCCTTTTCTTCTTCACCCTCAATTACCCCCCGCTTTCCGATAATTCCCACCACTCCTCCCCCCTCCACCACCACCAGAACTTCCTCTCCTCCGCCTTCTACGGCGCCGACGCTGCCTGGGAGAAGCAAGTCCGCCACTCCTCCACCCCCCGCAGACCCAATGGCTTCTCCGTCCTCGTCACCGGCGCCGCCGGATTCGTCGGCTCCCACTGCGCCCTCGCTCTCAAAAAGCGCGGCGACGGAGTTCTCGGCCTCGACAACTTCAATTCCTACTACGACCCGTCATTGAAACGAGCTCGCCAATCCCTCCTGTCCAAACACCAGATCTTCATCGTCGAAGCTGATCTCAACGACGCTCAGTTGCTCTCCAAGCTCTTCGACATAGTCCCATTCACTCACGTACTCCACTTGGCAGCTCAGGCCGGCGTTCGCTACGCCATGAAGAACCCACAATCCTACGTGAACTCCAACATCGCCGGGTTCGTGAATCTCCTCGAGATCGCCAAATCCGCCAATCCCCAGCCCGCAATTGTCTGGGCCTCGTCCAGCTCCGTCTACGGGCTCAACACCCAGAATCCATTTTCCGAACTGCACCGAACAGATCAACCGGCGAGTCTCTACGCAGCGACGAAGAAAGCCGGGGAGGAGATTGCCCACACTTACAATCACATATACGGGCTCTCCATCACCGGCCTGAGATTCTTCACGGTCTACGGTCCTTGGGGCAGACCCGACATGGCTTACTTCTTCTTCACCAAAGATATCTTGCAGGGAAAGCCCATTACGATCTACCAAACGCAGGACGATAAGGAGGTGGCGCGTGACTTCACTTACATCGACGACGTGGTGAAGGGATGTTTAGGGGCGGTGGACACGGCTCAGAAGAGCACCGGCAGCGGCGGAAAGAAGCGGTCGCCGGCGCAGCTGAGGATCTACAACCTGGGGAACACGTCGCCGGTGTCGGTGGGGAAACTGGTGGGGATACTGGAAGGATTGTTGAGTGTGAAGGCCAAGAAGCACGTGACCAAGATGCCGAGGAACGGGGACGTACCCTTCACCCATGCTAACGTGAGCCTGGCGTACAGAGATTTTGGTTATAAGCCCACCACCGATCTGGGCACCGGGTTGAGGAAGTTCGTCAAGTGGTATGTTGGATATTATGGGATCCACCCGAGGGTAAAAAGGGAAAACGGCAAGAACTCCGATGGTCTCGGCATCGAATCTACTTGATTGATGCTCATGAATATTTTTATTTTATTTTTTAAATTCCTATTCCTGTTATTGTTTTTGTTTGACGTGTTGTAGACTTTGTAGTATAGAATAGAAATTTACAGAAGAAGATAGAGAGAGAAAGAAGATAAAAGAAAGATGGGGGATAGGAGGTGTAGAGAGATCTTTGGATGGTGGTGATAATAATAAATGCCTTGAACGTGTATTATTATGTGTGACGGCGGTGATTGGTTTGCCAAAAGTGGGTGCTGATCCACCGTCTGATTGTAATCAAGATTGGTGATTTGATGAACAAAGATGACAATCCTGATTCTTCTCATTACTCCCCTCTCTGTTTTTCCACTTTTATATTAGTTTTGCCTTTTTATTACATTTTTTTGACTTACACATACGCAGATACTCTGCTTAGCAAGCGTACCATGTAAGACATAGCCCATTTTTCTGATCATTGTTTTGTTGCAGAGAAGAAATGGGTCATCCAATCTCTTTTACCTCATTTAGATGGGATTGCACAAGATAATTCAACCATTTTAATTGTTACTTGGTTCTTAAGTTGGTGACTTTTCAAACCATCAAACTTTTTGCATCTATACTATTATAAATGAAAGATTCAGATTGAGATAATCTTCAGCCGAGTGTGTAAAAGGGCTCGACAATATTAATAACTGCTTGCCACATCAGCAAATAATTGTCTATATCCTTTCTGTTTCTGTCTCCATTGAAAAATAGGTGGTGCTTGACTTCACGTACATTGACGACGTGGTGAAGGGGTGTTTAGGGGATCAACAATACTAATAGCTGCTTGCCACATCAGCAAACAGCCGTCTATATTCTTTCTGTTTTTGTCTCTATTGAAAAGTAAATTTTCTTTCATTTTCTTTTATTATAGTTACTTGTTGATGTGGAAAGTAATCTTTGGATACTATCAAGCCTCTTTTACGGGCTCAACAACATATTATTTCAATGTAAAAGCTTCTGACTCGATATTTGGTTTTTCGTTATGTCTTTTTGAAAGATTTCAAAATCAATGTCCCATGATTACTCACTATCTCGAATTCCTTAACATACCCAAAAGATTTAAAAGACTATTATATCCCTTGAATAATTATTGATAGCTAAAATTTCTAAAAAATGTGCATTATGTGGGTGCACTAACCAGTTCCTCTAAAAGAGAAAAGTATGCCTAATATACTTTTAACTGATATGTGATTTGTAGATGTATTTGTGTAGTTGTCATACGTTAATAGGCGTGGTTGTAACAATCTGAGTAATAGATGTGATGGGCATGGGGTAGAGATGATGGCAACTAATCTAATGTTAGTTAGTGCGGTGAGATGTTGAAAGTAGAAGAAGTGGGGCAGATTTCATGTGGTTTGCATGTTCTGTGATGTCTCCTAGCAAAAAAAATATCTCTAATTCGGTATCTTAGTAATTATGAAAAGACTTGTTCTAACTAATCAAGCTGAATTTAGTTAGATTAGGGGAATGCACACGCTATGCGCATAGCAAATTTGAAAAAAAATTGAGGGCGTTTTGGGTATTAAAACTTTAGGCAGTTAGTTATTAATACACATGGCATTAACAAATGAGCGTGGGAGTTAATTTGATAAAAAGTGGAGGGCGTTTTTAGCATCAAATGTCAACCAGAAAACAGAATGTTCGCTTTATAATAATAATAGATGTAACAGAAAGAGAAGTATAATATAATTTTCTATTACCTTGTAAGTGTAGAGATTAGTGGAAAGCTTGGGAATTTATAGGTTTTAAAGCACATTTAATTATGAATAATTTAATTTGCATGTTATATTTTACTATGCAGTACACATGGCATATGCATATCACCGACCAAAACGATCCGACATTAATTTAATGCATCTCATTCTCATCTGACCCAATGAGATTTAACTAAATGAGATATTTTTAAGCTCAGTTAATAGCTCCTGATCCCATTGATGGTGGTGGTACCCAATGTTAGAATTGGAATCTGAACTATGATTTTAAGTTCTGCCCATCAATTCCAACTTTATGCAGATAAATCTTTGATTAATTAAAGTGGAAAAATATTGATTGTGACTTTGGATTTGTGGGTTAAAAGGTTCTCCAATCCAAAATCCAGTGTTTAATTTGTTTTCTTACAATTTTTAATTTCAATAATTTTGGAAGGCCTGGAGATTTTAAGATGACTAATTCCACCTCAAAATCATGGAATTTGAAATAACCCATCAAGGGTTGGAGTCATTTAAAATTAGTGGACTTTAAATTTCTGTATTTAAATATGAGGAACTAGAATCCCACATACCAAATACAATTGCACTATTATACAATCTAAATCCAGATTATCCTTTGCTGGAAGAATATCCAAAGTCTTCTTGGGCATTTCTTTTCTTTTTTATATTGTGGCCTTTTAGGAAAAAATGATTATTAAATAGACAGTTGACCCTAAGAACCCCATATAAGATGGAAATGAGCTTTCCAAGTTTTTAAGCTCTTAAACCAAGTACAATTAGGGAGTTTCTTGATGTTGTGATGTTTAGAGAGGGTTTGCAGTGGCTAAATTAATAGAACATATGAATCAATTATTTCAAGTTTTGTTTAGTAATTTGACCTTCACAGACAAATTCCTTGGATGACTCATTAACCAGATTCCTTGGATGTCTCATTAACCAGATATGCTTAGGGATTGAAAGGTTGACCGTGCAATCCTGGCCATTCATTTTAAAATTAGTTTGACTTATGATGGTCATTAAAACTTTAATCACAACTAGAATGAAGAATGCGTAAAAGTATTGCATTGAAATAAAAGGAAATGAAAAAAATTCCAACACCCAATGACCAGTCATCATTTTGAGGTCTTTGTAAGTAGGGCATGGGACATCTGCTACTAGGGTCAACTTGTGACACATGTAGAGATGATCTTGGGCATCTAATAGACTTTTGACTTTTGAGTCATGTGATGAACACATAGGGCCATTCTCAAGTGATATTTTTTTGAGGAAAAAGGTGTTTTGCTTATCTCAGCAAGCTTATCATTATTTCTTTAAAACAGGTTTGTGAACCAAAGATTATTCTCTCTTACACTGCAAAACCTTCCTTACAATAAAGAATAAGAGACTAGTTAAGAATAACCCCACAAAAAAGAGAAGGCCTTATGATAACATGGGAAGAATATAAGACATCCAAAGTTATTAAAAATGAAGAACAATTATATTATTTGATATTAGATATTTTTAGTTATAAAGAAGGGCATGTTGATGAAGACTTTACCTGTGGAATTAGAGGTCCATAGCTAGATTGGAAAGAGACTTCAAGAATGTTACATGATTGAGTAAAAAAGACTAGAAAGGCAAACAAGTAATCAAGAAAAAAAAAAGTAACTAAATGCTGCTCAAATGGAAGATGAGATTAAGGAAGCAAGTTAAAATGGTTTGAGTATAGAAAACAAAGACTTAAAAAGGAAGAACTATTAAAGGGTATAAAAAATTATTTCATTTAAGTATCAAGAGAAGGGCAAGAAGACAAAAGAGAATCCAGATAGATTCAATCACAAAGCACAACAACAACCATGATCTAATTAGAAAAATGGGTTTGATAGATTGGAATAAAGGGAAAAAAAGAAATTTCTTGTTGCTAATCCTAATTAATTGGGAAACTGACATTTTGTCATTGGTATTAAATAATTGGTTCATAAATACAATTTTAAGTATAAATTACACATAATTGGGGTTAAAAGGGTTAAGTAGGTTGAAGGGTATGAACTTGAATCTGCCCCATTGTCATATTCAATGCAAAGGATATGCATCCCTTCCATTCCCTGCAATGAAGACTGGGGTCACTATCTTCTACTGAAAGCCATATAAATGTCTCCATGAAAGAAGGTCAAAAGAAGGCCACAGCAGATAAAGCAGCTTTGGCTTTTCTGATGATGTAACTGGATAGCTGTCTCAAATAGAGATGTCCCAACAGCCAACTGGCCTATTTGCACAAATAAAGAAAACCATAGCTGCCTAGTAAAGTTTGGACACATCCCTTGTTCTAAATTAGGCAAAGCTGTTTTGCAATACCCTTGAAAATGGAATCTAATCATGCTGACTTTTGTAAATTAAGCCCTAGTTAGCTTACCGACACTTCTTTTACTATGGCAACTCCCTATAAAGGAACAGATTCTTGTTAGACAATGCTTACCACCGGAGTGGTGGCCCAATGATCTTGTGGATTTGCGGTAGAGCTTGAAGGGCTGGAGGTCCTAGGATCAAATCCCTCTGCATGTAGGGGTTAGTCCCAAGGACTGGACCCCCTACCTGCAATGAAGTTGCTCTCGTGGTGTGGTGGTAATGGTCCAAATCCGATTCCTCTGACTAAGGCCGGGCCAGGTTGATTGGTAGATATGACTCAATTCAAACATTCCACAGTAGGAAAGAGACCACTATCGTCATGCCCCGAGGAAGGGGGGGAGATGACAAGATTGGGATATATATAAATATAGAGAGAGAGAGAGACACACACACAACCCTAATAGGATCAAATCCAAACGTAGCTTGATCAATTCTATTCAGGGCTGTTAATGGGTCAGATCCTGATCTGATTACCACCCGGTTTCGATTAAATTTATTTGATTTAATCGGATCTTTATCCGAATAAATGTTTGGCAGATAAAATATGGATTCAAAGATTAGATCCATTTAATAATCAGATTTGGATCTTACTATATCCGTCCGATAAAAATCCAAATCCAATTACATCTAAAGTATGATTGAAATTTTTAGAATTTTATAATGGTGTTTAAGTAAATAGGCTAACATGGAATATAAGTAAATAGACTAATATACCATATGTGAAAATAATAGGTTTAAAAAAGGCAAATTTAATCGGATTTTTAATTGGATTCGGATACTTAATCGGATTCAAATATTAATCAGGGTTGGATACGGATTTTATAACTATATTTGGATTTGGATTCAATAACAAATATGAAGGATCCATTGGATATTTAATCAAATATCCTACAACTTAATCGGATTCGGATCTTGATGAATCTTGTCAATCCGAACCGTTTACTGCTTCGTATGGATGTAATCAAGGTTCACTGCTTTAACTCCCCTGGTCTGGTACATATAAAAGGGTCTCTCCCATCTGGACCTTGAGGTTGATCTGTTTCGAGAACTGGGGTTTTGAACCCAGAACTTACACCTGTTAAAAGGCTCGTGGCTACCATAAAGCAAATATGATAATAGGCGGCCCTTAATCACTTGGCCAACAGCAACATTTGTGGTTCTCAGTCAATATGAGTTAAAATGAAGTGTGATAAGATATATGAGTAATTGGTTAAGTGGTGGAACTGTGCAATCGGATTTTGATAAGAATTGATTAAAATGTTCCATCTGTATCTAAAGAGACCAGAAAGAAATAAGTTCGAAAGCACAATTTCCATGGTTTGCACCCAAAGATGGTTAAGGATGGTTAAGGATACACAATGTTACTTGCTGCAACTGCATATTGGTTAAGGATGGTTAAGGATACACAATGTTCCATCTGCAACTGCCTGGACTATGCAGTTGCAGCAAGTAACAGATGGTTAAGGATACAGAAAAATTACTCTGAACTATTTATTTATTCTACCTTCAACAGTTGATGACCAAAGAAATGCTTGCATGAGTACGCAAATATTGAATTCAATTATTTAGGTCAAACAAAGGCTTTTGCACCCAAAGATATTGAAAAGAAAAGTAATCTACACTACAACACAGGATTAAAGAAATAAGGAAGGCAAAAATTTCTTGAGTACAAAGGAAGCAATCACCATTTCTTGGAGGCCAAAGGGGACCATCAGTGGATGACAAAAATCAAAACAAATACAATTTTAACCTGAGCTCTAAAACTTGGAAGCATGAGGCCTTTGATACAGAAGAAAGTGCTAACTTTGCAAGTGCAACCACAAAGATGACTTGAGATTACTTGTCATAACGCTGCCCTCAACTGCAAGAGTATGCGTCAATGTGAGCAACGATGGAAGTGAAGCAAATACTACAATAAAAGCAAGGATTAGAAGTTTCACCAACCAAAAGAAAACAAGAATTGAAGCATCTAGTAGTATAAATTTCAAAGGATGTGAGGAAAATATGAAATGATAACTGTCACAGCCCACCATCAAAATGAAGATTAAAGATTTCAGTTCAAAGAAAATTTAATATGAGATTCTTGTCACAAAGAGTGTTGAATTCCCATTTCCAAGGTTTAATACATTCAAAAACTCTTAATGTTGTGGGAATTTAGTTCTTGATAATGTCACAATTTTGCAGTGGTGTAAGCCTAGGTAACGAAACTATGGAATCAGTGTCACCTCTTACATATTACTGGTAAAAATATGATGTGTAGAAACATTAATGTCTTCTACCATACTAGGAATGTCTCTCTCCCCACGACTGAACATACAGGGAAGAAAATATTGGTAAAATCCTAGGATTACTCTATAAAGGGACCTGTGGACATATAAGATGGGCAAGGCTTGGGAAAGCCTTAACCAATTCTTCCCAGTTAGATTTTGCAACCAAGGCCTGCACTTTATTGGTTGAGTTTAACTTCAGCACAAACCACCCAAGTTTCACCCTGGACCTAATAGTGACATCTTAACTTAATCTTAAACCCCAACCCCACCCCCCAAAGGACCCAAAAAGTTTGTTATAATAAAAACAGTTCAAATGATTTACGAACAAGTTGCCTTGTTTCAACTTTCAACGACCTAGGAATATCATGTTCTACCATCCAAATAATTCAAGCTCATGAACATTTTACCACCAAAATGAAACACACATACGCACACAGGAACGCTTGGTTCAAGGACCAAGCTATGAATTAAAAGAAATAAATTTCTGATTGCCAACAATAGATGTAGAAGAAAGCCAATCTAACACACTTATTCATGTCATCCATGCATCCCATCCATGTTTATCTATTCCCCTGGAGTTGTGAATATTAAATACAGGAGATTCCATACCAGGTGTATTGAGAGATTGCAGGATCAGGTCACCAGATAGCCAATGATCAAAATTTCCAAGTTTAAGGAATCAGCCATAATATTGGCCTGATAAGTAGCTATCCGATCGCTTAGAAATTGTCAATCTATTGCAAAATTCTGGACACCTCCAAGACCTAAACAAGCAAGATAAAACAATGAAATCTTATCCACGAAAAAAAAAACAAAAACAGAAACAAAAGGAAAACAAAACAAAAACAATGAAATGCCAATCAAAATGGAGAAATAAGAAAAAAACATCTTTGAAGAAAGCTTACAATGTTTGCCTCCAGTTGTCATGTACAGATCAATCAATCAAATGGGTTCACATGGTCATACAGATCACTTATTTACCAAATTTGACAATGACATGTGCTTTTGGCTTTAGGGCTCGTTAATATGGAAATAAATGAGTTGGGATCAGGAACAGGGCATGGTGAAAGTATAGATGGCACTAGATAACTTTACCATCCTACTATGCTACAAATATTCCAGCCATTTTATAGGTAATCAAGCAGTCTAACACCCTTTTTCTGTAAGGTGCCCCTGAAAAACAGTGCACAACAAAGTTTAGCAACACAAAATTCCTCAATCATACACAGGACCTGATCCAAATTGATAACATATTCAAGACATGCACTATTGCATGTCTGTATCATCAACCATGTTGTTGATATTTAACAAAACGCAGAAAAACATCCACAATTTTTAATTATGAGCACAGAATGAGGCATGTTGTGACAAGTACAACTGTAGTGTATGACTGTAAGCTCTGATACATAAGTAAGCCATCACTCCTATAATCTAAATATAGCATTGGCCACATAACTACAAGGAAAATCATTTACTATTTTAGAAGCCATCACCCCTTTTAGCAGTTCTGCAGAACCATAACCACCAGTACCATAAACACCTTGACATCTCTCAGACGCATGGCTGACACAAACATTACACTCATGTAAGCACTGAAAATCAGCCTTGTAACTTCAGTCTTCAGCCAATCTATTGTCAAGACACAAAAAAGACATGAATTATCTTCCACCAAGGGAGTTCCTAAATCAAACCTTGGCCATCTGCAAAGCGAACAACCCAAAACCCCCCACACATCCAAGTGTCTCTATTAGCAATGACATTGCTGTACATAATAATGACAAAATTGGGGTTTAACAGCATAGCATAACAGATGTTTTGCCCAAACAAGCCATGATCCTCACTAGATAATCAGTTTTTTTTCAGAATAAAAGGGCATTTCACTTTGAATAAGAAAAAAAAGAGAGAGCAAGTAAATAGGATCATCAGCCATAGTGGCTCCATTTGCAGAGCAAATCACCAACAACTTTTCATTTTTAAGATCATCGCAGATTTACAAATCCCTCTCTTTAACTGACACCAAAAAGGGAAAAAAAGGTTAAATAAGTCTTAAAACACTAAGAGAGTGAGAGGAAGGCCAAAGAGAACATCAGGAAGGATTTCAAACACTAATAAACTGACTGAAAGTATGGCTTTTGATAGATTGGGATGCAAAATCACAATTCATGTTGTCAACCCCAACTAGCTGGAATAAGGCATTTTGCTACTATTATTGTTATTTTGCATTTTTAATATGATGATCTTATAACATCACAAAAACAAACCCAAATCTTCTCGACTTCAGTCACATTATTGAAGCTGGAAAATGCATCTCTAAGCAACTGATCATCAACCCCATAACAAAGGCCTAAAAAACATAAAATGAGTCAAATATTTAATTGATTCTATTTATGAATGTTTAATTGATATCCCATTCTAAGCTCATATTTCGTATTGGACATAGTTTCTCTAGAATCATACCTCGAATGAAAAGCTTTGCGTAATAAGTCAAACAGCATTAAGAATGGATCTCATGGGAAGCTGGCCACTTCGCACACTGTTCAGGGATATGCTCTGCCTGATAAGGCTCCTGATTCTGACAAAAATGCCATCCTGGTCCCAGGAAAATTATCCAGTATTACAAAAGTCCCCATATTACCAGCTTAGCCATAATTTGAAGTCCTTGAGTTATAACATGCTTTAACAATAGCACTGGTAAACCAATATTTGATAACAGTGAAAATTATCCAGTCACAAAACAGACATACAAGATCATGTAATACAGCAGTTCATTTTAGGCTCGTGATAGAACAAAAATTCAGCCTGTTAATCAATGTCATCCTCACTCCTCAAGAATTCTGTAGAGCAAGAAGTTGCCTCACCTGCTACCAAGACCCAATTATGAGGAAGGCGGAGGCTATGTCATAAATCATTTGCACGTAGCAAAAATCCTTCTCCAGGAATCAGATATATGAACTGCCACATCAACACCCAGTGCTATAACATCTTTACAAGCTCCTTTTCATCATTTCTTCTTGGAAGAAATGGCACTTCCTTTGTGATTGATTGCTTCATGTTAGTTGCTTCTGAAGAAAGTGCATTTCGTAATACCATATCCAATAATTGTTTCTAAGCCCAGTAATGCTTTTGCTAGAATCATATCTCCAATTTGGTAGTATGACATGCAATGGGAATAATTTTGTGTTTCTGTGCTGTATGACGTGCAATGGGAAGTGGAACATATAAACAATATGTATTGACCAAGGGTATGGGTATGTACAAAGTTTATTATTGTAAACTTTTATCCAAGGTTTTGAGAGAACCACATTCCACCAACAATCTTAAAGCCTTGCAAGTGTATAAAGCAGAAGGCCTATACACCTCACTCCTTGAGGCTTATCCCTAATCCTAAAGCCTATGAAGGCCCCCACACGCATCTGCCTTCAAAAACAGCAATTTTACAAAAGAGATTATGAATACCTCAACATGACCTGAAATAATCTTCGACAATACCAACCAACACGGAAAAAAAAATTGCTACAACACACTAATCCAGTTCATCCAGGCCCATACCCCTGTCAATCAATTAAGAACTACATCCAAAAAGTCCAAAAATCTTTCTCTAAGTTAAAAATTACAAATGAAAATGAGTTAAAATAATAAAGAATAATATCATTTTGCATATTATATTAAATATTGAATATTTTATATACAAACTGTGTTTAATATTAACTATGCACTTTTATCATATAATTGGACATAATGAGATTGAACCCATGCAACCATCTATTTGCAGGTTGAAACCCTCAATCCTAGCCCCACATGAATGTTGAAAATATGAGTCCTAAACTGCCCCTAATACCGGGAAGTTTCAAGTCAGTTGACAGGTAGAGCCAGATTCTGTTGCCCCTGCCTTAAGTCAAGCTTGTATATAATCCCCACTTCTACAATCTCATTCTCCCTCTAAGCTATTTACCAATTAGAACACTGATAAAGGTATTCAAATTTTGGGAAATTACTAAAATAATCACCCCATCACACCACATATGGTTTTAGCAAATTTTCTAGAAGAATCATAACCAGACTAACGGGTCTAAGGTTTTTACGTCCATGACATCATCTTTATTAGGAAGAATGACTAAGAATTTGGAATTTATAATTAATACACCATGCCATTCTAGAATTTTACCAGAAAACAAGCCCAAATTCATCTCAAATCATTTCCATATTTATTATTAAAAAAATCCAGCAAAAACCCATTTGAATTTGGAGCCTTGGACACTTCCAGGTCAAAACAACATTTTTAATGTCCTCTTCAAATTCCTCCTTTCGATCATCTCCTCCAGCTTATCAAAGACCAACAAACCTTCAGAACAATAGATCTCAGTACCATCCCATAATAAATACAAATCAAGGAGGTCTTCCTCCATATGAGAAGGGTCCCCAGCATTTTTCATATTCGCCTCCAAGCAAAAAGATAGTATTTTTCCTTCGTTTGCCATCAGCCATTTTGTGGAAAATCTATTCTACCGTACAAAAAAAAAAAAAAAAGGAAAAGAAGATAAGAGGCCAAAAATGAAATTAAGTCTTTCTCTCCTACTTATCCATTTAGCACTGGATGTTTGCCTCTGAAAATTTCCTTTTCTATTGAATATTGACTCAAAACTCATGTTTCAACTCGTTTCCTCTAATCCTTCGTCGTTCTCAGGAATCTTATGATCCTTCGGGATGCCAAATGTGTCTTTGCTCCGTTTTTCTTTCTTATTTATTTATTTATTTTTTTGGAGATGGTTTTTGATAAGTAACAACCAAATGGACAACCACAAGACAAGAGCGCATCAACTTTCCAACTCTAAAAACAATTAGATTAACATTTTGTCTTAACATTATTCAGGAGTTCGCACCATAATCATCACAACCCCAAGTAATCTCTCTTTTTAACAAAATAAAAGCAGATATTCAAAAATTGTTTGCAATGGATTAGAAAGCACTAACTGGAAGCATCCATTAGAACTGCTAAGAAATCTGATGCAGACGATAACAAATCAAATCATACCGAGCACAACCACAACTGCAGACAACAAGGACTACGACATTGTATGGCTGATAAAAATCAAAAGCACTCTGTGATCAGGAAAACCAAATGTCTGAGGTGAAAACGATTACGAGAAGAGATTACCTTCCGAAGCCAAAGAGACGTTAGAGGAGGAAAAGCCTAAGTAGGGCTCAAGGTGAAAAAGAGGGAAACAGGGTAGTGATGAGGTTTATATTCCCTGGTGGGTATCTATGAGGACTAATGATAGATAGTTACAGGTGGCGGTTGATTTGGGCTGGAAACGGGCCCCTATTAGGTCTTGTAAGTGTTGACCGTGTAGTGTTTAAATGTGCCTAAAAAAAAGTGTTTTTAAATGTAATATATTAATTAAAAATATATTTATTTATTAAATATGTGTTTTTTGTGTATAATATATATTAAAATAATAATTTATTAGACTAAGGTTGGGTTCGGGGTGGAACCCATCCATTTCCATACCTATGTTGGATGGTTGATCAAGGGATATTATAGTATTTGTAGTTTTTGAAAGGCCTTGTAAGTTATAACTGGGAAGACATCTGCTGCAGTGCTATACTGCATTTATCATTGCAATGACTGTGAGATGCTGTCATGTGGAACAACTCACGGTTCATATTTTTCATTATTTTACATGGGTCAACTTGAAAAAACACAAATCATGAGATGCTCCACATGGTATTATCTCACGGCCACATAAGTAAAGAATGCAGTATAAAACTCCAAAAGATTTCATTCCGTTATAAGTAGGGGATGTCAATGGGACTTGTTACTTGGTTAATGTGCCCCGGCCAGCCCATGATTAGTGTTGGGTAATTCAAAAAGTAGGGTTGGTGATAGAAATAGGGCTTCGCCCAACCTAACCCTTGTGTTTGTAAGCTTCCATTGGAATAACATACAATTCTACGGATGTGAAAATGTTCATTAGACCCTTTCGCATTAGCGGGCAGAGTGCATGGAATTTTAGGTGGTAGTTTTTACGAGATATAAACATGGTTAGTTACTTAATAAGATAGGACTATTTGGGTGGGTAGTTTTGCATCGGATACTGGAGTCTTTTAAGGATTTTTAAAGGTTTGTATATGACCATAGAAAATGGCAGGTTAGAATCTTAAAATATTCTCAAGAATTTGCTTAAACAGTAGTATAGATGTAGCTTATTTTGGAGTTATTGTATACTTGTCTTCGCTCTCTCTCTCTTTTTGGTAGTTTCATTGTCTTTTGGTTTTAATACACTTATTCTAGGATTATTCAGATTAGGGCTGTATAATAAGTAGTGTTTACATACTTAGAATATAAAAATAAGCTTGTTTTTATTAAAATAATTATCATTCCTTTACCAATTTACGGCTACTATTAGTCTTATGCTAGCTTGTGGCTTGTAACAGAATTATAATGTTTGTTTTGTCATTGCTCTATAACTTAGCCACACCATGTATGTATTATGCACACACAAGAATGCATTTGATATAATACTATAAAAAGTTTTAAAAAAAAATAGATAAGATATAAATCTATTTGCTAGGCTAAAGGGACTCTATATATTTTTGTTTGTTTGTTTTTTTTCCTTTCTCTTAAGACAAGGACACTCTCTTGTAGCTTCCATTTGTCATGATCAAAGCATTAAAATAGCTCATTTATATGCTTGTGCGTGGACAAAAAAAAAAAAAAAAACAAAGAGTTAGTTGAACTAGCTTTAAGGTATAAGTGTTATTTATGTGGTTTCCTAAGCGATGGACAACAGGATCTGTTTGGTTAGTGTGAAATCTGTGCATCATTGAGGGTAGGTAAGAGCACAAGGAAACAAAGGATCCTTAAAGATATTGTGGTGTTGGTTTCATCTTGGGGTTTTAATAAGGAAGAATTGAAGAACATCTCTCCCAATGAAGTAATAATGTGTTTGAGATCAGTCTTGGATTGTTGTCACTTGTGCTAGCTGATTTTCTTGTTTTTTTTTTGGGTACATATATCTCATGGGTTCCTTAACTTCCATGTACTCTAGTTCTTTTTATGCTCTTTAATATATATTCTCTCATGAACCATAAAAAAAATATTAATGTCAATTATTTATAATCAGTTAATATTAAATACTTTAATGATTACATACAAGATCTAATCATATGCATACTATGAAGTATTTTCATATCTCATATATCTTTAATCCCATTCTCTTTAATACACATATTAATCACATATGGTTGACTGTTACATACTAAAATAAAATTAAATCTACGTACTTGAATCAATGGTAGACATTTTCAGTTTAATCCCACTTGTAATCGGATGTGATTCTTTAGTCAATAAAGTACACTTTATTCTGTGGGATACAAATTTCTCTCACTTAACCCTTAGCTTTTTCATACATTGCATAATTGATGGATTTATGCCTTTATATAGGGTAGAGAGGAAGACTAGATACCTATAACAAAAGTTAATAACCACCACCCATGTTTTGATTCGTGGAGAATTGCACCGATTCAAGTCTCATGATCAAACACACCCTTTCAGATTAAAAATAATAACCCATCAATTATATCAACAATTAAATATGGGTCATAAAATTTCTAACAGTTAGAACAATGTGTCATAAGGTTTTTGTATATCACAAGAAGATTTGGTCATTAGTATTGGCAAGTGAATCATAATAGGATTGCACATGTATTTGAAGACACTATGATAATCAGTTTAATTGTTCAATTATGAAATCAAATATTTTTTTTATTCCCTTTCTCCCAAAGCTTTTGCTATTTAATAAATAGCAATTCAAGATGTTTGTCACAAGGAGGGAGAGAGCAAGCAGCAAATATGAGCTCTTCTATTTGTCACATCTTTTTTGGGTAACAATGTACTTATGCTTCTCCTGAAAACAGAAGAGAAAAAAGCCCTAATTTCATTAAAACAGAAGGAACTGTTCTGCCTTTGCATATTCCCCAAAACTTCCAACCATGGTGCACATGGTGCCACCAATCTCACATGGACAATCCCAGTCCTTTATCAGTGGAGGGGAAGAGACAAGTGTATGGACAGATCCAAACTCTGATCAGAGAACACAGCTTGTGGTGATGCCTCGTGGAGAGACACAAGGGGTGGGATGAGCAGGGAACCAACCCAACCCACATGTGCCCATTTAGGGCTTTTTTTCCTCTTACCCTTCTTTGAATTTTTTTTCACCAGAATTTGACGGGTGGAGAGATAGGACCACTTGCTTTCATTCTTCTTTACCCCTCTCTCTCTCTCTCTCTCTCTCTTTCTATTCTCAATTCCTTTTTAACACGTTTCCTCGTCTCCTCTCTGTCTTTCTATCTCTAATTATAAATAGTCCTTGCCCAACCCTCTTGTGTGTTTTCTCTTCCCTTCTGGGTTCTCTGAAGAGAGAAAGAGAGATACAGACAGCGATCATATCTTTTGCGTGTAATTCCCGAACAAAACCCATTGAAGGTCTGAAAGAAACACAAGAGGGAATCGAAATATAGAGAGATAGAGAGAGGGAGGGAGAGAGAGAGAGAGAGATAAGAGAGAAAGCTGCTGGGATCGTTTTGTTTTTCTATATTATTTTGGCTGAGATCTTGTCCTCATACAATGTTCATGTTGTAGTGGACAAGGTAATAAAATCTAAACAAAACTGTCTCAGTTTTTTTCCCTACCTTCAAATCTCTAATTTTTCCCCATTAATGCTCTCAACCGAGCTTCTGTTAGCTCTTTCTTGTTGTGTTTATTGATTAAGAGGAGAGTTTGGCAAGAGAAAAACTGTTTTCTTGTTTTTATTTTGAAATTGTACTTTTGGGTTGTTCGGGTGTTTAAGTATTGAAGAATCTCGATTAGGGTTTTTCTTACTTGCGGGATGATCAGTATGTTTCTGCTGGTGGATTTTGTTAGGTTTTCGTATGATCGTCAGTGGAATGGTTCTAATTATGTGGTTTTTGACTGTTAGGGTTGCGATCAGAGTGCATATTTGCGGAATAAGGAAGGAGAATTGGATTATTGAGTTGTGCTTGAAGTCCGACCGATATTCGGGGTTTGTATATAATGAGCGCATGTTTGGATCTTTCTGGAAATAGTAGTTTCGGATTCAGTAGTTATAGTGTTGAGTATCTGCACTGTTTCAGCAATTGAATCTGTTTATGAGAAGGCAAATTTCAGGCTTTGGGATATGGAAGAAGACTGCACTTTAAAATATTTGTGGGGATGAAGAATTGAGGATTCATTGAAGTGGTTATTGAAACTAGAATATACAAAAAGGTGGATTCACTGAAGTGTCTTTGGTATTCTCTATCTGAAGTTCTGATTTTCTTTAGTGGGTGATGCTGCCGATATTGTTTGTTACTTGTAAGGAGCAATTGATTGTTCTCTAATTTTGTAGTTGGGGAGATGGAAGAACAGACTTTGATGAAGCTTCATTTCTCAAGATACCATCCAGGTTGACGTAGCTTAAGAGTGTTCTGTAGTGTAGGAGTGTTTGCTGTATTTTCCTCATCTGGCATCAGTCCAGCTAGTTAAGCATTAATTTTAGTAGATTTGATCAATTTGGTCTGGTGATTGTTCTTATTTTGATCGGTTAGAAGCATTTAGCCAATCCTGGAGGCCGAATTGCGGCAATTGGAAAATTTGATTGTAGCCTTTTGAAAATTTCGTTACTGTTTCTTGGAGGCATTGAAGAATGAAACACTACCAAGGCTGGAAATGATTGAAGGGACATGTTGCATGGACAGGAGCACTGTTACTGGTCGGTTCCCTTATTTGAACAGCGCTGTTGGAAACTAGGTAAAGCATTTTTGGATCATATAAGGAGCCATTTTACCAGTTCTGGGATTCTGTGCGATGTCTCGCTGCTTTCCATTTCCTCCACCAGGATATGAAAAGAAGGCCAGGACTGACACTCCAGACATACTAACAAAGGTTTATCTGTTTCATTATTATCATTGCTCGCATCTTTCAAGTTTGTTTATGCTACTCTAGCTTATTTAGTTTGGCATGCTATATTGCTCTATCTTGTCTTTTTTTTTTTTAAACTGTTGTGTATGATTGCTTATCTTTTTTTTATACTGGAAAGTTAGTCATGATAACTGTAGACTGTAATTATGTTTACCAATTACTGCTTTGATCTCTATGTCTCTCTCTTCTCTCTGTTCTTTTATTTGTTCTGGAGCATATTATTGATGCATTTGTTTATCTGCTGATGTTTTCATTTCGATATAATCATCTACTTCCTCAAGTGGATGTGGAACATTTGATCATGGTGTTAGTTGTCACTATTACTCATGATTTTCTCTCTGTTTTTGAAAGTAATATATCAGGTCAGGGTCTTGTAAACACAAAATCATACCATAGCCCTGATAATTTACCAGTTTCTGTGAAGTTATATTTATTACCTGATGACTGAGATAATGCACGCTTCTCACCTTTTTTGAATATCTGGTTATCTTCTGGGAAGTGTAAGCAAAATTAATAATGCAGATCTGCATGTAGCTATCGGGAGGTTAAAAAAATGTGAAAGAGGATGACTATGTTATTTTCATGTACTTCTTTTTAATCCCAACCTCCAAGTGCAACTGAAGGATAAGAGCACTTGCATCATTCCTTTACATCTCTATAGGTTCTATATCCAAATTGATTATTGTTTAGTTAACTATGTTTTTTAAGTAATAAATTCAGTAAATTACATCACAATAAAAATGATTTGTACTGTTTATTTACTTATGAAAAAATATTATATGTCACTCAGATAGTATTTGAAGATACTAAATTGCAAGGGTGGTCCAGTTCTGGCTAAGATTGTGAGGATCAATTCTTGATGTCCAAGTCAAAATTTTAAAGCCTTTCATCTTTAATGCTTTTGAAGGATTTATCTGGGTTGAGCATGAGCTAGAAATGAACAGAAAAAGTATAAATTATGCAATTTGAATGAGCATCTGATTTTGTTCACTTCTTATGTAGAGAACCATATTTCCCTAGTCAATCTCGTGAAGAATTTTAGCAAAAAACGTGTGCATATTATAACTATCTGCTCTTATGCTACTTGTATGAAAGAATTTGTTCAGGTACTGTTATCTAATAGAATGCACTTATATCAAATTGAGAGTTTTGACTTAGTATGGTCAAGGCTTTAAATTCTACCAAAATTAATTATTTGTAAATATATATATAGACAAAAGATACTCAGATGAAGTTGAACTCTTGAAATAAATAAAGGATTTCAAGAAGTAAACAAAAAAAGTCATCATCATCATAAGCCAGTTCCCACCCAAGTGGGGTTGGCGACACGAAGCTTGTCTCTCCATCCCGCTCTCTCAAAAATTATATCTTCAGTTAATCTACTTTTTTATAAGTCTTGTTTTATAACTCCATCCATGTCTTTTTAGATCTTCCTCTTACTTGCTTAGATCCCTTAGTATGCATACTCTCACACCTTCTTACAAGTGCATCTCTAGGTCTTCGCTTTATATGATCAAACCATCTTAACCCACTCTCCTCAATTTTATCCCTAATGCATGCTATGCCTAACCTCTTTTGAATGTCTTCATTTCTGATTTTGTCTTTCTTAGTTTTCCCACAAGTCCATCTTAGCATCCTTATCTCAGTAACACTCATCTTTTGAACATGTTGATCCTTTGATGCCCAACATTCAGTACCATTTAACATAGCGGATCTAATTGTTGTCTTATAAAACTTACCATTTAATTTAAGTGGAACACGCTAATCACACAAATAAACTGAAGAAGTAAAGAATATAAATTTACAATCAGAAATGAACCAATGAATGGTTAATACTAACGAACAGAAAAATTTTTATTGGAGTAATGTTGAAAGATGGAAAAGATACAAGTGTGGTGGAAGGAGAACCCTAGAAGATATTTTTGTAAATTTTTTACTTTTTATTTTTTTTATTAAATTGTTTTTGGAAAGGAATTTTCTTACACTCTATCTTGAGCATAGATTCTTGATCTATTTGACTTTCTCTTCCTTTTTTTTAATAATTTTAAGGTAGCTAAATAACTTTTTAAGATGCTATACGTTAGGATCTACATGTTATGACCTATATGTAGATGAGGGCCAAAATAAACAAAAGCCCATTTGCAAGGATATAAATAAGGTCTACACAACTTGACTTCACGGTTATATTTTCCCTGTTTGATTCCCTGTTTGATCCCCTACCCTATCTTTGAATTCCCTGTTTAATCCTCTGCCTTTGAATATTCCATCCCATTCCTTCCCACATGCCCAACCCCAGATTCTCTATTTATCCTTATCTTACATTCTTGGTTGCGTTTTCCCCCCTTTTTTCTTAAAGCTCTTATGTGGCTTTGGTTACTCAATTCATGCTGTATTTTCTAGTATTCGCCAATTAATTGGCATTGCCTGTTATGATCAACAACTTAATGAGCACCTGGGAGATCCAACTATCTAAAACACATGTAAAATTTCTTTTATTGTTTTCGATAAGATATAAAAGCCACATAAATTAAAGCAGTTGAATCCCAATAATGCGATAAATTCCACATTAGGGCTAAAAAAAAAGTACATTTTTACCTTAGTTATCATGAATATAAGATACTTTTAATTTTGAAGGCCGCACATTTATTAAACCATTCATTTGTCCTTGACGGTTATTCGTCTAATTATTTTTCTAACACAAAGGACATCCCTCTCCCTCCTTTACTGTATATTCCTTATAGTTGATAATGTATGTAACCACTGGTTCCCTCTGCAATAGATATCTTTATATATTAATAATAGGTTCAGTCTTTCTTGGTTTTGTGTATTTTTGGCTGTTGATGAGGTTGTCAATTTATGTGTCAGCTAGGTTCTGATTCTTTGGGTCAGACTTGAAAAGTTCCCTTGTAGCATCCAATACTAAATAGGTGTTGTACCTCTTAGCAAGTTGTTTTTGGCTGCATGAGAGCTTTTGGCCTCCTGACTCCTGGTTGTTGTCTTGCTGCTGAAACTTTTAATGTGTATGTTTCCACCATTTAGTCATTGCGCCTTTGTCACATTGCTGCAGTATACAGGCCATGGCATAACTTATGATGTAGTTCAATTTCCAATTAGATTCCAAAAACAGTACTTAGTCACAGCTGAGAGTAGATCAGGAATTCATGAAGTTAAGTATGACCTCTTCTTTTATTCTCTTTCTCTCATAAATCCTCCCTTTTTCTTTAAACTTCATGGCATTTCATCTGAGTCTTTGTACAATTTCCACATTATTTGTCTTCATAATCTTCACTGTTTTATTTTATTCTGCCATCATCTGATTTTACCTTTCCTTTCTATCCCTATTAATTTCTTATTCACTTTTTGTTTTCTTCTAAATTTCATTTATTTTATACACTTTCTTTGAACAGTGTCCTAAGCTGATCATTTATCTAGTGTATACGGTGGTTTCTACATCACATGCCAATAAATAAAGAGTCAACCTGCAGAGAGAGATCATTTTCCGTATATTTATGTATTAATGAGTTACACGTGTCCCAATTTACTAACAATCTAGACAAATATTTAAGAGTTTTTTTGCATTGACTTGAGGAGCTGTTTTTAGAGAACAGTGTGAGAATAGAGGAATTTTGTGTGTGTGTGCTGGGGGGGGGGGGGGGGGGGGGGGGGGGGGGGGGGGCGCGCGTTGCACTTTACTATGTCTTTGATTTATCAACAGTGATATGTATTACAATTATGAAATACTTGAAATATACAAATATTAAAGAATTTTTGTGAACTGAGTTGAGTAGCTGTTCTGCGAGAACACTCTGACAAAATAAATGGAGTATCTCATGGTTGCAAAGAAGTCAAGGTTCTCTTCATGACAAAATTGGTCAGCAGATTGGGTGTTAATTTATAGTGATGTACAAAAAATTTAAGATGATGAATGAATGATTTAGGATGCCATTGGGGCAAAATGTTGGCCATCTATGGATGGATAAATGGTCAACAGCAGCCTATAGTTGTTGGTGAATTGGCAAACTCATTGTGAACATATTCTTATCAAATGATATATGCTAATTGTTTATTGATGCTCACTAAATTTCCTTAAAGAAATATGTAACTCTATACACTTTTATATCTTGTAGATAGGTTATATAGAGACTGATAAACATCTATAGCTAATTACAGTGATGGGCTGGAGTAAACAGATTGAAATTTAAATGCTGATCCGTTGATAGCCTACAACTGTTGAGATCTAGGTGACTACTATATTTTATTACCCATAGTTGCCATACTTTGCTTATATAACAATGTGACTTTCACTTTGTTACTGAGCTCATTCTCATTACTTTAAAGTGGCCTTTCTTCTTTTTTGTCTAATGAGTTGCACCTGTTTGTTAGTGCCTATTTTCACCCTAAAATGTTGACTAAGAATTCAGTCGTTTCTAAATGTATACAATTATCTATACTTTTATATAACTTCCGTTGGCTTGCATGAACATGCATGAATTAATTATATTTGAGAGAGATGTTCGTTTTATCTGTCTATTTATTGTTTATATAACTATAAATCATTAGGTGGCAGGATTACCTTTACTCAGGCGTCTGTGGAAAATCTTTGTACATGATTCTTAATACTTATTTGATAGGGTGATTTAATTTGACCTATTTTATTTCCCAGATTCTATTAGTTTCTTGGACACAGGGATATGTTGGTAGCAAAGATCCTATCCGATTTGCTATCAATTTGGTTTTGTAACCTCCCACTTAAGGGAGATTCTAGTCTAGCTGATATCAAGGAATTGGCAGCCTTATTCCAACTTCTCAGGGATGCCTTCACTACTATGTCGTCTTCCAGTAGTAGCCTGTGTTTGGATGCCTAATCCTAGGGGGAGATACTCTACTTGATATTTTTCTTTTCTATTCATAGTATTTGAGTGTTTCCTCTTGATACTTTTTACTTTCTTTTGTTATTGAAATCCTTTTTCCCATCCAATAGAAGGGTCTTGGTGTGTATCACTGCTTTCTACAAGATCAGACTTGTGATATCTCCTACAGTAAACGGAGGTACTAGTCTTGTCATCACTTGTTCACTTCATCTTCATGTGTTCACTTTATCTACACAAATCAGGAAGAATTTATGGTCATCTTTTTATTCATTACCACTGTGCTAGGGAGCTATGATACCTTTTATTGAGGGTAGTAGTGAGGATTATTGCTTCATTGCTTGACTAGTGTAGGTTCCCTTGCTTAAGGAAGAGGGATCGAATGATATATTGACCATCATTTTTTGCCATCCTATGGTCATTTTAGGGGAGAAGAATCTGTAGATCTTCTAACTTGTCATCCACAATGCAAAAACTTGTTGATTCTATCATATATTTGTGTATCAGCTACAAAGATCATTAGATATTGGGTGATGGTGGTCCATTTTTCCTCTTATTTTGAGATGATTTAGTTGACTTGGAAGGCTTTTACAGAGGGGTATATCAAGCTCGTTGATTGGTGTGTATTGGGAACCCTAAACCATCGAAGATTGGTGGTGGATTTTTTCTTTTTCTCTAAAGGAATCACATTGTAGGCATCATTCACACCTTCTATATAGTCTAGTTGGGGAGGAAATTCACCTATTTCTTGCATTAATGATTGGGTTTAGGGATAACTGGAGGATACATAGATTTTCACGCCTCAAATCTAGTATAATAATATTGATGTAAATTACTCGGATTTGAGTGTGGCTACAATTCTTACCTCACGAGAGAATTAAGCAAGCACGTGAATCTATAGTACCAAAATCAATTTAAAACATAAAGAATGATTCAATTTAAATAAACTGAGATTAGGCACAATAAAAAGTCAATGAGCACGATAATATTTAAATAAAATCCGGGGAAGCCA
Source organism: Buxus sempervirens (assembly GCA_947561395.2). Classification (NCBI taxonomy): domain Eukaryota; kingdom Viridiplantae; phylum Streptophyta; class Magnoliopsida; order Buxales; family Buxaceae; genus Buxus; species Buxus sempervirens. Next base: position 25,641,883 of record OX387192.1, read on the forward strand.
ATGGAATAGTTTAATTAATTCCACGAAAATTCAACTCAAATAATAAATAAAATGTTCCTAAAATTAAAGCAACTGAAATAAAACAATAAAATCCCATTAACTCCTATTATTCAAAAGTAACCACTATCTATACTAAGTAGACTTGTCTCGATGTGTCATTGGATCGATTTTTGGTAGTCTACTAAACCCGTTCTTGAACTTGATCTATACCTGCATATAATAAAAAAAATTTAATGAGCAAAGCTCAGTAGATAGTGTTTTAGATACTTAGTCCTCAATGAAAAACTTTAGAATTGTTAAATTCAGCCAAATAAAATTAAGCACATACCATAAATTTAAATCATTTGCCCTCTATAATCTTTTAATATTAATTTGGGTTTCCTCCAACAATCTTATTGATACTTTTTAATATCCTTTTTAATTTGATACATGATAAGCGTAAGTCCAGATCTCTAAGCTTTTCGTAAGAAAATTTAATATTGATTAATATATGATTCAAGATCATTCAAAAGTTATCCAAGAATTTAAAAATTAATCTTTAATTATTAAATATTCAAGAATCATCCAAGTTCATCCAAAATTGATTAGTATATGATCTAGAATCATCCAAGAATATTAAATATCAATATTTAATTATTAAAGATTCAAGATCCATCAGGAAAAAAAAACGGAATTCAAGTTCCATCATGAATCAACCAAAACTTTTCAAGAACATTCTTTGTAATTTTAAAAATTTGGAGAATTACTTATTTTCTTTAAAGAATTATATTCTTATCTGAAAAACCAAAGTTTTTAGGTAAAATATTAGTCTAAATACCCTAAATTAACTTTATATTTTATATAAATATAAAATACTAAAAGATTTAAGGTTTATTTCACGAAATCATGATTCCTTTTTTTTATCGTAATAAGGAGGTATATTTATATATAAATATCAATAGCTACAATCAGCATACAAAAAGCGTGTACCGCTAGGAAGAAACTAGAGAAAGGAAGGATGGAAAAGATATGAAGATAGCCAAAACTCCAAGCATCTACGGCCCAACAAAATCTGGGAAGGAAATGTTAGATAAGAACATGTCCAGATTTGAAAGAGATGTGATTGGGATTGCTGACGACCACTAAAACGTAAGTTTAAGCACCGCATGCTCAAGTGATTCCATCTTCCTTTCCTTATTGTGGAAGATTCTATGATTTCTCTCCCTCCAAAAAGTCCATGCAATAGCTGCTGGAACCATGATCCATAACATAGCCAACCCTGACTTGCCACTCTTAAAATTCTAAACTTCTTGAACCTTTGTGAAACTGTTAGGCGGGATCCAAAAAATGTCAAATTTCTTCAACATCGAATACCATAGAGTGCTAGCTACTGATTCCTCTGTAGATTTGCACATGCTGCATCTATTAGGAATCTGCGATCCTCTGCTTTGTAAGTGGTCAATTGTCAAGATTTTATCAAGAGAGGCCAACCAAAGGAAGAAGGAGACCTTGGAGGGAGCGTGGCATTTCCATACTAACCTTGCTGGTGGGAAAACACAACCTATAGTTGTCGAAATTGAAAAAGTTGATTTAACTGAGAAAGGTTCCGATTCATCCTTGTTCTATACCCGCTTATCATCCTCTCAGGTTATGGGAGCATTATATGATGTATGTAGTAGTTCTTCCATTGGCTCTAATTTCCAATCAAAGAAATTCCTTCTTAATTCAATACTCCAAAATGACCTGTACTTGAACGACTCAATACATCACTTACCTTAGTGAAATGATTTCTGCAAATGCTGAAAAGGTTGGGGAATCTTTCCCTAAGCCTCTGCTCATCGCACCATACAGCTTCTCAAAAGCGAACCCTATTGCCTTTCCCTACTATGTAACTGCATTCCCTTTCCACATTAGGGAGTAACTTCATTATAGGTCTCCACAAACTTTTGCAGAATGGTTCCTTCGAAGGGCAAGGAAACCAATCCCCAATTCCACTTCCATATTAATGCAGAATGACTCTTCTCCAAAGATTATTGGGTTCTGAGCCAAATCTCCATAGCCATTTTTGTAGTAAAGCCTTGTTGAATAAGGATAAAGGTCTTATCCTTAATCCTCCTTCTTCCTTTGACTTACACAAGAATTTTTATAATTTTTGAGCACGATTTTCCATGTTAAAGATAATCAGGAAACCCTAAAACCTCATCAAGAATTAGTCTTGGATTCATCCACTAGTCTAAAACACCCAAAAAAAAAATCAAAGTAGGTAGAATTCACCTACATCAGCTGTTGGAAAATTTTTCTGCAATTGATTATTCTCTAAAAATCAGAATTTTATCCTTTAAAGTTTCTCTTAGGGCTGGCATGTGGTTCTTTCCTCTTTTTCTCTCCAATTTTGTCCATATTAGAATTTGGTATTAAAAACACCTTATTGTGTTAGTTCTTTAAACACTACTTGAATTGGTACATTCTTAATCAAAGAATCTTACCAAAATACCCTTTATTCCCTTAATGGACCGCACACCTTGCTATTTAGATACAACCTTAAGTTCAATAAGGTTAATTAATTAATCACTTAAAATTAAGAAAAGACGGAATAGCCCTATAACTAAGCAATTTAATAATCAATCTTCTCTCATAGTGACGAAATTAAGTAATTTTATAAATGATCAAGGCTACCCAATAACAATAATAATAGAAAATAATAATAAGACTTATAGTTGAATTGTTATTAGTGGTTCTTTTTATTTCTTTTATTAAAATGTCCTTCATCCTCACATGTTCACAAATCTATCCTCACGTCTAGGCATCTGTTAAAAGATTATTGAGACAAATAAATACCAATAATAAGCTTATAATTGTATTAAAATTCTGATTTATGAGTAAAATCCCCATAATACCCACAGGTGAGGTCTGGGACACTAAATAGATCCTGAGTTGAAGAGCGACTGCTGTTATTCCTGGTTTGGTGAATCATACATGTACTCAAGTTGATTTACTGCCTTGGCCGGTGAGATGTAATCTTGCTTTCCCACTTGGTTAGATCTGCAAATAAGCAAGCTAACTCCTTGGTTAATGGATGGTACATATTACATCATTGTTTACAATCTTGCCATTCAAGAATATGTTTCTTGGGTTACCTTTAGTTTCTTGTGTTGGTTTCATAGATTTGCATGATTCTTTGAGATTTTGGTTCCTATTACTGTAGGGTGACTAGGGTCTACTCTTGTTTGGAATCAAATTTATTGCTTTCATATACATCTCTTTGACCTGTATTAATAAAGTTATGTTTCATTAAAAGAAATTCCAGTTTCAAAGGCCCAGATTCTATGTCAAAGCAAATGAAACCCGACGAGGGGGACCAGAATACCTTTCTGCTATTAGTTTTGACTATTTGTTTCTTGTGGTGAGTAGGTGTTTTGTGACACCAAATGTTACTTGTCAAATTCAATAGAGTTAGAAACCTTATGAGATAATGATATCGCATGTGAAATATTATCTGGCAAACTCCACTTGCCTTAACCTGCCCTTTAATCCCAGTCTTTCTGTGTTTCTCTTCTTTAAAGTCCACAACAAATGTGAATGGCAGGAACCACGTAGAAATACTTCAACCAAGTGAAACTCTTTCTTTGTTTGAGTCATGCCATGAAGTTAAATTTTTATCATATATTAGTTAAGAGACCTTGGTGAACCTGTGCAATCTATATATTCCCATTGACATCCAATCCCAAAAAAAATCGCTTGCAGCTTGGCTTTTAGTCCCCGTTTATATTTGAAGTGTAGCTTGAATATATTTTTTATATTACAAAAGATTTTCCCGGAACTAAAGTCTTTCTCATGCAGAACTTGAAACATATTTTAGGGGGAAAAAGGTCTATGTCTGCTTCTGCGCATGATAAGTTCCAAAACACAAGTATTAATGGGATTTTTATATAGGATAAATGCATAAAGTATTGTCCATATGCCCTTGGTGGGACAGACTAGAAGACCTTTTTATTTCCTTGTTTCTTGGACCATTCTTTTAAATTTTTTCCTGTCATTTCTTCCCTAATTGATATGCAAGCAATCAGATGAATGTTGATTATCTGAGTAGTTCTTCTTCTTTTAACCACCTTTTTTAGGTCTTCTGCCACAGATTTAGACCCATATGATCGAAATTAGGGTTTCTTCTTGTAAACCATCTTTTTTCCTTATTCTACCATGTTTTTTTTGTCTTCCGATTTTTCTCCCTGATCTGTAATTATATGATGAAGTAAAAATTTATATGATGAAGTAAAAATTATAAACAGTTGTATTGCAGATTCAGATCCTCTCCTGTTGCAAGTTGATATAGTTTAACTTAGTCATTCTAATAAAATGACAATTGTCCTGTAAATGTTGCTAGAAGGCCAAGACATCTCTAAAGAAAAGGTGTTGCTATCATTGATGACAATTTTGTGGAAAATGAATCTGTTTATACTGATTAATCGGGTCCAGTTTGAAAAATTGTATGTTCTGTGCTTTTGTTTTCATATCCTGTCTTGAATCTTGATGATTCCAAAGTCAACTTTAATTTTAGGATTACTAATCTAATTGTTTTGCATAGCAATAGTAAAAAAGCAAGTAAAATATTTTACAAAATTAAGTTTATTGTTTTGCATTCTTGCTACATCTCGCTTCTGATACGAATGCTAATCACTGCAATTAAATATTTACCGCTGTAAACTATCATACCATTTATTGCCAGATTTAGAACCCAAATTGATGGGACTGAAAATATAACTGCAATTCCTCAAACAATGCAATAAATGTCCCTATTTGTCTGTCTGTATTTCTTTATAATTGTATGTACTGACATGTTAATTGTAGCTTGCATGTAAATTCATTAGCTAGTTATTTGGCACATCAATTAACGTTTTCATTCGAGTGGCCTTGAGAGTACAATATTTGTGCTTAACATGTTATCCAAGTATGGTCTTACTAGATAAGCTAGCATGCATTGTTGTCAAAATTACTCAGCAATGCCATTCCAACCTAGTTGGAGCCGGCAGGAAGTAGCTGCTGTGCGGTAATCAGAATTCTTGATAAACATTTCAGTGGTCTTCTATACTGGCTGCATAAATGATGTAGCTCTCAACATTTTTATCCGTTGGGAGTTATCAGATTTATATTTTTTTTCTTGATCAGTAATGATGCATAAAATTAAAACATAGTAATTTTGGAACATAGAAGGAGAGATTGTGTCCCACGAGGAATGGGATACAATCAACCAACCACAATTAACATTGCTATCTATCCTTCAGCAAACAACAATGAAATGAAAATAAAATGAAGATGGACCATGCTGTAATATAACTTCCCAATTTCTCACAACCTCCCCCACCCCTAGTTCACAATAATCTGGACATACTGAACTCCAAAAGGCTGCAAGAGACATAACTGCATCTAAGGTTGCCCCTTTTCCCCTGCTCAGAGTTATATTGTTGACAAAATAATGCAATACCCTTAGTTATATCAGTTATTTTCTGTGCCTGATTCTCAGATTTTCTTGACTATTTTGAGCACTACCTGTTTGTAAATTGAGGTTCTGCTACTACTTATGCTATCTTTCCTCTTGCTTAAGCTACAGCATGTGCGGAATGAAGTAGTTGCCCCAATTCTTTGGTTATAGAATCATCTGTTGTTTACTTACACAACACAATCCTGTGTAACCTTTTTTTGGGGGGGTGGTTTGTGGGGTGGGGATGGATTCTAATGTCTCCATATAACTGGCTATCGCTTATCATATTTCTTGAGGAAAAGGATCTTGTAGCATGTTCAGAGCAAAAGAAAAATGTGAAGTATTGGCACTGTGCAAGATACCATTTTATTTGGTATCTTATATTGCTTGAATGCAGCATTTTGATGGCGTCTGATCAGTTCCATATGCGTGTTATGTACTTAAATTTGGATTTTAAGAACATGGTACTACAGAGTGATCAAAGATTATCAACCTTGATTCAGATAAGTAAATGATGTCAATAGGAACATGTCTGCGTCCTTCCAACTTGAAAGGCTTGATGGAGCTTTGTAATTTCTGTTGCGGAGGCAAAATTAGTGGGATGTCTCAAAAGTATTATCTTGGCAGCAGATTCCATGCTCGAGGCTCTCAATTTCTGAGAAATTTTAGAATTGGTATAATATCTGTTTTTTTTTTTGGGAGGGACTTGAAGAGAATGGAACTATATTTAATGATTTGGGAAGTAATAAAAGAGGAATAGCTACATGCTGCTCATTGATTCACCGTGAACAATTTTCTGGCTTTTCTGCAATAAGGCAATTTTAGGGACAATTATTTTTCAAGAGGCATCTATGTTACATTCAATTATTTTCCTTTGGTGATCGGCATACATCAGGTCAGGAGGATCAATAATATCTACAGAGTTAGGTTTGTTTAAGAATTGAAGATTATTTCTCAATCCCAGCCATATCTAATAGTTTATCATGATAATCATTATCTAATAGTTTACAAATGAGGATGCAAATCCAGTATATTTCCTTCACAGACAATTATATTTAGAATGCATAAACAGATAAACACACATCTGTATATGTTGTTTTCTGTGTATTAGGAGGTACCCTAGCTTACTTGTAACATTTTAGTATTTTTCAAAGTCAAAATTTTTTTTTACATATTATGGTCTAATAAAGAACTTAATTTTTTCTCTAGAAACCTTTTGCAATGTAGCCACATGGCCACAAAATCCTGCATGGGTTCCTTCTCTTGAATTACATTATTTCACCTTTTTCAAAAATTTTTAATAGAATTATTTTCTTAGTAAAACTGTTTTTCAGTTCTTTGATAACAGAAAATACAGGTTGAAAGAATTGCTGTTGAAAAATGGGGTTCATCAAATAATTAACTTATATAACAAGAAAAAAAAAAGAAGTTGTGAATTGTTGTGCTATATGTGGTTTTTTTCTTTAACTAATATTTTCAGAAACAGTTACGTTATGTAAGTGGTAAATTTTATTTACGTAATGAGAGATCGTGGACATATACTATTACTTTTCTTACCAGTCGTTGTTAAAATACCCTTGAGTGATTTAACCTTCAACCAAAAAATTTGTTTTAAAATGATTTTACATAGTTCTTGCTAGGGATGGAGCCCTTTTTAGTGAAACTTCAGCCAGAGGGGAGGCAGATGTGGTGAACAGGTTGACCCTTTTCCCCAACTACCTTAGCTCCCTTGTTTGAGATTGTGGCATTGTTTAAGAGCTTTTTATTCCACTTCTACTTAAAGAAAAAAATACTTAAGAAGCACTTGTTAAAGCAAACTCAGACACCTAAAAAGCTTTTAACCCCCTCTTAGTTTATTTATGTATTTATTTTACCTCCCTAATCAAAATCCTGTCTTTTCCCCTTCCAATGCCTCTTCATCTAGTTTATTTTATCATAATTTTTTTTATATAATATTTACTTACATTTAACTTCAATCTGCTTGGTTTTGTTTTGTTTATCCTGTTCCTAACCAATATATGGTTTTCAGGAGAAGCACAAGGAAAAGAAGCATAAGAAGGACAAGAAGGACAAAGAGAAGAGAGAAGGTAAAGAGAAAAAGGACAAGGAGAAAAGCAGAGAAAAACATAAAGAAAAGAAAGATCGGAAGGAAAAGCACAAAGACAAAAAAGACAAAGATAGGGATAAGGATAAAAGAAGAACCTCAGATGAGAAGACAAATAAAGGGCAACCTGAGCATTACCATGGAGAGCTCAGGAAAAATGGCCAGAGTTTCGAGGGATCCCAGGATTTTAAGTTCATACAGGAGTTGTGCAGACGGATCAGAGATGAAGAGTGTGAAACAGGAAACCAAACGGTTGAGAATTTTATTGGTTCAGATCAACGAGGAGTTGATGGGATGGGTAGAGTTTTGGAGAAAGATATTGGTAATTGGACTGAAGGCGAAGAAAAACATCAGGACAAAAGCGCTGATGATAGAAAAGAAAACGGGCAAAGAAACAGAGATAAAGAACGAGATCTTGGAAATGCAACTGTTCAAAACTTCAGTGAAATTGATCAGAGGAGAGTTGATGCTGTGGCTAGGCCAATGGAGAAGGATGCTGGGAAGATGGGAGGCAAAGGAAAGAATAAAGATAAACAAATGGAAAAACCAAATGAAAAAGATCGGGAGAAGAAAAGCAAATCAAAGGATAAAGACAGGGGCAAACAGAAGGAAAGGGATGAGAAAAGAAAACACAAAAATAAAGAACAAGATAAATTACTAGAGAGTGTCAAAAAGGGACCCAAAGATGTTCCAAATGTTAAACCTTCAGAACTTCCTAAGGACTACAAGGCTGCTGATTCTGAAGGAATTCTTGGAAAGCGTAAAAACTTCAATGCCAATGGATTTCTAGATGGTGAGTTTGCCTACTTGTTCTGTCTGATAGCTGTACTGTAGCATCTCTATTGCCCTTACTTTGCTGTTGCACCACTGTTGTCAATTTGTTAGAAGCATAACTTGTCCTGTTTATTTCCAACAACAATAATAATAGGGGCATTATATTTCCTAATTAATAATACAGTGCCTGATAGTCCCTTTTATCTTAGGCCTTAGATGACTTTGTATCGAATAAGACTTTTCTTTTTATTCAAAATTTGGTTCTAATCACTAGCATTATTTCCATTGTTTACTTAATTGACATCATGGCATTTTTCTTTTTTTGGTATTCTTATAATCTAATCATTGCTCTTTGCCACGTTAAAACTTACAGACAATGAAATTCGGCCTAATAAGATGGCAAGACCTGCCTCTTCCTTTCACCTGTTAACGGAAAATGGAAGGAATTTGCAACCATGCCAAACTGCAAACCAGTTTGATTTGGAGGGGGTTGCCAATAATTGTAAGGTGGATAATAAGGAACAGAAGATTAATGGTATTATACAAGCTCAGCCTTCTGTTTACTCATCAAGGCCTTCATTGGCAACCGTACAAGCGAAAGAAAATGGTGAAGGATCCACCAAACCTCCACATCCTGATTCCAAATATCTGAGCCGGATCCTCTCTGTACCCAAAATGGATGAATGGTCTGATTTTGACGACCAGGAATGGCTGTTCAGCAGTGATGATTTTCGGTCAAAGAAGCCCAATAAGGGATTTTCCGGGGACGACAAGGAACCGCAAGTGTGGTCAAAAGCTCTGCGGATAGAGTCTGCTGATATTTGTGCTCTGCCTTATGTCATTCCCCACTGATGGTCGTGAAATGATTTATTGTTCCTGCTACCCTCCTTACTGTGGCAGCTACCAAGGAGGCGCTTGTAGGATGGTATGGCAGCATATGGGTTCTCAGGATGGGTTGTCAGTTTTCTCTTACTGCATTCTCTTGTTATTGTTGTCCCTGTTCTTTCAGGTATGAATTCCACCAACCTCGGTTGCAGTAAGTATTACTTGTGACTGATTTCCTTGAGCTGAAATTGTTTTGCATGGAATCAATATATGTCACACACCCTTCATTGCCTGCCCAGTAGGTTGGTGCATCTATGCAGGACTTTTTGAGTTATGGTGAGGAGTTTTTTCTATTCCTCATCTGGAACCACTAATTCATGGGAACCATCTTTAGGTATCCAAAGGAGAAACATGTTACAATACAGAGAAAATCTCAAGTCCTCAAACCAATTGAAGAGACATGTTGTTTGGAAAGGATAAGATGGCTAGGTTTCTGCTATTTCAATTTTTTGTTGATCAAATTTCGAATGATCTTCTAATTGAGAGTTAGGGTACATTGGTGTGGCCTTGGCTGCACCACCACAAAATTTTGTTCTGTAACATATTCAAGACATGTCACTTACAAAAAAAATGTACAATAGAGTGGAAAAAAGGCCAAAAAAAAAAAAAAAAGGGAAAAGAGGCAGTCATTTTCATTTATCTCTCTCTCTCTCTCACTCAAATGATGCTGACAATCCCATATCTTTTTCTAATTTTCCAGTTGAAGATTACAGTTACCGTTTATTTTCTTTGAAATATATCTTTTCATTCAATGCCTGCATGACAATTTACAATCTCTCTTAGTTACTAACCTTGGTGGAATGTATATAACAGAGAAAAACATCAAAATCTACCTTTGTTTTCTTTATATCAAGGGAATGTACGCGCTGCGAGCGTAGCAAAAGAATAAGAAACAAAGAGAGGCCTTTTGGGAATAGAATATCATGATATTCATGCATGTAGCAATAACAAACCTTGGTATTGGAGTAAATTGGGAAGAAAAAAGAATTGTAGGGTGTTCTGGGTATAAAATGTCAAGCATGGGTTGGTTCTATGCAATGGTGTAGATTTCTCATCTTATTAAAATAAACAACAAATAATTTATTTTCTTTCTTTCTTTTTTCTTTTTCTTTTTTTTTTTTGTGACTATTTTTGGTTTCAAGCATGGTGTAATGAGAAAAACTTAAATTGCAAATATAAACTTTACTTTATTTTTTCATTTTTTTATTTTTGGGTAGTCAAAACCAAAAAAAGCCACAGGTGTCATTAGCATGAACTGGATATTAAACGGGTAGTAGTCATCCCAACAAAATCATCGGTTAGAACATCATTAAAGAAATCAGGTAGTTTGTTGAACCAAATACGAGTAAGTCTAACGCAAAATTTTCTAATTTGTCAGCTCCAACATTCAACTCTGTTTTGTTTAGAATAATGAATAAGAGCGGCTCAATTAATATAAAAATATAAGGGAATAGAGGATCCCTTTGTCTAATGCCACTAAAATGATGCAATGCATAACAAAAGCTCTAACCATTTAATACGGTCATAAGCTTTTGCTATGCCCAATTTAAGGGCAAACAGATCATATTTTCACAATAACCAGAGGTTCACATGATAAGGTGTGAATAATAGCAATTTAAGAGTTTGATTTGATGGCAACAAGCGTCTAATTAGGATGGCTTTCTATGTGAAAGCTGGTGTGACACTTAACACTGTAGGCCCAGACAAGCACCACAAGTTGACACTCACTTATCTGCTATCTACTGTCTACTCCTACTTTATATGACCACCATTGAAGCTCCTAGTTTCTTAAGAGTAACAGCCAAGAGGAGTGGGCCCTTCCTTGTCTGTGGCCCCTCCTTTTTTGGGGTTAGTGGTATTCAGCAGAGCCATGGCCCATGGCACTTTAGTCCTCACTCTCCGTGAATAAAGGAATTTTTTATCATGAATGGCACAACAAATTTGAAGCACTCTCTCTCTCTATCTCTCTCTCTTCCTAAACGGTATAATAGGCCTCAATTTTGTTTCCTTTTGCGAGCTTCCCTATGAGATCCTAGAATCCCATGTTGCTTGAGGAATTGAAAGTGAAGGTACATGTATGTAGACTTGTGATACCCTCAAATAACAAGAACTTTAAGGGTAAAACCCAGAACCAAAATGGTGAGGTCTAATGGGCCAAAACAAACAATATTGTCGCCGGTGGGATCAGTACAATACAGAATGGTATTAAAACCAGACCCCTAACTGGAAATGTAAGACCCTAATGTTGCCTGGTGCAAGTGGGGAGCTTCTGTTGATGGGGCTGGAATTTCACATTGCTCGAGAAAGAGAAAGTGAAACCTTTTGGAGTAAAACCCATAAATAAAACTGGTAGGTCCAGTAGGCCAAAGCAAACACTATCTTTAAAGATCAGCACCAAATCTAATAGAGGAATTGGGATTGAAGATCAAAGAGTGTCTATACATGTGTGGTCTAGATCTTTATACCTGGAAGGCTAAATTTTGAAGGTAATATAGCCATGCAAGTGGGAAAAAAATTTAAAAAAAAAAAACCAGTTAAGCTCAAGATGCAAAGGGAATTATAATTTGATCAATCTCGAAACAGAGTTACATTAAGTTATGAATGACAACAAGATTTCATTTCAGCTTTGCTTTTGAAGGATTAAGCTACAAAAGGTAAAGGATTAAGCAATAGAAACTAGAGAAAATTCCATTCTCAATTGGTGTACCCACCAATGCAAAACTTGATCAAAGCCGAGATGGCCATCTCACCTGCAATCATCTGCCTAAGATTTATTCATGTCATGCCCACATGGCCACATCCAGTAAGAACACACAAGGAAAGAAGAAAGGAAAAAAATGTTACGGAAAAACACAATATTAGAGAAGCATGGAACCAAAAATGAACAATGGATTTGCATGTTCATCATCCTCCAGAAGCAGTAGTGCTTGAAATGGTCTGCAGAAAAATTGCTTTTGCAATTGGATCAGTTGAAAATCGACCCAGTACAGCAATTGTTGCTGTACTGCTTCCAACCTTCTCAATCCCTCTGGAGATCATGCAGATGTGGTTTGCTTCCACCACAACCATTACATCTCCATTGCAAACTGATGAAACACTTTCTGCAATCTGCCTGGTGAGCCTTTCCTGTACCTGGAGCTTGAAACCATAAAAATGTACTATTGACTGTAGAATAGATCTCTCTATGGGATTACTTTGTTTGGCATGGAAGTATCCTATGTGCACAACACCATGGAATGGCAGGAGATGATGCTCACATTGAGAACAGAATGGCAAGTTCAGCTCAGGCAATATCTCATCTTGATCATGACTGACATCCACATCAAAATTGTTCCTATGCCGGTTAAGATTAAAAGAACTTGTTCTAACATTACCAAAGCCATTTGGCTTCGTATCGAGATTGGATCTCTTGAAGTTCATCAGCCACTGAACAAAGCGACTGGGAGTGCCCATGAGCTCTTTCCTAGATGGGTCTTCTCCCAAGGATTGCAGGATTGAAGCTACTGTGTTGATCATTTCCAGATGACTAGGTTCTGAATTGGAAGAAATTCTACCATTTGAGAGATGCCTAATGTTTCCATTGCCATTGCTGGTTAGAACATTGAGAGACTTAGATGGGCACCAGTTTTGGCTGGCAAATGATCGAGCATGATTTTTCTCCATACTTACACCTCTGAACTTCAGAAGAGCTAGAAAATCATTCCAACTGTCCCCACTTCCATCTTCAAAAACTCCTGAACATGAATGGACTACCAATTTAGCCCACCCATGCATGTCTACTTTAGTAGGATAGTCTCTCTGGTCAACATTGATCTGTTCTACTTCAGGGCAGTGAATATGCCAGCACTGCAGTACAACGGCAACACCTGCTGGCTTGATTCCACTGTGCAAGGCTGAACATACTTCGTCAGCCAGACGTTGTGGTTCTTGAAGCCTCTTTGCAAAGACATCAGCCACCCTGGACAGCTTGCTTAGGCCCACAACAACTTTCCCAGATGGAACATAACCAATGTGACACTTAACCTGGAATGGAAGCAAGCAAGACTCACAGTATGAGAAGAGATCAATATCTCGAACAACTACAAGTCCACCAGTTCCTCCTGCTTGGCCATTGCCACTATCCAACCCAGCTTCAGGGAACAAAGCATCTTGGACAATATCCTTCACTTTCTGTCTATAGCCTAGGAATAAAGAATGTCATGATCAATTATGCGCAAACCTCACCTAAGCAAAACTTGCATTAGAATAGACACATATATGCTTATAAATTGCTAAAGGGCACTTGGAACATGTACATCATATAAAAAATATGGTCAAATGATATAGTAGCCTGCTAATTCCACACCATCCAAATGAAAATTTGTAAATATGGATCAATCAAGTCTATGAGGATAGGCTATTTTCTGAGAATCTAGTCTCAGCTTTATCATTCCAGTGATTTTCCTGAGATTGCAGTCTCAACTTCACCAGTTGAAGATTCAATGTCAGATTTCTAAGAGCTTTCAAGAGTGTTCATGCCTGAAAACTTATTTATTTAAACCGTAACGTTAAAGGCATCTAAACTTTCATTATTGAATTTTCATTTACCATATTGGAATAGTTGGACAAATAACAGAATGTGCAGAAAAGGATGTCACAAAAACATAAATAGGTATTCAATAGATCCTATTTTATGACGAACAGTCTCCTTAATTTGGAGAGGAAAAGCAAAAGAGCCAGGTTTGATGCGTCAATAGCGCAGCCAAAATAGGGTGCATGGACTGGTTCCTAAACCCACTTTTTTTTTTTTTTCCAAATGTTTGTCTTTTGCAGCATGGAAAAACCAGGCAAGCATCTGGAACATGCCAAAAAGGATACATTTCGGTTTCATGATAGAAAAGGAGACAAAAGGGAAGGAGGGAGAGAGAGGAGGGGGCAGAGGTGGGGAGGGACGGAGCAAGTGAAGCAGAGATGGTAAAAAGATCCTCCGGGTCTGCCACCTCATTGTTTAATATATCTATGAATTTTTGAAACATAAAATTTCAACATTAAAAAGTACACAACCAATTTGAATTTCATAGTAAGACATATCAATGGCAGGCTTGATGTGGCAGACATCCTGTATACTTCTTTTCCTTTTAACAGTAAATGGTTATAATTTTATGGACAGAAGGTCCACAAGAGCCTACATATGCAGGCCTACTGAGCATGAATAATGCACATGCAGGCTTACACAGCATCACAAGCCCGAAACTAAAGGTATAATTAGCCTGCATACCTAAAATCCTCGTGTTTTCTCCCTCCCTCTCTCTGGTTCTTTCCTTCTTTGCCTTCCCTTCTCTCTCTTTGACTCTCTATCCCAGAAGACAAGAAGTTAGGTTAGGTATGTTTCTTCCGCTCCCTCAGCCCCTTTACCTCTGTATCAACAGTTTAGACATTAGGTTTTCTAGTTTTTTATTTTTTAAACTTAAAAAAAAAAAAAAAGATAAGAGAGAGAAGAAGGGATTTTAGGGGGGCACACCCAGCTTGCATTGGCTTGTACCTGTCTGAATTGGGTGGGAGTGGGACCAGCTAGTACATAATTTTCTATTTTTTTACTTGTTTATATCTCACTTGGATATTGAGCCATTATGGCCTGATAGTCTAAACCATGACGTAGACCCAATGAGCTCTAAATTTTGGCAAAAGCTGCAAGCTACAGAGGAAAGGGTGATCCAACTTTATCAAAAGTAAGTGACAAGAACTCTATGCATTTTATATTTGTAATAGAGAAATTAGAATTAGAAGAATCAATTACAAGATGAAGATGCCGAGGGGTCCACATTTTCTAAGGCAACTCTACATGAGTAAAAGGTTGAGTATACAATGAATAATGGATATTTGAATGCAAGAAATGTGTTTTAGAAAAATAATTAGTTTTACTACACATTATTTCTTTCTTTTTCTTAGAAAAATAATTAGTTTTACAAATAAGAAATAAAAGAGAATTGGCATTACGGTATGCAAACAAGCTGTAATCAATGGACTAGCCAAAGGCAACAGAAACTCAAGGCTTTGCTCAAAAAGCTAAATCCTATACATAAAACTCTAGCAATTATGGAATTATCAAACAAACACCCTAGAATTATACAAGGATCATTGATCATTGAAATCACAAAGACATTTCCCTACCAAAGATGGGTATCAACACCATAAAATATTCAACTGTTCCCCTCCCTCCAAAAGAACCCAAAGCAAAGCACATATCTGACAAGCTCTCCTCCAACTGCAACTTCCGAAGGTCCTAACATGAAAATTACATAAGAAGAGACCAGATGTTATATACCACCACATGCAACCAGATTCCTTTTTCTGGAAAGTTTATTCCTGAGGTTATACACCACCACATTCAACCAGATTCCTTTTCTCTGTAAAGTTTCTTCCTGATGGGTAAAGGACTATGTGAGCACCTCGTACAATTAATTAAGTTGGACAAAGACACTTTTGAGGTCTCAAAGAATACAGAGTAAGACACATTGACCATAAAGAGATTAAGACACATTGACCTAAACAAACCATGGAGATACCATCTTTACATATTCTGAACAAAAAAACTAGTTCATGAGATGGAGAGGAGGAAAAAAATGGTAATTAAGTTACCTGACATGACTTGAACTTCCAATTTAAAATTCAAAGATAGGGTATATTAAGAAACATCTTATCCCTGTCAAAGTCTGGACTGAACGACGTACAAATGGATCTATATAAATGAATATTACACCTTTGTAATGGGTTTGAATGCCTGTATGCCTAATCCAATCGATAACATACACCTGGACCTAGTATTCATTATAACATTGAAACAAAATACATAACAAAAGATGAGGTTCCCTTACCTTTGTTTCATATTCTATTAGCATCATTAAGAAAGGCAATAATGCAAGACATTTGCAAACTTCCCTAAAGCCAAGATGTAAAAGGTTTGAGATCATAATACATCCATAAAAATTTGAGACTTTCATTACCAAAACTTCTGACTCCTGCCAAATAATTGAATCAGTTAGCCTATCAGGCATCAGTTAGCTCCTTCTAACTAATAGTAAGCCTAAAACAGCTAGGAAAACCAACTCTAGGGATGTTGAACCAACAGTGAAGTACAAGCAACATTCTTACCTTCGAAAAAATTCCAACATTAAGAAAAAGAAAAATTGGATCGTTTAGCCAAAGAAGGCAAGCAGTGGATATTGCAAGCAACATTCTTATCTTTACTTCGAAAAGCCTCAAGCATTGAATGAAAAGAATAGTTGGCATCCGTTCAGCCAATGAAGGCAAGCGGGGAATAACAACATACTCTTAAGAACAAACAGAAAAGTTGGCATCCGTTCAGACAACGAAGGCAAGCAGGGAATAGCAACATACTCTTAAGAACAAACAGAAAGGAAAGACCATAACAATCCAAGTGGATGGTCCATAGCTGACTATGGATATTAATATCTGAGCAGTTACAAACCACCACAACTGCCAATGTTTCAAGGAGCAACTCATCGGATTAAATTACGAGAAAAATGAAAGAGATCTATCACTAATTCAAATGTATTCTAATCCTTAATCAAAATAACAACAACAAAACTAGAAGATTCAAGACCAAAAGTTCATCTTTTCTCAATAATATGATTGTTTATTGTTAAATCAGAAAGTGAGTAGAACAAATAGAGATATATAATTAACTACCTCTGGTTCCTTCCCGAAAGGCCGTGGCGACTCGAAGTGGGGTCTTCCTGAGACCTTCTCTGTTGGGATCTTCCCCCAAACCTTGCAACAGAACTTTCACAGCGTCCTCTATTGCGTCCTTCCCGTGCTCTGAACCCAGCTCCAGACAGGCCAGTTTCAATCCATTTACCGTTTCTCCATTCGAATGCCACTCGTCCAAAGCGCCCATTGACAGAATAAATTCCAGAAATGATACTGACCCAATTCAAGAATCAGGGCAACCAACTGAATCAAACTATTAGGAAATCAAAACCCAGTAGCCAATTACGAAAAAGTTTCAGAATATCGGACACCCAGATGGCAAACGAGTGTAAAACCTTGGCGGGTACGAACCAGATTAATCAAAGACAAAACCAGTTCCCAAACCAGGTGTAGCTCAGACCCAGAAGAAGACGAAGCGAACGGTTGCTGACAGATCAAATACAAAGGCTACCTACGCAAAAATATATTGAAAAATGTGATAGGGATGAAGCTAAACAAATATAAGGCTACGGTTGATTTTGAAATGTGTGGATCCACTTTCCTCTTTTTCTCTCCTCCTCCTCTTCTTCTTCTTCTATGTTTCGTTCCACCTTCTCTCCCTCCTCGCAAACAAGACTGCATGGGACACAGACTCTTTGTGCGGAAAGGGAGGATCTGGGTCGGTAACGTTGGTTGTTCTGGTAATTGGGCGAGGTGGACGCAAGGCCTTTCCGGTGTTCTGAGCTCTTTATAGACAGACCTTCACAGAGAGAGTGGAGACATCAAACGGTCGGAAATGTTGCTAATATTTAATCATATTCCACCACCTACCAACCATGGCGGCCCGGATATGCGGATCTAACTTAGAATCTATACTGTATATATAATGAGAAGAGGCCCGTTGAGAGTCATGCCCATCTTAATGCGCATTTTTTCCGAAAAAAACACTAACAAACCATTCTTAATATTCTTAAATACAGGGGTATATTATTCATAACTACTTAATTCCTTTAAAATCGAACTTAGTGGTTTTACAAGTGTTCCTTCCTTATTTTTATACATACTTACTAGTGGATATAAAAGAGGGAGCAGAGCCTCAACATGGACCAAAAGAAAAGAAAACGATCCTTGGGTTTTGTTATTCTTAAAAGTATATGTGGCATGTACAATGCTACACGGTGTATTTCTAAACCTAGGAAAATTACATAGGTGGCAGGATAGTATATTTGTTATCTAACTAAAACATTTAGGGAAAATTATAAAAAAGGGTCACTTCCGTTGATAATTATAAAAACAGTCCATCATAATTGAGATTACAAAAAAGTTACTTTTTGTCTCAACCTCAACCATAATTAAATTACATACTCTTAAAAAAAATAAAATTTGAGAATCACTTTACTTGAAACACAAGCGCATTCTATGTGGGATACAAGTGCATCATACGTGGACACAAGCGTGATTTAACTATAATAAAATGACACTATATTTAAATTTTGTTTTTAAAAGTGACCCTTTAGCTCAATTAAGTTTGAAAAGTGATCCTCTTTTGTAAATTGAGATCTTTATGGACTCTTTTTATTAGGGGGTGCAACTCGGGTTTGTTTGGTTCGGGTTGAGATCAACCGAAGACCAAACCGAAAATATATATATAGTCAAACCGAACCGAATTGAATTGAAAACCGAACCGAAAATATATAGAAAAACCAAAACCCAAATAGAACCAAATTGAATTACATGAAATCAATTATGTTTGGTTCGTGTTAGACCAATACATTCTTGTGTTCAAACAAGGGTATTTTTTGTAAGATCCTAAAGTTTAAAGGTAAAATTTGAAAGTTTAACATATATTATATTATATATTATATATATATAAAATATAGATTATATAATATAATATATATGAATTCGGTTCAGTTTAACTGAGCATCTAATCCAAAACTGAACCGACTTAGTTCGGTTTAGAGATTTTTGGACCAAAACCAAATCGAACAAAAGTCGGTTTGGGTTCGGTTTTAACCGGATCGAGTTGCACCCCTAATTTTTATAAATTCAGGTCAAAAAATGACCTTTTTTCATAATTTTCCGAACTTTTAAACTTTTGATATGAACGTCACAAGGCTTTGCTACCTCCCTAAGTGTCATCCTTGATATTAAATCTTCAAAAGGTTAGAAGGAACATTCTTAGAATAAGAATTGTTGGCCTAAAATTTCTGGCTTTACAATAGGTAGTCATCATTAATATTCATGTTCCACATTTTTCTTTTATCTTTTACAATTTAACAGGATCTATTTTTTTTGGTTACATTTCTTAGGGTTACTATCCAGCCGGAAAATAGTTCGTGTAAAACACCCATCACTCTTCATAAGGGATTGCAACTATAAAGTGTAAAATGCATGTAAAGGTTTAGACAATAAAGTTCGGCCCCTGTAAAGGTTTAGACAATGCCGAACCCTAACTTGCCCCTATGGAGTTGGTAATGGAACAAGGTGAGGCCGATCAGGTTGTATAAAATGCATTAATTGATAATATATTTATTTATTCAATGTTGGTGCCTTTTTGTAATCCACGTCCACATGTCTAATGTTGTTTCCACAGTATTAAAATATTGATGACGTGTCTTCAAATGTCAATTCTGAGTAGGAGAGTTACGTCCAACGTTGACCTAAATCGCCGACT
This sequence comes from Buxus sempervirens, assembly GCA_947561395.2. Taxonomy (NCBI): domain Eukaryota; kingdom Viridiplantae; phylum Streptophyta; class Magnoliopsida; order Buxales; family Buxaceae; genus Buxus; species Buxus sempervirens. Next base: position 25,661,467 of record OX387192.1, read on the forward strand.
CGATAGCCATTCCTATGCCGTTATTGAACAGAAGATAAGGTGTGATAGGTAGGCAATTGCTAGAATGAGAGACAGGAGATACTCAGGTAATCTTCACGTATACTAAACCAAAGAGCTCTTTTAATGGTTGCAAAATATGTAGAAGACAAAAATCCAAAAGTGGACTTAGAGAATTCTTGGTAGACTTGGAGAAGGCTCAGAGAAGAAGAAGATAAGTATTGCTCCAAGCAGCCAAAGATCAAGGTGTCCCTCAAATGGAAGAGGGTTTTCATATTTATAGAATGAATGGGTCTCTAGGATTGTCCCAATCTAAAGCTTTAGGAATGCTTACATGTCTATCATAAATCAGGTCTCATAAAGGTTTAGGTTCAAGATAAGAATAAAATAAGAGATAATGAGGATAAAAGATAGAGCTCTTTGATTGGTACACCGGGTCCCACATTTCAGGATGTGGAATTATAAATCACTCGACGTCTTCGTCATTCTAGGTTGATATGCCATGACTCGTCATTGGCTGTTGACGATTCCCACGCCCGTATCCGCTACGCCTTAAGGACCACCAAATAACCCCCCTAAGTGGGCTTTCACCCAAGACGGAGATCTCGACTCCAATATACCATATAAGATTTACACATTTAATAAATCATTCCATATTCTATTATTGTTTATGACGGGTAACAAATAACCCATAATAAATCTATCTTTGCCATGTGACAAATAATCTATTTTATATTATTATATGGGTGATGTGTCTAGTATATAAAAACGATCATCTACATTAAATATATATTTTTATATATATAATATACATTACTATAGTATTTAATACATATAAAAGTAGTAGTATAATAAGGTCAAGTTCAACACAAGGTAAGGGGGGTTGGGCTAAACCCAAACCCCCCCTAACCCGATTTTGGCAATACCATACCCTAACCATTACGGGCTAAAGGAGCTAGTTTGCCAATTTAATCCAACCCATTGTCATCCCAACTCTTACCTCTTTGGGTACTTGGGATTTAGAGGAGACCTACGAACCTAGCTATAGCAACAACTCACAATAATCTAGCTAAATACAAAAGCTGTAGAGCACACTCTCTTTGATTTGATGAGAATAAATTTTGAATCTAAGCCATGGATAGTAACATCACAAGACTTTTAACACCATTAAAAATGATATCTTTGAGTTTTGAATTTGTAGCTCTACAACTTGTTATTTTCATTTTTTATTTCTTCCCATAATATAAATAAAAAATATAATAAACTATACGTCACTCTAGGGATGCTAAACGGGTCGGCACTGCCCGGCACGGCCCAGGCCCGTTTAGCGAGGGTCAGGTGTGCCCGGCGGGCAGCGGCACACCTGGCCCGTTTGGCATATACCTAGGCACGGCACGGCACGCCCCACGTGGCGGGCCGTCGCTAGGCCTAGGTATAAAAAAATTGATTTTTTTTAAAAATCATGGAAAATTAGAAAAAATAGTAAAAAATACAAAAAATTCTGAAAAATATGTTTATTATTCACAAAATTTTCTTACACATACTGAGATAGATTTTGCTTACAAAAATATAAATAAATTAATTATTACAAGTACAACTTTGCAAATACAACAATAGTAACCTGATTTATAATTTTCTTAGACTCTTGTTAAAAGTTTAGCCAATGGTCAGCCCAGGGACCCCCCTGGCCCATTTGGCATATACCTAGGCACGGCACGGCACGCCCCACGTGGCGGGCCGTCGCCAGGCCTAGGTATAAAAAAATTGATTTTTTTTTAAAAATCATGGAAAATTAGAAAAAATAGTAAAAAATACAAAAAATTCTGAAAAATATGTTTATTATTTACAAAATTTTCTTACACATACTGAGATAGATTTTGCTTACAAAAATATAAATAAATTAATTATTACAAGTACAACTTTGCAAATACAACAATAGTAACCTGATTTATAATTTTCTTTGACTCTTGTTAAAAGTTTAGCCAATGGTCGGCCCAAGGACCACCCCCCCCCCCCCCCCCCCCCCCCCATGTGAGCACTTTGCTGAGTGTACTAGCCATTGGCCAAAACGTTAAACAAGACTAAAAAGAGAAGAGTAAGAGATTGTAGAAGAGGTATGGTTTGGAGTGGGAAGGGGTAGGCCTATTTATAGAAAACCAAAAGTGGTTTTTTACTACTTCTACCCTCCAATATGATTGTTATTTGGCAGTTGGAAGGGTGGAAAAAGTCATTTACAGTCAATTACAACCACACCCCCTAATATGGCTATTGGGGGGGGGGGGGGTAAAAGTGTCAAAAAAAGGGCTAGCCCTTGGTGTGCCAGGCAGGCCGGTCCACTGTGCCCCCCGCGTGTTGCACGCTTTGACGCGGCATGGCCTAGGTATGGTACGGCCCAGCACGCCATTGGCATGCTTGTGCTGCCCGCATGCTGGGCGCCCTTGGCGGTCCGCTTTGACGTGGGCCCGTGCTGCCCGCGTGCCGTGCCTAAATAGGCCGCCTACCCGTTTAGGGGGGTTCGGCACGGCACGCCCCTGGGTACGAGTTGTGCCGTGCGGGCCCATTGGAGTGCTGGGCCGGCACGGCCTAATTAGCAACCCTTCGCATCTTAAAAGTATGTATGAATATGTAAAAAATTCGGACATAATGATAAGCTAGGATGAAACCCAAACAATGAAATTTGGCTCAATAAAGCTTTTATTCGCGTTGGGGGTTGAAGCATTTTGCTTGGGATGCAAGTTGGGTTAAGACCAAAACCATTTGCCAAAGAGGTTGTGCTTTCTTTTTGGGTTGGTTTGGCTGATGACTTTAATTTTTTAGATCCATTATTTAGTTGATTTAGGTTTTTATTTGATTAGTTTAAAAACATAATTTTGAAAAGCCTTGAAAATGTAATAAAATTTGCTTTTTTATTTTTTATTTTTTTATTTTGTTAAGATGCTATAAGAAATTATTGGACTTCAAAGTGGAAAAAAAAAATCAGCATTGCTATGTCTCTGGAATGAGACCGATTCATCTGGTGCCACTCAATGGTACCAGCGTGAAACGTGCGGATGGATGCCCCGTTCCAATAGGGGGCCCACATCCCAAAACAAATCCCATCCGGTGGTTTCATGGCACCATCGAATTACCGCTCTAGAGGAAATGCATCCCTCTGGAATCTGTAGAACCCATTATAAAAATGTAAGATTTGGGTTAATGCTAAAACTGTTATTATATCCATATGGAGCCTTTGTCAAGCTTGAACCCAAATGTATTTTAACGGGGTTGGGATGGCTGGCTTAAGCCCCACCCAAGCCAAGCCTGGTCCATTTGCGGCTATCAAGGGGAAGCTTGCCCAAATTTCACCACAGGTTATGACATTCGGACTCCTCTCAGTGTTCTCACTCATTTCACTTCACTACTTCAGCCTTTCAATCTTAGTATAGAAGAGAGCAGGGTTTGACACATAGAACAAGCAAAGAAAAAAATAATATATACAGAAATGACTTCTTATATATGGAACTAATAGGGTGCACGTGCAATATTGCAAGTGGAAAATAAAAAGTTTAGGACATATAAGGGATACAAAATTGTTGAAGGGCTTTTTTTAAAAGTGAAAAATAGAAAAAATATTTAGTATATGTGAGAGATAAGAAGTGTTGAAGGGTATCTTTTGAAAATTGAAAAATAAAAAAAACAAAATTACCCACCTAAATATAAAAGAAAAAATGACATTAGAAGATTATTTTTGGAAGAAAAAAGAACATATATTTTTGGTGGGCTTCCCAAGCCTTTCTTCTTTTTATATATAGTATGGATTGAAGAAATTCGGTTTAACGCATGATGTTTAATTAGCAAGCCAAGCTTGATTCGAGCTAAGCCCACCTTAGTAAGCTCGGGCTTGTGAAGTCTCACTACCAAACACATTTGCCACATGACAAAAAAGCAATACATAAGCTTATTGTTGTCTAAAAGCTAAAAATATAAGTACTAGAGTAAGAAAATTAAGAACTAAAAATATACATCACAAAATCTATTTTCTGAAATTTGGTTGAAATATTCTACACAACACCAATCACACGATGCTTTTTCTTCTCTCTCTCTTCAATGTAGACAATCTTAGAAAGAATTAGAGTCTCGCCAACTTTTACTAGGACTTTGTAACGGAGTTTCATCACCACCAAGAAAATATATCCTTGAAAAGATTGGAGTATCACCAACCTTTAACAAGGCTTGATAATGGTCTCACCATTATTAACCCAAGCTATAATCATATATAGGAGCCTCCTTCCGCTTCCACATCTCTAAAACCCCAAGAAATAGCGCCTTGTATTTCTATTAAAATCACAGATAGTAGATGTTTATATGAAAATTAGTTTTGTTGTGAGATGCTCCTGCTATCTACTAAATTGTTCAATTTCCTTCTTTATATGCATAACTAATGTGAACATTCACAAACTAAGCGCTTGACTATCTCTATATTTCTATTTAAAAATCACAAATAGTATATTGTCTGTATGACTAATTTAAAGAATACTTTGTCAAATATATAATTTGAATTATCCAAGCATGGCAAAGTATTCTACTTGAAATATCCAACTAAATCCTTTTTCCTCTTCATTTTTTTTTCTTTTGTCAAGGCAGCTAAACCCATTGTTATAGACCAAATTGCATTTTCTTGTTTTTTTTTCTTTTCCATTTTTTAAAAATTTTATTGGGAAAATTATGGAAATTACTTCTTGGTCTGTATTTATAAAAACAGTCTATCAAAAAAATTACTTTTCAAAAAAAAAAAAAAAAATTACTTTTCAAAAAAAAAAAAACCAGAAAAAGATTACTTTTCAAAAATAATTGACCTACAGGGTCACTTTTAAAAAAAATTAAAAAATAGTATCACTTTATTGGAGATTAAAAAGGATTATATCCATGTAGGATGTGCTTGTATCTTATGCAATGTATTTTTGTCACACATAAGATAAGATGCGTTCGTATAGTTTGTATCCCAAGTAAAGTGATCCTGTAATTTATTTATTTATGAAAAGTGATCCTCTAATTTAATTATTGTTAAAAAGTGACCCTTTTTTGGAAATAAGTTATTTGATGGACTATTTTTATAAACGTTACCATTTTTTTTTCCCAATGTTATTACTTTAGTATAGTCTCGTCACTCGTGCTTTCTGAGACGAGTTGGGGCTCGGATGGGTTTTCACATTGAACTCAGTGAGTGACAGCCGTGTTAACTCATCTCGTTCACGGCCCTCCTTCTTTCTAAAACCTACTCAACAAAACCCTCTACAATCTCTGTCCGCAGGAAATCAAGGTTTCATTTAGTCATGGAGTCGTCTTCTGGATTAGACGCTTCAGTGCCATTCTTGGCTCCCCATGGAACTCATCCGCCCTTTCTCCTCTGCCCTTATCACCACCACCATCACAACTTACATCACCACTACGACTTCCACCACCACCATCACCTCTTTATTTCTCCTCATTGTAGACGTCATAATTCACTTCTTCGACGAAACGGTCATTCCCATCCGTCTTATATTTATTCTTCTCCTCCAATCCCTCGTCCAATTGCGCAGAAGCCAGAAGTTGTTGGTTCTGTTTCTCCGGCAAATGATCAGAACTTGGAGAGCTTGGAGCAAAAAGAAGCTAACCATTCAGGAGCCCAGTAAGTTGGCTCAACTGGGTTTCTTTTAATTTTTCTCAAACTTCTTACTTATTATTATTTTTTTTGGTTCATCATTTTTGGATTCTTGAATGGGATTTTATTTCCTCTGAGGTTCATTAAGATAACTAATTTTGGCTATTGCAGGGATTTTCTTTCGCCCTTTTATATTTTAGTAATTCTTGGAGTGCATTTTTGCCTTTGGTTTTTTCTAATTGAGTAAAAATTGTTCAAAATACATGCATTGTTAATGGGTATTTGATAATAATATTTCATCATCAAGTAGTTTCCAAATGAGAAGACTGAACTTTAGGTTTATTGAAGTTCTTGCTTTTATTTTTATTTTGTTGTTAATTCTTTCAAATTCAAATAGATGTTAGAAGAGGTGAATTGTTTCTTGAGGATGGGTCTGTTATTTCCATTTAATTGATTTATTCCTCTGTTCCAATTTTTATAGCATGGGGTTGTTTTCTGATAATAGGTTGTTAGAGGATGAGTGGCAAGATGGATTAGAAGAAGATGGCAATGAAGAACCAGTACTTGTCATGACTGATGAATGGATGGAGTTTTTTGCAAAGTCTGAAGCTAAAAGAAGATTAGGTTCCACATCTTCCCTCTCTTTCTTTAAATGTTATTTTCTTTTACAAAATTCTGGGTTGTGCTGACTTTATTACAATCATGATCTGCAGCCAAGAAACAGGAAAAGAAGAAATGCAAGAACTGAATGAAAATGTAGGAACATTGTTAACCCAAATCAATGATCAGGTACAGCAGAAAGTTGGAGAAGAGTGCTCAAGAACCTTTCATGGTCATCAATATAATTCATGTTTTTCTTCTTTAGTTTTAGAAACTAGTTTTGGGTTCGAATTTTCATTTCTGGGTTCATATGATCTTGTAACTTTTTAAACAGATCTCTTACAAATAAGAGGTGGGCATTGTTCCGACACCCTGAAACCCCCTGATTGCATTTTTCATGGACAGCTATTTGGTATCAGACTGTTTGGGTGGCCCAATTATGTAAACTATCATGTTCCAATGACAGTGAAAATACTTCTTACCTTTCAATTTCATGTTTGGTTTTCATGAACTAGTGATGATAAAAATTCTTCCTCAATGGGGCTCAATGATCAGTACCATAAGCCCAACCCTGATCAGGTTAATTATCACAATATGCTGAACATGTTCTCTTGTGTTTCCATGATCCTGTGATTGTCTGTTCTCTGACTGCTTGTATATGTATTAGATATTGATGAGCTGTGGGTAGTCCATGTCTCCATGATAATCTAAACTGCACTCCAAATGTATCAGATAGTCAATGGAGTGCACTGAAAGGAACTTAATGCTTTCCTTTGTGAATTTGAAATGTGTTTGATCTTCCTGAGTAGCTGAAGTGTTACAATTTCATTAAGAGTTCATTTCAGCCTATGGTAGATCTCCCAGATACTGGTTAACTGCATAAGAACCCTGATGAAATTGTTCTCTCAATCACCATGTCTATCCCTTGAAAACACTACATAATAACACTACCCTTTTATGGGATCTCAAAGCATTAATGGTGGTAAATTAGAGGTTAATGCCATGGTTTTTTAACTGCTAATTCTTTCTTACTGTTTCCACTTTCGATTTATCTGCTGTCCTCATGCCTTTCCAAACTAAATTCTTTTCTGCTGATCTCCTTGGAGTCTCGGACTCTAATTCAACAAGCCCCTTCTAAAAGTGAAAAGGAATTATGAGATCTCACAGCATTAATGGTGGTAAGATTACAGTGCATCATTTGCTTTTTTAAGGTGTACTTTAGTCTTTTATGGAATGGGTCTGCTTGCGAATCCCGCAATAGCGCCAATTTGTGTTCAAAAATTATTTCACTATATTCCTTTTCTTGTACAGTTATAAAACTTGGTAAACCTAAAAAGCTATTCATTCTAGATTGGGTCCTCAAAAATTATGTTTGATGTCCCATGAAGGACGATTGATTCTTGTAGAGCTTCCAAATATTTTCCAGCTTTCAATTGTTTTAACTTAAAAGAATTTTACTTAAATAATAAGTATCATATAAACCCCCTAGGGTTGCCTAGTTGGTAAGGGGAGAAGCATGCGATGAACTGTAAACCTGACAAACCCTATCTGTTGCTATACATGGGTCTTGCGCCTGGGGTAAGTAATGTTACGAAAAATATATATATATATATATATATATATATATATATATATATATATATATATATATATATATATATATATATATTTTTTTTTTTTTTTTTGAAAATTACAGATATTATAAATATGCTAGCATAATTTTGTAAAACTTATTTTGTAAAATTTATTTTAAAATCGAGAAACGAGTCTTGAAGCAATTCGGGATTGTATATTTTTAAAACTCACTTTAGAAGAACTCATTCAACGCCCATTTTTGAAAATAGCAAGATTTAGGCTAGTGGACATAACCACAAGCCCCAATGGAGATCTATTGGGAATGCCCGCAACAAAACAGATTGAACTTCCCACAAAGGAGATGACCATTAGATGTGTAGAACACATGACGACGAAGGGGGTTGTGATGAAGAAACCGACAACTCCAATTGAAAAGCTTTTGCAAACCAAGAGAGAACATGGCACCATGGGCACAGTACATCCACACCTTCAAGCATAACAGAAAACATAACAAAAAACACCTGCTATAACTAGAGCAAGAATCTTCATTATCCTTGGGTAGCACCACCAAAAAAACTGTGGCTGTAAGTTCGAATTGATCTGTAGATCTGACGAATTTGGGTTTTGTGTAGAAGGTCTCAAGGTGGGAGAAGATGATCGGGTGGAAGTCTAGGCCTATACCATCGATGCATGTTGTCACCATTGGGACTCCTTCACCAAACAAACACATCCTCATAAAACTAGTCAAACCTCAAAGTTTGTCATCATTTCCATCATCCCCATCGTCTTCGTCGGCCTCCTCAAAGGACATCAACATCATTCTAGAAAACCCCTTGGTTAGATTGGTGTTGAATGCGGAAAAACCCTAGGGAGAGAGAACTGTAGTAAGAAAACCTAATTAGTGACCAAAGGTTAATAGAAAAACCTAATTAGCTCCCATTAAATACCTACTATTTTTAATATTTACGGCCTCTCCCCCCTCCTCTCTCTCTAGATTCCCTCCCCCTTTATACTCTCATTCTCTACATACAAAGTTCGTGTTAGAGGGCTTCCAAAACAGAGAGGAAAGTAAGTACAATGGCTTATTCTATGATAATCTTGAATTTATTTCTATAATCAGTTGAATAGAATTAGTTTATTCATGTATACAATGATGTCAATCATATTTTCAAATTCCATTGCTTGTTTGAAAAGGGAAGTGTTTTGATGCAGCTCGTGTTCTTGTACCCATCAATGTCACTAACACAGCAATATTCATTGGCTCGCAAAAATGTTATCCGGCATGGAAGCATTCTTAGCTTTTGAAGAATGGAATCGGGTGTAAATCAAATGTCAGTATTATTGAGTTGTGGGATTTACAGATTCACATATATATAAAAGATTGATTTTATTATTCCTTAATAAAGTTAGAAGAGATAACTTATTTATAAATATAATAAAATAGAATTCAAATAAAGTAATTAAAATGAATTAAAACATTTTAAGTAGTCAGAATAGATAAATTAATATATACATGCATGTGTGTGCCCATGTCTTATTGTGTGTTCGCCCCATTCCAAGCGAGTAGAATGACATTTCAATTCCCAATGTTTTTAGATTTTATTAGTGGCCATTTATTTTAATTTCCATAATATTATAACTCGAAGCAGTTTATTATTAAGTTTTATCATCAAATTTTATAATAAACTATGAGATATAAAAGAACAATATAATATTTGTAATTAAATTATTAACAACCGCTATTTGGAAACTATTTATGTTGACTAATAAAATAAATGCATATGGTACATTTCATGGATACACATTGTTATAACTAGGGTTAGTTTGAATAATTCAAACACAAAAATAATGAAAGTAAATTATTTACCATTCAATTAAGAAACATTTAGTTTGCTCCAATATCTCAATCAAAGACTCTATAAAAGGCAAACAGAAATAAAACAAAATTAAAAAATAGTTAGATTGAGAGAAAATAAATATAACTTTTATGAAATTTTATTTGCATATTAATTATAATAGATTTACCTATTTTAGTAAGAAAATCCATATTATAGAGGTATAGAAATAGGCACTATGGAATGGTGGTGGTGAAGGTTGTGGGGTGAGTAATATATTGTCTTAAGTGATGTATTTATAAGTGTGAATCATGTAAATAATTTGTTAGATCATTCAAAATATAAAATGTAAGATAAAATATTCATAACAATATTATGGTCTAGAATGAGAAAAAAAATTCAAGTATTTACAATAAAAACTGCATTGTGCAACTATGTGTTATTCCATGAAACCACAATTTTCTAGCTAACCCTAAGGAAAATAATTCTTAAATTCTTAAATCATTAAAATTGTTATTTAATAATTAGAAGAACACATTTAAAATAATTAAAAAAACTGAAATCCAATCACATATTTATTAAATATAAATAAATTAATTTGCAAAATTTCGAGAATGAAAGTGACTTCAATAAAATGCACTAAATATAATAATCGTTTTAAATTATTAATTATATCAAAGCTCCATTTTTCATTCATTATATCTTTATGGCCTTAAGTATCCAGTTAAATATATTGATTATTTTAATAATTATTATATATGAACTAAATATTTCAATGATTACTATCAAAATATTTAATATATTAATATAAATGTAATTGTATATGTTATTGAAATAACATATATTATTATTTCAGGTCAGCCACATTTTGAAAAGGTTGCTTGTTTTCAACAAAAGTTGGTCATGACTAACCGGGGTGCCCAAAAGTTGACCTCCAAAGATATGGAATCAACAAAAGTTGGGCATTTTTGTTGGGCATGCATGGGTTTGAAGGATCCCGCTCCTCAAGAGTGAAATGATTTCTTGGACCCAGCTCTGTTTGCGCTTAAACTATCAAGGAAATAGAAGCAATTCGTAGGTGTCCATAAATTCTGGATAGAGCTCTAAGTTGGTCTAAGCCAAGCTTTTCGGATTATATAGCATGAACATGAACCCAACCCATATATAAAGCCAGTCCGAAACCTAAACACAAATGAAATGCTCAATTCTGGCTATTCTTCCAGGTAAGCTAGGTGGGCTTTGAACATTAGGGGTTACATTTACAGCTATAATGTGGGCCTTGTACAAATGTGACCAAATAAGGTTTTAGGATTTCTTACATTTCATAATTTCATCACAACACTAGGGATAGCAAGTTGGTTAAAACCGAATCCAACCTATAAGGGTCAGTTTGAGACGTTATTAATCAGTTTTGGTTCGGTTTGGGGTGTACAATTATATACTCCCTAAGATTTATCACTTATGCAGTTTGAGACGTTATTAATCAGTTTTGGTTCGGTTTGGGGTGTACAATTATATACTCCCTAAGATTTATCACTTATGCACATAGAGTTCCCGATATTTGGAAAATGCCAAAGAACCCTTCCTTTCACATATGTAGAAATGGTCATAAAGCGTCTCTCTCTATCTCTCAAGAACATTGAAAAAACCGAATTACTAGAGATTAAATTCGTTTGAAAGCCAAAATAATCCCAAAAAAAAAAAAAAAATAGCCAACTCAAATTGAAGGTTCAATCAACTAAACAAGTATTGACAAAAATAAACTTCCACGGTCCTCTATTAGGCATTTTCTAGAAACGATCTTGTAAATGTATATATATATAAGACTACGCAATCGAACTTCATGAGATAATTCCACAATCTCTTAATAAGAAGATGGTTTTGCATCGCTAAATTAACGATGTATCCCCAAGGTTTATAGAACACCAATACTACTAAAAGCTTAAGCTAATAGTAGGGGTGAACATAGAGCTGGCAATTTTGGGTTGATCCATTTATTTAGTTGGGTTGAGGTTTTCCCAAACTATCTAAAAAAGGGTTAACCTAAGTCGAACTTGTCAACCAATTGGGTACCCAACAATATACAATTGTTTTTGTGTATAGAAATTATATTTTCCTTTTAGTTTATAAGACATTGGATTTTTATATGGAATTTGGGACATAATTAACATCTTGTATTTTTTTATTTTTGAGAAACAGAATTTGACAATTTGTGGTTGTATTTTTCATATGACTTATGGACCTTAGAGTCATTATTATTGACTTAATGTTTAGTTTATTTTAATGTTCTTTAGAGAATTTAATTGTTATCTTGTCACTAGCTTATTTTTTTTAGGTTCCTTAATAGTTATTAATTGATTTTATTTTTCTTTTAGACTTTCTATTAGGTATTAGTATTATGAAAAACATATGGCTAATGCATGATTAGTTTTAGTGATACTGTTAACATCACCTATAATATTGATTATTAACATGACTTATGAAAACAATAGTTCATGTCTCCATGAATTCTAATTTCTCTATAAACGTTAATTTAAATTTTTTCCTAAAAAAATTAAGTTAAAATTAAACGGGTTGAACCCGACCCAAGGCCCTACACATGGAATTTTTTTTTTCTCAACGAGTAGAGTGGAGGTTTGAACCCAGGATCTCGGTGTTACCCTAAGTCTCTGATATCATATAGAACACCATTCCCACTAAAAGCTTAAGCTAATAGTAGGAGTGAACTTTTATATATTTAATATATCTTAAAAAGGTTGAAGTAAGGCCCGAACAACATAACCACCTTCTCTCCTCCTAAATCTCTTGGTTCTGAACCTTCACCCAAACCTGATAAAACTCGTCTATTGTGAGTACTCTTGGCCTTTTCCTTAACTTTTCTATCCAATAATTCCTATCCAAATCAAGGGAAACAAAAATCTTCTGATCAAGGTGGAAAAGAAATTGAAAAGGAATCATTAAGGCATACAGAAACCAAAAAAGGAAAAAATAGATTCAATCTTGATTCCATTCACCTCAACCAATGCTAAAACGCAATATAGTGAAAAAAATAAAAATAAAAAGATTCACGCGTGGTTTGAGGAGAACCCAAATGCTAAAACGCAATATTTATACTACTATTAAAAGCAAAAACTACTTTAAGCGTTTTCAATTTTCATATACCTAAAATGTCTTTCCCTGTAATCTTTAATTCCACATATTTAAATTCTATTACATTACAACTCTTCCTATTACATTACAGCTCTTCTCCAACAATTAGCAAAACGTGAATTAAATATCCTCAATATTTATTGTTATCTTCTTAAATACTTATCTATTTAATTTTTAAGAATAAAATAAAAGTAGTCTTCGTGTATATACATAATTAATTAGGCGTGTAGACTTTTTGTCCACTATTAATTAGGCGCGTAGATTTAGTTTTATATTTTTTTAATAAAAATATAAAACTAAATTATATTTTCCTTCTCTAATACTTATTTACTTAAAAAGATTTTTAACAAAATCAAAATACAATTATAAAAAAACTAGGAATAAATAATTATTCTTATTTATTAACGTAATATTTTGATATTACATGACTATTAAAATATCCTAATTTAATGATCAAAATTAGATTATCTAATAAAATCAAAACTTGATTATTGTAATTACACAAATATCAAAATACAAGCCTAATTGAAACAAAAAGGATATGAAAAAAGAAATCTTAGTAGTAAGAGTGATTAGATACATTTCAAACTAAAAGAATCCTAACATGATTATTATGGTTTTTAGATTCGCAATGAAAGGATATTTCTAATTAGTAAGAATCGAAATATGATATATTGATTATTACATTATTAGGCTTAGGTATATTGATTATTAAATTGTCCTTAAAGTATATTTAATAATCAATATACTTTAAAGATATTTAATAATCGAAAGAATCATGATATGATTATTAGGATTTCAGACTCCTAATTAAAGATATTTCTAATTGATAAGAATTGAAATATGATTATTAGGATCATATGATCAAGAATAAAGATATATCTCAAATTAATAAGAATCAATAGGATTTTAGTATATATCTCTAATTAATAAGGATCCTCTTGTGATTATTATCTTAATTAAAGACATATTTCTAAATTGATAAGAATAGTAATCTACTAAAATTGTTTGAAGCTGAGTTTCTTGACCAAAATTGTTTCTTGCGAATAAATGAAACAATTTGGTTTTTTCTTATTACTTTCTTACCTCCTCAATAATTCGAGTACACGCAATCTACAGGCAAAGGAGAACTTGGGATCCAAAGCATATCCTCTCAAGTTTGTCTTTTAAAATGACAAAAACCATTGCAAAGTCAACGGACGAGTAGTGCTTCGTGGGAAGAGAAAAAAAAAAAGGGAAAAACCATACATGTAGACAGATTAAGGACTTAGATCCTAACCAGGTTTGCTAGTCTTTGACTTGTTTCCATGGAGGAGAGCATGGGGAAGAGAAGAGTAATTAAGCTGCTTTTCGCTTTTTCCTGAAAAAGCAGTTTTTCCCCAATTTGCTGCTCTAAGAGCCGATTGGGAATCCTTGGAGCTTCGAATCACACATGGAAAGGACGATTCTAACTGCACCCCCTTTGTCATCAAATCCAGGTTTTTATTTTGCAATAACTCTTACTGCTTTGCTTTCCTTAATTATAACTCAAGTCATGACTAGCAATGCCCTAGAATGTAAGGAAGCTTCTTCCCCTTTAATTTACTACTTTGTTTCAAACACAAAGTTTGAATTTTGTGTGTAGGTCTTCTTCTTATCCAACATAAATAACTAGAATATATGAACGTATGATAATTAAAAACAATCGAACCTAGCTTATATTACTTGTTAAAGAGACAGACAGAGAGTCAAAAATTAACCAGACAAATAATGGGAAGTTAATCGACAGAAAAAACAAATGAATCAACTAGCACTAAGCATCAAAATTTTTTCCTCATTTTTCCATAGGAGATTATGTATTCCTTAATTATATAGTAAAAACATGTCTTGTTTCATTTTTATTAGTGAGGATCTTCTAAGTATGAGTTTTCGTTTCAAGATTTTTGGATATCAAGTTATGGGAGTTTACCGCTAAATGCTTGGACCTCGATAAAGTGGTTAATTACAACATATATGTGTATATCAAAGAAACGAACATTCATACTCAGAAGATCCTCACTAATAAAAAAACATGTTTTTACTATTATCTCCTATGAAAAAATGAGGAAAAATTTACGAATGTTAGTGCTAGTGGGTACCAAAGTCATATATATATAGCTGATTGTCAAGTTGAATTTAATTGGATAGAAGAAAAAATTTGTAAAAAGCAACAAATTTTAAAAAAAAGAAAAAAAAAAGAAAATTAAAGCCACATTTTAATTAACATTAAGAGAGACAAGTAACATTCAAAAGTCGTTACCTTAAAACCTCCCAACTTTTTTGGTATCTTCACGTCCAATATGGCCATTCACAAACCGGAACTACTGAGTGTAGTAATTAAGTGCATGATATTTAAAGCAAAATAAGTGTCATGTCCCAAACTTGATAAACTATATATTAATAATACAACAATACAAGAATAATTATCAATACAACCTTTAAATGTCGTATACTACAATACAGTTCATCATCCTGTCTCAAGCCATAACGGTCTTATGCATCAAATGGGTATATTTATGCTTATCCAAGCTTGCAATGAATGTAATTTCATACAATCTGTAATGGGAGATAAAAGTCAATGGTACCAGCCTTTTAATTCAAATCACACAACCACACCTGCCAAACTCACGGCACAAACAAATAATGACACAGATAACCCCGTGGCATACCTAACAAGCTTATGGAAGTTTGTAATAGGTGGCCGCAAACAAACAAGCAACGGTACGATCACAGCTGAAATAATTGTGGCAATCGTAACGAAGATAAAGATTTTGAAGAGCATCGCTTGGGTATGACTTTTCATTTTAAGATCTCCAGCCATGAATCTGTATAGTCCTCCTCCCGAGATAGATAAAATTGCAAATTCAGTTCCAAGCTCTGTAGAAAACTCCCCCTGCCTAATAAGGATATAGAAAGATATAACTTTTGGTACATTCAAAAAGAATGATGTAGCCTGATTAACAAAGTTATAAACAGGCACTAAATTAATCATGCGTATACACTCTCATTCATTCTATTTGGAGAATTTGGAGGTGCAAAATTTGGATTCACATCCGATTGAACAATATCTCCATTCATCTCAGTCTCTAATATGCCTAATAAGATGTTGTTTCAAAGTCTCCTTGTTCCTGTTGATGTGAAGCTATAAGCAAATAAACGATGAAGCAAAACCGCTGGAAACTGAATTAAAAGAACCTCACCTCCATAAGATTTTGCAAATCCGACCCTTCACTCGGTACAATAGGAGATGTGGGAAGTACCATGGTGTCTAAGTGACTTGCCTTCTTCATTAATATCAGGCCATCAATTTCATTATTAGCCATTTATTTATCACAAAAATAACAACAAAAACACTAATAATTACTAATTCCTATATCAATTTTCTTGGAAAAAAAGAAGAAGTGGAGGTGAGAATTATACTTAGGCTATGTTTGTTTCACCGGAAATTGGGGGAAAATTTTTTTTTCTAGAAATTTTAAATTTTCTGGGTATTTGTATTATTGGAAAATATGAAATACAGTAAAATATTTTCCTAAAATCTTTAAAAACAAAGGAAAAATAACTTCCGTCACTTTTGGCGGAAGTTATTTTCCAAACAAAAGCTTCGCACGGTCGAGTTGGATTACAACTCCCGTTTCCAACTAATAGTGAAGCCTCTTAAGCTTGGCATCATAAGGGGCTTCGCACGATCGAGTTTCTAGCTGATATTGAAATAAGAGGAATAGAAACTAGCTAGAAATTCACAGACACAGTTATTCAATAAGCAAACAAAGACTTTTGTTTAGAGCTCTAGAATACTTGATCGTATGGTTAGGTATTCTAGAGCTCTAGAATTATGCATTCTAATACGATTAGGTATTCTAGAGTTCTAGAACTACGTATTAGAATACGATTAGGTATTCTAGAGTTCTAGAACTACGTATCCTCTGTTTTTTGAGATTTATCGTTTAATTAAGTTTTAGAGTTCTAGAACTACAATCCTATGGAGGTGAGGTTCTTTTAATTAAGTTTGCAGCGATTTTGCTTTATCGTTTATTTGCTTATAGCTTCACATCAACAGGAACAAGGAGACCTTAAAAACAACATCTTGTTAGGCATTTTAGAGACTGAGATGAATGAAGATGTTGCTCAATCGGATGTAAATCTAAGTTTTGCACCTCCAAATTCTCTAAATAGAATGAATGAGAGTTCTAGACATCTAAATTCTCCAAATAGGATACTCTCTTAGGTATATATGCATGATTACTTTAGTATCTGTTTCTAATTTTGTTAATCATGCTACATTATTCTTTTTAGATGTACCAGAAGTTATATCTTTCTATATCCTTATCAGGTAGGAGAGTTTGCTACGGAGCTTGGAACTGAATTTGCAATTTTATCGATATCGGGAGGAGGACTTTACGAATTCATGGCTAGAGATCTTAAAATGAAAAATCATACCCAAACGATGCTCTTCAAAATCTTTATCATCGTTACGATTGCTAGCTGTGATCGTACCGTTGCTTGCGTGTCTGCGGCCACCTATTACACAACTCATGGACAAAGTTCTTTAGCTAGAAGCTTATTCATGTTGAACATATCGAAGATTGATATCTATAGTAGCACCAGTGCCAAGTTACTCCATGTCGAAAAGTTCGATATCTACAAATGCAAATCAAAAGAATGAAATTAAAGAACGTTTTAAATTATAAAAGAAACTCATGCTATTTCCAATAACAGACTCATGGGGACGTAATTTAGCTTTAAAGAACCACAACTAGAAGAGAAAAAAGAGGCATTGGGGCAGCCTACCTGTTGGAATATGGTTTTGCGGTATTTCCCTGAGCGTGCACATACAGCACACTGACAAGGCACTAAAGGCAGAGCCATTATAGTTAAAATAAAGATCGGGAACAGAGGACTGTTCTCTTCAGATGCAGCCATTGTAAACCCTGTGCTTATAGCAACTTATGTATCCTATAGAGCCAATAAACCTGCAGTAGTTATTCTAATTACACAATCCAATGGCACCAGCAGCAGCGGCAGTGCCTTATCCAAATTAATCAGGGTCAGCAAAACAATCCTGTTTTTCCTTTCTGACCTATCAAAAACCCTATCTCCCATTAATTTATATCCACTACATATTTCCTAACCAACTTCATTCAAGTCCTCTTTTAGTCTTTCTCTATTCCTTTTGGACCAACGATACCATCCTACACCTCCTCACAATCGCCAGCAAAGGTCAATTAATTTTTTGTTAACAGCAAATAAATTCCTCCCAACCTATGAGCTTCAATGATCGGATCTGGATACTGCAACTAATGTGTATACCTATGCCCTCTTCTTCGTTTTAATGGATTCGGAATTAATTGAGTGATAGAAACCCAATTTACATTTATATTTGCATAGCAACAATAATAGCAGAAAAGTAAATTTCAGTTCTTCTTTTGGTCCGACCATTCGAATTAGAGAATGCGAAAACCCGAAGGTAAAATAAAGAAGTGAATTGAAAACACTTGAGAAGAAAACAGGAAACAAAGCTCACCAGCCTGCGCCGGAGGAAGTAGCTTTGAAGGCAAATTAGCCAGCTTCGTTTGTTCCGAGCAGCTGCCGGGGCATCCTCCACCGATATTCCCTCCATTGGATTTGGTTCCGACCTCTTCTCCAGAGAACTCAATCCATCTAGGTGGATGCGATCATTGTAAATGTTCATGGCTTTTAATTTCTCCAACATCTTGTCTCCTACCAGAAGAGATCTCAGCAGCTCCAGCGGAACGGCAGACTGAACAATCTTTCTCTTCTGGAGGAATCGCCGGAAGAAGCCATTGTCGCCGGGATCTGGAGGAGCGAGGAGATCTCGCTGGTTGCTTGATCTGGCGGGATCTGGAGGAACTGTGGTTTTCTGGAACAATGGAGAGGAAATGGGAGCGTGTGTGAGGGTAGGGTGTGAAGATGAGATTCCGGTTATGCCAAAGAGACGCTGAGCCAGGGTTTTACGGAACGCCATTGATGACCGGAAGAGAGTAACCAGAAGCAGAAGAAAAGAAAGGGAGAAAAAAATAACGATGGAGTTGAGACTGCGTTGGGTTCTTTTAGGAGCTCCAGTAATTTAGGAATCTTACGTCCGAATTGCAGGAACAATGGAGGCGACGGGCTGGTTATATAGGTCCGAAATCGCCGGAAGATAGAGAGCGAACACTGAGAGAGGTCGCTTGAGAAGGAGTGACAGAAACCCTAACTACCGGCGGAGTGAGTGAGACCGTACAGCGCCTTAGAGAGAGTAAGAGAGAGGAACAGTCGCGAACGGCTGCGTGAGAGAGGAAGATTGAAACAGAGAGACTGAAAAGTCGCGACTAAACATCTAGGTTCTGAAACAGTCGAGAAGACCCCCGAGGCCCGATGGTGCGAGAAGACGAAGAAAACGTTAAAAAAAAGAGGGTTTTAAAATGCGAGGTTTGGACCCGAATCAGAAAGGTTCGGACACCCGAGGCTGGCCGACGCGGACACGTCAGCCCAAGACAGTCAGCCTCAATATCATAGATATATTATATACAAAAATTTTTCGTATATAATACATACGAAAATTTTTCTTCACTTTTTCACAAGAGATAATAGTAAAAACATGTTTTTTTTATTAGTGAGGATCTTGGAGCATGAATTTTCATTTTTTTTATATACACATATATGTTGTAATTAACCACTTTATCAAGGCCCAAGCATTCAGCGGTAAACTCCCATAACTTGATATCCAAAAATATTGAAACGAAAACTCATACTCAGAAGATCCGCACTAATAAAAATGAATAAAAATGAAAAAAGACATGTTTTTACTATATAATTAAGGATTATATAACCCATATATTATCTCTTATGGAAAAATGAGGAAAAAATTTCAAATCTTAGTGCTAGTTGATTCATTTGTTTTTTCTGTCAATTAACTTCCCATTGTTTGTCTGGTTAATTTTTGACTCTCTGTCAGTCTCTTGAACGGGTAATATAAGCTAGGTTCGATTGTTTTTAATTATCATATGTTCATATATTCTAGTTACTTATGTTGGATAAGAAGAAAACCCAAACACAAACTCTGTGTTTCAGACAAAGCAGTAAATTAAAGGGAAAGAAGCTTCCTTACATTCTGGGGAGTTGCTAGTTGTGACTTGAATTATAATTAAGGAAAGCAAAGCAGTAAGAGTTCCTACAAAATAAAAACTGAGATTTGATTACAAAGGTAGTGAAGTAAGAACCGTCCTCTCTATGCGTGATTCTAAGCTTCAAGGATTTTCCCAATCGGTTCTTATACACTAGAGTAAGAAATTGGGGAAAACTGCTTTTTCAAGAAAAAGCGAAAAGCAGCTTAATTACCCTAGAGGGACGAAGGAGAAGGGAGATCGCAGCAGAAGAAGAAGAAGAAAGGAGGAAGAGAAGGGGGAAAGGAGAAGAAAAGAAGAAGAGGGAAGGGGCGTCCTTGGTTGTTGCTATTGGGGTTTAACAAGAGAAAAAAAAAGAGGAAGGAAAAAAACGAGTGGAAGAGGAGAAGAAGAGAGGAAGAGAGAAAAGGGGTCGTTCGTGTGGGGGTTTAGTCGCTGAAGAGAAGGAGAAGAAGACGAGAAAGGAAGAAGAAGAAGAGGAGGAAGAGAAGAAAAAGGAAGAGGGTTTGGACGACTATTCTGTCTGGGCATGGGATTTGCGAAATCTAGGTAAGTAGCATGTTTTCAAATCCTCGGTTTGATCGATTGTTATTGTTGTATTTTCTGATCTCTATTGGTCAGTTTCTGTTTGATCGATAGCTGCTATTGTTGGGGTTTCGATTGGTCAGTTTCTGTTTGCTATGTTCTGATCTCTATTGGTCAGTTTCTGATCCCTACTGTTTGTTGATTTCTGTCGACAGATGACTTTAATCGTTCCTTTTGTTTTCTTGTTGCTTGATAAACGACTGTTGGAATTTCCGTTGGTGGAGTAGGAATTTATGTTGCAATTCCTGTTGATTTCTGTTTATTCTTTCTCTGTTGCAAACGAAGGTTCTCCAATCGGAGGTTAGGCTATTTTAGTTGGTGATAGTAGTTAATCAGATTCTACACAGAAGGTAAATCAGAATCTTGCAGCAATTTCAAAGTAACACCACCAATAGACTTTGATTGTTTAAATTTGTAGATTTAGATTTTTTTTCACACCTGAGTTACGACTTTTGATTTTGCCGATTTACTCATAGATCCTACAACTGATAAATCAAATTCTAAATGAGTTGAATCAAATTTTAGTTTATGATTGAGAAAGAAGTAGCAGAAAATAGTCAATTCAGGTTTTGATTTACCATGAGGGTTGCAATCTAGGTTCAGATTTTTCTATGAGTTATTAGTGTAATGAGAGTGGTAATCTTAGTGCCCATAGGTTGCGGTACTGTAGTATCACAGTGGTTATCTAAGTTAAAAGAAAAATCAGTTATGTAAATGTTATGTAATTTGGCATTTTATAGCATTTCTATCTTTGATTTGGGGGTTGAAGGTTTGAATGGATGTCAGGAGCAATTTGTCGTAACATTTTCGTGGAATTGTTAGCTTGATAAGAGGGTTGACAAAGAGGTTATTGGTGGCAAGAATGACATGGAAATTGCAGGAAGAAGATCAATTGACAATTTGAAGTTTAAGAGTAAACTCATTCTTTTATTTGGTTTAAATCTGTGTAAAGTTTCGGCGGTTTGCGAAGGTTAGTAATCTTCGCGTAAAAAATTTATTTTCGTAGTCTAAAATTTAGTTTAGGATGTTTTTAGTTGAAAATGAGTGGTGGTAGGTGACTTGGACTTCAAATTAGGAAGTTAAAAATCACCGAAGTGAAGCCGTCAGCGAGTTGGGCTTTTGCGGTTGTTTAAAACTACCTGTAGTAAAATAGTCGTAATTTCCTATAGGAAACTCTGAATTACGAACCGTTTGTTGCGTTGGAAACTAGACTCGTAGGGCTTTCCAACAATGTATACAACGATGTATAGCACGCATACCATTCCTCATAGATCAGATCCGATTTAAAATTCAATTAACTAGTTAAAATCACATTTGCAGAGTAATTAATGATTTCAAACTACTGTCTATTTATTCGTGAATGATTCGATTGGGTAAAACGAATTGCGATTTGTAATTTGGAATCAAAGCTGAGGCTTCGTGTCAGTTGAAAAAGGCGAGGAGCCTAAGGATTGAATGGTAAGTGAACAACGAGGTTCACTTGAATCGAGTTTTACTGGGCAGTTGATTTCTTATAGGTCTTGTTTATTAAATTAATTGCATGGTTAATTCTTATCCGAATTTAGGCCGCATAGAGAGTTGTGGATCCATAGTCCGTTTAGATCATGTGTTAGTGTTGGCTTGTCGAGTTAATACCCCGGGCTAATTATGTACCACCGTGTGGGATCAGTGAGGCCTTCGTGTGGGATCGATGAGCTGCAGCGTGCCAGCCCATGCGTGGGTGCTCCACTTGTACGATGAACATGCGCGGCTTCGAAGACGAGTAGTGAGGTGGCAAACTAGCTAAGGGTGTTACCCCGATTTACAGACACGCTAATTCATGAATCTTGCACACACTTTATTCTCTAAAATTGTATTGTTATGGGAATTGCTCTTTGATATATGTGAATTGCTCTTCACATGATTTGTTGGAATTAATTGTATAATATGTAGCATATTAATTTATTAATCGAAACTGTATAAATTGTTTATCCCATGCATTGTGCTATTTATTGAGATATTAGTCTCACGCGAGTTTTCGTTTTACCAGTTTTGTTTTCAGACCCGGCGAGCGAGACGCGTAGTGGAGTCGAGTTCGAGGGTTACCCGGATTATAGACCGGAAGACTACTACCGTCCCGACTAGAGGTCGAGAAGAAACTTTTTGTTGGATAGTTGTACATGTCATTTTGAAACCGTACATATTGTAAATGAAAAGAGAGAGGGAGAGAGAGAGAACTTAGTGAAATTTATTTTGACCTGTGCATATGTGATGGTTTAGTTTTTTTTTTAAATGGATATATATAAACTGTATTTATCAGGTAATTATTTGTGGTTTGAGGGCCTAGCCCATTCTCGTATTTACAGACGTTATATAGCCGTTTTTCTGAAAAACTTTAGAATGCTATTTTTGTGTATCCGGTTAGTTCTGAAGTTAGTTTTCAATAATTTGGGCCCTAAAGTAGCACTCGGGAACCAGTATAAATCCGATACGTGTGGACCTGGTTCCGGGGTGCTACATCCTCTGCCTGCAGCTTGCATGTACTGGAATTATCGAGGAAGTAAGAAAGTAATAAGAAAAAACCAAATTGTTCATTTATTCGCAAGAAAGAATTTTGGTCAAGAAACTGGAGCTTCAAACATTAGAGGACTCATCCTAAATGTCAAGGGCAAAGTGAATATACAATTTCCAAGGTTTTTTTCTTTTAAATATATTTATTTTAATTGACTATTTGATGCCCCCTTAAAAAAACACTGATAGTAACCGTGAATACAAAATAATCAAGCACTTTCCAAAAAAAAAAAAATTTAAAAACTAAAATACCCCCAACATCATTAAACCTTGTACCCATGTGCACAAAGCTTACCGTTGATGCAAATAGTGAAGTCCAGTTGTAAATTCTCAATGCATTGTAGTGTAGAAACTTTGTGGGAGGAAGACTTTTGCCCATTAAGTACACAGGAAGGAGCTTTGAGCAGCTTTAATATAATCTTGAGGTGTCCTTGAAGCAAATCAGGTCTGCATATGTCGCCAGAGGTTGGTTGGAACTTGAGGAAGCAACTATCTTTCCCTCCAAAATACATTTCGAAAAGTTATTTATGAATAAATCTATAGCCAGCAAATTAATTCTCAAGAACCCATGTCTCTCTTTGCTCGAAACCTGCAAAACCAAGGCTGATTTGAAGCAAATTCATGCTCAGGTTATAAGAACAGGGCTCTCGGAAGATAATCTAGCTTCAACCCAAGTTTTTGAGACTTGTATGCGCTTGGATGTGCCTGATTTCGGTTATGCCCATCGCCTGTTCCATCAAATTCGGACACCCAATGTTTTCACATGGAATACCATGATTAAATTTCATTCAGAATTCATAAATCGGTCCAACCCTATAGTTTTTTACAAAGAGATGTTACGAAGGGGCACCAAACCAAATGGAATTACATTGTCCTTTCTTTCCAAGGCATGTGCGGATTTAGGTGAGTCACTGGTTTCATTAGCAATTCATGCTCAGATTCTTGTGGTAGGAATGTATTCAGATGTATTTTTGTTGAACTCCCTGATTCATTACTATTGCATTTGTGGGTCTATTGATTGTGCAAAAAAGGTGTTTGATGAGCTAACCCACAGAGATTTGATCTCTTGGACTCTGGTAATTAATGGTTATGTTCGGAGTAATCGCGCTAAAGAAGCTATAGATCTCTTCTTTTTAATGAGGGAAGAGAATGTGGGTTTTGATGAGGTCACAGTTGTTGCTGTATTCACAGCTTGTGCTCATCTGGGTGATCTAAATTTGGGAAGGAGTTTAGAATATTTTGTGAGAGAATCTGGGATTGAGTTTAATTCTTACATGACCAATGCTTTGATTGACATGTACTCTAAATGTGGGAGCATTGCTGACGCAAGGAAGCATTTTGATGATATGGTAGGAAAAACTACTGCATCTTGGAATTCTATGATTTCTGGGTATGGGAGATCTGGAGACATGGATTCAGCTATTAGACTCTTCAGCCAGATCCCCGAGAAGAACGACATCTCTTGGAGTTCACTACTTAATGGGTATGTGCAAAATGGTGTATTTGAGGAAGCATTGATGCTCTTCCTCAAGATGCAGGATGAAGGAATAGTCCCAAATGACGCCTCCATTACCAGTGCCATTGCTGCCTCTGCTCATTTGGGAGCCCTGGAGCTAGGACGAGACATTCATCTTAGTTTGGACAAGCAAAAAGTCCTACATGATGTTGTCCTAAGCACTGCACTTGTTGATATGTACATGAAGTGTGGATGTCTTGAGATTTCACAACAGTTATTTACTGCCATGCCAAAGAAAAATCTAGTCTCTTATAATGTGATGATATCAGGACTTGGAATCCATGGAAGAGCTTCCGATTGCCTTGATATTTTCAATGAGATGGTGAAAGCAGGGATAAAACCAGATAGTATAACATTTGTTGGGATTCTCTCTGCATGTTCTCACTCTGGTTGGTTGGAAGAAGGAATGCGGTACTTTAATTTGATGACCAGATTGTGTGGAATCCCCCCTCGGGCTGAACACATTTCATGTATGGTTCATCTCCTGGGTAGATCAGGGCTCCTACATCTAGCCTATGAATTCATCAGAACTTCTCCCGTAAAGCCTGATGTCGCCATTTGGGGAGCTTTATTGCAAGCTTGTAGAATTCATAACAATATTGAAATTGGTGAATCCGTTGCCAAACAGATTCTTGAATTGGACCCTTGCCATGGAGGAGCTTATATGCTTCTATCAAGTATATATGCTGCTGCAAATGAATGGAGCGAAGTTATGAAAATACGCAAGGAGATGAAGCATATAGGAGTCAAGTATCACCCTGGATGGAGTTGGATCGAGCTTGATGGGAGAATTTACAAGTTTTCTGTTGGGAACAACTTTCATCCCAGCATCAAGGACATTATGTCGATGTTGGACTTCATGGACTTTCAAATGGTTGGACTGGAAAACTGTGAAATTCAGAAAAGGGAGTTTTGCTTGTAGCTTCATTACCTCAAGGATTAGAATAAATACGCCTTGATAGTTTTACTCATCAGGAGGACAAAAAAAGGACCTTGGGTTTTATAGAGTAATGATTTTATATTCTCAATTACTGAGAGTTGAAGAAATGATGGTTGAGTTTGTGCTTGAGCTTGAATGGTGGAGTAGCAAGGAATTTGTTCACTGATGGGCATGCCGATATCACATTATAAAACTTGAGGAAGGCTGATACATCTATTTTCAAATATTCATGAGTTAGACAGCTAAAAGACAGTCAGAAAGAGGATACTAATGCCCCATTTCTTCGTGTGATTTCTGTGGGGTGGGATTCTTCTTGTTGTTATAAACGGATTTACTGGAGAGTTTCACAGTTTAGGAATCACTATCGGTGCAATTCGGCCATGCATTTGGGGAGAAAATCATTGTCAATTGTTGTAAGTACTAAAGTCACCATGGAGATCATTTGCTCAATGGTGTCTAAGTTGCAGAGACAGATCAACTCTTTGGTGACCCAAGTACTCACCTTCTTTTTCTCTGTTTTTCTTTTTTACATACTTCTTCCCATAATATATGTCAAAAATATAATAAACTATACATCACTCACATTTTAGAAGTACGTTTAAATATGTAAAATTTCGGGCCTTATGATAAGCCTGGATGAAACCCAAACTCAATGAAATTTGGCTCAATAAAGCTTTTATTGGCATTGGGGGTTGGAGCATTTTGTGTGTGGGGTGAACAAATTTTACCACTCTAGGTGATGGTCACGATTAACTAGATTAAATAGACTAAAAATGATGATTAGGAATATTCTTCACAAAGTATTAGAGTAAAACCATTTTTCAAAGAGCTTGGTTGAAAAATTCTTCACAAAGTTTTAGAGTAAATTTTTTTGTTTTTTGGTGCATGTCGTTAATCGTAGAAAGAAATAGAGTCTTGCCAACCTTTCCTAGTGGCTTAGTAATGGAATTTCACCACTACCAAGAAAAATATATCCTTAAAAAGATTGGAGTCTCACCAATCTTTAGCGAGGTTTGAAAATGGAGTATCGCAATTACTAAACCAAGCTATAATCATACAGGAATCTCCTGGAAATAAGCCCCTCTGATATTTAAAAATCATACTGTCACGTTTTGATATCACTTTGTCACACCCTGAAACCACACTATTATATTACATCAGGTGATGTTCTGTGTCAAGCCCCGTACATCTTTGATGAGATATAATGGTGTGGTTTCAGGATGAGATATAATGGTGTGTTTTCAGGGCGTGACACACGCCTAGTGGATTGTCCATATGAAAATTAATTTTGCTCTGAGATGCTCCAGCTATCTAAAAAATTGTTCAATTTCCCTCTTTATATACATAACTAATGTGAACATTGGCAAACTAAGCACTTGACAATCTCTATATTTCTATTTAAAAATCACAGAAAATATATTGTTCATATGACTAATTTAAAGAATACTTTGTGGAGTATATAATTTGAATTATCTAGGCAATGCAATTGGCAACGTATTCTACTCGCAATATCCAACTATTTTTTTTTTTTTTTTGCCCTCAAGTTTTTTTCTTCTGTCAAGCCAGCTAAATCCATTGTTGCCCTCAATTTTTTTCTTCTTTTCTTCTGTTAAAGACTAAATTGCATTTTCTTGTTTTTTTTCCTTCGTTTCCATTTCGTAAAATTTTATACTCTATTTTATTACTTATTATTTTTGGTTAATCCAGTCCCATGCTTTCATGGACGAGTTGGGGCTCGGATGGGTTTTAAGCATTGAACTCAGTGAGTGACACCCGTGTTAACTCATCTCGTTCAAGGCCCTCCTGCTTTCTAAAAACTACCCAACAAAGCCCTCTACAGTCTCTGTCCGTAGGAACTCAAGATTTCATTGTCATGGAGTCGTCTTCTGGATACGAGGCTTCAGTGCCGTTCTTGGCTCCCCATGGGACCCATACTCATCCGCCCTTTCTCATCTGCCCTTATCACCGCCACCGTCACCACTTACATCACCACGACCACCACCAACACCACCATCATCACCTCCTTATTTCTCCTCATTGTAGAATTCATAATTCACTTCTTCGACGGAATGGTCATTCCCATCCGTCTTATAGTTATTCCTCTCCTCCAATCCCTCGTCCGATTGCGCCGAAGCCCGAAGTTGTTGGTTCTGTTTCTCCGGCAAATGATCAGAACTTGGAGCGTTTGGGGCATGAAGAAGCTAACCATTCAGGAGCCCAGTAAGTCGTCTCAACTGGGTTTCTTTAAATTTTTCTCAAATTTCTTTCTTCCTTTTCTTTTCTTTTCTTTTCTTTCCTTTTTTTTTTTTTTGATTCATCAGTTTCGGATAAATAATTTTGGCTATTGCAGGGATTTTCTTTCACCCTTTTATATTTTAATAATTCGTGGAGTGCATTTTTGCCTTACGGTTTTTCTAATTGAATTAGTTGTGTTCGATGGAAAGTAATTTGTTCAAAATGGATGCATTGTTATTGGGTATTTGATAATTATATTTCATCAGCAAGTAGTTTTCAAATGGGATGACTGAACTTTAGGTTTAATGAAGTTCTTGCTTTTATTTTTATTTTGTTGTTAATTTTTTCAATTCAAATGGATGTTAGAAGAGGTGAATTGTTTCTTGAGGATGGGTCTGTTATTCCCATTTAATAAATTATTCCTCTGTTCCAATTTTTATGGCATGGGGTTGTTTTCTGATAATAGGTTGTTAGAGGATGACTGGCAGGATGGATTAGAAGAAGATGGCAATGAAGAACCAGAACTTGTAATGACTGACGAATGGATGGAGTTTTTTGCAAAATCTGAAGCTAAAAGAAGATTAGGTTACACATCTTTCCACTCTATCTTTAAATGTTATTTTCTCAACAAAATTCTGGGTTGTGCTGATTTCATTACAACCATGATCTGCAGCCAGGAAACAGGAAAAGAAGAAATGCAAGAACTGAATGAAAATGTAGGGACATTGTTAACCCAAATCAGTGATCAGGTACAGCAGAAAGTTAGAGAAGAGTGCTCAAGAACCTTTCATGGTCATCAATATAATTCATGTTTTTCTTCTTTAGCTTTAGAAACTAGTTTTGGGTTCCAATTTTCATTTCTGGATTCATATGACCTTGGACTTTTTAACAGATCTCTTACAAATAAGAGGTGAGCATCGGTCCAACACCCTGAAACCCCCCGATTGCATTTTTCATAGTCAGGTACTTGGTATCAGACTGTTTGGGTGGCCCAGTTATTATCATGTTTCAATGACAGTGAAAATACTTCTTACCATTACATTTTCATGTTTGGTTTTTATGTGTCAAGATGAACTGGTGGACAAAAATTCTTCCTGAATGGAGCTCAATGATCAGTACCATAAGCCCATTCCTGATCAGGTTAAATATCACAATACGCTGAACATGTTCCCTTGTGTTTCCATGATCCTGTGATTGTCTGTTCTCTGTCTGCTTGTATATGTATTAGATATTGATGAGCTATGGCTAGTCCATGTCTTCATGATAAACTGTTTTCCAAATGCATCAGCCTATGGTAGATCTCCCAGATACTGGTTAACTGCATCACAACCCTGATGAAATTGTTCTTTCAATCACCATATCTATCCCTTGAAGACAGTACATAATAACACTACCCTTTTATGGGATCTCAAAGCATTAATGGT
Source organism: Buxus sempervirens (assembly GCA_947561395.2). Classification (NCBI taxonomy): domain Eukaryota; kingdom Viridiplantae; phylum Streptophyta; class Magnoliopsida; order Buxales; family Buxaceae; genus Buxus; species Buxus sempervirens. The sequence goes on from OX387192.1 coordinate 25,690,642, forward strand.
GGTAAATTAGAGGTTAATGCCATGGTTTTTTAACTGCTAATTCTTTCTTACTGTTTCCACTTTCGATTTATCTGCTGTCCCCATGCCTTTCCAAACTAAATTCTTTTCTGCTGATCTCCTTGGAGTCTCGGACTCTAATTCAACAAGCCCCTTCTAAAAGTGAAAAAGAATTATGGGATCTCACAGCATAAATGGTGGTAAGATTACAGTGCATCATTTGCTTTCTACGGTGTACCCTAGTTGTTTATGGAGTGGGTCTGCTTGCAAATCCCGCAATAGCGCCAATTTGTGTTCTAAAATTATTTCAGTATATTCCTTTTGTTGTCCAGTAATAAAACCTGATAAACCTATAAGGCTATTCATTCTAGATTGGATCCTCAAATGAGTTCCATGGGTATGAAGAAATGTTATGTTTGATGTTCCATGAAGGACGATTAATTCTTTTAGAGCTTCCAAATATTTTCCAGCTTTCTATTGTTTTAAATTAAAAGAATTTTATTTGAACAACAAGCATGTCTTGTCATATAAACCCACTAGGGTTGCCTAGTTGGTAAGAGGGAAAGCATGATATGAGCTGTAAACCCGACAAACCCTTTCTGGTGCTATACATGGATCTTGAGCTTGGGGTAGGTTCCTACGTTACCCAAAAAAAAAGGGAATCTATTTTTTGAAAATTACAGATATTATAAGTATGCTAGCATAATTTTGTAAAACTTATTTTGTAAAATTTATTTAAAAAAATCAAGAAACGAGTCTTGAAGCGATTCTGGATCGTATATTTTTAAAACTCACTTTAGAAGAACTCATTCAATGCACACATTTAACACCTTAAATTCGTGGGAAAATTATCGTACACCCTGTCTTTTAAAATGTTATTCTAAAATACACTACTTTCACAACCAATTTTCAAGTTTACACTGGTTTTATAAACAAAATGACGGAATGCCTTACTGCATATGTTAGTAGATAAAAAATGCCTCTTTTATCCCCGGTTTACAACTCACAAACCCAGTTTTTATAATTTAGGATGGTTCATACAAAAATAACCTACTAACTATTTCGTTTTAGAAACCAACTATTTCGTTTTAGGTTAAACCGGTCTCTTTTTAGAAACCAACTATTTCATTCTTTTTCAACCCTTACTTTTGATAACCATCCTTCTTCAACACCCTCCAACCTGGAATACACCCCTTCTTCGACCCCCATCTAAGAAACCACACACTGAGGAGGAAGGGATTCTAAGAGATTGTGAGAGCCCCAAGACATCATTGCGAGAAGCTGCGGTATGCAGATGAGAAGGTGGCGCAACTGAGAAGGTGTTGGTTGAAGAGAGTGAACGGAGGAGTGAAGTTGTTCCGGGTGTCGCAGGCAAGGAGATTGAATTGGAAACCATTTTCCGTGATGATGGTAGTGTCAAGGAGGGCTGCAGGGCTCTACTCCAAGATAACGAAAAGAATGAAGACGGGTTGTGTTTGTCCAACTATCATATTCTCTTCACATTGGGGACTCCTCGTTCTTTCCCATTCCTCCTCTGTTTGTAAACTTGATAATGTGATTTCTATTGATAGAAGCTTCCCTTGTTTTCGTTGACAAAATCTCTTGCTTTATGGTTTCAACTTGCAACTAACAAGTGGAATAAACTCTCTTGAAATTTGTGTGGCTTTTCGTATTTTGAACTTTTCAGCACTGCCAAGGGCCGATGCCAAGCTCCACACCTTGGAACAGTGGTGAAATTGGTCCTTAGAAAAATGGAAGCAACATAAACAAGAGGGAAGCTATGGGATGTTGAGACCAAACCCCAATGACAAACATAAACCCTTATTTTAAGATAGATGAAACCAAACCAAAAACCCCAAATATTTCAAGGTTGGGGATGACATTGGCATTGTGGGTTAAACAACGTTGAAGAAGGGTGGTATTCTAGGTTGGAGGGTGTTGAAGAAGGATGGTTATCAAAAGTAAGGGTTGAAGAAAAGCAAAAGAGTTGGGTTTCTAAAAAAAGACCGATTTGACCTAAATCCAATTTGTTGGTAGGTTATTTTTGTATGAACCACCCTAAAGTATAAAATTTGGGTTTGTGAGTTGTAAAACTGTAAGACCCTGGAAATGGGTTTATTTTGTAGAATGGTTTAGTGAGTGTTAATGGTTTAAATGGTTAGGTTTAGATGAGTTGGTTCAAGTTTTAAGTGAACCGGTTCAATGGATAAATGGTTTAGGGTTCAATGGTAAAAAAAAAAAAAAAAACAAAAGCCAATCTCGTTTTTACAATTGGGGGGTTTTTTTTTTGTTTGGGGTTGTCAAGGGTTTGGAGGAAAGGAAATCGCAGAAAGAGAAGGGGGGATGGAGGAAGAAGAAGAAGAAGAAAAGAAGAAAAGAGGAAAAGAAGAAGAGGGAAGGGGTTCTGGTTCGTTGTTCTTCTTGGTTGCTGTTGGGGGTTAAAACAAAAAGGAGAAAACGAGTAGAGGAGGAGAAAACAGAAGAAGAGAAAGAAGAGGAGAAGAAGAGAGAAAGAAAGAAAGGGTGTGTTCGTTTGGGGGGTTTAGCTGCAGAAGAAAAAGAGAAGAAGAAAGGAGAAAGAAGAAAGGAGGAGGAAGAAGAAAGAAGAAGAAGGAAAAGGGAGACAGAGAAGAGAGGGTTGGGCGTGGGATTACAAAAATCCTGTAAGTAGCATATTTTTTGTTTAATCGATTACTGTTGTTTTTCTTCTTGATTCCTGTTGGTATTTTTCTTCTGTTGATCCATTGCTGTTTGTTTTAAATTGATCTCTGTTGATTTATTTCCTCTGTTGGTTTCCTCTGCTGATTTCGGTAAATTGGTTTATTCCTCTGTTGTTTCGATCAATTGTGGGTTCACGTGGCTTCACCAAAATGCCATTAAATACACCAGTTCGATTTCTCAGATCAGAACTTGGGGATGGTTTCAGTTTCTTAGATGTGCAGTTGGGTTGTTAGTTAGGATTGTGGTTCGCTTTATGAAATTGATTGAAACAGATTATTCTGTTGGGTTGCAATTTGAAATGGATTGACATAGGTTATTCTGTTGGGTTGAAATTTTGTTTGTCAGTCATTATTTGGGGTGATCGATAGATTAGTTTAAAACCTTAATTTATGATGGGATTTAATGGGATTTCTATTGCTGGATTTCTGTTGCTGAAATCGAGATGGACATGGGACCACACGAAAATTGAAAGTTGTATAGTTATTTGGATGGATTTATATTGCTGTATTTTCAGATTAAATTTGCTAATGGATGATGGTGGTTTCCAGTGGTTGTAGTTGCTATTTGGTTTTGGCGTTGGAGTGAGCCTAGGTCCTAAATTGAATTGCTTGGAATAATTTGATTGAATTGCTGTTAGTGTAGGAGTTTGATTGGGTGAATTTATTCTTCAATCCTGCCTAACTATTTTTGTGGATGACAAGATAATTATAAAAGGTGGGTCGATTTGCTATTTGGATAATATACTAAATCTGTGATCAACCTTGTTGAATGTCGTTGGTAAGGAATCATGCTTGTTTTGGGTGATCATGTTGTGGTAATTTGATCAAGATTGGAGTGCTGTAGATTGTATGATGTTTGGATGAGTATAGATAGAATGTGAAGGGATTTCTTGGTACGAATATGGTTTCTTATTTGTGATGAGATTTCTATTTTAGGTTTTGATTTGGCATAAGAAAAATACTGATTTAGGTTCTGAAATGGAACTGTGAAAATGAGACTTGTCTAGGCTACCTTCTGTTAGAGAACCTTAAGATGAGGTCAGTAGTCTAAAATTTCGGCGGTTTGCGAAGGCTAGTAATCTTCGCGTAAAAATTCATACCAATAGTTTAAAATTTAGTTTAGGGTATTTGTAGTTGAATGGAATTGGTTTGGGACCAATTGGAAATCGAGGTATTAAAAGAAAAATCCAGAAAAATTGATGATTTCCATCCAGTAGGTTTCGCTGCAGATTGTAACTACCTGTAGTAAAATGACCATAACTTCATGTAAGAAACTCTGAATTACGAACCGTCTGTTACGTTGGAAACTAGACTCGTAGAGCTTTCCAACGATATATGGCACGCATACTAATTCCTCATAGATTAATTCAGGTTTAGTTTTCAATTACCTAGTTAAAATCAGTTTTGCAGAGAAAACTGCAAAATCAAACAAACCGTGAATATTCCTAAATTGTATTCAAAAATTGATTTATAAAATTATTCTTTACCTTATTCCGTTAACGATTTGGTTCGATGAAAATTGGTTTGAGATTCGTAATTGGAAATTGAAATTTATGCTTCTTATTAGTGAGAAAGGCAAGGAGCCTATGATATTCCGAAAGGCAGAATGGCCCCTGGATTTAAGGGTAAGTGAACAGCGAGGTTCACTTGGATTGAGTTTTACTTAGGTAGTTGATTTCTTACAGGTTCTAGTTAGTAAAATATTTGTAATGTTAATTCTTATACGAGTCTAAGCCGCATAGAGAGTCGTGGATCCACAGTCAGTCTAGATAGTGCATTAGTATTAGCTTGTCGTGTTAATACCTCGAGCCACTTGCGTACCACCGTGTGGGATCGGTGAGATCTTCGTGTGGGATCGATGAGCTGCAGCGTGCTAGCCCATGCGTGGGTGCTCCACTCGTACGATGACCGTGCGCGGCTTCGAAGGCGAGTAGTGAGGTGGCAAACCGGTTAAGGGTGTTTAACTCGATTTACAGACACTAATTCATGAATCTTGCACACACTTTATTTTCTGAAATTGTATTGTTATATGTGAACTGATCTTTACATGATTGTTGGAATTAATCGTATGATATGTAGCATATTATTTTATTATGTAAAATTGCATCAACTGTTTATATCTTACATTATGTTACTTATTGGGACATTAGTTTCATGTAAGTTTTGTTTTTATCGGATTTGTTTTCAGATCCAGCAGGTGAGAAGTGTAGCGGGGCCGAAGTAGAGGATTATCCCGAGTATAGGCCGGAGGACTACTTCTATCCTGGCTAGTGGTAGAAAGGGCAACCTTTTTTATCATTGTATATTTTTTTGAAAACTATGTAAATTTATATAGTGAGAGAGAGAGAGAGAGTTGAAAGATAGATAACATTTGATAATGTACGCTTGTGGAAAGATTAGTGTGTGATGTGCATGATATATATATACTGTGTTTATCAGGTTATTATCTGTGTTTGAGGGCTTAGCCCATACTCGTATGTACAGGCGTTCTATTGCCGATTTTTAAAAAAATTTAGGATTCTATTAACTTCATTCTAGCTAGTTTCTTAAGGTGCATTATTGTAATTTTGGTCCTAAAGTAGCACTCGAGAGCCAATATAAACCCGATACAGGTGGACCTGGTTCTGGGGTGTTACAAAAACCGAGGGCAAAAGGGGCATTTTTTTTCTCTAAACATATGCAGTAGGGCATTCCGTCATTTTGTTTATAAAACCAATGTAAACTTGGCAATTGGTTGTGAAGGTAGTGTATTTTGGATTAACATTTTAAAAGACAAGGTGTACGATAATTTTCCCCAGAAAACTTTCGTAATAGCAAGATTTAGGCTAGTGGACATAACCACAAGCCCCAATGGAGATCCATTGGGAATGCTTAACACAAGTTCCGCAACAATGCAGACTGAACTTCCCACAAAGGAGATGGCCATCAGATGTGTAGAACACATGACGACGAAGGGGGTTGTGATGAAGAAACCAACAACTCCAATCGAAAAGCTTTTGCAAGCCAAGAGAGAACGCAGCACCATGGGCACAGTACATCCACACCTTCAAGCATAACAGAAAACATAACAAAAAACACTGCTATAACTAGAGCAAGAATCTTCATTATCCTTGGGTAGCACCACCAGAAAAACTGTGGCTGTAAGTTCGAACTGATTTGTAGATCTGAGGAATCTGGGTTTTGTGTAGAAGGTCTCTAGGTGGGAGGAGTTGATCGGGTGGAAGTCTAGGCCTATACCATTGATGCATGTTGTCACCATTGGGACTCCTCCACCAAACAAACACATCCTCATAAAACTAGTCAAACCTCAAAGTTTGTCATCATTTTCATCATCCCCATCGTCTTCGTCGGCCTCCTCAAAGGACATCAACATCATTCTAGAAAACCCCCTGGTTAGATTGGTGTTGAATGCGGAAAAACCCTAGGGAGAGAGAACTGTAGTAAGAAAACCTAATTAGTGACCAAAGGTTAATAGAAAAACCTAATTAGCTCCCATTAAATACCTACCATTTTTAATATTTACGGCCTCTCCCCCCTCCTCTCTCTCTAGATTCCCTCCCCCTCTATACTCTCATTCTCTACATACAAAGTTCCTGCAAGAGGGCTTCCAAAACAGAGAGGAAAGTAAGTACAATGGCTTATTCTATGATAATCTTGAATTTATTTCTATAATCATTTGAATAGAATTAGTTTGTTCATGTATACAATGATGTCAATTATATTTTCAAATTCCATTGCTTGTTTGAAAAGGGAAGTGTTTTGATGTAGTTTGTGTTCTTGTACCCATCAATGTCACTGACATAGCAATATCCATTGGCTCGCAAAAATGTGATCCGGCATGGAAGCATTCTCAGCTTTTGAAGAATGGAATCAGGTGTAAATCAAATATCAGTATTATTGAGTTGTGGGATTCACAGATTCACATATATGTAAAAGATTGACTTTATTATTCCTTAATAAAGTTAGAAGAGATAACTTATAAATATAATAAAATAGAATTCAAATAAAAGTAATTAAAATGAATTAAAACATTTTAAGTAGTCAGAATAGATAAATTAATATATACATGCATGTGTGTGTGAGTGTGTGTGCCCATGTCTTATTGTGTGTTCACCCCATTCCAAGCGAGTAGAATGACATTTCAATTCCCAATGTTTTTAGATTTTATTAGTGGCCATTTATTTTAATTTCCATAATATTATAACTCGAAGCAGTTTATTATTAAGTTTTATCATCAAATTTTATAATAAAATATGAGATATAAAAGAACAATATAATATTTGTAATTAAATTATTAACAACTGCTATTTGGAAACAATTTATGTTGACTAATAAAATAAATGCATATGGTACATTTCATGGATACACATTGTTATAACTAGGGTTAGTTTGAATAATTCAAACACAAAAATAATGAAAGTAAATTATTTACCATTCAATTAGGAAACATTTAGTTTGCTCCAATATCTCAATCAAAGACTCTATAAAAGGCAAACAGAAATAAAACAAAATTAAACAATAGTTAGATTGAGAGACAATAAATATAACTTTTATGAAATTTTATTTGCATATTAATTATAATAGATTTACCTATTTTAGTAAGAAAATCCATATTATAGAGGTATAGAAATAGGCACTATATATGGAATGGTGGTGGTGAAGGTTGTGGGGTGAGTAATATATTGTCTTAAGTGATGTATTTATAGGTGTGAATCATGTAAATAATTTGTTAGGATCATTCAAAATATAAAATGTAAGACAAAATATTCATAACAATATCATGGTCTAGAATGAGAAAAAAATTCAAGTATTTACAATAAATACTGCATTGTGCAACTATGTGTTATTCCATGAAACCACAATTTTCTAGCTAACCCTAAGGAAAATAATTATTAAATTCTTAAATCATTAAAATTGTTATTTAATAATTAGAAGAACACATTTAAAATAATTAAAAAAACTGAAATCCAATCACATATTTATTAAATATAAATAAATTAATTTGCAAAATTTCGAGAATGAAAGTGACTTCAATAAAATGCACTAAATATAATAATCGTTTTAAATTATTAATTATATCAAAGCTCCATTTTTCACTCATTATATCTTTATGGCCTTAAGTATCCAGTTAAATATATTGATTATTTTAATAATTATTATATATGAACTAAATATTTCAATGATTACTATCAAAATATTTAATATATTAATATAAATGTAATTGTATATGTTATTGAAATAACATATATTATTATTTCAGGTCAGCCACATTCTGAAAAGGTTGCTTGTTTTCAACAAAAGTTGACCTCCAAAGATAGAATCAACAAAAGTTGGGCATTTTTGTTGGGCATGCATGGGTTTGAAGGATCCCGCTCCTCAAGAGTGAAATGATTTCTTGGACCCAGTTCTGTTTGTGCTTAAACTATCAAGGAAATAGAAGCAATTCGTAAGTGTCCATAAATTGTGGATAGAGCTCAAAGTTGGTCTAAGCCAAGCTTTTAGATCATATAGCATGAACATGAACCCAACCCATAAATAAAGCCAGTCCGAAACCTAAACACAAACGAAATGCTCAATTCTGGCTATTCTTCCAGGTAAGCTAGGTGGGCTTTGAACATTAGGGGTTACATTTATAGCTATAATGTGACCAAATAAGGTTTTAGGATTTCTTACATTTCATAATTTCATCACAACACTAGGGATAGCAAGTTGGTTAAAACCGAATCCAACCTATAAGGATCAGTTGGAGACGTTATTAATCAGTTTTGGTACGGTTTGGGGTGTACAATTATATACTCCCTAAGATTTATCACTAATGCACATAGAGTCCCCAATACTTGGAAAATGCCAAAGAACCCTTCCTTTCACATATGTAGACATGGTCATAAAGCGTCTCTCTCTATCTCTCAAGAACATTGAAAAAACCAAATTACTAGAGATTAAATTCGTTTGAAAGCCAAAATAATCCAAAAAAAAAAAAAAAAAAATAGCCAACTCAAATTGAAGGTTCAATCAACTAAACAAGTATTGACAAAAATAAACTTCCACCGTCCTCTATTAGGCATTTTCTAGAAACGATCTTGTAAATGTATATATATATAAGACTACGCAATCGAACTTCATGAGATAATTCCACAATCTCTTAATAAGAAGATGGTTTTGCATCGCTAAATTAACGATGTATCCCCAAGGTTTATAGAACACCAATACTACTACAAGCTTAAGCTAATAGTAGGGGTGAACTTTCCTCCCCACACATGTGGGTAGAGCTGGCAATTTCGGGTTGACCCATTTATTTAGTTGGGTTGAGGTTTTCCCAAACCGTCTAAAAAAGGGTTAACCTAAATCGAACTTGTCAACCAATTGGGTACCCAACAATATACAATTGTTTTTGTGTATAGGAATTATATTTTCCTTTTAGTTTATAAGACATTGGATTTTTATATGGAATTTGGGACATAATTAACATCTTGTATTTTTTTATTTTTGAGAAACAGAATTTGACAATTTGTGGTTGTATTTTTCATATGACTTATGGACCTTAGAGTCATTATTATTGACTTAATGTTTAGTTTATTTTAATGTTCTTTAGAGAATTTAATTGTTATCTTGTCACTAGCTTATTTTTTTTTATGTTCCTTAATAGTTATTAATTGAATTTTATTTTTCTTTTAGACTTTCTATTAGGTATTAGTATTATGAAAAACATATGGCTAATGCATGATTAGTTTTAGTGATACTGTTAACATCACCTATAATATTGATTATTAACATGACTTATGAAAACAATAGTCCATGTCTCCATGAATTCTAATTTCTCTATAAACGTTAATTTAAATTTTTTCCTAAAAAAATTAAGTTAAAATTAAACGGGTTGAACCCAACCCAAGGCCCTACACATGGAATATTTTTTTCTTTCTCAACGAGTAGAGGGGAGGTTTGAACCCAGGATCTCGGTGTTACCCTAAGTCTCTGATGTCATATAGAACACCATTCCCACTAAAAGCTTAAGCTAATAATAGGGGTGAACTTTTATATATTTAATATACCTTAAAAAGGTTGAATTAAGCCTCGAACAACATAACCACCTTCTCTCCTCCTAAATCTCTTGGTTCCGAACCTTCACCCAAACCGGATAAAACTCGTCTATTGTGAGTAATCCTGGCCTTTTCCTTAACCTTTCTATCCAATAATTCCTATCCAAATCAAGGGAAACAAAAACCTTCTGATCAAGGTGGAAAAGAAATTCAAAAGGAATCATTAAGGCATACAGAAACCAAAAAAGGAAAAAATAGATTCAATCTCGATTCCATTCACCTCAACCAATGCTAAAACGCAATATAGAGAAAAAAATAAATAAATAAAAAGATTCACGCGCGGTTTGAGGAAAATCCAAATGCTAAAACGCAATATTTATACTACTATTGAAAGCAAGAACTACTTTTAAGTGTTTTCAATTTTCATATACCTAAAATGTCCTTCCCTGTAATCTTTAATTCCACATATTTAAATCCTATTACATTACAACTCTTCCTATTACATTACAGCTCTTCTCTAACAATTAGCAAAATGTGAATTAAATATCCTCAATATTTATTGTTATCTTCTTAAATACTTATCTATTTAATTTTTAAGAATAAAATAAAAGTAGTCTTCGTTTATATACATAATTAATTAGGCGTGTAGACTTTTTGTCCACTATTAATTAGGCGCGTAGATTTAGTTTTATATTTTTTTAATAAAAATATAAAACTAAATTATATTTTCCTTCTCTAATACTTATTTACTTAAAAAGATTTTTAACAAAATCAAAATACAATTATAAAAAAACTAGGAATAAATAATTATTCTTATTTATTAACGTAATATTTTGATATTACATGACTATTAAAATATCCTAATTTAATGATCAAAATTAGATTATCTAATAAAATCAAAACTTGATTATTGTAATTACACAAATATCAAAATACAAGCCTAATTGAAACAAAAAGGTTATGAAAAAAGAAATCTTAGTAGTAAGAGTGATTAGATACATTTCAAACTAAAAGAATCCTAACATGATTATTATGGTTTTTAGATTCGCAATGAAAGGATATTTCTAATTAGTAAGAATCGAAATATGATATATTGATTATTACATTATTAGGCTTAGGTATATTGATTATTAAATTGTCCTTAAAGTATATTTAATAATCAATATACTTTAAAGATATTTAATAATCGAAAGAATCACAATATGATTATTAGGATTTCAAGCTCCTAATTAAAGATATTTCTAATTGATAAGAATTGAAATATGATTGTTAGGATCATATGACCATGAATAAAGATATATCTCAAATAAATAAGAATCAATAGGATTTTAGTATATATCTCTAATTGATAAGGATCATCTTCTGATTATTATCTTAATTAATTATATATTTCTAATTGATAAGAATCATGATTATCATTCTAATTAAAGACATATTTCTGATTAATAAGAATCGTAATCTACTAAAACAATCTTACACTACTTTATAAATTTTTTTAAATGATTTTTTACCAATAATTAAATTCACAGATATATGAATATTATAAAAGAAATTATTTTTGCCGTCTGGACTTCTTCTCCAGTACTTATCCTAACTATAATTTGATAAGATAAAAAAGAACATGAAAAAAAAAAGGAATTTAGAGTTTTTATTTTGCTTAGAGTTTTTTACTAATAAAATCATAATAGAATTGGAATTATAATAGTTGAAAATCCACATTTATTAATAAGAAATTATTGAAATTATTAGTTAATAACAAAAAAAATCTAATTAACAAGAGATTGTTAAATTATTAATTAATAAACTCAAAGATAGATTACCTTAACTAAAACAATACTAAAATAAAATCAAAATAAGTTTATTTAGTTAAACCAATATTAAACTAAAATAGTTTTGATAATTACTGAATTTCTTATAAAGAAGAGTATATATAGCTAATATCAATATCCTAATTTAATAATCAAAACAAGATTATCTAACAAATTCAAAATAAGATTATCGCAATTAAACTATTATCAAAATAAAATCCTAATTAAAATAAAAAATTATGAAAAAATATCTAATTAATAAGAGTAAACTATGAAGTTTAATTTCCATTACATTAGGTATTGTTTTTATTAATGATGTGATTTAGTTAGCATAATGATGTTCTTATTTTGCTTAGCATTTGTTTTAACAAAATCCTAAGAATATAGGAATTCTAATTATTGAAAATCCATATCTGTATTTATTAATAATAGATTATTGAAATTATTAATTGATGACAAAAAATAGGAATCTAGAGTTGTTTATTTTCCATAAGGTTTAAGTAATAAAATCTTAAGAAAATAGGAGTTCTTATTATTGAAACTCTATATTTATCAAAAGATATTATTTAAATTAATAAGCAAAAATAAATAGTTCATTTGGAATTTATAGAAATCGTTTGTAATTTTGGCCTGTATTGGCTCCTATTGCGGAAATGGGTGCTTCCACATGGAGCATCAAATAGTGTTTTTTTTAAAAGCAGGCATCAAATAGTCCTTAAAAATAAAAATATTTAAAAGAAAAAAAACCTTGGAAAGTATATATGCACCTTGCCCTTGACATTTAGGATGAGCCCTCTAATGCTTGAAGCTCCAGTTTCTTGACCAAAATTGTTTCTTGTGAATAAATGAAACAATTTGGTTTTTTCTTATTACTTTCTTACCACCTCAATAATTCGAGTACATGCAAGCTGCAAGCAGAGGAGAACTTGGGATCCAAAGCATATCCTCTCCACTTTGTCTTTTAAAATGAAAGAAACCATTGCAAAGTCAACGGACGACTAGTGCTTCGTGGGAAGAGGAAAAAAAGAAGGGAAAAACAATACAGGTAGACAGATTAAGGACTTAGACCCTAACCAGGTTTGCTAGTCTTTGACTTGTTTCCATGGAGGAGAGCATGGGGAAGAGAAGAGTAATTAAGCTGCTTTTCGCTTTTTCCTGAAAAAGCAATTTTTCCCCAATTTGCTGCTCTAAGAGCCGATTAGGAATCCTTGGAGCTTCGAATCACGCATGGAAAGGACGATTCTAACTTCAACCCCTTTGTCATCAAATCCTAGTTCTTATTTTGCAAGAACTCTTACTACTTTGCTTTCCTTAATTATAACTCAAGTCATGACTAGCAATGCCCTAAAATGTAAGAAAGCTTCTTCCCCTTTAATTTACTACTTTGTTTCAAACACAAAGTTCGAATTTTGTGTGTGCGTCTTCTTCTTATGCAACATAAGTAACTAGAATATATGAACGTATAATAATTAAAAACAATCGAACCTAGCTTATATTACTTGTTAAAGAGACAGACAGAGAGTAAAAAATTAACCAGACAAATAATGGGAAGTTAATTGATAGAAAAAACACATGAATCAACTAGCACTAAGATTCGAAATTTTTTCCTCATTTTTCCATAGGAGATAATATAAGGAAAATTACGGTACGGTCTGTTTTTTTGTTAAAAAAGATTTTTTGATCCATGGTATTTATTATATGACAATTGCAGAACCTTTTTACAACGTTTTTGACCATTTAGGCCTCCATGTCAGCATCTCCATGAAGTGAGACAAATTTGCCCTCTTCAACCGGAGAACCAATTTTCAATCATTAAACTGGTTAACCTTCTACTTAAACTAAACCGGTCCACTCTTATTTTATTTAATTTATTTCCCAAGACCAAACCAGACGTTAAAACCCTCCTCCCTTCTCCACTGTCCGACCCTTCTTCTTCATTATTCCGGCGAGAGCAACTGACGTTGAAACCCTCCTCCCTTCTTCTCGTGTAAAATTCTGGGTTTCACCCCCTAATTCACTGCTCGTTGAGAATCATTGTCATCGTCCAAACTCTTTGAACCATCTCTCAAGACATGATTATGAATGTTTATTTAACCTTCTCTATACTGACATAACTGTATCAAAGATACAATATTCCTCAGAGATATCAAAGATTAGTTGGATTACTGGATATCTAACCTTCTCCATAACTGACATTGGATGGACGGCAGCAACGATCATTCAATTGCAGCATGTGGGTAGGGCCAAGAATACAAAAATGTTGTGGAACAGAGCTCCCTCTTTAAGATGAGGCTTCAATGCCTGGTTCATGAATCTGAATCGATGCTTTTGATAGTCTGGCTTCAAGCTCATTTAACTCATCCAAGTCCAATTCTTCATCATCATCGTCTGGAAGCACTTCTTCAGTGTCTGCACTTGCAGTGGCTGAGGTACTTGATCCTTCTGCAGCAGAATTACCATGTGCCTGAAGAATCCAATCAAAATGTAAGCAAAACTGTTTCTGGAGTCAGCGACAAGAATCAACCAAATAAGATATTAAGCAAACACCATAGAAGAAACATACAAAGGATTATAGGTGTAACTTTCACAATTTATTTCGTGGCCTCGCCTTTCATGTTAGCAAACATTTTCGATTGCAAAGACAAGAGGTTCTCTAGAAACCTTATAATATATGAAATCTTTCTGATAGTAAACAGAAAGGAGACAAAAAATTCACCAAATCTACGGCCTTTCTCAAAGAGAAAAACGTTAAGAAATTCAATGGCTACAAACACAAGTGATAATACCCAAGAAACGTATCAATGAAGCCAACATAGGTAGAATTATTCAAATGGACTATCTAAAAGGTCTCTTAGCAGACTCTTCGGATGGGCAATGTGAAAAGCTCACCGGTGCATTTCACCGGAATCGGGAGAATTCTTCGCTTGCAAATCCATTGACAAACACCGTGGGTTCTTCGCCTGCAAACATAGCTCGTCACCAAAAACCTTAACATCATTCAGATATCTTCTTGCCGTGGAGGAAGAACTTGAAAGATAAAGTACTGCCGCTGGTACATTCTGCCGTCGGTTACTCTTGCCGGAATAATGAAGAAGAAGGGTTGGGCAGAGGGTTGACCGGTTTACCACTGGTAGAGTCCGCCGCCAATTGCTCTCGCTAGAATAAGGGAGAAGAAGCAATGGAAGAACTTGAAAGATAGGATTTTGAATGACGACAATGTCAAGTAGAGAATGGGGAGAAGAAAGGAGAAGGGTCTCACCGCCGTCGATAGACTCCGCCACCGTAAGATCCCACCGCTAGTTTCTCTTGCCAGAATAATGAAGAAGAAGGGTCGGACAGTGGAGCCTGGAGGAGGGTTTCAATGTCTGGTTTGGTGTTGGGAAATAAATGAAATAAAATAAGAGTAGACCGGTTTAGTTTAAGCAGAGGGTAGACCGATTTAATGATTGAAGATTGGTTCTCCAATTGAAGAGGGCAAATTTGTCTCACTTCACTTAGAGAATAGGAGATGCTGATGTGGAGGCCTAAATAGTCAAAAACTTTGTAAAAAGGTTATGCAGTTGTCATACAATAAATAGCATGGATCAAAAAATCGTTTTTAACAGAAAAACAAACTGTACAGTTATGTATTCCTTAATTATACAGTAAAAACATGTCTTGTTTCATTTTTACTAGTGAGGATCTTCTAAGTTTGAGTTTTCGTTTCAAGATTTTTGGATATCAAGTTATGGGAGTTTACCGCTAAATGCTTGGACCTCGATAAAGTGGTTAATTACAACATATATGTGTATATCAAAGAAATGAAAATTCATATTCAGAAGATCCTCACTAATAAAAAAACATGTTTTTACTATTATCTCCTATGAAAAAATGAAGGAAAATTTACGAATGTTAGTGCAAGTGGGTACCAAAGTCATATATATATATATATATATAGCTGATTGTCAAGTTGAATTTAATTTAGTAGAAAATTTTAAAAAAAAAGAAAGAAAAAAGGAAAATTAAAGCCACATTTTAATTAACATTAAGAGAGACAAGTAACATTCAAAATTCGTTACCTTAAAACTCCCAACTTTTTTGGTATCTTCACGTCCAATATGGCCATTCACAAACTGGAATTACTGAGTGCAGTAATTAAGTGTATGATATTTAAAGCAAAATAAGTGTCATGTCCCAAACTTGATAAACTATATATTAATAATACAACAATATAAGAATAATTATCAATACAACCTTTAAATGTCGTATACTACAATACAGTTCATCATCCTGTCTCAAGCTATAACGGTCTTATGCATCAAATGGGTATATTTATGCTTATCCAAGCTTGCAATGAATGTAATTTCATGCAATCTGTAATGGGAGATAAAAGTCGATGGTACCAACCTTTCAATTCAAATTAGCACAACCGCACCTACTAAACTCACGGCACAAACAAATAATGACACAGATAACCCCGTGGCATACCTAACAAGTTTATGGAAGTTTGTAATAGGTGGTCGCAAACAAACAAGCAACGGTATGATCACAGCTGAAATAATTGTGGCAATCGTAACGATGATAAAGATTTTGAAGAGCATTGCTTGGGTATGATTTTTCATTTTAAGATCTCCAGCCATGAATCCATATAGTCCTCCTCCCGAGATAGATAAAATTGCAAATTCAATTCCAAGCTCTGTGAAAAACTCCCCTACCTGATAAGGATATAGAAAGATATAACTTTTGGTACATCCAAAAAGAATGATGTAGCCTGATTAATAAAGTTATAAACAAGTACTAAATTAATCATGTGTATATACTTGAAAGAGTATCCTATTTGGAGAATTTAAACGTCTAGGACTCTAATTCATTCTATTTGGAGAAGTTGGAGGTGCAAAACTTGGATTCACATCCGATTGAACATCTTCATTCATCTCAGTCTCTCATATGCCTAATAAGATGTTGTTTTCAAGGTCTCCTTGTTCCTGTTGATGTGAAGCTATAAGCAAATAAACAATGAAGCACAACCGCTGCAAACTTAATTAAAAGAACCTCACCTCCATAGGATTGTGCGAATCCGACCCTTCACTCTGTATAATAGGAGATGTAGGAGATACCATGGTGTCAAAGTGACTTGCCTTATTCATTAATATCAGGCCATCAATTTCATTATCAGTCATTTATTTATCACAAGAATAACAACAAAAACACTAATGATTACTAATTCTTATATCAATTTTCTTGGAAAAAAAAAAGGAAGTGGAAGTGAGAATTATACTTGGGCTGTGTTTGTTTCACCGGAAATTGGGGGAAATTTTTTTTTTCCAGAAATTTTAAATTTTCTGGGTATTTGTATTATTGGAAAATATGAAATACAGTAAAATATTTTCCTAAAATCTTTAAAAACGGAGGAAAAATAACTTCCGCCACTTTTTGGCGGAAGTTATTTTCTAGACAAAAGCTTCGCACGGTCGAGTTGGATTACAACTCCCGTTTCCAATTAATTGTGAAGCCTCTTAAGCTTGGCATCATAAAGGGCTTTGCACGATCGAGTTTTTAGCTGATATTGAAATAAGAGAAATAGAAACTAGCTAGAAATTCACATTGACACAAAGTTATTCAATAAGTAGACAAAGACTTTTGTTTAGAGCTCTAGAATACCTGATCGTATGGTTAGGTATTCTAGAGCTCTAGAATTATGTATTCTAATACAATTAGGTATTCTAGAGCTCTAGGACTACGTATTCTAATACGATTAGGTATTCTAGAGCTCTAGAACTACGTATCCCCTGTTTTTTGAGATTTTAGGAAAAAATTTTACTGTATTTCATATTTTCTTGTAATACAAATACCCGGAAAATTTAAAATTTCTGGAAAAAAAAATTTTCCCCCAATTTCCGGTGAAACAAACACAACCCAAGTATAATTCTCACCTCCACTTCCTTCTTTTTTTTTTTAAAAAAAAAATTGATATAGGAAATTAGTAATTATTAGTGTTTTTGTTGTTATTTTTGTGGTAAATAAATGGCTAATAATGAAATTGATGGCCTGATATTAATAAAGAAGGCAAGTCACTTTGACACCATGGTACCTCCCACATCTCCTACTATACCGAGTGAAGGTCCGGATTCGCACAATCCTATGGAGGTGAAGTTCTTTTAATTAAGTTTGCAACGATTTTGCTTCATCGTTTATTTGCTTATAGCTTCACATCAACAGGAACAAGGAGACCTTGAAAACAACATCTTATTAGGCATATTAGAGACTAAGATGAATGAAGATGTTGCTCAATCGGATGTAAATCAAAGTTTTGCACCTCCAAATTCTCTAAATAGAATGAATGAAAGTTCTAGACATCTAAATTCTCCAAATAGGATACTCTCTCAGGTATATATGTATGATTACTTTAGTACCTGTTTCTAACTTTGTTAATCAGGCTACATCATTCTTTTTGGATGTACCAGAAGTTATATCTTTCTATATCCTTATCAGGTAAGGGAGTTTCCACAGAGCTTGGAATTGAATTTGCAATTTTATCCATATTGGGAGGAGAACTATATGGATTCATGGCTGGAGATCTTAAAATGAAAAATCATACCCAAGCGATGCTCTTCAAAATCTTTATCATCGTTATGATTGCCACAATTATTTCAGCTGTGATCGTACCGTTGCTTGTTTGTTTGCAGCCACCTATTACAAACTTCCATAAACTTGTTAGGTATGCCACGGGTTTATCTATGTCATTATTTGTTTATGCCGTGAGTTTAGCAGGTGCGGTTGTACTAATTAATTAATTTGAATTGAAAGGTTGGTACTATTGACTTTTATCTCCCATTACAGATCGCATGAAACTACATTCATAGCAAGCTTGGATAAGCATAAATATACCCATTTGATGCATAGGACTATTATGGCTTGAAACGGGATGAAGAACTGTATTGTAGTATACGACATTTAAAGGTTGTATTGATAATTATTCTTGTATTGTTGTATTATTAATATATAGTTTATCAAGTTTGGGAAATAACACTTATTTTGCTTTGAATATCATGCACTTAATTATTACACTCCATAGTTCCGACTTGTGAATGGCCATATTGGACGTGAAGATATCAAAAAATTTGGGGGTTTTAAGGTAACGAATTTTGAATGTTATTTGTCTCTCATAATGTTAATTAAAATGTGGCTTTAATTTTCTTTTTTTCTTTCTTTCTTTTTTTTTAAATTTGTTGCATTTTACAAATTTTTTCTTCCATCCAATTAAATTCAACTCGACAATCAGCTATATATATATATATATACTAGCAGTGTGACCCGTGCTTCGCACGGGCAAATAAGTTGAATAATTATAATAATTCAGATTTGTTTAATTTTTCTTGATAAAATTTTGCTAAACTAATCTTTCTTTTTATGTTTATAGCACAGTACAAATTGCTACTAAAGGGTAATGAAAAAAGCTTTGATTGAAGTCTGTAGGTAAAAATTGTTTGGCCAAAAAAACATCACAATAAAGAATACTTTTAGGCTCAAGGGGATAATATCTTTAGCTAGAAGCTTATTCATGTTGAACATGTCGAAGATTGATATCTATAGTAGCACCAGTGTCAAGTTACTCCATGTCGAAAAGTTCGATATCTACAAATGCAAATCAAAAGAATGAAATTAAAGAACGTTTTGAATTGTAAAAGAAACTCATGCTATTTCCAATAACAGACTCACGGGGACGTAATTTAGCTTTAAAGAACCACACCTAGAAGAGAAAAAAGAGGCATAGGGGCAGCCTACCCGTTGGAATATGGTTTTGCGGTATTTCCCTGAGCGTGCACATACAGCACACTGACAGTGGATGCTCTTTGTCTTCTTGGTGGCAGCATAGCATAACTTGAGAATTGTGTAAGGCACTAAAGGCAGAGCCATTATAGTTAAAATAAAGATCGGGAACAGAGGGCTGTTCTCTTCAGATGCAGCCATTGTAAACCCTGTGCTTATAGCAACTTATGTATCCTATAGAGCCAATAAACCTGCAGTAGTTATTCTAATTACACAATCTAATGACACCAGCAGCAGCAGCAGTGCCTTATCCAAATTAATCAGGGTCAGAAAAACAATCCTGCTTTTCCATTCTGACCTATCAAAAACCCTATCTCCCATTAATTTATATCCACTACATATTTCCTAACCAACTTCATTCAAGGCCTCTTTTAGTCTTTCTCTATTCCTTTTGGACCAACGATACCATCCTACACCTCCTCACAATCGCCGGCAAAGGTCAATTAATTTTTTGTTAACAGCAAATAAATTCCTCCCAACCTATGAGCTTCAATGATTGGATCTGGATACTGCAACTAATGTGTATACCTATGCTCTCTTCTTCGTTTTAATGGATTCGGAATTAATTGAGTGATAGAAACCCAATTTACATTTATATTTGCATAGCAACAGTAATAGCAGAAAAGTAAATTTCAGTTCTTCTTTTGGTCCGACCATTCGAATTAGAGAATGCGAAAACCCGAAGGTAAAATAACATAATTGCAGAAAATTTCATATAAAATATCAGATAAATTTCAGATAAAATATCATTAAAACAGTAAATAAAGGAAATAATCAAATCCGAATTCCGTCACCAATCACCCAAGCAAAGAAGTGAATTGAAAACACTTGAGAAGAAAACAGGAAACAAAGCTCACCAGCCTGCGCCGGAGGAAGTAGCTTTGAAGGCAAATTAGCCAGCTTCGTTTGTTCCGGAGCAGCTGCCGGGGCATCCTCCACCGATATTCCCTCCATTGGATTTGGTTCCGACCTCTTCTCCAGAGAACTCAATCCATCTAGGTGGATGCGATCATTGTAAATGTTCATGGCTTTTAATTTCTCCAACATCTTGTCTCCTACCGGAAGAGATCTCAGCAGCTCCGGCGGAACGGCAGACTGAACAATCTTTCTCTTCTGGAGGAATCGCCGGAAGAAGCCATTGTCGCCGGGATCTGGAGGAGCGAGGAGATCTCGCTGGTTGCTTGATCTGGCGGGATCTGGAGGAACTGTGGTTTTCTGGAACAATGGAGAGGAAATGTGAGCGTGTGTGAGGGTAGGGTGTGAAGATGAGATTCCGGTTATGCCAAAGAGACGCTGAGCCAGGGTTTTACGGAACGTCATTGATGACCGGAAGAGAGTAACCAGAAGCAGAAGAAAAGAAAGGGAGAAAAAAATAACGACGGAGTTGAGACTGCGTTGGGTTCTTTTAGGAGCTCCAGTAATTTAGGAATCTTACGTCCGAATTGCAGGAACAATGGAGGCGACGGGCTGGTTATATAGGTCCGAAATCGCCGGAAGATAGAGAGCGAACACTGAGAGAGGTCGCTTGAGAAGGAGTGACAGAAACCCTAACCACCGGCGGAGTGAGTGAGACCGTACAGCGCCTTAGAGGGAGTAAGAGAGAGGAACAGTCGCGAACGGCTGCGTGAGAGGAAGATTGAAACAGAGAGACTGAAAAGTCGCGACTAAACAGCTAGGTTCTGAAACAGTCGAGAAGACCCCCGAGGCCCGAGGGTGCGAGAAGACGAAGAAAACGTTAAAAAAAAAAAGGGGTTTTAAAATTAGAGGTTTGCACCCGAATCAGAGAGGTTCGGACACCCGAGGCTGGCCGACGCGGACACGTCAGCCCAAGACAGTCAGCCTCAATATAATAGATATATTATATACAAAAAAATTTCGTATACAATATATACGAAAATTTTTCTTCACTTTTTCACAAAAGATAATAGTACAAACATGTTTTTTTCATTAGTGAGGATCTTCTGAGTATGAATTTTCATTTTTTTTTATATACACATATATGTTGTAATTAACCATTTTATCAAGGTCCAAGCATTCAGCGTTAAACCCTCATAACTTGATATCCAAAAATATTGAAACGAAAAATCATACTCAGAAGATCCGCACTAATAAAAATGAATAAAAATGAAAAAGACATGTTTTTACTATATAATTAAGGAATATATAACCCATATATTATCTCTTATGGAAAAATGAAGAAAAAATTTCAAATCTTAGTGCTAGTTGATTCATTTGTTTTTTCTGTCAATTAACTTCCCATTGTTTGTCTGGTTAATTTTTGACTCTCTGTCAGTCTCTTGAACAAGTAATATAAGCTAGGTTCGATTGTTTTTAATTATCATATGTTCATATATTCTAGTTACTTATGTTGGATAAGAAGAAGACCCAAACACAAAATTCAAACTCTGTGTTTCAAACAAAGCAGTAAATTAAAGGGGAAGAAGCTTCCTTACATTCTGGGGGCGTTGCTAGTTGTGACTTGAATTATAATTAAGGAAAGCAAAGCAGTAAGAGTTCCTGCAAAATAAAAACCGAGATTTGATGACAAAGGTAGTGAAGTAAGAACCGTCCTCTCTATGCGTGATTCGAAGCTTCAAGGATTCCCAATAGGTTCTTACACACTAGGGCAAGAAATTGGGGAAAACTGCTTTTTCAAGAAAAAGCGAAAAGCAGCTTAATTACCCTTCTCTTCCCCATGCTCTCCTCCATGGAAGCAAGTCGAAGAGTAGCAAACTTGGTTAGGATCTAAGTCCTTAATCTGTCTACCTGTACTCTTTTTCCCCTTTGTTTTTTTCTTCCCACGAAGCATTATTCATCCGCTGACTTTGCAATGGTTTCTTTCATTTTAGAAGAAAAACCAGAAAGGATATGCTTTGAATCCCAAGTTCTCCTCTGCCTGCAGCTTGCATGTACTGGAATTATCGAGGAAGCAAGAAAGTAATAAGAAAAAACCAAATTGTTCATTTATTCGCAAGAAAGAATTTTGGTCAAGAAACTGGAGCTTCAAACATTAGAGGGCTCATCCTAAATGTCAAGGGCAAGGTGAATATACAATTTCCAAGGTTTTTTTCTTTTAAATATTTTTATTTTAAATGACTATTTGATGCCCCCTTAAAAAAACACCGATAGTAACCGTTAATACAAAATAATCAAGCACTTTCCAAAAAAAAAAAAATTTAAAAACTAAAATACCCCCAACATCATTAAACCTTGTACCCATGTGCACAAAGCTTACCGTTGATGCAAATAGTGAAGTCCAGTTGTAAATTCTCAATGCATTGTAGTGTAGAAACTTTGTGGGAGGAAGACTTTTGCCCATTAAGTACACAGGAAGGAGATTTGAACAGCTTTAATATAATCTTGAGGTGTCCTTGAAGCAAATCAGGTTGCATATGTCGCCAGAAGTTGGTTGGAACTTGAGGAAGCAACTATCTTTCCTTCCAAAATACATTTCGAAAAGTTATTTATGAATAAATCTATAGCCAGCAAATTAATTCTCAAGAACCCATGTCTCTCTTTGCTCGAAACCTGCAAAACCAAGGCTGATTTGAAGCAAATTCATGCTCAGGTTATAAGAACAGGGCTCTCGGAAGATAATCTAGCTTCAACCCAAGTTTTTGAGACTTGTATGCGCTTGGATGTGCCTGATTTCGGTTATGCCCATCGCCTGTTCCATCAAATTCGGACACCCAATGTTTTCGCATGGAATACCATGATTAAATTTCATTCCAAATTCATAAATCGGTCCCACCCCATAGTTTTATACAAAGAGATGTTACGAAGGGGCACCAAACCAAATGGAATTACATTCTCCTTTCTTTCCAAGGCATGTGCGGATTTAGGTGACTCACTGGTTTCATTAGCAATTCATGCTCAGATTCTTGTGCTAGGAATGTATTCAGATGTATTTTTGTTGAACTCCCTGATTCGTTACTATTGTGTTTGTGGGTCTATTGATTCTGCAAAAAAGGTGTTTGATGAGCTAACCCACAGAGATTTGATCTCTTGGACTCTGGTAATTAATGGTTATGTTCGGAGTAATCACGCTAAAGAGGCTATAGATCTCTTCTTTTTAATGAGGGAAGAGAATGTGGGTTTTGATGAGGTCACAGTTGTTGCTGTATTCACAGCTTGTGCTCTTCTGGGTGATCTAAATTTGGGAAGGAGTTTAGAATATTTTGTGAGAGAATCTGGGATTGAGTTTAATTCTTACATGACCAATGCTTTGATTGACATGTACTCTAAATGTGGGAGCATTGCTGACGCAAGGAAGCATTTTGATGATATGGTGGGAAAAACTACTGCATCTTGGAATTCTATGATTTCTGGGTATGGGAGATCTGGAGACATGGATTCAGCTATTAGACTCTTCAGCCAGATCCCCGAAAAGAATGACGTCTCTTGGAGTGCACTACTTAATGGGTATGTGCAAAACGGTGTATTTGAGGAAGCATTGATGCTCTTCCTCAAGATGCAGGATGAAGGAATCATCCCAAATGATGCCTCCATTACCAGTGCCATTGCTGCCTCAGCTCATTTGGGGGCTCTGGAGCTAGGACGAGACATTCATCTTAGTTTGGACAAGCAAAAAGTCCTACATGATGTTGTCCTAAGCACTGCACTTGTTGATATGTACATGAAGTGTGGATGTCTTGAGATTTCTCAACAGTTATTTACTGCCATGCCAAAGAAAAATCTAGTCTCTTATAATGTGATGATATCAGGACTTGGAATCCATGGAAGAGCTTCCGATTGCCTTGATATTTTCAATGAGATGGTGAAAGCAGGGATAAAACCAGATAGTATAACATTTGTTGGGATTCTCTCTGCATGTGCTCACTCTGGTTGGTTGGAAGCAGGAAAGCGGTACTTTAATTTGATGACCAGAGTGTGTGGAATCCCCCGTCGGGCTGAACACATTTCGTGTATGGTTCATCTCCTGGGTAGATCAGGGCTCCTACATCAAGCCTACGAATTCATCAGAACTTCTCCCGTAAAGCCTGATGTCGCCATTTGGGGAGCTTTATTGCAAGCTTGTAGAATTCATAACAATATTGAAATTGGTGAATCCGTTGCCAAACAGATTCTTGAATTGGACCCTTGCCATGGAGGAGCTTATATGCTTCTATCAAGTATATATGCTGCTGCAAATGAATGGAGTGAAGTTGTGAAAATACGCAAGGAGATGAAGCATATAGGAGTCAAGTATCACCCTGGATGGAGTTGGATCGAGCTCGATGGGAGAATTTACAAGTTTTGTGTTGGGAACAACTTTCATCCCAGCATCAAGGACATTATGTCGATGTTGGACTTCATGGACTTTCAAATGGTTGGATTGGAAAACTGTGAAATTCAGAAAAGGGAGTTTTGCTTGTAGCTTAATTACCTCAAGGATTAGAATAAATATGCCTTGATAGTTTTACTCATCAGGAGGACAAAAAAAGGACCTTCGGTTTTATAGAGTAATGATTTTATATTCTCAATTACTGAGGAGAGTTGAAGAAATGATGGTTGAGTTTGTGCTTGAGCTTGAATGGTGGAGTAGCAAGGAATTTGTTCACTGATGGGCATGCCGATATCACATTATAA
This sequence comes from Buxus sempervirens, assembly GCA_947561395.2. Taxonomy (NCBI): domain Eukaryota; kingdom Viridiplantae; phylum Streptophyta; class Magnoliopsida; order Buxales; family Buxaceae; genus Buxus; species Buxus sempervirens. The sequence goes on from OX387192.1 coordinate 25,715,602, forward strand.
ACCTTGAGGAAGGCTGATACATCTATTTTCCAATATTCATGAGTTAGACAGCTAAAAGACAGTCAGAAAGAGGATACTAATGCCCCATTTCTTCGTGTGATTTCTGTGGGGTGGGATTCTTCTTGTTGTTATAAACGGATTTACTGGAGAGCTTCACAGTTTAGGAATCACTATCGGTGCAATTCGGCCATGCATTTGGGGAGAAAATCATTGTCAATTGTTGTAAGTACTAAAGTCACCATGGAGATCATTTGCTCAACGGTGTTTAAGTTGCAGAGACAGATCAACTCTTTGGTGACCCAAGTACTCACCTTCTTTTTCTCTGTTTTTCTTTTTTACATACTTCTTCCCATAATATATGTCAAAAATATAATAAACTATACATCACTCACATTTTAAAAGTACGGTTAAATATGTAAAATTTCGGGCCTTATGATAAGCCTCGATGAAACCAAAACTCAATGAAATTTGGCTCAATAAAGCTTTTATTGGCATTGGGGGTTGGAGCATTTTGTGTGTGGGGTGAACAAATTTTACGACTCTAGGTGATGGTCACGATTAACTAGATTAAATAGACCAAAAATGATGATTAGGAATATTCTTCACAAAGTACTAGAGTAAAACCATTTTTCAAGGAGGTTGGTTGAAAAATTCTTCACAAAGTTTTAGAGTAAATTTTTTTGTTTTTTTGGTGCATGGCGTTAATCTTAGAAAGAAATAGAGTCTCGCCAACCTTTCTTAGTAGCTTGGTAATGGAATTTCACCACTACCAAGAAAAATATATCCTTAAAAAGATTGGAGTCTCACCAATCTTTAACGAGGTTTTAAAATGGAGTATCACAATTACTAAACCAAGCTAAAATCATACAGGAGTCTCCTAGAAATAAGCCCCTCCAGTATTTAAAAATCACACTTAGTGGATTGCCCACATGAAAATTAATTTTGTTGTGAGATGCTCCAGTTATCTAAAAAATTGTTCAATTGTTCAATTTCATTCTTTATATACATAACTAATGTGGACATTCGCAAACTAAGCACTTGAAAACCTCTATATTTCTATTTAAAAATCACAAAAAAATATATTGTCCATAAGACTAATTTAAAGAATACTTTGTTGAGTATATAATTTGAATTATCTAGGCATGGCAATTGCCAAAGTAAGACTCGAAATATCCAACTATTTTTTTTTTTTTCACCCTCAATATTTTTCTTCTGTCAAGCCAGCTAAATCCATTGTTATTTGTTAGAGAACAAACTGCATTTTCTTGTTTTTTTCTTCGTTTCCATTTTTAAAAATTTTACAGGCCGTTTGGTAACGTTTTTTTTTAAACAGTTTGAAAACTACAAACAGTTAGAACTGTTTTTGGGTTTTTGAAAACAAGTGACAAGAAACTGTAGACACCCCAAAATTGCACGATTTTTGATAAATCTTGAAGGAGAGAAATATTTTATTGGAATTTTCAATTCTTTGCATTGGGTTTGAGATACTTAACCCATTTGAATCCAAAACGGAAAAGGAAAAGGCGATTCAATCTTTTGTGCAAAGTCAAACTTTTTCCGGTTGAATTTTGTTGACTTTTGACCCCAGAAAATGAAATATTTTTTAAAGACAGATTTCAAGATAATTTTTCCCGGTAATCAGGTTTTTAGCCATGTTATTGCATAAAAGAATTTTTTGAGATTTTAAATCTTGACGAATACCTTGGTTTTAACATATTGAACCTTTTTTCCAGACCTGAAAAATCGGAATTTTGCCTAGAACTGGAAAGTTGACTTTTTATTCACTTGGAATTTGGGTCTGGAACTATTTTTAATGGATTCAAATGGGGGGGGGGGTGTTTGCTTATTTACATGTAATATCTTAAGTAAATGGAGATCATTTACTTAAACGATATTACATGTAAATAAGTATTGCCTTTGTTAAAATTTGAAAAAAGGCTTTTTTCCTTGTATCCGGCAACTCAGGCCGGATACAAGAATCTTTCTTTGTATCCGGTGGAAAATGCCGGATACAAAGAAGCCTTAGTGTATCCGGCATTATATGCCGGATACACTAGTTTTGCTCAAAATTAGGGTTTTCCGAGAGAAATCACTTTTTACCATCATGTCCCTCATTAAATGAGGGGAAAACTTGGAAACAACCCTAGGGTTAAGGTTGGGGGGTTCTAGACACTAAGTTGTGTCTACCAATGACCTTAGCCTTTGCTTATAAATAGGAGGCTCCTCCTCAAGCAAATGGCCAAGAATTTGGAGATCAAAGAGCTCCGAGTGAAGAAGGGAACCGCTGCTGGATTGCTTCCAGAACCCCAGGTAAGCCTCAACCTCTTCTTATTTTCTGTATTTAATTTCTTAGATCTAGATCTCTTCTTCTACCTTTCTGTAGAATAAAGCCTTTTTGTGTGTGTGGAAATCCTTCCCTGGCTCAAAGTATCTCAAGACTCCCCCTAGCCGTAAAACGTGAAGGCGGAATCTAGGAGAAACGAGACTGGGGATTGACCCTAGTACTAGAACCCATGTAGCATGAAGCCTTTTGAATGATTGAAAACCGTTCTATAATCAAAGTACCCTTGATTATCTTGAAGAACCGTGTTTAACGGGGAGAGAGAACAAAGGGAAACGATAATGGAACGGAACCCTAGGCTATTCTAGAACCTATTTTGTTGAATCTATATGCATGATATGTTGTTGTATTGATCTTGCTTGGTTTTTCACTCTTGCACACATATTACACTCTTTTGGCGAGATAGGCTCATATTTGGGGATTTGTTACGTTCATTGTGATAAATCTCTAATAAATTGCCTCAATCAATTCTAGAATATTTTCAAATGAGTTCTAAAGGTTTTTGTTTGTCTTGCACAAATTTGCACACACTTTGTCGCATTTTGGTATTGGTTTCACTCGAATTAGGGTTTACTTGACAGCAACTGTACCCTGACTTCGGACACTCATAATTTCATCATCCGGATGAATTTTGGAGTGATTCCAGAACCATGGGAAAGGTGAGGATGTCTAGTTTATACCCACCAAATTTCATTGATTTCTATCAAGCAGATTTTTGACACCTCTCTGTCGAAGTTGATTGGTCAGTTCAGGTTTAAATACAGAACTTGTCACTTAGACGGAGCGCCATGTGTTCGTTTTAAATCCGATTCAAGTGATTTTTGTTTCTAAGTACTCCCTTTCGAGTCTATTTTCAAATCCAGTTGGTTTCATAATTTTTGAATTCCATTTGAATTATTGGTAGCCGATTTACTCAGAACTGTTCATTTGTACTTTTCTGGGTAAAACTGTGATCTTCGGGGCCTGTTCGGGAGACCACCCAAGGCACATCCGAAGGAATTTTTGTATGAGGCTAGTTTCTTTTGAAAGATGGCCATACAGACTTCAATCACACCAAATTTCGTGGATTTTCATGAAGTGGAGTTTTCTATGCAATTTCCCAAAGTTGCCCACTCATCACTTTTAAAAATCCCCAGCAGCAACTTCAAAGGAGCATAACTCCTAGGATTTTTATCGGAATGAAGTGAACTTTTGCATGAGATCCTTATTTACTATAATCTTTCAAATGGATTTGGTTTGATTTGATTTAAAATTATATTTGAATGGTTTCAAGACAAATGGCATTACTTTTCACCGAATTTTCCGGATTTGATTCAACTTGGTTCTTGAATAACTTGTGCTTTGATTTACATCTTTTTGTGATATTCCAGAAATGATGTTGACATAAGAGAGGATCTAGAATCCATTTAGATCTTTATGTGGAAATATCATACATTGGTCCTTTTTCAAGGTTTTCTATGATTTTAGCAAGCTTTCTTATTTTTGCATGAACATACACTTGGCTACCACTTCGTGTGGATGAATGGGGGTGCCTAACACCTTCCCCCGTTCATAATCTAATCCCCTTACCCATCTCTGGATTTGATTTTCAAGTAGGGTTATTTTTATCCTAGAATGTTTCTTTTGTCTCTTTTTTGCTTATTTTTGATCCTTTGGTGTCCATTCTCACCTCCAAATTTATGAATGGTGGCGACTCCCACTCTTTTGCGTCGAGCCCGTGTATTGACGGAGGGAGGTCACTCCGGTGATTTTTCCATGTCTCACAGAAACCTGTTTGGTAACAATCACTTTTTTTTGGGTTTTTGAAAATAGGTGACAAGAAACCCGTTTGGAAACAATTGATAAAAAAAACGATTCAAGTTTTCAAAATTAACAAATATGCATTATTACACAACCTGCAAGCCTATTAAACTATAAAAAATTTGCTATAAAAAAAAGGGGGAATCAAAATTTTGTACCACAAATTAAAAAGGATAAATCCCATAAACTGTTGTGTTCATCCAAGTGGTGCTGTTACCACTCATGCATAAAATTACGAATGCTTTTATATGGTATATATAAATTAGTAATACATTTATATACTTTTATGAATTAATAATTTTTTTTTTTGTAAAATGTATATGTGAAAAATAATACTTTAATAAACTAAGGTTGGGTTTGAGTCAGATTAACCCGATCCAAACCCGATTTACACAGATTACCTTATTAACCCACCCCGTTGCATCAAAGTTTGTTTAGGAATATTGTCGAACAGGTGATAGATACGGATGCTTTGAAGTCTCGTACAGGCAAACAACAGAAACCACAAACACCATTAATTCCGGCACGCACTTGTCTCCCCTCTCTTTCCAACTACTTCCTCAACATCTCTTACCAACCTTTTCTTCCTTCCACGCCACAAAGTGCAAACTGGATTATACGTTGGTATTTGCAAGTCTCTATAGTATCTGCTGGTGGTCTACCCTATGCTCGGCGTTTTGTTTATGTTTGGACAGAAAAGGAAGGAAAGGTTCAAAGGACGACAACAATGGCAGTCGTAGTAATTTTTCACAATAACTAGCTGTGGCATACTGGCATCTCGATGATAATTATCATATGTGGAGATCGAGCAGATTAAATCGAATGAAAAGAATTTTAAGAGTAAAAGCAACTTACATTGATGGTGCGTTGCATGAACTTGGCTCTCTTCTTTGGTCTTTGAGGGAGCTTACAGCCCTTAATGGCCATAAAATCCTCCTCTTTCTTCTTTCTTCTTTAATTTCAATCGAATTGAGAGATCTAAATTTGGTAACATCTGCTGTTTTGAGGGAATCGGTTTGTGAGGAAGAAGAGTTTTGCATGAAGAAGAGAGACGAGAGATAAAAGTATCGAAGAGAAAAAAAATAAAGTATTACAAAAATGCCATTGAAAGAAAACACAGTTTATCGTTTTTTGAAACCAACAATTTCGGTTTGGAAAAAGGGGCTTGTTTTTCAACCATTTTTCCAAAAAACGATTTCAAAACTCTCTCCACCAAACAAGATTTTGGTTTTCTGTTTTTAAAAACTGAAAAACGGTGTTTGACCACGTTATCAAACACCCTCTTACACTTTATTTTATTACTTATTATTTTTGGTTAATCCAATCCCATGTAGGGCTGGCAATGGGTCGAATATATATATTCGAATCCGAACCGAAATTACCGAATTCGGATATAGGATTTAGATCCACGGTTCGGATACAGATCTCGAATTTCGGATCCGAATTTTTTCGGATTCGGATTCGGATATACATGTATCCGATCCGAAAAAGATCCGAATCGAAAACATACTTATAATATATATAAACTTAACCCAGACCATGGTTCAACCATAAGTTAAAAGGGTTAAATCATCATTTGATCATAAGATACTTGGATTTGTGTTAAAATTTATAATTAAATTTACTTTAATTGTTAAAATTGGTTTTTAAAGTTTCAGGTTCAAACAGGCTCGAATTCAGATTTATGATCGAATTCGGATTTCGGTTTTGAATTCAGATTTAGGATCGGATTTCGGATATTCATTGAATTTCGAATTCGGATTTAAGTATTAAAGATCTGTCGGATATCGGATCAAATTCGGATATCGGTAAAACTTTTTCGGATCGGATTCGGATCTTAGCAGATCCGTACCATATTCGACCGATTGCCACCCCTAGTCCCATGCTTTATAGACGAGTTGGGGCTCAGATGGGTTTCAAGCATTGAACTCATTGAGTGACACCCGTGTTAACTCATTTCGTTCACGGCCCTCCTGTTTTCTAAAACCTATTACCTACCCAACAAAACCCTCTACAATATCTGTCCGTAGGAACTCAAGATTTCATTGTCATGGAGTCGTCTTCTGGATACGAGGCTTCAGTGCTGTTCTTGGATTTCGTTCTTCTTTTTCTTTTCTTTCTTTTTTTTTTTTTTGATTCATCATTTTTGGATAAATACTTTTGGCTATTGCTGGGATTTTCTTTCACCCCTTTATATTTTAATAATTCGTGGAGTGCATTTTTGCCTTATGGTTTTTCTAATTGAATTATTTGTGTTTGATGGAAAGTAATTGGTTCAAAATGGATGCATTGTTAATGGGTATTTGATAATTATATTTCATCAGCAAGTAGTTTTCAAATGGGAAGACTGAACGTTAGGTTTAATGAAGTTCTTGCTTTCATTTTTATTTTGTTGTTAATTTTTTCAATTCAAATGGATGTTAGAAGAGGTGAATTGTTTCTTGAGGGTGGTTTTGTTATTCCCATTTAATAAATTATTCCTCTATTCCAATTTTTATAGCATGGGGTTGTTTTCTGATAATAGGTTGTTAGAGGATGGCTGGCAGGATGGATCAGAGGAAGATGGCAATGAAGAACCAGAACTTGTTATGACTGACGAATGGATGGAGTTATTTGCAGAATTTGAAGCTAAAAGAAGATTAGGTTACACATCTTTCCACTGTATCTTCAAATGTTATTTTCTTAACAAAATTCTGGGTTGTGCTGATTTCCACTCTATCTTCAAAAAAATGAATCAACTAGCACTAAGATTCAAATTTTTTTCCTCATTTTTCCATATGAGATAATATATAGGTTATATATTCCTTAATTATATGGTAAAAACATGTTTTTTTTCATTTCTATTAGTGAGGATCTTCTGAGTATGAGTTTTCGTTTCAAGAATTTTGGATATCAAGTTATGGGAGTTTACCGCTGAATGCTTGGACCTCAATAAAGTGGTTAATTACAACACATATGTGTATATAAAAGAAACGAAAATTCATACTCAGAAGATCCTCACTAATAAAAAAACATGTTTTTACTATTATCTCCTATGAAAAAATGAGGAGATAAAATGTTACTGCTAGTGGGTACCAAAGCCATATATATATATATAGCTGATTGTTAAGTGAATTTAATTGGATAGAAGAAAAAATTTGTAAAAAGCAACAAATTTGAAAAAAAAAGAAAAAGAAAAAAGGGAAATGAAAACCACGTTTTAATTAACATTAAGAGAGACAAGTAACATTCAAAATTCATTACCTTAAAACCCCCAACTTTTTTGGTATCTTCACGTCCAATATGGCCATTCACAGACCGAAACTATTGAGTGCAGTAATTAAGTGCATGATACTCAAAGCAAAATAAGTGTCATGTCCCAAACTTGATAAATTATATATTAATAATACAACAATACAAGGATAATTATCAATACAACCTTTAAATGTCGTATACTACAATACAGTTCCTCGTCCTGTCTCAAGCCATAACGATCCTATGCATCAAATGGGTATATTTATGCTTATCCAAGCTTGCGATGAATGTAGTTTCATGCGATCTGTAATGGGAGATAAAAGTCGATGGTACCAACCTTTCAATTGAAATTAATTAATCAGCACAATTGCCCCTGCTAAACTCACAGCACAAACAAATAACAACACAGATAACCCTGTGGTATACCTAACAAGTTTATGGAAGTTAGTAATATGTTGCCGCAAACACACAAGCAACGGTACGATCACAGCTGAAATGAGTGTGGCAATCGTAACGATGATAAAGATTTTGAAGAGCATCGCTTGGGTATGATTTTTCGTTTTAAGATCTCCAGTCATGAATCCGTATAGTCCTCCTCCCGAGATGGATAAAATTGCAAATTCAGTTCCAAGCTCTGTGGAAAACTCCCCTACCTGATAAGGATATAGAAAGATATAACTTTTGATACATCCAAAAAGAATGATGTAGCCTGATTAACAAAGTTATAAACAGGTACTAAATTAATCATGCATATATACCTGTGAGAGTATCCTATTTGGAGAATTTAGACGTATAGAACTCTCATTCATTCTATTTGGAGAACTTGGAGCTGCAGAACTTGGATTCACATCCGATTGAGCAACATCTTCATTCATCTCTGCCCCTGATATGCTTAACGAGGTGTTGTTTTCAAGGTCTTCTTGTTCCTGTTGATGTGAAGCTGTAAGCAAATAAACGATGAAGCAAAACCGCTGCAAACTTAATTAAAATAACCTTACCTCCATAGGCTTGTGCGAATCTGGCCCTTCACCCGATATAGTAAGAGATGTGGGAGGTACCACGATATCAAAGTGACTTGCCTTCTTCATTAATATCATGCCATCAATTTCATTATCAGCCATTTATTTATCACAAAAATAATAACAAAAACACTAATAATTACTAATTCCTATATCAATTTTCTTGGGAAAAAAAAAGTGGAGGTGAGAATTGTACTTGGGCTGTGTTTGTTTCACTGAAAATTGAGGAAAATTTTTTTTTTTCCAGAAATTTTAAATTTTCCGGGTATTTGTATTACAGGAAAATATGAAATACAGTAAAATATTTTCCTAAAATCTAAAAAAACAGAGGAAAAATAACTTTGGTGGAAGTTATTTTCCGGACAAAAGCTTCGCACGGTTGAGTTGGATTACAACTCTCGTTTCCAACTGATAATGAAGCCTCTTAATCTTGCCATCAATGATATCGAAGTTAATGATTACCTTGTCTGATACAGAACCCATCAATGTTAGAGAAGTTAAATGGACAGCAGCGACAGACCGAGGATTCTTAGACTGTTAAAGAGGCAGGAAAACCAGCATTTAATTGGACACAGAGAAACAGAGCGTTAGGCTGTTGGAATAAGCACGGAGCAAAGAATCAAAAAGTGTGAAGAAGGTCGATTCAATGATTCAATGAGGCGTGGAAGGCGCTTAAATAGGAGTTGGAGGGTGATGGAGGAGAATAAAAGAAGAAGAAGAAGAAGCACAAAGAAAGAAGGATCCTTGGCTGACCTGATTTTCTGCAAGACCCATCTGAATAACCCCATTGGGGTTCTGGGTGGGATGGAAAGGATCACTATCATAGGCCTTCCATCCATCAAAGTAACCATGGAGCAAAGAATCAAAAAGTGTGAAGAAGGTCGATTCAATAATTCAATGAGGCGTGGAAGGCGCTTAAATAGGAGTTGGAGGGTGATGGAGGAGAATAAAAGAAGAAGAAGAAGAAGCACAAAGAAAGAAGGATCCTTGGCTGACCTGATTTTCTGCAAGACCCATCTGAATAACCCCATTGGGGTTCTGGGTGGGATGGAAAGGATCACTATCATAGGCCTTCCATCCATCAAAGTAAGGAGAGTCCTTGGACACAGAGAAACAAAGGAAGCCTTAATTTATTTCACAGAAATAAGAGGAATAGAAACTAACTAGAAAGATAAAGAGGAATAGAAAGTAGCTAGAAAGGCTGTGTATTGCAGTGATAATATAAGCGAATCACTTCCAAATGGGCCCGGATACAAAACGAAAGAACAACTGTATATGGTGTACACTTGGGACTATAGCGAGAAGCGTTTATGCTCGTACCGAATGTATGATCGATCGTGGTTTAATTAATTTTTGATCCAAAACTAAAGCCTAGCTATGTGAATGCTTATTTCGAATCTAGAACTCAATGTTTTATATAAGCTGATATCATTTCAAAACAACAAAATGAAGATAAAATGAGGAGCAAGAGAATGATATCAAAGTAAATGATTACCTTGTTTGATACCGAACCCGTCGATGTTAGAGAAGTTGATGGAGAACAGCAGCAGCACAGACCGAGGATTCTTGTTAGACTGTTAAAGAGGCAGGAAAACCAGCGTTTAATTGGACACAGAGAAGAGACAGAGCGTTAGGCTGTTGGAATAAGCACGGAGCAGAGATCCATTATATAGACAATGCTTACATGGAAGATCGGACGGTTGGAAGTTCTCCGATGTTTTCTTCGGTTATTCTGCCATCTGCGTCTTTATCGGCCCTGCACTTTTTATAATATTGCAATAGGAGAAACTCATGCTTCAAAAGTTGGACGTTTACAAACTCACTGTTGGGATCAACTTCCAACCGTCCGATATTTTCTAAGTACTTAGGGAAATTGATCGGACGGTTTGTAACAGCTGTAAGCTGTCAGAGAAGTTCCATGTAAGCAATAGACTAACATTCTCTAACATGTGACGGTTGGACGTTTGGGATCAACGTCCAACCGTCACAGAAAGAAGATGAATAGAAGATGAATAGAAACTAGGTAGAAAGGCTGTGTATTGCAGTGATAATATAAGCAAATCACTTCTAATTGGGATACAAAACCAAAGAACAACAACTGTATATGGTGTACACTGGGGACTATAGCGCGAAGCGTTTATGCTCGTACCGAATGTATGATCGATCATGTTTTAATTAATTTTTGATCCTAAACTAAAGCCTAGCTATGTGAATGCTTATTTCGAATCTAGAACTCAATGTTTTATATAAGCTGATATCATTTCTAAACAACAAAATTAAGATAAAATGAGGAGCAAGAGAATGATATCAAAGTTAATGATTACCTTGTTTGGTACAGAACCCATCGATGTTAGAGAAGTTGATGGAGAACAGTAGCAGCACAGACCGAGGATTCTTAGACTGTTAAAGAGGCAGGAAAACCAGCGTTTAATTGGACACTGAGAAACAGAGCGTTAGGCTGTTTCTATATAATGGAGCAGAGATCCATTATATAGACAATGCTTACATGAAAAGTCGAGAGGGACACCTGTTATATGCACACTTTTGAGTCTCTGTCTCTCCATCCACTCAATGCCCAAATGTCTAAATGTCTAAATGTCCAAATGTCCAAAAGACTGAGTGTTTTCTGTTTATTTACTTAAATCCCACTCTGCTTGTCTTTGTCACTTGGGTCAATGTGATTCTGTGAATACCGACCAAGGATCTTTTGGTAACTTCCATGTAAGCCCGACGCTTACATGGATACCGACTTAGTCGGTAACTTCCATGAATACCGACTGACCCCTACATGGATACGGACTCCAGTCGGACACTTGGGTCAATGTGGGCCCATTTTTCTTATATATATTCTGAAGAGGCAAAAGGGGACAGTAGACTAAAGTCAAAGAGGAGAGTAGACTACTGGATTTCTAGCTAGTTTCTATTCCTCTTATTTTAATATCAGCTAGAAACTCCATCGATGCCAAGCTTAAGAAGCTTCATTATCAGTTGGAAACGAGAGTTGTAATCCAACTCAACCGTGTGAAGCTTTTGTCTAGAAAATAACTTCCACCAAAAAGTGGCAGAAGTTATTTTTCCTCTGTTTATTGAGATTTTAGGAAAATATTTTACTGTATTTCATATTTTCCTGTAATACAAATACCCGGAAAATTTAAAATTTCTGGAAAAAAAACTTTCCCCTAATTTCCGATGAAACAAACACAACCTAAGTATATTTCTCACCTCCACTTTCCTTTTTTTTCTAAGAAAATTGATATACGAATAGTTATTATTAGTGTTTTTGTTTATATTTTCGTGATAAATAAATGGCTGATAATGAAATTGATGGCCTGGTATTAATGAAGAAGGCAAGTCACTTTGACACCATGGTACCTCCCACATCTCCTATTATATCGAGTGAAGGGTCGGATTCGCACGATCCTATAGAGGTGAGGTTCTTTTAATTAAGTTTGCAGTGATTTTGCTTCATCATTTATTTGCTTATAACTTTACATCAACAGGAACGAGGAGACTTTGAAAACAACATCTTATTAGGCACATTAGAGATAGATATGAATGAAGATGTTGCTCAATCAGATGTGAGTCCAAGTCTTACACCTCCAAATTCTCCAAATAGAATGAATGGGAGTTCTAGACGTCTAAATTCTGCAAATAGGATACTCTCTCAGGTATATATATGCATGATTAATTTAGTACCTCTTTATAACTTTGTTAATCAGGCTACATCATTCTTTCTGGATGTACCAGAAGTTATATCTTCCTATATCCTTATCAGGTAGGAGAATTTTCCGCAGAGCTTGGAGCTGAATTCGCAATTTTATCCATCTCGGGAGGAGGACTATACCGATTCATGGCTAGAGATCTTAAAATGAAAAATCATACCCAAGCGATGCTCTTCAAAATCTTTATCATCGTTACGATTGTCACAATTATTTCAACTGTGACTGTACCATTGCTTATGTGTTTGCGGCCACTTATTACAAACTTCCATAAACTTGTTAGGTATGCCACGGGGTTATCTCTGTTGTTATTTGTTTGTGCTGTGAGTTTAGCAGGTGCGGTTGTGCTGATTTGAATTGAAAGGTTGGTACCATCGACTTTTATCTCCCATTACAGATTGCATGAAATTACATTCATGCAAGCTTGGATAAGCATAAATATACCCATTTGATGCATAGGACCGTTATGGCTTGAGACAGGATAAGGAACTTTATTGTAGTATACGACATTTAAAGGTTGTATTGATAATTATCCTTGTATTGTTGTATTATTAATATATAATTTATCAAGTTTGGGATATGACACTTATTTTGCTTTAAATATCATGCACTTAATTACTGCACTCAATAGTTCCGGTTTGTGAATGGCCATATTGGACGTGAAGATATCAAAAAAGTTGGAGGTTTTAAGGTAACGAATTTTGAATGTTACTTGTCTCTCTTAATGTTAATTAAAATGTAGTTTTAATTTTCTTTTTTTCTTTTTTTTTTTTTCAAATTTGTTGCTTTTTACAAATTTTTTCTTCTATCCAATTAAGTTCAACTCGACAATGTACCTGATAGCAAAGTACCTGATAGCTGATAGCAAAGTACCTGGTAGCAAAGTACCTACCTTTTATTAGTCATTGCAAAACGACAGCAAACAAGATAGCAATGTTTAGACCGCATCGCAACCGTCTAAATGATAGAGCGGACGGTTGCGATGCGGTCTAAACATTGAACGCGTTGTCTCGTCTATGTAATGGATCTCTGCTTCGTGCTTATTCCAACAGCCTAACGCTCTGTTTCTTCTCTGTGTCCAATTAAACGCTGGTTTTCCTGCCTCTTTAACGGTCTAAGAATCCTCGGTCTGTGCTGCTGCTGCTCTCCATCAACTTCTCTAACATCGATGGATTCTATATCAAACGTGGTAATCATTAACTTTGATATCATTCTCTTGCTCCTCATTTTATCTTAATTTTGTTGTTTTGAAATGATATCAGCTTATATGAAACATTGAGTTCTAGATTCGAAATAAGCATTCACATAGCTAGGCTTTAGTTTAGGATCAAAAATTAATTAAACATGATCCATCATACAGTCGGTATGAGCATAAACGCTTCTCGCTAGAGTCCCAAGTGTACACCATATACAGTTCTTGTTCTTTGGTTTTGTATCCCGGCCCACTTGGAAGTGATTCGCTTATATTATCACTGCAATACACAGCCTTTCTACCTACTTTCTACTCCTCTCATCTTTCTAGTTAGTTTCTGTTCCTCTTCTTTCTGTGAAATAAATTAAGGCTTCGTTTGTCTTAATGGAAAATAATTTCTGGTAGAAAATATTTTCCGGATAAATTTTTTTTGGGAAAAACAATTTCTTTTTTTTCTAATTTTCAGGCGTTTGGATGTTTCAGGAAATAGAAAATGAGAAAAGTGAATTATCGAAATGAAAGTTTAAAAGTTGGGAAAAAAGTGAAATTTTATGATTTAGTTATAATCCTTTAACTATTAAACATATCATAAACAGCAAGTAACTTATCAAATTTACAAAAATCGACCCAGCTCGTTCTTCTATTCCTCTGCTGCCGTTTTTGCCTCTTCCCTTTTTGTTATCTCTGTCGTGATCTTCAGGGGCAGCCCTATATTACAATCTCATATATATATTAGACAATTTCTCCTCAAGTCATACATGAGAATGACTGCTCTGAGCACTATCTATACTGGAGATTTGCAGAGATATTGGTGTGTCTGAGAAGCACAACAATCCACTCAAACAAGCCCAAATTTCAATTTTTGATCAAAATGTCACCTTTACACAAGTCTTTTAAGGCTTATGTAATCCTTACCAAGCCTTACTAAGACTTACACAAATGATTTCTAAGTTTGTGTGTGGGTCTTCTTCTTATCCATGCTTTAGTGACATAAGTTGTAGGATTGAGAATGATTTCTCAAATTATCATTATAATATCCATGCCTTTTCCGATCAATCCCCAAATCTCATAACAAAACGACAGAGATAACAAAAAGATCATGCCTAAAGACCTGAACAGTGTGTAAAGGTGAACACACCTAAAAAGACTTGTGTAAGTCCTAGTGTGCTTAGATCAAGCAACTTGATTTGGAATTACATATAAGAAGTCCAAATTAAAAAAGTAAGAAAGAATCTCTGAAGGAAGAGCTCTCTGGCTATGGCACTCTTATTTCGCATCGTCCACCAACCGCATCGACACTCTTACATGGACGAGTTGCTAATGTGGACATGCTTTAGTGAGAATAATCTCTGAAGGAAGAGCTCTCTGGCTCTGACACTCTTATTTCGCATCGTCCACCAACCTGCAGATCGTACGGTTGTGATGCGGTCTGCTCTCGATCTTCCATGTAAGCGTTGTCTATAAAATGGATCTCCGCTCCGTGCTTATTCCAACAGCCTAACGCTCTGTTTCCCCTTTGTACAATTAAAAATACTGGTTTTGCTGCCTCTGTAACAATCTAAGAATCCTCGGTCCGTCGCTGCTGTCCATCTAACTTCTGCAACATTTATGGGTTCTGTATCAAACAAGGTAATCATTAACTTTGATATCATTCTCTTGCTCCTCGTTATATCTTAATTTTGTTGTTTTGAAATGATATCAGCTTATATAAAACATTGAATTTTAGATTCGAAATAAGCCTTCACATAGCTAGGCTTTAGGATCAAAAATTAATTAAACATGATCATACATTCGGTTGGGATGGTGTTTATAACATTTTTATAAGAGTTTCATGTGGGCCCATTTTTCTCATATAATCTGTATGTGGAAAAGGCAAAAAGGGAGAGTAGACTATCAAATTTCTAGCTAGTTTCTATTCCTCTTATTTCAGTATCAGCTAGAAACTCGATCGTTCAAAGCCCCTTGTGATGCCTCTTATTTCAATATCAGCTAGAAACTCGATCGTGCAAAGCCCCTTGTGATGCCAAGCTTAAGAGGCTTCATTATCAGTTGGAAACGGGAGTTGTAATCCAACTCAACCGTGCGAAGCTTTTGTTCAGAAAATAACTTCTGCCAAAAGTGGCGGAAGTTATTTTTCCTCCGTTTTTTGAGATTTTAGGAAAATATTCTATTGTATTTCATATTTTCCTATAACACAAATACCCGGAAAATTTTAAAATTTTTGGAAAAAAATTTTCCCCCCCCCAATTTCTGGTGAAACAAACACAGCCCAAGTATAATTCTCACCTCCTCTTTCTTTCTTTTTTTTCCAAGAAAATTGATATAAGAATTAGTAATTTTTAGTGTTTTTTTTTTGTAATTTTTAGTGTTTTTGAAGCTTGAGAAAAGGGTTTGGAAAAAAATGGGAGGGAGATTCGGAAACGCAAAAGATTTCTTTCTTTTTCTTTTAGTTTTTTGCTTTTTGCCTTTTGAATAATTTACACTTACGCCCCTGCCATTTGCTAAAAGTGCATTTACACCCTAACATTTGGAAAAGGGTAATACTAATTAGAAAAACTATACAATTTGCACCCCTGCCATTAATTGTAACCTAAACACCATTAACATTTGGGCTAAAATGACCAAAATAACCATTATTTGTTTTAAAACATTTTTACAGAGGAAATATGTTCAGAAGGAAGCTTTAGAATCTCCTTCAAAAAGGGGGGAAAAAATAAAAAGGCTTTAGATGTATTGTTTTGGCAGAACAATAAAATTGCCTTAAACTAAATATCTTTTTTTATTAAGGTTATATTGGTTATTTAGACTAAATGTCAATTTTGTTGAGGTTACAATAATAGTGTGGGTGCTACTCTCACAAATTTTTTTTTAATGTGAGGGGGCATTTTTTTCCAAATGTCAAGGGTGTAATTATATATATACATATATAAGCTACATTAGGTGGAGGCCTTGCATTTCTTAGTTGTATATATATTTCTCCGTCCACTCCATGCCCAAATGTCTAAATGTTCAAATGTCCAAATTGCCACTCTAAAGTATCAATGTTTAGAACCAGCTTTAACATTTGGGCATTGAGTGGATAGGACTAGATCTTTTGGTAACTTCCATGTAAGCGTTGTCTATATGGATCATTTAAACATTGATACTTTAGATCGTGACGTTTTTAAGAATCAATCTAAGAATTGTTAAGAATTCTTAACAATTGATATTCGTGACGTTTTTCTGCTCCTTAAGGATGTAATTGTTGTCTATATAATGGATATTAACGCTCTGTTTCTGTGTCCAATTAAATGCTGGTTTTGCTGCCTCTTTAACAATCTAAGAATCCTCCGTCTGTTGCTCCTCTTCATCAACTTCTCTAACACTGATGGGTTCTGTATCAAACAAGGTAACCATTTACTTTGATATCATTCTCTTGCTCCTCATTTTATCTTTATTTTGTTGTTTTGAAATGATATCAGCTTAAGACATTGAATTCTAGATTCGAAATAAGCATTCACATACCTAGGCTTTAGTTTTGGATCAAAAATTAATTAAACATGATCATACATTCGGTTGGGATGGTGTTTTAAACATTTTTATGAGAGTTTCATGTGGGCCAATTTTTCTTATATAATCTGTATGTGGAAAAGGCAAAAGGCGAGAGTAGACTACCGAATTTCTAGCTAGTTTCGATTCCTCTTATTTCAATATCAGCTAGAAACTCGATCGTGGGAAGCCCCTTATGATGCCAAGCTTAAGAGGCTTCATTATCAGTTGGAAACGGAAGTTGTAATCCAACTCGACCGTGTGAAGCTTTTGTGGCGGAAGTTATTTTTCCTCCATTTTTTGAGATTTTAGGAAAATATTTTACTGTATTTCATATTTTCTGCAATACAAATACCCAGAAAATTTAAAATTTCTGGAAAAAAAAATTTTCCCCCACTTTCTGGTGAAACTAACAGCCCAAGTATAATTCTCACCTCAACTTTCTTTCTTTCTTTTTTTCCAAGAAAATTGATATAGGAATTAGTAATTATAAGTGTTTTTGTTGTTATTTTTGTGATAAATAAATGACTAATAATGAAATTGATGGCTTGATATTAATGAAGAAGGAAAGTCACTTTGACACCATGGTACCACCCACATCTCCTACTATATCGAGTAAAGGGTCGGATTCGCTCAATCCTATGGAGGTGAGGTTATTTTAATTAAGTTTGCAGCGGTTTTGCTTCATCATTTATTAGCTTATAGCTTCACATCAACAGGAACAAGGAGACCTTGAAAACAACATCTCATTAGGCATATTAGAGATAGAGATGAATGAAGATGTTGCTCAATCGGATGTCAATCCAAATCTTGCACCTCCAAATTCTCCAAATAGAATGAATGAGAGTTCTAGACGTCTAAATTCTCCAAATAGGATACCTCTACTCTCTCAGGTATATATGCATGATTACTTTAGTATTGTTTCTAACTTTGTTAATCAGGCTACATCATTTTTTTGGATGTACCAGAAGTTATATCTTTCTATATCCTTATCAGGTAGGAGAGTTTGCCACGGAGCTTGGAACTGAATTTGCAATTTTATCCATCTCGGGAGGAGGACTTTACGGATTCATGGCTGGAGATCATAAAATAAAAAATCATACCCAGGCGATCCTCTTCAAAATCCTTATCATCCTTACCACTGCTACAATTATTTCGGCTGCGATTGTACCTTTGCTTGTTTGTTTGCGACCACCTATTACAAACTTCCATACACGTGTTAAGTATGCCTTGGGGTTATCTGTCTCGTTATTTGTTTTTGCTATGAGTTTAGCCGGCGTGGTTGTGCTGATTAATTAATTTGAATTGAAAGGTTGGTACCATCGACTTTTATCTCCCATTACAGATCGCATGAAACTACATTCATAGCAAGCTTGGATAAGCATAAATATACCCATTTGATGGATAGAAATGTTATGGCTTGAGACAGGATGAGGAACTGTATTGTAGTATACAACATTTAAAGGTTGTATTGATAATTATTCTTGTATTGTTGTATTATTAATATACAGTTTATCAAGTTTAGGACATGACACTTATTTTACTTTGAATATCATGCACTTAATTACTGCACTCAATAGTTCCACTTTGTGAATGGCCATATTGAACGTGAAGATACCAAAAAAGTTGGGGGTTTTAAGGTAACGAATTTTGAATGTTACTTGTCTCTCATAATGTTAATTAAAATGTGGCTTTAATTTTCTTTTTTTTTAAAAATTTTTTGCATTTTACAAATTTTTTCTTCCATCCAATTAAATTCAACTCGACAATCAGCTATATATATATATATATATATATATACTAGCAGTGTGACCCGTGCGAAGCACGGGCAAATAAGTTGAATAATTATAATAATTCAGATTTGTTTAATTTTTCTTGATAAAATTTTGCTAAACTAATCTATCTTTTTATGTTTATAGCACAGCACAAATTGCTACTGAAGGGTAATGAAAAAAGCTTTGATTGAAGTCTGTAGGTAAAAATTGTTTGGCCAAAAAAACGTCACAATAAAGAATACTTTTAGGCTCAAGGGGATAATATCTTTAGCTAGAAGCTTATTCATGTTGAACATGTCGAAGATTGATATCTATAGTAGCACCGGTGTCAAGTTACTCCATGTCGAAAAGTTCGATATCTACAAATGCAAATCAAAAGAATGAAATTAAAGAAAGTTTTGAATTATAAAAGAAACTCATGCTATTTCCAATAACAGACTCACAGTGGATGCTCTTTGTCTTCTTGGTGGCAGCATAGCATAACTTGAGAGTTGTGTAAGGCACTAAAGGCAGAGCCTTTATAGTTAAAATAAAGATCGGGAACAGAGGACTGTTCTCTTCAGATGCAGCCATTGTAAACCCTGTGCTTATAGCAACTTATGTATCCTATAGAGCCAATAAACCTGCAGTAGTTATTCTAATTACACAATCCAATGACACCAGCAGCAGCAGCAGTGCCTTATCCAAATTAATCAGGGTCAGCAAAACAATCCTGTTTTTCCATTCTGACCTATCAAAAACCCTATCTCCCATTAATTTATATCCACTACATATTTCCTAACCAACTTCATTCAAGTCCTCTTTTAGTCTTTCTCTATTCCTTTTGGACCAACGATACCATCCTACACCTCCTCACAATCGCCAGCAAAGGTCAATTAATGTTTTGTTAACAGCAAATAAATTCCTCCCAACCTATGAGCTTCAATGATCGGATCTGGATACTGCAACTAATGTGTATACCTATGCCCTCTTCTTCGTTTTAATGGATTCGGAATTAATTGAGTGATAGAAACCCAATTAACATTTATATTTGCATAGCAACAATAATAGCAGAAAAGTAAATTTCAGTTCTTCTTTTGGTCCGACCATTCGAATTAGAGAATGCGAAAACCCGAAGGTAAAATAACATAATTGCAGAAAATTTCAGATAAAATATCATTAAAACAGTAAATAAAGGAAATAATCAAATCCGAATTCCGTCACCAATCACCCAAGCAAAGAAGTGAATTGAGAACACTTGAGAAGAAAACAGGAAACAAAACTCACCCGCCTGCGCTGGAGGAAGTGGCTTTGAAGGCAAATTAGCCAGCTTCG
Source organism: Buxus sempervirens (assembly GCA_947561395.2). Classification (NCBI taxonomy): domain Eukaryota; kingdom Viridiplantae; phylum Streptophyta; class Magnoliopsida; order Buxales; family Buxaceae; genus Buxus; species Buxus sempervirens. Next base: position 25,735,524 of record OX387192.1, read on the forward strand.
TTTGTTCCGGAGCAGCTGCCGGGGCATCCTCCACCGATATTCCCTCCATTGGATTTGGTTCCGACCTCTTCTCCAGAGGACTCAATCCATCTAGGTGGATGCGATCATTGTAAATGTTCATGGCTTTTAATTTCTCCAACAGCTTGTCTCCTACCGGAAGAGATCTCAGCAGCTCCGGCGGAACGGCAGACCGAACAATCTTCGGAAGAAACCATTGTCGCCGGGATCTGGAGGAGCGAGGAAATCTCGCTGGTTGCTTGATCTGGCGGGATCTGGAGGAACTATGGTTTTCTGGAACAATGGAGAGGAAATGGGAGCGTGTGTGAGGGTAGGGTGTGAAGATGAGATTCTGGTTATGCCAAAGAGACGCTGAGCTAGGGTTTTACGGAACGCCATTGATGACCGGAAGAGAGTAACCAGAAGCAGAAGAAAAGAAAGGGAGAAAAAAATAACGACGGAGTTGAGACTGCGTTGGGTTCTTTTAGGATCTCCAGTATTTAGGAATCTTTCGTCCGAATTGCAGGAACAATGGAGGCGAAGGGCTGGTTATATAGGTCCGAAATCGCCGGAAGATAGAGAGCGAACAGTGAGAGAGGTCACTTGAGAAGGAGTGACAGAAACCCTAACCACCGGCGGAGTGAGTGAGACCGGACAGCGCCTTAGAGGGAGTAAGAGAGAGGAACAGTCGCGAACGGCTGTGTGAGAGAGGAAGATTGAAACAGAGAGACTGAACCGCTAGGTTCTGAAAGAAGAAGAAAACGTTAAAAAAAAAAAAGGTTTTAAAATTAAAGGTTTGCACCCAAATCAGAAAGGTTCGGAAACCCGAGGCTGGCCGACGCGGACACGTCAGTCCGAAACAGTCAGTCTTGATATAATAGATATATTATATACGAAATTTCCGCACTTTTTCATAGGAGATAATAGTAAAAACATGTTTTTTTTTATTACTGAGGATTTTCTAAGTATGAATTTTTATTTATTTTTATATCCACATATATGTTGTAATTAACCATTTTATCAAGGTCCAAGCATTTAGCGTTAAACTCCCATAACTTGATATCCAAAAATTTTGAAACGAAAACTCATACTCAAAAGATCCTCACTAATAAAAAAGAATAAAAATGAAAAAAGACATGTATTTACTATATAATTAAGGAATATATAACCTATATATTATCTCTTATGAAAAAATAAGAAAAAAATTTCGAATCTTATTGCTAGTTGATTCATTTGTTTTTTCTGTCAATTAACTTCCCATTGTTTGTCTGGTTAATTTTTGACTCTCTGTCAATCTCTTTAACGGGTGATATAAGCTATGTTCGATTATTTTTAATTATCATATATTCATATATTCTAGTTACTTATGTTGGATGAGAAGGAAGACACAAACACAAAATTCAACCTCTGTGTTTGAAACAAAGCAATAAATTAAAGGGGAAGAAGCTTCCTTACATTCTGGGGGCATTGTTAGTCGTGACTTGAATTATAATTAAGGAAAGCAAAGCAATAAGAGTTCCTGCAAAATAAAAACCGATATTTGATGACAAAGGTGATGAACTAAGAACCATCCTCTCTATGCGTGATTCAAAGCTTCAAGGATTCCCAATCGGTTCTTACACACTAGAGTAAGAAATTGGGGAAAACTGCTTTTTCAAGAAAAAACGAAAAGCAACTTAATTACCCTTCTCTTCCCCATGCTCTCCTCCATGGAAACAAGTCGAAGACTAGCAAACCTGGTCAGGATTTAAGTCCTTAATCTGTCTACCTGTACTCTTTTTCCCCTTTTTTTTTCTTCCCACGAAGCATTATTGATCCGTTGACTTTGCAATGGTTTCTTTCATTTTAGAAGACAACCCAGAAAGAATATGCTTTGGATCCCGAGTTCTCCTCTGCCTGCAGCTTGCGTGTACTGGAAATATTGAGGAAGTAAGAAAGTAATAAGAAAAAACCAAATTGTTCATTTATTCGCAAGAAACAATTTTGGTCAAGAAACTGGAGCTTCAAACATTAGAAGGCTCATCCTAAATGTCAAGGGCAAGGTGAATCTACAATTTCCAAGGTTTTTTTCTTTTAAAAATCTTTTAAATATTTTTATTTTAAATGACTATTTTTTTTTTTGATGGAATTATTTTAAATGACTATTTGATGCCCGCTTAAAAACACACTGATAGTAACGTTAATACAAAATAATCAAGCATTTTCCCAAAAAAAAAAAATTAAAAAACTAAAATACCCCCAACATCATCAAACCTTGTACCCATGTGCACAAAGCTTACCGTTGATGCAAATAGTGAAGTCCAGTTGTAAATTCTCAATGCATTGTAGTGTAGAAACTTTGTGGGAGGAAGACTTTTGCCCATTAAGTACACAGGAAGGAGCTTTGAGCAGCTTTAATATAATCTTGAGGTGTCCTTGAAGCAAATCAGGTCTGCATATGTCGCCAGAGGTTGGTTGGAACTTGAGGAAGCAACTATCTTTCCCTCCAAAATACATTTCGAAAAGTTATTTATGAATAAATCTATAGCCAGCAAATTAATTCTCAAGAACCCATGTCTCTCTTTGCTCGAAACCTGCAAAACCAAGGCTGATTTGAAGCAAATTCATGCTCAGGTTATAAGAACACGGCTCTCGGAAGATAATCTAGGTTCAACCCAAGTTTTTGAGACTTGTATGCGCTTGGATGTGCCTGATTTCGGTTATGCCCATCGCCTGTTCCATCAAATTCGGACACCCAATGTTTTCACATGGAATACCATGATTAAATTTCATTCCAAATTCATAAATCGGTGCCACCCCATAGTTTTATACAAAGAGATGTTACGAAGGGGCACCAAACCAAATGGAATTACATTCTCCTTTCTTTCCAAGGCATGTGCGGATTTAGGTGACTCACTGGTTTCATTAGCAATTCATGCTCAGATTCTTGTGCTAGGAATGTATTCAGATGTATTTTTGTTGAACTCCCTGATTCATTACTATTGCGTTTGTGGGTCTATTGATTGTGCAAAAAAGGTGTTTGATGAGCTAACCCACAGAGATTTGATCTCTTGGACTCTGGTAATTAATGGTTATGTTCGGAGTAATCGCGCTAAAGAGGCTTTAGATCTCTTCTTTTTAATGAGGGAAGAGAATGTGGGTTTTGATGAGGTCACAGTTGTTGCAGTATTCACAGCTTGTGCTCATCTGGGTGATCTAAATTTGGGAAGGAGTTTAGAATATTTTGTGAGAGAATCTGGGATTGGGTTTAATTCTTACATGACCAATGCTTTGATTGACATGTATTCTAAATGTGGGAGCATTGCTGACGCTGTTGTTCCTTGGGTACTGTAAGATAGAAAATACAAGATTCTGCAAGACAGAAAATTGAGAAGCACGTATGGGAACAAAGACTAGCTATATGATTATAATATCAGTGATGAATTCAATAACAGAAACTTATAGGTACTAACCAAACTCACAGATGGAAATAATATGCAACAGCAGAGAAATGCTATTAATAATAGAGATAAAATTGATAGAGATAAAACAGCATAACATTCAGATGAAGATCATGGTAATAATAGCAACGTACGAAGATCAAATAGAAGTAATTGCAGAAACAGAATAGATGAACGATCAAATAGAAACAATTGAAATCAAATTAAAAACTTATTGATTTTTGCCCGAGGCGAGGAGATAAACCCCTGTGCTTAAAGCCTTTCAGCAACCCCCTTTCGGAATGATTCCTCAGTGCGTGGGTCTGGATACTGTGGCTTCCAGCATTCAACGGACACAAAGATCCTCCAGCAAGCCGCACAGACAATGCTGGGATATCAGCGAACTCAATGGCAGCAGCACTCTTCTTAAACCAGACGAAAAAAGAAGAAGATGAAGGTAGGGGTTTCTCCGTTCGTTTTTCCAGAGAAGAGATTCTAACTTCGTGGTCTTTAGAACCGAAACCCTAACCCTTTAAATAGACCATCCCACAAAAACGTTATTAACGTTAATTAACCCAACGGTTAATTAGAACGTTAATAACCCAACGGATATAATCAACTCAACGTTAATAAAATAAAAACGGTAATAAAATAATCCAACGATTAGATCAAAGTTAAAACCGATTTTCATTTTGTTAAAAAAAAAAAAAATTTAATCATATAAAAAGATAGCACATCACACACACACCACGACACGACCGACCGACCGGACGGCAGCGGCGTGCGCGCGCGATTCAAAGAAACCCCGACAACAGGAACAATGTCTCACTTTAGGGGTTGCACCCCTTTAGTTCTCACCATCCTATATTAACACAATGAGGCTTCAGTAAATTTCCAATGTGGGACTATTCTTCCCACACAAGAAACAAAGGAATTTTGAGTCCTCTAAAAACAACCAAAACACAACAATTCCCCCCACAGGACTCAAAATTAAAAAAAATTACAGAGTGTCTAAAATTCTAATATGCATTAATGCCGGTGTCTTTTGGACTTCAACCGACACTTAGTACTTGCAGAATAGGCTTCATAGAGACCCGGTAGAATAAATTCTTGAACCTTATCTCTTTAGCGTGAATCAACTACCTCTGCAGTCCACATACTAGAATACCTGCCTTTGAGTTCTAATCGGGTTGGCGCCTATACGGCCATGCGCCTGCTGGTCTCGTGAGCGCTCTAGAGAATTAACCCTTATTCTCAACAGAGGCGGCTCCACCTCAACACACACATAGGTAATTTCCATCAAGTGTGTAAACCGCAACTAAAACACACCATCTATAAAAGAATATGGAAATTATTAAGAGTCCCATGACTCATCCTCACATTCGTTGCAGTTTTTCACTACTCACATCATAGGGATAGGTTTCTCAAATAATAAATTATTTGTAGTGCTTTTCCAAACAACTCAAGTGACTTGTTCTTCCCATTGAACCTATTTCCTGGGATCGCCATTCATATAGGTTGGGTTACCATCACGGGTTGTTCATTTTTATGGGTTTTAGACCCATCCCCCTCGATGTGCTAATCACGAGTTTTTTGCTCAGAGGCTTTGTCAGAGGGTCAGCCAAATTCCCAGCTGACTTCACAAAAGTCAATGCAATTACTCCATCACTGAGTAATTGTCTAATAATATTATGCCTCAATCTTATGTGTCTCTTTTTACCATTGTATATATTATTCTGGGCTTTTGCTATTGCTGCCTGATTATCACACAGAATAGTTATAGGAGGTGCTGGTTTCGTCCATAAAGGGATATCATGCAGAAGGTTTCTCAACCACTCTGCCTCTCCACCGGCTAACTCTAAAGCTACAAACTCTGATTCCATGGTGGATTTCGCATTACACGACTGTTTACATGATTTCCATGAAACAGCCCCACCTCCTAAAGTAAATACATATCCACTGGTTGAATTTGTATCATCATGCCCAGTCACCCAGTTTGCATCACAATAGCCCTCCAAAACAGTGGGATAGCCTGAGTACTGTAAACAATAATCCATTGTACCCTTAAGGTATCTCAAAACCCTAACTAAGGCTCTCCAATGTTCATAGTTAGGACTATTAGTATACCTACTCAGTCTCCCAACTGCATATGCAATATTAGGTCTGGTGCAGTTCATCAAATACATCAATGAACCAATCACTCTAGCATACTCAACCTGGGATACACTATCACCTATATTCTTTCTAAGTTGTATGCTAGAATCATAAGGAGAGGATAATGGATCAGAATCCATATGTCCAAACTTCCTTAGAATCTTCTCTACATAATGTGATTGGCTTAATTTGATACTGCACGACTCTCTAAAGATCTTGATGCCTAAAATGACATCAGCTTCTCCTAAATCTTTCATTTCAAATTTAGAAGAAAGAAATTGCTTAGTAGAAACAACTATATCTAAGCTAGTACCCATGATAAGCATATCATCTACATATAAGCAAATAATAACACCTGAATTATTATTAAACTTATAATATACACACCTATCCGAATCATTTATATGAAAACCATTCTTTACAAGCACTTTATCAAACTTTTCATGCCACTGTTTAGGTGCTTGTTTCAAACCATACAAAGATTTAACTAATCTACAAACTTTATTTTCTTTTCCAGGTACATTAAAACCTTCAGGTTGTTTCATATAAATCTCCTCTTCTAAATCACCATTTAAAAATGCAGTTTTAACATCCATTTGGTGAATTACAAGGTTATTTATAGATGCTAAGGCTATCAATATCCTGATGGTAGTAATTCTAGCCACTGGTGCATAGGTATCAAAATAGTCTACCTCCTTTTGTTGACTAAAACCTTTTGCAACTAGTCTAGCTTTGTATTTATCTACAGAACCATCTGTTTTTAACTTTTTCCTGAAAATCCATTTACATCCTATGGGTTTAGTTCCAGGTGGCAAATCAACTAACTCCCAAGTATGATTGGCTAAAATTGAATCTAGCTCACTATTAATGGCTTCTCTCCAAAACACTGCATCTGGAGAAGTCATAGCTTCATCATAGGATGCAGGTTCACCATCTATTAAGAATGTATAAAAGTCATCTCCTAGGTTGGTAGTCTTCCTAGGTCTTTTACTTCTTCTTAATTCAGGTTCAGGTTCTATATTATTTTCTGGTTCAATTCTAAGACTCTGTTCAGGTTCTACAACATGTTCTGGTTCAATTCTAAGACTTGGTTCAGGTTCTAATCCATTGGTTTGGCTTGAGGAAGCCACATCTGAACCTAATGTCACTTTTGACCTTAAGGGAAAAGTAGACTCAAAAAAGTCTGCATCCCTATATTCTATTATAGAGTTAGCTGACACCATATTATCATCTACAGATTTCAAAGTAAGAAATCTATAGGCAGCGCTGTGCTCAGCATAACCTATAAAGACACAATCAATAGTCTTAGGTCCTATCCTTTTTCTCTTAATAATTGGTAGACCCACTTTAGCTAGACAACCCCACACCTTAATGTAATTTAAGTTAGGAGTGTGTCCCTTCCAAAATTCAAAGGGAGTCTTACCAGTTTTCTTATGAGGAATCCTGTTTGTTATAAAACAAGCAGAAAGGATAGCTTCCCCCCACAAATTTGTGGGTGAACCAGAACTTACAATCATGGAGTTCATCATTTCTTTAAGAGTTCTATTCTTTCTCTCAGCTACTCCATTAGACTCAGGAGAGTAGGGAGCAGTGACTCCATGAATAATCCCATTCTCTTCACAATATTTGTGAAATGGGTTTGAGCCATACTCACCTCCTCTATCTGTTCTAAGTCTTTTAATCTTCTTATTTAATTGATTTTCTATTTCAGTTTTATACTTGATAAAAGTCTCTTCTGCTTCATCCTTACTTCTTAAAAGATAAACTTTAGTAAATCTACTAAAGTCATCTATAAAGGTAATAAAATAATTTTTACCTCCTCTAGACATAGTGTGCTTCATATCAGCTATATCACTATGAATTAGATTAAGAAGTTCGGTTTCTCTTTTTATAGATTTATGGGGTTTATTTGTGAATTTTGCTTCAGAGCATGATTCACATTTATCAAAGTTATTGTTTGTTGTATTCTTGATTAATCCTAGACTTTGCATTCTTTTAATGTATGAAATATTAGTGTGACCTAATCTTGCATGCCATAAAGAAATTGAGTCAATCAAGTAAGCTGAACCGGTTATTTCATTAATTTCATCGGAAACATTCAGAACAAACAATCCATTATTACAATATCCCTTGCCCAAGAATACCCCATTCCTAGAGAGTACTACCTTATTACCCTCAAATACAAGTTTGATCCCCACTTTATTCAGAAGGTATCCTGATACTAGGTTCCTTCTAATCCCAGGTACATGAAGAACCTCAGTCAATACAAGTTGCTTCCCAGAAGTAAGCTTGATTAGAACTTTCCCTTTCCCAGAAACTGGAGATGTACGAGAGTCTGCTAGATACACCTGCTCGCCTTCTCCCACGGGTTGGTAAGATGTGAACATATCACGATCTCCACAAATGTGCTTCGTAGCACCAGTGTCCACCACCCATTCCTTGTTGTTGCATGTCAAATTTATTTCTAAAATAACAGCAACAATAACATCAGTTTCAGCCAAGTTAAGTTGAGGTCTATCTTTGCCCTTTTTATGCCGGCATTGAGCCGCATGATGGCCAGGTTTGCCACAGACAAAGCAGTTACCTCTCTTCTTAAAATCAGTTTTGTTGGTAGGTCTAAAGGATTTATGATTATCCCATTTCTTCTTCTTAGAACCCTCAACAAAGTTGGCTTTACTAGTTGGATAGGGAACTTGAGGTTTTTGTACCTTTTCTCTAGATTGGGCTTGTTCTTCTATCCTTATATGCACTATAAGTTCATCTAGAGTCATGTCTTTTCTTTTGTGCTTAAGGTTAGTTTTATATACCTTCCAGGAAGGAGGTAACTTCTCTATTAAAGCTCCAGCCACAAATTTCCCAGGTAATAAAATTCCTTCATTAGATAGATCCCTAACAGTTTTCTGATATTCATTAATTTGATCAGAAACAGGTTTGCCATCAATCATAATAAATTCCAGGAATTTTCCTATGGCAAATTTAACAACACCTGCATCTTCAGTTATGTATTTCTTATGTAATGCTTCCCATAAGTCTCTAGCAGTTTCATAAACACAGTAAATATCAAACAGATCATTAGTTAAAGAATTTAGGATGTAATGCCTACACATCCTCTCAGCTTTTATCCATTTAGTCAATTCAGGTGACTCAGTTTCACCTTCAGGGATTTCTGGTTTAGATTTTGTTAACACAAAATCAATCTCTAAAGTTTCAAGCAAATAGTACAATTTCTGTTTCCATCTTTTGAAGTTGTCCCCAACTAAGGGTTCAACTTTAGTGAGATCTACAGCAGATGGGGTTCTAATGTGTTCCATATCAATAACAGCAAATTTTCTATCAAATAGCTTGATGAAAGGCTTTAAGATTGTTGTTCCTTGGGTACTGTAAGATAGAAAATACAAGATTCTGCAAGACAGAAAATTGAGAAGCACGTATGGGAACAAAGACTAGCTATATGATTATAATATCAGTGATGAATTCAATAACAGAAACTTATAGGTACTAACCAAACTCACAGATGGAAATAATATGCAACAGCAGAGAAATGCTATTAATAATAGAGATAAAATTGATAGAGATAAAACAGCATAACATTCAGATGAAGATCATGGTAATAATAGCAACGTACGAAGATCAAATAGAAGTAATTGCAGAAACAGAATAGATGAACGATCAAATAGAAACAATTGAAATCAAATTAAAAACTTATTGATTTTTGCCCGAGGCGAGGAGATAAACCCCTGTGCTTAAAGCCTTTCAGCAACCCCCTTTCGGAATGATTCCTCAGTGCGTGGGTCTGGATACTGTGGCTTCCAGCATTCAACGGACACAAAGATCCTCCAGCAAGCCGCACAGACAATGCTGGGATATCAGCGAACTCAATGGCAGCAGCACTCTTCTTAAACCAGACGAAAAAAGAAGAAGATGAAGGTAGGGGTTTCTCCGTTCGTTTTTCCAGAGAAGAGATTCTAACTTCGTGGTCTTTAGAACCGAAACCCTAACCCTTTAAATAGACCATCCCACAAAAACGTTATTAACGTTAATTAACCCAACGGTTAATTAGAACGTTAATAACCCAACGGATATAATCAACTCAACGTTAATAAAATAAAAACGGTAATAAAATAATCCAACGATTAGATCAAAGTTAAAACCGATTTTCATTTTGTTAAAAAAAAAAAATTTAATCATATAAAAAGATAGCACATCACACACACACCACAACACGACCGACCGACCGGACGGCAGCGGCGTGCGCGCGCGATTCAAAGAAACCCCGACAACAGGAACAATGTCTCACTTTAGGGGTTGCACCCCTTTAGTTCTCACCATCCTATATTAACACAATGAGGCTTCAGTAAATTTCCAATGTGGGACTATTCTTCCCACACAAGAAACAAAGGAATTTTGAGTCCTCTAAAAACAACCAAAACACAACAGACGCAAGGAAGCATTTTGATGATATGGTAGGAAAAACTACTGCATCTTGGAATTCTATGATTTCTGCGTATGGGAGATCTGGAGACATGGATTCAGCTATTAGACTCTTCAGCCAGATCCCCGAGAAGAACGACGTCTCTTGGAGTGCACTACTTAATGGGTATGTGCAAAATGGTGTATTTGAGGAAGTATTGATGCTCTTCCTCAAGATGCAGGATGAAGGAATAGTCCCAAATGACGCCTCCATTACCAGTGCCATTGCTGCCTCTGCTCATTTGGGGGCTCTGGAGCTAGGACGAGACATTCATCTTAGTTTGGACAAGCAAAAAGTCCTACATGATGTTGTCCTAAGCACTGCACTTGTTGATATGTACATGAAGTGTGGATGTCTTGAGATTTCACAACAGTTATTTACTGCCATGCCAAAGAAAAATCTAGTCTCTTATAATGTGATGATATCAGGACTTGGAATCCATGGAAGAGCTTCCGATTGCCTTGATATTTTCAATGAGATGGTGAAAGCAGGGATAAAACCAGATAGTATAACATTTGTTGGGATTCTCTCTGCATGTGCTCACTCTGGTTGGTTGGAAGCAGGAAAGCGGTACTTTAATTTGATGACCAGAGTGTGTGGAATCCCCCCTCGGGCTGAACACATTTCGTGTATGGTTCATCTCCTGGGTAGATCAGGGCTCCTACATCAAGCCTATGAATTCATCAGAACTTCTCCCGTAAAGCCTGATGTCGCAATTTGGGGAGCTTTATTGCAAGCTTGTAGAATTCATAACAATATTGAAATTGGTGAATCCGTTGCCAAACAGATTCTTGAATTGGACCCTTGCCATGGAGGAGCTTATATGCTTCTATCAAGTATATATGCTGCTGCAAATGAATGGAGTGAAGTTATGAAAATACGCAAGGAGATGAAGCAAATAGGAGTCAAGTATCACCCTGGATGGAGTTGGATCGAGCTTGATGGGAGAATTTACAAGTTTTCTGTTGGGAACAACTTTCATCGCAGCATCAAGGACATTATGTCGATGTTGGACTTCTTGGACCTTCAAATGGTTGGATTGGAAAACTGTGAAATTCAGAAAAGGGAGTTTTGCTTGTAGCTTCATTACCTCAAGGATTAGAACACATATGCCTTGATAGTTTTACTCATCAGGAGGACAAAAAAAGGACCTTCGGTTTTATAGAGTAATGATTTTATATTCTCAATTACTAAGAAGAGTTGAAGAAATGATGGTTGAGTTTGTGCTTGATGCCGATATCACATTATAAACCTTGAGGAAGGCTGATACGTCTATTTTCAAATATTCATGAGTTAGACAGCTAAAAGAAAGTCAGAAAGAGGATATTAATGCCCCATTTCTTCGTGTGATTTCTGTGGGGTGGGATTCTTCTTGTTGTTCTAAACGGATTTACTGGAGAGTTTCACAGTTTAGGAATCACTATCGGTGCAATTCGGCCATGCATTTGGGGAGAAAATCATTGTCAATTGTTGTAAGTACTAAAGTCACCATGGAGATCATTTGCTCAATGGTGTTTAAGTTGCAGAGACAGATCAACTCTTTGGTGACCCAAGTACTCACCTTCTTTTTCTCTGTTTTTCTTTTTTACATACTTCTTCCCATAATATATGTCAAAAATATAATAAACTATACATCACTCACATTTTAAAAGTACGTTTAAATATGTAAAATTTCGGGCCTTATGATAAGCCTCGATGAAACCAAAACTCAATGAAATTTGGCCCAATAAAGCTTTTATTGGCATTGGGGGAGCATTTTGTGTGTGGGGTGAACAAATTTTACGACTCTAGGTGATGGTCACGATTAACTAGATTAAATAGACTAAAAATGATGATTAGGAATATTCTTCACAAAGTACTAGAGTAAAACCATTTTTCAAAGAGGTTGGTTGAAAAATTCTTCACAAAGTTTTAGAGTAAATTTTTTTGTTTTTTGGTGCATGGCGTTGATCTTAGAAAGAAATAGAGTCTCGCCAACCTTTCGTAGTAGCTTGGTAATGGAATTTCACCACTACCAAGAAAGATATATCCTTAAAAAGATTGGAGTATCACAATTACTAAACCAAGCTAAAATCATACAGGAGTCTCCTAGAAATAAGCCCCTCTAGTATTTAAAAATCACACTTAGTGGATTGTCCACATGAAAATTAATTTTGTTGTGAGATGCTCCAGTTATCTGAAAAATTGTTCAATTGTTCAATTTCATTCTTTATATACATAACTAATGTGGACATTCGCAAACTGAGCACTTGACAACCTCTATATTTCTATTTAAAAATCACAAAAAAATATATTGTCCATAAGACTAATTTGAAGAATACTTTGTTGAGTATATAATTTGAATTATCTAGGCATGGCAATTGGCAAAGTAAGACTCGAAATATCCAACTATTTTTTTTTTTTTTGCCCTCAATATTTTTCTTTTGTCAAGCCAGCTAAATCCATTGTTATTTGTTAGAGAACAAATTGCATTTTTTTGTTTTTTTCTTCGTTTCCATTTTTTAAAAATTTAGAGGCCGTTTGGTAACGTTTTTTTTTTTAAACAGTTTGAAAACTACAAACAGTTAGAACTGTTTTTGGTTTTTGAAAACAAGTGACAAGAAACCTGTTTGGTAACAATCACTGTTTTTTGGGTTTTTGAAAACAGGTGACAAGAAACCCGTTTGGAAACAATTGATAAAAAAAACGATTCAAGTTTTCAAAATTAACAAATATGCATTATTATACAACCTGCAAGCCTATTAAACTATAAAAAATTTGCTATAAAAAAAGGGGAATCAAAATTTTGTACCACAAATTAAAAAGGATAAATCCCATAAACTGTTGTGTTCATCCAAGTGGTGTTGTTACCACTCATGCATAAAATTACGAATGCTTTTATATGGTATATATAAATTAGTAATACATTTATATACTTTTATGAATTAATAATTTTTTTTTTTTTGTAAAATGTATATGTGAAAATAATACTTTAATAAACTAAGGTTGGGTTTGAGTCAGATTAACCCGATCCTAACCCGATTTACACAGATTACCTTATTAACCCACCCCGTTGACATCAAAGTTTGGTTTAGGAATATTGTCGAACAAGTGACAGATACGGATGCTTTGAAGTCTCGTACAGGCAAACAACAGAACCCACAAACACCATTAATTCCGGCACGCACTTGTCTCCCCTCTCTTTCCAACTACTTCCTCAACATCTCTTACCAACCTTTTCTTCCTTCCACGCCACAAAGTGCAAACTGGATTATATGTTGGTATTTGCAAGTCTCTGTAGTATCTGCTGGTGGTCTACCCTATGCTCGGCGTTTTGTTTATGTTTGGACAGAAAAGGAAGGAAAGGTTCAAAGGACGACAACAATGGCAGTCGTAGTAATTTTTCACAATAACTAGCTGTGGCATACTGGCATCTCGATGATAATTATCATATGTGGAGATCGAGCAGATTAAATCGAATGAAAAGAATTTTAAGAGTAAAAGAAACTTACATTGATGGTGCGTTGCATGAACTTGGCTCTCTTCTTTGGTCTTTGAGGGAGCTTACAGCCCTTAATGGCCATAAAATCCTCCTCTTTATTCTTTCTTCTTTAATTTCAATCGAATTGAGAGATCTGAATTTGGTAACATCTGCTGTTTTGAGAGAATCGGTTTGTGAGGAAGAAGAGTTTTGCATGAAGAAGAGAGACGAGAGATAAAAGCATCAAAGAGAAAAAAATAAAGTATTACAAAAATGCCATTGAAAGAAAACACGGTTTATCGTTTTTTGAAACCAACAATTTCGGTTTGGAAAAAGGGGCTTGTTTTTCAACCGTTTTTCCAAAAAACGATTTCGAAACTCTCTCCACCAAACAAGATTTTGGTTTTCTGTTTTTAAAAACTTAAAAACGGTGTTTGAACACGTTATCAAACACCCTCTTACACTTTATTTTATTACTTATTATTTTTGGTTAATCCAATCCCATGTAGGACTGGCAATGGGTCGAATATATATATTCGAATCCGAACCGAAATTACCGAATTCGGATATAGGATTTAGATCCACGATTCGGATACAGATCTCGAATTTCGGATCCGAATTTTTTCGGATTCAGATTTGGATATACATGTATCCGATCCGAAAAAGATCCGAATCGAAAACATACTTATAATATATATAAACTTAACCCAGACCATGGTTCAACCATAAGTTAAAAGGGTTAAATCATCATTTGATCATAAGATACTTGGATTTGTGTTAAAATTTATAATTAAATTTACTTTAATGGTTAAAATTGGTTTTTAAAGTTTCAGGTTCAAACAGGCTCGAATTCGAATTTATGATCGAATTCGGATTTAGGATCGGATATCGGATCGAATTCGGATTTCGGATATTCATTGAATTTCGAATTCGGATTTAAGTATTAAAGATCTGTCGGATATCGGATCAAATTCGGATATCGGTAAAACTTTTTCTGATCGGATTTGGATCTTAGCAGATCCGTACCATATTCGACCGATTGCCACCGCTAGTCCCATGCTTTATAGACGAGTTGGGGCTCGGATGGGTTTTAAGCATTGAACTCATTGAGTGACACCCATGTTAACTCATTTTGTTCACGGCCCTCCTGTTTTCTAAAACCTATTACCTACCCAACAAAACCCTCTACAATCTCTGTCCATAGGAACTTAAGATTTCATTGTCATGGAGTCGTCTTCTGGATACGAGGCTTCAGTGCTGTTCTTGGATTTCGTTCTTCTTTTTCTTTTCTTTCTTTTTTTTTTTTTTTGATTCATCATTTTCGGATAAATAATTTTGGCTATTGCTGGGATTTTCTTTCACCCCTTTATATTTTAATAATTCGTGGAGTGCATTTTTGCCTTATGGTTTTTCTAATTGAATTATTTGTGTTTGATGGAAAGTAATTTGTTCAAAATGGATGCATTGTTAATGGGTATTTGATAATTATATTTCATCAGCAAGTAGTTTTCAAATGGGAAGATTGAACTTTAGGTTTAATGAAGTTCTTGCTTTTATTTTTATTTTGTTGTTAATTTTTTCAATTCAAATGGATGTTAGAAGAGGTGAATTGTTTCTTGAGGGTGGTTCTGTTATTCCCATTTAATAAATTATTCCTCTATTCCAATTTTTATAGCATGGGGTTGTTTTCTGATAATAGGTTGTTAGAGGATGGCTGGCAGGATGGATCAGAGGAAGATGGCAATGAAGAACCAGAACTTGTTATGACTGATGAATGGATGGAGTTATTTGCAGAATCTGAAGCTAAAAGAAGATTAGGTTACACATCTTTCCACTCTATCTTCAAATGTTATTTTCTTAACAAAATTCTGGGTTGTGCTGATTTCCACTCTATCTTCAAAAAAATGAATCAACTAGCACTAAGATTAAAATTTTTTTCCTCATTTTTCCATATGAGATAATATATAGGTTATATATTCCTTAATTATATGGTAAAAACATGTCTTTTTTCATTTCTATTAGTGAGGATCTTCTGAGTATGAGTTTTCGTTTCAAGAATTTTGGATATCAAGTTATGGGAGTTTACCGCTGAATGCTTGGACCTCAATAAAGTGGTTAATTACAACATATATGTGTATATAAAAGAAATGAAAATTCATACTCAGAAGATCCTCACTAATAAGAAAACATGTTTTTACTACTATCTCCTATGAAAAAATGAGGAAAGATTTTTGAATGTTACTGCTAGTGGGTACCAAAGCCATATATATATATATAGCTGATTGTTAAGTGAATTTAATTGGATAGAAGAAAAAATTTGTAAAAAGCAACAAATTGATAAAAAAAAAAAGAAAAGAAAAAAAGAAAATGAAAACCACGTTTTAATTAACATTAAGATAGACAAGTAACATTCAACATTCATTACCTTAAAACCCCCAACTTTTTTGGTATCTTCACGTCCAATATGGCCATTCACAAACCGGAACTATTGAGTGCAGTAATTAAGTGCATGATATTCAAAGCAAAATAAGTGTCATGTCCCAAACTTGATAAATTATATATTAATAATACAACAATACAAGGATAATTATCAATATAACCTTTAAATGTCGTATACTACAATACAGTTCCTCATCCTGTCTCAAGCCATAACGATCCTATGCATCAAATGGGTATATTTATGCTTATCCAAGCTTGCGATGAATGTAGTTTCATGCGATCTATAATGGGAGATAAAAGTCGATGGTACCAACCTTTCAATTGAAATTAATTAATCAGCACAATTGCCCCTGCTAAACTCACAGCACAAACAAATAACAACACAGATAACCCTGTGGTATACCTAACAAGTTTATGGAAGTTAGTAATATGTTGCCGCAAACACACAAGCAACGGTACGATCACAGCTGAAATGAGTGTGGCAATCGTAACGATGATAAAGATTTTGAAGAGCATCGCTTGGGTATGATTTTTCATTTTAAGATCTCCAGTCATGAATCCGTATAGTCCTCCTCCCGAGATGGATAAAATTGCAAATTCAGTTCCAAGCTCTGTGGAAAACTCCCCTATCTGATAAGGATATAGAAAGATATAACTTTTGATACATCCAAAAAGAATGATGTAGCTTGATTAACAAAGTTATAAACATGTACTAAATTAATCATGCATATATACCTGTGAGAGTATCCTATTTGGAGAATTTAGACGTATATAACTCTCATTCATTCTATTTGGAGAATTTGGAGCTGCAGAACTTGGATTCACATCCGATTGAGCAACATCTTCATTCATCTCTGCCCCTAATATGCTTAACGAGGTGTTGTTTTCAAGGTCTCCTTGTTCCTGTTGATGTAAAGCTGTAAGCAAATAAACGATGAAGCAAAACCGCTGCAAACTTAATTAAAATAACCTTACCTCCATAGGCTTGTGCGAATCTGGCCCTTCACCCGATATAGTAAGAGATGTGGGAGGTACCACGGTATCAAAGTGACTTGCCTTCTTCGTTAATATCATGTTCATTATCAGCCATTTATTTATCACAAAAGTAACAACAAAAACACTAATAATTACTAATTCCTATATCAATTTTCTTGGGGGAAAAAAAAAAGTGGAGGTGAGAATTTACTTGGGCTGTGTTTGTTTCACTGGAAATTGGGGGAAAAAAATTTTTTTTTTCCAGAAATTTTAAATTTTCCGGGTATTTGTATTACAGGAAAATATAAAATATAGTAAAATATTTTCCAAAAATCTCAAAAAACGAAGGAAAAATAACTTCTGCCACTTTTTGGCGGAAGTTATTTTCTGGACAAAAGCTTCACACGGTTGAGTTGGATTACAACTCCCGTTTCCAACTGATAATGAAGCCTCTTAAGCTTGGCATCGATGGAGTTTCTAGCTGGTATTGAAATAAGAGGAATAGAAACTAGCTAGAAATCCAGTAGTCTACTCTCCTCTTTGACTTTAGTCTACTCTCCCCTTTTGCCTTTTCCACATACAGAATATATTTAAGAAAAATGGGCCCACATGAAACTCTTATAAAAATGTTTAAAACACCATCCCAACCGAATGTATGATCATGTTTAATTAATTTTTGATCCAAAAATAAAGCCTAGGTATGTGAATGCTTATTTCGAATCTAGAATTCAATGTCTTAAGCTGATATCATTTCAAAACAACAAAATTAAGATAAAATGAGGAGCAAGAGAATGATATCAAAGTCAATGATTACCTTGTTTGATACAGAACCCATCAGTGTTAGAGAAGTTGATGAAGAGGAGCAACAGACCGAGGATTCTTAGATTGTTAAAGAGGCAGCAAAACCAGCATTTAATTGGACACAGAGAAACAGAGCGTTATGCTGTTGGAATAAGCAAGGAGCGGATACCCATTATATAGACAACACTTACATGGAAGATCGAGAGCAAGACAAACCCCTTGAGGGGCAGAAAAACGTCACGATCTTCAATTGTTAAGAATTCTTAACAATTCTTAGATTGATTCTTAAGAATCCTGTGTTGACCAAGACAAGCCCCATTCATCCGAAATACATAAAAGAGGCACAATTTTTAAGAATCTAAGAATGGGAAATAAGAGTGTCCGAGCCAGAGAGCTCTTCCTTCAGAGATTCTTCTCAGTAAAGCATGTCCACATTAGCAACTCGTCCATGTAAGAATGCATGATCGATCATGTTTGAATTAATTTTTGATCCAAAACTAAAGCCTAGCTATGTGAATGCTTATTTCGAATCTAGAACTCAATGTTTTATATATGCTGATATCATTTCAAAACAACAAAATTAAAATAAAATGAGGAGCAAGAGAATGATATCAAAGTTGATGATTACCTTGTTTGATGCAGAACCCATCAATGTAGAGAAGTTGATGGAGAGCAGCAGCAGCACAGACCGAGGATTCTTAGACTGTTAAAGAGGCAGGAAAACCAGCGTTATAAATTGGACACAGAGAAGAAACAGAGCGTTAGTCTGTTGGAATAAGCACGGAGCAGAAATCCATTATATAGGACAACGCTTACACGGAAGTTACCAAAAGATCTAGTCCTATCCACTCAATGCCCAAATGTTAAAGCTGGTTCTTCTAAACATTGATACTTTAGAGTGGCAATTTGGACATTTAGTGTAGAGTGGCAAGTTTCCAGGTTCGGCTCATATTACCCTTGAGTCGAACAGTTGAGTCTTTGTCTCTCCGTCCATATTACAGTTGAGTATTGTCCATGTAATCGGACGGTTCCATGTAATCGGACGTTGATCGGACGGTTCCGAAGAAACAAAGACTGGACGGAGATCCGATTACATGGACCGTCCGATCAATGTCCGATTACATGTGAATGCATGTCCGAAGAATCATCTCATACCACGTCAGCAAGTGAAAACAACGAAGAATCTTCTCATACCACATCAGCAAGTGAAAACAACGAAGAATCTTCTCATACCACATCAGCAAGTGAAAACAACGAAGAATCATCTCATACCACATCGGATCTCCGTCCAGTCTTTGTTTCTTCGGAACCGTCCGATCAACGTCCGATTACATGGAACCGTCCGATTATTGTTCGATTACATGTGAATGCATGTCTGAAGAATCATCTCATACCACATCAGCAAGTGAAGACAACGAAGAATCATCTCATACCACATCAGCAAGTGAAGACAACCATCTCATACCACATCAGCAAGTGAAGACAACGAAGAATCATCTCATACCACATCGGCAAGTGAAGACAACGAAGAATCATCTCATACCACATCGGATCTCCGTCCAGTCTTTGTTTCTTCGGAACCGTCCGATCAACGTCCGATTACATGGAACCGTCCGATTATTGTCCGATTACATGTGAATGCATGTCCGAAGAATCATCTCATACCAAGCGTACACCATATACAGTTGTTGTTCTTTGGTTTTGTATCCCACTTAGAAGTGATTTGCTTATATTATCACTGCAATACACAGCCTTTCTACCTAGTTTCTATTCCTCTTCTTTCTGTAAAATAAATTAAGGCTTCGTTTGTCTTAATGGAAAATAATTTCTGGTAGAAAATATTTTCCGGATGAATTTTTTTTTGGGAAAAACAATTTCTTTTTTTTCTAATTTTCAGGCGTTTGGATGTTTCAGGAAAGAGAAAATGAGAAAAGTGAATTATCGAAATGAAAGTTTAAAAGTTGGAAAAAAGTGAAATTTTATGATTTAGCTATAATCCTTTAAACTATTAAACATATCATAAACAGCAAGTAACTTATCAAATTTACAAAAATCGACCCAGCTCGTTCTCCTATTCCTCTGCTGCCGTTTTTGCCTCTTCCCTTTTTGTTATCTCTGTCGTGAATCTCGTGATCTTCAGGGACAGCCCTATATTACAATCTCATATATAAATTAGACAATTTCTCCTCAAGTCATACATGAGAATGACTGCTCTGACCACTATCTATGCTGGCCCACTTGACCCCTGGTCACACTCCTTGAGTTTCCAAAAAGGTCCACGAACATCCCCTTGTTAACTTCCAAAAGATGCAGTTGGATTATGAATCTACAATGGCCAAACTGCCCTTCTATATTAAGAGGGAAGGGCTGGTTTTTCATCTTCACTCAAAACAAGGAAACATGTTAGAAGAAAACAGAGGATTTAACATAGAGATAGATTTTAAACAGAAGATATAAACAAACTTATGTAAGCAATTTAGAAATTTTTCCGAAAATTCCGAAGGTAGAAACAACCTGATTGAGACTCACGTATGGAAAACGGTTTCTTATATGTTTTAATTACTCAAATGCCATTGTGGTAGTGAAACAAACACGGCCCAAGTATAATCCTCACCTCCACTTTCTTTTTCATTTTTTTTTTCAAGAAAATTGATATAAGAATTAGTAATTATTATTGTTTTTGTTCTTATTTTTGTGATAAATAAATAACTGATAATGAAATTGATGGCCTGATATTAATGAAGAACGCAAGTCACTTTGACACCATGGCTGATAATGAAAGTGAAGGGTCGGATTCACATAATCCTGTAGAGGTGAGGTTCTTTTAATTAAGTTTATAGCGGTTTTGCTTCATCGTTAATTTATTCGCTTATAGCTGCATATCAACAGGATCAAGGAGACATTGAAAACATAGACACATTAGAGACAGAGATGAATGCAGATGGCACTCAATCGGATGTGAATTCAAGTTGTACACCTCCAAATAGAATGAATGGGAGTTCTAGACGTCTAAATTCTGCAAATAGGATACTCTCTCAGGTATATATGCATGATTAATTTATTACCTGTTTATATCTTTGTTAATTATGCGACATCATTCTTTTTGGATGTATCAGAAGTTATATCTTTCTATATCCTTATCAGGTAGGGGAGTTTTCCACAGAGCTTGGAACTGAATTTGCAATTTTATCCATCTCGGGAGGAGGACTATACGGATTCATGACTGGAGATCTTAAAATGAAAAATCATACCCAAGTGATGCTTTTCAAAATCTTTATTATCGTTACGATTGCCACAATTATTTCAGCTGTGATCGTACCGTTGCTTGTGTGTTTGAGGCCACCAATTACAAACTTCCATAAACTTGTTAGGTATGTCACAGGGGTATCTGTATTGTTATTTGTTTGTGCTGTGGGTTTATCAGGTGCGGTTGTGCTGATTTGAATTGAAAGGTTGGTACCATCAACTTTTATCTCCCATTACAGATTGCATGAAATTACATTCATCCCAAGCTTGGATAAGCATAAATATACCCATTTGATGCATATGACCGTTATGGCTTGAGACGGGATGAGGAACTATATTGTAGTATACGATATTTAAAGGTTGTATTGACAATTATTCTTGTATTGTTGTATTATTAATATATAGTTTATCAAATTTGGGACATAACATTTATTTTGCTTTGAATATCATGCACTTAATTACTGCACTCAATAGTTCCAGTTTGTGAATGGCTATATTGGACATGAAGATACCAAAAAAGTTTGGGGTTTTAAGGTAACAAATTTTGAAAGTTACTTGTCTCTCTTAATGTTAATTAAAATGTGGCTTTAAGTTTTTTTTTTTAAATTTGTTGCTTTTTACAAATTTTTTTTTCTATCCAATTAAATTCAACTCGATCAGCTATATACACGTCAACAAAAACTCCGTGTGATGCACGGGATGTGATAAAAGGCAAAATAACAAGAGGACCTTAATGGTTAAAAACAGATTAAAGAAGAATTGGGTCTTCAGCCTCCTCCACCTCATCAGAAGTTGTTACAAGATCATTCTTCATAGTTTTTCTATCAGTTGATTACCCGCCAAGTAGAAATGCCTACTTTGAAAATTCATCTCGTATGCTCCAACACGTAAATCACCATAATATACAGTGGGCACAAATTGATCTAATAATTGCTTTGTCTCTTCAAAAGTTTTTTTTAAACCTTTCAATAATTTTTTTCATTTTTAATTTTACTTCTCTCCTTCTGGGTCCTGGTCCCTGCGCCCGCCCATTGCCTACACCATTCACTCTGGTTATTAAAATAAAATTACTACAGTAGGTACTGTAATATTTATTTCAGAAATCATCAAATAAAATCAATAGTGTTGACACTATCTAATCCCGAATAATCTTCTAACTTGTTAAAAATAGATGCCCCTGAACGGCACATTGTGCTAGTATACCTTGAATTCTGCTTGCATTCAGCCGTTTTCATTCATGGGTAATGTTATCCTTACATGAAGATTTACTCTAGCCAAATAAAGTGATGCTCTTCCACTCACAAGTATGAACAATCTATAGTAACATTGTCCTTTGTGTGTCTTCAAAGTTTGCTGCACAATTTTTACTGGAATATTTAAAACGTACCATTGACATTGGCCCATCCACTCAACTCTCAAGGAAGTTCATAGTCAGGTGCAATTCTTGATTATCTTGAGAGCTTGACTGTACTATAGAACTCAATCTTGATGGTTTAATGGCATCCACATGTTGAACCCCAGATGCATGCAACAGCTGAAAATAATGCCACTCCACGAACTAATGATTATGGAGTTGAAAGAGCACCCTAATTTTCACAAGAATTCAACAAGTTTCTCATCAAACAAATATGCCCCATGAGTTTGCTAAATAAGACAAAACGAAATATGATAAATAAAACCTACAATAATAAAGCTTAGATGTTACTGAAATTGTTTTATTTACCAAAAATATGTAGAAAAAAACTAAGGGTGTCAATTCAATCCCAACCTGCAATCCCAGCTTTCTCTCCCTTAGGTATAATTGCGTCTGATCTCTGTTTAACAAAGAATAAACAGTCATATTGCAAGAAGAATTATAGGATGGTGAAGTTCCTAAAAACAATAATAATAATTTGGGGACTAATTAAAGAAAGAAAATAAGAGAAATAGTGGGATGGTTTAATGGTGTCCACCAGCTTGTTACTTCAGTGCATCATGCATATAGAAGCTGTCATAGATGAAATTGATCAGAATTCAGAAACAGATAATTGAAGAAGTTGGAAAGATAACAGCCAACACTGTACTTGCTAGGAAAACATATGGAAGAATAGAATTTGCTCCTTTTAGAATCTTCGCCATGTCAATCTCATTGTGCTTAATATCCTGAAACAAAAGCATATAAACAAACGAAAATTAAGATGGACCCAGCACTGCTTTGCTATTACTGATTATATCCAGTGAAACTTGCTAGGAAATAAAAATAACAACTAACAAAGGGCAAGGGTGTCGTTGAAACAAACAATAAATTGCAAACAAAGGAAAATAAGATATTCTTGAATCTGCACTGATTAAATCAAGAAATGTATCTGAATGAAAAAGAAACCACCCGTCACAAGCTTACTCTTAGAACATCCACACGCCTATCAATATCCTTGGCTCTAAGGAGCTGCTTCTTCTAGCATCTGTAGGAAACATTCCAGCCACAGTAATCAAATCAGCATAGTGAATACTAAGAACCGATTGCATGGAGACTATAAATACTATCCATCTACTGCTATCTTACTAATTCATTTTTGTTCCTATTTTTTTCAGGCATTTAAGCTAAATTGAGCCAGAAACCACCATCTCTGCTTTTCTTCACAATTTTAGTCTACCAAATGGAGAAAATAAAGCAGAGTTCAACGAACAAAAAAGCAAACAAGCAGCATCATAAGTCGTGAGGTCAGGCAGATAACTCACCCAAGTATGCCTGAGACTTGACTCCCAAGATTTAATCATCTGAAATGTAAAAGAATGCCCCAAGTTATCTACTACACAGATTATGTCAAACAACAAAAATAAATGACAAAGTTGCCTCTAGTCCACCGAGCTCATGGACTCTGATTGCTTTCACCATGTTTCGAGATGCTGCTTTTGCAGCAATTACAGTTCAGAGGAATAGTATCATTTACAGCAATTACAACTGAAGTGATTTACGCCTCTTAAAATAATCTAAAGTTATAAAAATCAAAGCACCTGAGCGGGTATGTAAATCTTGATTCTGATTCGATGGGATACAAAAGAGTCAGAAAACCTATCCGGACCACAGTTCCTTATTTAAGATCTCGAATTTCCATGCTGCTTAATGCGAATCTAATAATGTGGTATGTAAACATCAATATCAAGGTAAAATCAAAGTTCAAAATCGAATCAGAGAGCCAAAAAGGAAAGTCGGAACTTACATGAAGAAATCAAGCATACGGAGTGCAGAAACCCTTGAAGTCAAGAATCTGTAAGAAGTTGAATCGATGTGTTTGCTAGGATGAAAAGACAATGAGTAAAACGAATTGAGAACAATAGACAGACCTATCGATGAGTAGCAAAATTTTCATGGGAAATGAAGAATCGAATATTTCTGATGATCTAAGAAATCATCTTAAAGAAACGGAAGGGAAATTGGTCTTTTGATCTGCAAATGCTCGTTTACTGCAAAGGCGTTTTGTAGGTGATTTTATCCCCATAACGGGAGAGGAAGAGGAAAGGTCATTCTTAGGGGTGCCGTTTTTGCAATATACCAATGATAAGTTGCCACATCAGCATTGACGTGGAGATACCAAGGTGCAAGGTTTGAGGTTTGGGACTCTCTCTTGAAATCTGAAAAAAAAAATCCGATCCCTATATATATAAATATTTTTTTGAAATAGCTTATAAATTTGTTGTTCATTAAAGTGATTTAATAATTTGATCTTCATCTGAATTTTGTATGCATCTTTGTCTTTCTTATACACCAAATGGAGGTGGCACTGATGAAAACTATACATAGAACCTGAAGCTCAGCAGTAGTGTCTGTGAGTTTGGAATTATAATTAAAAGGCTTGCTACAATTGGTAATTCAAAAGTAACCATTTGAAGGGTGATAGTTAATTGAGGAATCATTGCGGTTGGTATGAATATTATTGCAATAAATCAATCCGCAAGTAAATTTGACTTGATATAGGTTTGGCTTTTAAATTAGTGTCTCAAAGTTCGAATGTATTAAAAATGCCCAAAAAATTTTATGAGTGATAAATTATTGTTTCCAATTCATTTTTATTTTTTTAATCATTTTTTGTTGTATTAATTAAAATGGTGTTCGGTCTACAAATCCATTTTTGTTATAATTGATTGATTAGGATGAAGGGACTTCATTGAATCTAGACTAACTATTTGCATTCAATGCCAGGGAAAAAAAATATTTGCCTAGATTAAAATCATAGCATCAATAAACCATGATATATCTTACTTCTATCTAAAAGATGAGACATTTTAAATAAATATTTGGAGAAAGGAGAAGCAATGAGTTGTATAAGAAAGTTAAAAAATCTAAGATTATGAGATTCCACTGCATAAAAAACTTATTTTGAAATAAAATAAATCTTTAATAATAGAACGCGTAGAAATTCCTTTGTCAATAGGATATGGCTTTCATTAACAGTAACACAATTGAGTTCTTCAATTCTTGTTGATGTGAAACCTCGATTAGTAATGAATTTGTAGTTCTCGGATGTCATCTTTGTATTGATCCAGAATTCTTTCCAAGGAATTAGATACTTCTGCTAGAATTTTTCATGTCCATTTTCTTAGAAAGAAAACATATAGAATTTGAATAAATCAGGTTATAAACTATTTCTAATTATGAATAGATAAGAGACTGATGGAAACGTTGTTTAAAGCTTAACATCTCATGCGCATGTATATATCTTTATTTATTTTCTTTATAATATTATTTTGGATTTTTTTCATAAAAAATATATATGTATATATATATATCAAGGAAAAATTCGTCCAATTGAAAGATCCCTTTCATATTAACCCCATAATGCATAAGACCAAGTGACAAAGGAATATATATATATATATATATATATATATATATATTGTAAACTGACATGTATCCAAAGTAAGCTCACCCAACAACAAAATATAAGCAGTCCTCTGGTATGATTCAAAATAAAAGATAAATAGAGGACATGCATTTACTTATATAGATGTAAAGAATATCTGACACAGGTGCTTTGCCAAGACTCAACACATTTCCTAAGCAAAAGGGAATTCATTACAAGATGATCATAATGTATAGCATTAAAAAAGGAAATACTATGATGAAATTATAATGTAAGTAATAAGAAAATGACTGTCAAATATTATTGTCATTAAATATCGTCCCACATGCATATAACAATAGATATTTTAACTCTTTTATTATTATTATTATTATTATTGCAATTGAAACATAAGAATCTTAAGAACCTTATAAACCAATATTTGCATTCTAAATGCCAGTTCAAAGCAGGCTTTGAGATAGAGTTTTCTAATTGGTGAGCTCCAAAGATTCTCACTTTGCACCATTATTATGACCAGTTTCCAGTACTTGGTCTTGCTCACTTGGGAGAATTTGTATGACTTTTTATACTACAATTGATTAGCAACTGATCCCTCAAAATCAGAAAGATTCATGTGCATGAATTTGCAGGCATGAATTGCTAATACTTTGGAGGTTTTAATCAAATAGCTAGCCCCTAAAGAAATTTGAAATTTTAGAGGAAGACTAAAATACTCAAATTGAATCAAAACTCTTAAAAGAAATATTTAAGGGATGGTTGTATAGAACATATTTAAACTTTATTGATAATGGTTGTTTAATAGAACAGTGATCCAAGTTCAAAGACAGTTTAATGTTATATATTATTTGATAACGAAGCATGTGTTATATATCTCATGCATAAGAATCATGATTAAGTAACACAGAAGAGTAAAAAATTCATTCAAATGCCATAATATTCAGAAAGGAACATTGCACATGAATAGAACTACTTGAGATGGCCGATAGTTGGGAGTATACATAGTGTTGAATTAGTAACTTAATTACGGATATGTGACTTAGAAATTCTAATAAAGCTTATCATTGTTGCCATGCTTGACTTGTATTTATTAACACCGCAAGTGGCTAAAAACTGCAACTGTTAGAGCAGTCAGCATATATGTATTGATAAATAGAAAAGTATGATAGAACCTCACATAAGCTCTTTAATTAGCAATAACATATCCCATTATTAGAGGGGAAAAAAACCTAGTACCTCATGTGGTTCAGGCCTTGCATGCCTGACCTTGTCACCATCAAGTAAGTATAACAGCTTTCCTGTGCAATGCAGAGCCAGACTTAGAACTCATGCTTGGGGACAGTTTTGCCAAAGAACACTGCATGTTGACGGAAAACATAAAATTAGCAAATTGACTCACGTATAGTTGACTGGAACCATGGAATTAACAAGAAATTAAAGAGCAGAAACAAGATGGGGATCGATTGCACATTAAAGTTACTAACACCAAGTATATATAGCCCATCTGCAATGAACGAGTTCAGACTCCTTGAATCTCTCCAGGCTCTCAGGGACTTCACCAAGCCCAAGAGTGTTAAACCCAAAGTCATTGTAGCAGACAAACACAACATAGTATGAACAGTATTGCATTCCTAGACTATACTTTCATTGAACAGTTAATACCCAATTATCATGTATCTGCAAGTTTTACATAGTATACAATACCATGGTGCCAAGCCATCTCGGTAGGGTGTTGTTGGTCGGGCATATCCACTTCATTGGATTGGTGAAGTGGGACAACCCATTGTAGCAGGCACAGGGGAAGCAAAGACAGCCGGCAAACCCACATCTCCTCATTGCTTGTGTATTTCAACAAAAGAGTGGCAGTAGGGAAAGTTTTAAAAAATGATATACAAAAAATGCAAGAGATTATTTCACAGCATATCAATTTGTATTAGTGCTGTCCCTAACTGAGTGCATGTAGTTCTCTACATGCTTATTGCGCAAGAGGAATGACACAGATGAACAGAGTCGACGAACTAAAACAATAGACGGAGTGTGTACGAACAAATTGATATGCTATAACGTTTTATTAAGTGCAGAGAATTTAGACTGATCATTTGCCATTGTGGAAGCGTTTTGGTTGCCAACTACTTTAGCCGGTGGAGGGACATTTTGCTTGCCAAGATGATTGATATCAAGGAGGAGAGCATTTAGACTGATCTAACGGCTAATCATTTTGTCATCGTAGAAGCGTTTTGGTTCCGAAGCATTTTAGCAGGTTGAGAGACGTTTTGCTTGCCAATATGATTGGTATCAAGGAGCAATGCCATATAGGTTGACACCTAAGCTTACATACAGAGGACTTGTAAATGGAAATCAATGCAGTGGACTGTTTCATAGTGCAATAAAAGGACGTTTTGTGTAGGCAGAGGAATGCACGTTAGTTGATTATTAATTAGAGATGTTTTGGGTGGATTGATTTCTTTAATTTCATTGTGGGAACTGGGAAGAAGAACAGCCATGTTTATTACTGTAGACAAAGAGACGTCTGTTTGATGATTTCTTTATTTGGGGACACATAAGCTGCCACGTCAGCTGTGACGTGGAGCTATGAGGGTTGAGGGATGGAGGTTTGGAGCTCTCTGGTGAGTTTCCAATTGCTATATATTATATATAGATTTGGGGACACATAAGCTGCCACGTCAGCTGTGACGTGGAGCTATGAGGGTTGAGGGATGGAGGTTTGGAGCTCTTTGGTGAGTTTCCAATTTCTACATATTATATATAGATACACTAGCAAACACCCCGTGCTATGAGGGTTGAGGGATGGAGGTTTGGAGCTCTCTGGTGAGTTTCCAATTGCTATATATTATATATAGATACGCTAGCAAACACCCCGTGCGATGCACGGGGATGAATAAAAGTTA
This sequence comes from Buxus sempervirens, assembly GCA_947561395.2. Lineage (NCBI taxonomy): Eukaryota > Viridiplantae > Streptophyta > Magnoliopsida > Buxales > Buxaceae > Buxus > Buxus sempervirens. Next base: position 25,764,233 of record OX387192.1, read on the forward strand.
CGTCAGTAAATATTAGTGAAGTGATTTTCTTAATTAAAAATAGACTTTTGAAGAGGGTGGAAAATAACAGCAAAAATGAAGAGTAAAATGGAAACATATATTTTTATGGAGAGGAAGGAAAACATGTGTAAGCTTTTTGGCTTGGGCATGTGGATCATATCAAGAAAGTACTGTTCATCACAGACAAAATAAATAGGGGAAATTGTTTCACGCAATATGGAAGTTACGCTATAAATACTTATTTTATAATTAGAAAAAAGGGCATGGATCATAATGCATTTAGAAAATAAGAACCAAAGATTTTAATATGTAACTCAGCACCACTGTTTTGGATCCTGATTTCAAGTGCTTGATATCCAAAATAGCAAAGTGAAGTAACTGGGTTCTTATTTGACTTTTAATTGAAAGGCAATAATCGTTTTATGTTGGAACACACAAAAAATTACATCCCATTTAATTCATTCTTGAGGAAGATGCGAGTATGCCAGTAAAGGGCTGTGGTGATCCATCTAACAAGTTCCCATCATTATCATATTCACTCTCCAGAAGCTGACAGGTGATATAAAAGAATTTCCTTCCGGCAAAAAGCAAGGAAAAGGGCCTTCATCGATCAACCCTGAGTGAAGATTTTATTGTTATTTTGTCCTTTGTATTGAAGATTATATTGTTATTTTGCACAAAAATCATTCAACACCTGTTTGCCATATGACCTTCATTTCTGAACTTCTTGTCCATCTGCCATTAATTTGACGGAGCAAGATAAAATTATGACAGTCACAACGTATATTGGACGATGCTCTAGCACAGAAGCTAAAGCTTGGGTAAGTTGGAAAGACTACAGCTGGCAACACAGATCCAAGCAAGGATTGTTACAAATGAAGGAGACTCTAAATTTTAATAGATTCAAAATAAAGGGCTAGAAGAGCATCCCATGGTGCTCAAGGGAATCAAAGGAAAAGTCAAGAAACTACCTAAAGAAGATTTCAAGTAAGTGAATACATATGTTATAGAAAAGCAATCAAGTAGCTAATCATTTGGTACAAACAGGACTATATTACAATGATCCAGTCAGAGACAGACACCTCTAGATTCACTTAAATGGATACTTTGGGAAGACTATATTGGCAAAACTGTGGCCTGCTCGTCCTTAAAATAAAAGGCGTCAATCACAAAAATATTTAAATAAAAACTGACCCTTGTTAGATGAGTTCCGAGCAGCACAGATCCAACAATTCAAGAAATAGTCTGTTGTATCTGAAATCAAATTCCAGATTCTTGTTCATCCAAATTGAGCTTAGTTCTAGTAATCAATGATCAAAATTATGATTCTAACAATCTTGAATGAGTCATAAAACATTTCTTAAGATTGGGTTCAGACTGTTTGAAGATCATATTGTTTTAGAATCAATGGCCCACCGAACAAGAGATACTCCACATATGTTGCAAAGATAATTAAAGGAAAACCATTGGAATTCATTAGACTTTGTCATATCAAACAACAAACTTGTAACATATGTGGAGTATAAACGAAGAAAATTTTGTCGCCCAGAAAGCGCATAATCATTGCTTATAACACATGTCAAAGATAAACGAGGAAAAAATTGCTGCCCAGAATGCCCAGCATCACCAAAATGGTAATGAAAATCCTGTTAAGCATTTCAGAAGTAGGAGAAGACAAGAAGAAACACATGAAAACATTTACTTCAAATTAGAGTTTGCAACTTTTGTCCAACCAATTTTATCATGTAACTGCACTATAGTTGACATGAGGAAATCTCAGAAAATTGCTAAGAGGTGTAAAGTTTACTTCAGAATCTTGTGATGAAATCTGATTCTTTTTTCTTCATTTTTTAAAAATATTTTCTAAATTAAATTGTTATATTTTGTATTAATGATTTTGTATCATTATCATCACATGCTCATGAGATATAAAACACACTTTAATAAAGTAAATGCAACTCATCCCATGCCTTACTCATAGAAAAAAAATATATTTGTTATTTCAGTTTGGTTACAACATCAAGACTCTCCACAAGAAATATAAGTCGCAAACTTCAAATGCATTACTATGGTACCTAAGTACCACCAAGAACAACAAAAAGCCGGGTCATCAAGCTTGACCAAGGTTACCCTTGTCCCATCTTAACTTGTCCCAACCGTCCTGGCACTCAAGCTTAGTTATGGCACTTGGAATGGCCTACTTGAATTTTCAGCATAGGATGGGACCGTTATTATATGGTTCTCAACCAAGATGATGATAATAGAGGTGGTATTGATATATAATCAAAATATTAGGTTACAGAAGATGAAAATGAATGGTGGTGGAAGATAGCATTCTTTTGATGGGAACTTTCAGGTATTGCTTAGTCAAATATTTACTTGAGTGTCATGCTCTGCTTGGTTTGCTTTTTCTCCTCTTGATGAGTATAATTTTTCTCCTCTTGATGAGTATAATGCTCACATTCCCAAACATCCAAAGAGGACGATGACTATGAAGGCGAAACTAAATACTCAGATCTCAAAGTAACCTCAGTAGTAACCAAAAGCATGCCTTTCATATCCATGCTCAGAGGACAAGAAAATGAAGGATTGGGTCTTCCTCAAAAGCTAAGAAAGGTTAATTTGGATATTAAACTCCACCAAACACACCTTTAAAGCTCACTGTGCCTTTCTCTTGAATTGAGCACAAAGCTTCAAGACAGAGTTAGACTTGTCAGGTTTTATATTTAGAAGTTGAGAGTTAAAACTATAATTTGTAAAGAACAAAATATAGGTCTACAGAATTCCATTTAAAAATTTTCTGCAATGGGAATCAAATCAAACAAAGTATGTGATGGAGGAACATCATATACGTCCCAGGAAAACAAGGAACACGGCAAAATCAAAAGCTAGAAAGAAGAAGAAAAAAATAGAAGCTTTACCAAAAGTCTTGGATTAAATGATTGGAATGATTTAACTCTGAAGCCCCATGGCCACAGATTCTGCAACCATCTAGAACAGTGGCTACAAATTATGGAGATGTCATAATGAACATGCTGAAAAAGATTATAAAAAAATAAATTCAACATTACCATACCCGTGGAGTTTGATATTATAAAAGTCTAAAAAACAAAATCAAAGCAAGCCACAAGTAGTACAATGTTTATCAAAAAATAGAAAAAAGGGTTCCAAAAAAAAAATTAGAAAAAAGAAAAAAAACCTCAAACAGTTATTTTGTCAAACAGATTATAGGTGTTAAGAAATTAATTGTAAACAATCTAAAAGACCACACAAATGAGTCATTAAACACATTGTAATAGAGATAAACTCACAGAAGTGTTCAAATAAGAAGCTTAAGAATTTTAATTTTTCCTGCCAGGATCTCAACCACCCATCATTTTGAAGAGCTTATTTGGGTTGGACATATTACTCATTTGAGAAGCAACAAGAGAAGGAACTTACTTGGTAACTAAAGTGAAGCTTGCAGGTGATGTCTTCAGCGAATGTTTTATTGTCGTCTCACTCTTTTCTTCACCATATGAGGATTATCCCCCTGCAAAGATAATAAAGACATAAAATCTGGTAGTCGCTGCATCAATGGACCACCATAAAGCATCACATGAAGTAACACAAAACAGCAACCTCAATATACTTAAAATACAAATTTGAATATTCCCCATAAAAGCATGTGATTAGATTTATCAAATCGAACAACTTCAAAGTCATTGAAAACACAAAATTGATCCCTTGATCGATGGATCATTGATTCGATAGAATCACTTGTAGAGAAAGAGATGGGGTGAGGGCTTCCAAGAGGCGATCGCAAGTTTATCCAATCGTTATACTTCTTGTTAACAGCATAGTAGAGACTCAAGGCAGGAAAGCTATTTGAAAGTATGGATCGATACCGGGTGAGTCAAAGCCGACGTCTCTTGGCGTGGTCTCCTTTCCGCCTCAACGAAGCCTCGTCACAGTATGCAAATAGTTGAAGCGTTTCGAATGCTTAGTGGAGCTATTGATTCAGAGATTTGATAACCCATGTCGCCCCAATTCATAATCATTGCCTAAGATGATCCAAAGTTCACACCAGAGAGCATTCTTTCAATTGTTTCGTTTTGACTGTAAAATGAAGAGAAAAGAAGAGACCCATGGATTGTGATCAAAGAAAACCGAAATAAAAGCTGATGCTAGGCGTTCCATTTCCATGTGCGTCCATAAACTATCTTCCGCTGTAGGAAGACCAAAGGCCCTACACGATCTCAATCTCTTTCTTTTTACTTAACGATCTCCCATCCGTTTTTGTGTGGGAAACTGAACAGTTGGTGGCTTCCAAGTAGGCAGCCACGTCAAAGACGGCGTGGATCTACCAGCAGTCCGGTTTTGAAGTTTAGAGCTCTCTCCTCAGTCTACCAATTGCTATATATTATAGATATAGATATAGATAGATAGGGAAAGGCACGCACTATGCACGTGCGATGCACGGGAATGGATAGAAGTGAAATAATTTGAATAAGATTGATGAACTTATTGTTTATTTATGTGATTTTGCTTATTTTAATTGTTATTATGTTATGTTGACCAAGTGAACACATCTTTGTTGATTAAATTAGAAAAACTCATCACATGGTCTCTTAATACAAAAAAAAAAATACTTGTTAGGCAATGGTGTATGCCCATAATATGCACAAAGATATATTAAAGTTAAATAATTTGAAGTAGACTAATAAATTTGTTGTTATTGACTTTTCATGATCCTAGCTTATTTGCCTTGGTTGTTATTGACTTTTCAAAACATTGAAGGACAAGAAGGTTTTTGATGTTATCATAGTTTAACTAAAAATGAAATAGAAATGCATTTTTATCATTTAAAACTATACAAATATTCTACTTTATATGTATATAAAATGATCAAGGCTTACTATAAGATCTTAAAATGTGATGGTTGAACCAGAATGTATATAAGCTGGGAACTTTCTAGCTTTTAATGAAATTACAGTTTCATTGTTGACCACCAAATACTTTATTCATCTCTCAATAAAAAATAAAAGTACCTGTTTGGTGGACCATTATAGAAGTAAAAGATAAATTAAGAAGTTTAATTTTCAGTTGTCACTTCTCTTTTAGAAAAGAAATTTTAAAAGCTTATAAAAACTCCACATGGGTTTAATTGCAATGCAATCAGAATGTGGAAATTACTTCGGGTCACTAAAATTACTAAATTAAAACTAATAAATTGGGATAAGATATTTTGTTGTTATTGTTTATGATGATGTCATCTTGTTTGTTATTGATCATGGTTTTATGATAACTGAAAGGAAAGAAGTTCAAGCGCAGCAAACTACATGATGGCTCCTATCTCAGTCATTCTATATCACTTTTACAAAAGATAGCTAAGTACCCCTTATACGGGTCCATAAGGGCTTGGTCGATTTTATGAAGAGGGGTTAGGCTTCTGTGGGCAAACAAGAAAAAATAATTACCAATACATAGGCAGTAAATAAATAATGAAAATAAAAAATGCTTAAGAACAGAATAAATTTAATAAAAGTTTTTAACACCTAATGGATCATTAGAAAAGAAAAAATAATTCAAATAAATGACATATTATCTACCTAATAAATGATTTCAAAACTATAGTATGCTGATGGTTTTCTTAGTTGTATACGCATTCATACAGGATACTTGTACTTCCTAAATATAAATAGATGAAAAATATTATCATGAGTTTTGAAAAGTATTCCCATACTCAAAAGTTTCCCCAAACCTTGCATAAAAATATATTAGGGACCTGAATATATTAACCACCTGAGAGTTTGCATAAAAGCATTCATGCAAAGCATATCACCCACCTGAAAGTAACCTTGCAAAATCATTGAATCCCACCTGAAAGTAACCTTGCAAAATCATTGAATGCAACAATCCGGTGATTGCATTAAAAAAAATACCAATATTCAAGTTAGGCTTGAACCACTGCGGGAGGATTATGTAGATTAAGCCAATGCCGCGAGCTGATATTAAAATTATAGGAATAAAGAATACATAAGAACTATTCAGATCTTCTACAATATTGGCGATCGTTTTGCTCCAAATCTTCAAATACAAATGTCATTCCTTTTACAGATCAGTATATCTTTGACAGATACAATGGTAATACTAAAAATTGATGAGACTATCATTCCTTAAAGCAAAAAAATGAAAGAAGAAAGAGAAATCTAAGCAGAAAAATCAGATCAGAGAGAGTGAGAAAAAGGCATTCGTACCTCTTTGCCAAAAAAAAAAGAGAATTATTAAAACCGTAATTTCTAGCTTGAAACATGTATATCTTGTCGACGGAGAAAGCGAAGATCTCTAGAATGAAACGTGAGAAAGAACATGAAGAGAAGAAGAGACTAATGGAAGCGGCACAAACCAGTCTACGGTATTCTGCCTCTTCTTTCTCTTCTTCTTCTGCGTCTTCTTATTCTGTCTGTGTTTTTTGCTTGCACGCTCTGCCCCCTTCATTGACATCTGTGATGGGAAGATTGATGACCCTATTTTCCGTTTCCTTCAATGCGTTGTTGTGTTAATTGTCATCCGATTTGGGTGCCACCCGTTTTAGTTGCAAAAAACTTCAAGCATTCAGGTCAATTGGGTCCCGGAGAAGCTGAGCCGTCGCTAGTAGCCAAGGAACATAAGAGAGGAAGGGTCGGTTCTTACTGAGAGGAGAGCCGTTTTTGCAGGGTTGATATCGTCTGCCGAAGGATCACTGCGGCAGACCGTGCAGCATCGTGGGATGCGGGATGTTACATTTTTCACATTAAAAAAGTAAAAGAACATTTTACTTTTATGTGATTTTTATAGCATCGTGGGATGCTACACATGGCAGCATCCCACGGATGCTGCACCCGTTTTGGAATACTGCACGGTCTGCCGCAGGACCACCATGCAGGGGCGGCTCAAACTTTTTGGGGGCCTTAGGCAAGGTTATAAAATGAGGCCTTTTAATTAAAAAATTAATATTAAACCATAAATTTATTTCTTGCCTTTTTGGATGCAAAATTACTAATTAAATTTTTGTATTCAAGTTTAGCCAATAAATCATTTTCAATAAATAAAATTGCTAAACTATTTAATCTATCTTGAAACATAGTTATTCTCAAATAATTTTTTATAATCTTTAGTTTAGAAAAACTTCTTTCTTCAGATGCAACTGTAACAAGTATGGTAAGTAATATTCTATATACAATTAAACAATTGGGAAAACAATCGAGTTCTTTTATTAGATTAAGTATTTCAATTAGAGTATTAATTTCTGTTTTTTACAACTTTTAAAACCTTTAATTCCAAAAACAAATCCAAACCATCAATATTAGAATGCATGTCATGCTTAAGAAAATTTTCAAGATCAAGACATTTTTTTTTCTAAATCACAATCAATAAAAGAACGTAATCTATCAAAACCAAATAAAAACCCAAATATATCATTGCTTTTTGAAAGATTCCTCTATAGATTTCATAATCTCGTTGACATTTTCATCAAATTGCTTTTTCCTATGAATGGTACGCTTTTTAGAGAATGTTGGTTC